>JBBBDQ010000139.1:175000-775000 GCA_037127315.1 Ascarosepion bandense | reverse complement strand
CTATTTACCCATATAGTTCCATGAGGTTCTCGTTCGGTTTTCTTCAGCCGGATATAAATCCTTGAATCAAAGCCGGAGTTGATAATGTGAGCAAATCCTGTTAACAACTAACTACTCTCTTCCCAAAACTTATTTTTATAGGGGCTAACACCTAATTTGCATCTTCTGGAATCCTTTAGAATTCTCTAGATTTTACTTGAATTTTCTCAGATATTCTAGCATCTTCCAAACGTTCTGTTTCTAATTTCCTTATTTTTACAACTACTTCATGAATTAAAACTTTTTTGTAATAACAAGTAAGACTCACTAGAATCCCTTACAACTTTTTAGACATTTTTAATATTATTTTTATATATAAATGCATCCTCGTAACAATAATTATACTGTACAGATAATTTTGTATTTCACTCTGTGCGTGTGTCTATATACTCTTCAGAAATTGAGTTCTTTCGGTGACTGGTGTGTGTATACACTGCTTATATAGAACACGTTAAAATTTCCCTTCTCAGATTCCATGTGCCTATGGCTTATGAGGTAGCGACTCCAACTGACACCAAATCGGTCGAGTTTCAATCCCAACCAGAAGCAAGTGGATGTGTCTAGCCACGCTGATGAGCTGTGATACAGAGAAACAGGCTTATATGTGGATGACTTATATATATTTCCATTTTCAGCCTTTAAAATACATTTTTCATTGATATCTTGGAAAGTATGCTTATTAAAATTCATAACAGTACATACAAGTAAACTGCAACTCAAGACACAAGTAAGTGATTTCCTACTCAAAATATCTATAGATGGAATGTTATCTAATAGTTGGATCATTTTAAAAAAATAAATTCAGCTTAAATATACATAAAAATATTTTAAATAGTGTAATGCAATACTGCTTAATCTTTTTTTCTTCAATGTGGAGTCTGGTATCCCACATATTAAACTTGTACTGGCAAATAGAGCAGAGTTAATTTCATGTTTGTTTTACTGCATAGCCAATCACTAAATAAATTTTGATGAAAGAAGCCAAGTGAAGGTTATTTAGCAGCTCCAGGGGAACTGTATTGAAAATAAACCTTGTTTGGTTACATTCCATGAGAGTATACATCTAAATTGCAGGCAAAACAAGTGACTTGTTCCAAACAAGATTAAGTCATTTTATTGTCCTGTTAAAATTATAGCTCTCCCTCCACTCCTCTTAACACATACTGCACCTTTCAGTGACCTCAAGGTGGCATTACTTACCATATTAAGAAACTCTAGTATAATAGTCTTTTTGGAATTTGTAGAATTATATCAATTTCTCCAAATGGTAATTTGATCTGCAATAAAAGCTGTTCAGTAAATTAAAATAGTTATTGTTGGACACCAATTATTCCAAACATTTTTAACTACATTTTCATCTTTTTTTCTGTTTAGATGTTTTTAATGCAACACTTTAGGTTGTTACATTTTTAAGCCTTCAAATTAAACTGCAACAATTTGAAACAAACAAATAACTACATGAGATATAAATTTTGAAGTTGGTTATGTCATGCAGTAAACATAGAAACCACTAAGTTCCTATCCTTCATCATATGTCTACTGTTTTTATTTTTACTCACCCAATACTACTTTTAGTTGTTTACAAAAATCAGTATGTTGTTACAGCAATATTTTGAGAGTCTGAGACAAAATATTTTCAATATTTCACAGATTCTTTTACTAGTTTCTGCACTTTTGTTGTTGTCATAGCAGTTTGGCAGATATGCTATTATTGAATAATTGCTCAGCTTAAATTGCAGAAACTTCAAGGAATTTACACAAATTTAAAAAAAAAGAAATTAACTAAAATAAAAAGATAAAGAGAAATGTTACACCTCAGAATCAATAGACAACTTAAAAGGACATGTTTTGCACCTTGTAGCTTCTAAAAGAGGAGTCATTTCTATTATATGGCTGATTTCTTCTCTTTGTTGTATTGAAAATTTCAAATGAAATAATATTGATAAAAAGAATCCATGAAAAAAATAGTGTCTCAAATTTGTGGTGGCCACAATATCCTTTTTTCTTTTTTCTTTTCTTTTTTTTATGTATTCGAAACAGAACTACAAATATTGAAACTTCATACACCCATATTACTCTGTCATCAATTTAAACATCTTTTATCAAAATATCTAATCTGTTCTAAACTATTATTTTAGAAAGTGAAAGAGCACAAGATCAAGGGACTCAAGTCAAACATTACAAAAGAAGAAAGTTGGCAAACAAGACCTTACAGTGTGTCACTACACTAGTATTATCATACTGTTAACTGCCAACGACAATGCTATAATGGTGATACACAAGTTGAAATACTCCAAGAAATTGGCAAACTTAGTTTGGGATGGTAGCTACAGCAAGGTAAAAAAGGATCCAACCCTAAAAACTGAGAGGAAGCAGTCACAAATCATAAATAAGGACAGGGATTACTTCACATTGAATAAACTGCTGTCGCAGCATTGCACTAAACTGTCACATATATATGGTTGCCCCAAGATTTACAATGTTGCTATTCCATTGAAACCTATAGCCAGCTGAGCAGATTCCCAGTTGATATAATCAACCCAATAACAGAAGTTCTTGCCATGTTAGGAATTTTGTGGCATGTGAGGGGCTTCCAGCCATAACAATTAGATGTTAAGATTGGAGGTGGTGAGCATGTTTGACAGACACTTTTTTTTCATATTTTTTTTTTTTTTTTTTTTTTTTTTTTAAATCATTTCACTGCAAGGGGTTTCAGAGAGTAAAAGAGGACAATAAGAGAAAAGGATTCAAAGAGACTGACGATGGTAATTGACATATTTCAATTTTGTAAAATCATAGTTGGCAGGAAAGCAAAAAGCTGAAATGGTGTTCCTCAAGCAAGGTGTGCAGTAGAAGAAACTATTAGCATAGAATTTTTGGTTATCTCTAGCAATTTCAACAGTACAATTATGAAACTTAACTGCCAATCTAGTACTGTGCTAAAATTCATGAAGTTGAGGTATCAAAGAGGAAAGCTCTTCAGAACAGTTACCATGAAAATATTCATAGCAAAGGCACAGGAGACCTATATTATGGTGGTAGGAAAGATGCCAGCTTCGGACTGATAACATCATAGATACATTGGATTTTATTAAGAATCTCTAGATATAGAACAGAAGAACCAGATGCAATATTCAACGCATGAATGAATGGTAGACTTACAGCAGACCTAGCAAATGATTTGATATAATCATCCTACTTCATGTTAGTGTAAAACTTGAGACTGGCAAGCTGCAAGGAGTTACTCTCCCTTGGAGGTTAGTATCAGCCAAGGTGATGGAAGGCAAAAATGTTCTCTAAGATAATTAAAAGAAAGCAATTTAATTTTGGAAGCACTAAAATTAACAAACCATTTCTTGTTTCAGTTTGAAGGTCATTTTTGAGATCAGCTATCAATTTGATTTTATCAAACTTATCATACTTACCATTAAGACACTGAAGGAGTAAATAGTTGTGTCATCAGCATAGATACCAAGTCAGTAATTGATGATGACAGAGAGGTTGTTGGTGAAAATAAGGAACAAAGGAGGTTCAAGGATAGAGCCCAGGGGAACACCTGGATTAATACAAAATATTCTAGAAAAGTGGCTGTTTAAAACAACTTTCATTATAGAATTTAATAAGATTAAATCAAATCAACAAGAAACACCGTAACCATTCAACTTATGAAGAAGACCAACACTGATCCTGTCAAATGCCTTTGAGATATCTAAAGCAACAACTCAAGGTTTACTATTCTTATCTAAAGCTTTTATTCAGCAATATGCATCAGCAGTTGAACTAAAGAAACAAAAGCTAATTGCTTGTCTGAAAGAAAACCCTGAGAATTGCAATGCTTAACCAATTTAGAGTTGATTAGAGCCTCTAATACATTGTCAAAAAAAGGTAGACGACTAATAGATCAATACTTCAAAGGATTATATGGCTTGCCAGAGTTTTTAAAAACAGGAACTACAGAAAAGGATTTTCAACCAACTGGAAGAAACAGTAAAGAATCTATTGTAGAGCTCGGAGAGAAAAAGGTTCAGTACATGAGCATATGTCTTACGTACAATTGCAGAGATACCATCAAGTCCACATGCTTTGTGGTGGATCAAGTTTGGAGATGATGGCAGAATCTATGGATGGAGTTATACGTATATCACACAGTAGAGACTTAGTTCTAAATGGAAAGTCAAGCAAATGTACTGATGAAGGCTTTCCTATTAATAATAACATAAATATTTTGATAATAAAACTGTTTTTATTATATTTGAGACATTTTTCATCATGATATGCTCATTTTTTAGTGAGTCAGTGGAGGTACCTAAATAAAACTAAGACATTTAATTTTAATTGCTTGTATGAATAAATTATATTACGGACACTATTGTCTTAGGGGAAAAATGTTTGATGAATAATGAATTTTGACAAGAATTGTTTTCACTTTTTCAAAATTTTAATTAGAATAATTTATAAAGTTTTAAATCTTTTAACATTCTTTATTAATTTGTGCCTGGTAATATTATTATTAAGTAGTAAAAAATCTATATTTACTAATCATAAATGGTTACTGCCACCCTCCAGTATGTTAAAAAGAATTTTGAATTATTTTTGTATGTGTATAAACATGCCGATTATTGTTTATAATTAGATTACAATAAAATTTATGTTTTATATGAATACTAACTTATGAAAATTGAGATGTTGCTGTATCTTAGGTTCAGGAGAACACAAAAGCATTGCACTCAATGCTATCACATATGTATGGGATCCCAAGATTCACAAAGTTGGTATTCCATTGAAAACTATGGCAGGTACCTATAAAGTATTCATAAATACAAAGATTATTTTTTATATAAAAAATATTTTATAGAACAGGATTTTAGTCAGTTGAGTGAATGAAAGATTTTACAAAAAGTGTAACAGTGTAACAAAGAGAAATTTTGAAAATGGAAAACAAATTTTAATTCTGTCCAAACAAATTTTTAAATCTGCAAATCTTACTCCTAGAGTTATTTTTTTTATAAATATATTCACTTATTAGGAGACTTTTATATCAAAATCTTTTAACATCATGAGAGAAACTTTTACATTACATTGTCTTCAAGCTTTAATTTTACTTCATCATTATTAGCAATGAAAAATATTTTTACCTTGTTTACATTGTTTGGACTGTTGTCCTCATCTTTATTAGCATATTCACGACATTTCAGCTGTACACTCCGAACTTTTTCAGATGATATTTGAAATTATTTTGAACCCTTTATTTAGTATACGGGGTAGATTGTTCTAATTCCATGTGCTCTTATCTTGGATATCTCAGCTAAAGTTCATTCACCTTGGTAACTCAACCCTCTATGGTTTTTGTTCCCTTTGCTGCGGTCAGGTTTTGAATTCACAAATCTTTGAGATTTTGGATTACTTCTGCCGACATTTTTATCCATTGAATTTATATACTCCATTTATATCACCTGAAGAAGATCAGAGCATACAACTGCCAAAATGTCATGAATATGACAATAAAGATGAGAACAACAGTTCAAATGATGTAAATAGTGCAAATGGTTACAATAAAAGTAATATTCTCCATTTGGCCCATTTAAAGATTATCAATCACCAAGATGCCTTCACACTAAGGCCAAAAAAAACATATTCAGTTCCATTTTCTACTGACTTTTATTTTTTTTATCTATGAGTTGGAATTTTGAGCCGAACCCTTTATTTCATCCATGAGGGTAGATTGTTCTAGTTCCATATAACATGTTTTTTTCTGGATATCTTAGTTTTACTTATTTCCCTTTAGTAACTCAACTGAACTTTGTAGTCAGTAGCCTTCTTTGGGTGATATTAGTTGAAATTTCAAACTAAACCATTTATTTAGACCAAAAGTAGATTGTTCTAATTCCACATAACATGCCTTTGGATATCTCAGTTTTAATTAATTCACCTTGATAATTCAACTCTTTAAGATTTTGTTCCTTCTGCTGTGGCCAGGTATTGAAATCACAACTCTGTGTCAAGTTACTTTTAGGATCATTCAACCAGTGCTTTTATCCACTGGATGTCATGTGCTGTATTCCTTTGGATCTTGTCATTATGGCTGAGAGTGAGGCCATCTAGTCTCTACAATGCACAGCCTCCATATAACATAGCTCTCTTGTAGCCTTGGATAGGTCACTGAAGTATCACCACCTGGTGATACTATAATATGGGAGACAGCATTTTACAGATTATAAGTCAATGCACAACTGGTGTTGGATGCCACAGATTATCTTTGATAGTGGAAGGGATCACTGTATTCCATTGGTCAGCTATCACCCACCTCAAGCCAGGCAGCCACCAGACAATAGAGTGTTGACCTGCCACAGTTTTCCTGCTTCACTTGGTGCCTGAATTTTATAGCTGCTAGCTTAACAAGCAAATCGATAACCAAGTACCAAACAAGCAGTAAAATAGAAAAAGAACAAAGAATTCAGCTCTTCCTAACAAAAACTAGAATGGGTGAACCATGCACACATGTCTATCTGATGATCTTCAGAAAATTGATGACTCTCACAAGACTTCAGTGATCAGTTATGAGCTAAACAGTCTGAACATTGATCTGGCAGCTCTACAGGAAATACAACTTCCAAACAGTGAGGAGTTGATGAAAGCAGTGAACATGGAGTTGGATTCACTGTCAGGAACACCCTGCTCTGTATAACTGAACATCTATCAGGTGGCACAGAGAGAATTCTCACCCTTTGCTTCTCTCAATATAAAAGCCTTGTAAATCTTGTGTGTATCTGTGCACCAACACACTAAACTACACCCAAAATCAAAGATCAGTTCTACACTCAACTTGACAACATTGTCAAACATATCCTAGCATATGAACATAATTACCTTCTAGGAGGGTGAGCACTGATCAAGTGTACTGGCCAAATGTGTTAGACCACCATGATATAGGGAAAAATGAATGAAAATGACCAAACATTCTGCTGCTATCATAAGGTGTGCATGACAAACACCTATTTTCAGAACAAGTCTTGCTACAAAACATCCTGGAGACATCCAACGTCAAATCCTTGGCATCAGTTGGACCTGGTTATCAACCGAAGGCAACTCCCTAAACAATATCTGCAGCACCAGAGCTTACCACAGCATGAGCTACAACACTGGCCACTCACTGATCTCCACAAAGTTAAAGCTTAAATATCAACGAAAAAATTCCAGTTGAGCATTAACTCTAGCAAGACTGCCTATAAAAACCAAAAGTTCTTAGAGAGGCTTGTTGAGACCCTTAACAGTGAATTATCACAGTGCATGGAAGACAGATGGAACTCCCTTTGGAACACCATCTACAATGCTGCAATCTTGACCTATGGAAATAAGGTACACAAGAACAATGACTGGTTTGAGACTGACATCTCCATATTGGAGCTGGTCATCAATGCTAAGCACAATGTGCAGATTAGATTCAAGTGTAACCCTAACCAACAAAAGCTACAGGCTCTGAAAGCTTCCCATAACAAAGCCAAGTAAACTGAATGTTGTTGTACAAATGACTACTGACTCTATTTGTCAGATAGAACCCAACAGTCAGTGGCAATTTTTAGAATATATTCAAGGGCATTAAACAAGCAACTGGTAAACCAACAAAGAAGTTTGTGTCTTTGAAATTAAAAATAGAGAAATTAATGACAGAAAACAATAAACAAATGAGACAATGGGTAGAGTATAGCGGTGTCTTATTTATTTCTTTTCTAGTTGTAATAGGATTCCATTCTAGTGAAGGGTAATTGTATACCGTTGCAGGCTAACGGAATTTGGCCTTGTGGAAGATAGCCAACTATAAGTCATAAAATGATTATAAAATCAAGAAAGGTAATTTGAGTATAAAATAACATTTATATATATATATATACACACATCAATTAATGTTTTACAATTAAAGCAATACTTGAAATAAAGGTCCAACGGCGGTTAGAATGTTCATGGAAAATAATGAGCTGAAAGAGATTAAAGGCTTAGGAGTGTGGAGGCATCTTGTAGGTAAAGAATGTTCATTTTGAAGTTGCCACTTCTAAGGTCCATAAGTCAGTAAGTTGGTTTGTGTGGAATGTCTTTGAAGAGGTCACTCCTGAGGTCAGTAAGTACTTTTGAGACAGGGCGAAGGAAAGATGAGAAGTTAAGGGAGGCGAACATAGTAGCTACTTGACTAAAGTCAAGGGGATATTAATTACACTCTTCTCCTCTCGTTTTCCCATCTGTCTGCTTTTTGTCTCGGCTTTTTATATCTGCATTTTGGATCAAAAGCTCATTTTGAATTTCACACTTGTATTTGATTTGGGCTTCCCATTGGCTGGTAAATAAAATTTGCGTAGGCTCGCGAAATGGAAATTTGACATTTGATTAATTTTTATTTTTTCAACCGGAACATCTGCGCGAACTCAGATGCGCACGACGAGTTTTGTTCATTTTCCTTTTTGTTGTGAGAGAGCAAACATCCGGTTCATTGCTTTTGTTTGGTTGGTATCACCACAAGAGCACTATCTAGAACTTTACTTCAGAAAACAATCTATCACTAAAGAAGTGCTTGATATTATTGGTCTACCAGTTCTAGAAGGAAGAGCTTAGCAAAGCCATTGACACTTTAGCTTGTGGTAAAGCACCAGCTGAAGAAGGCATACAGCCAGAGATCATCAAATGTAGTAAGTTTACTTTACCCAAACCACTCTGTAAATTACAAAACCTCTGCTGAAGAGAAGGTATAGTTCATGAGGACATGTGCAATAACAAGATAATTACCCCGTATAAAAACATGGGCAACCACTGAGACTACAATAATTGCTAAAGTATTGCTCTCTTCAACATTGTTAGAAAATTCTTTGCCTAAGTAGTTTTAATACAACTGCAAGTGCTTGTTGATTGCATTTACCCAGAATCATAAGGTCTAAAATATCCTCAGTTAACATGATGTACATCAATTTCAGGAAAAATATTGTGAACAACAGATGCCACTGTACATCACCTTCATCAACTTCTCAAAGGTGTTCAACTTTGTTAGCAGGAAAGGTCTGTTTCAGTAACTAATGAAAATTGGCTGTCCCTGACAAGTGCTGAGCATCATCAACTCTTTTCAAAAGAACATGCAAGGTCCAGTCAGTTATAATGGTAAAACTTCAATGTCTTTCACTATTCAAAATGACAGTTTGAAAATTTTTAAGGTGAAGAGAGAACAGTAGACACTCAGAGTTACTGGCCCTAAAAACCTGCTGATTTTTTTTTTTAATGGATTGTGATTGGACAGTTCAAAGGTGAACCACTGCCTTTGAAGGGGAAGGAAGAACTGTGACAGGACCTTAACAGCAGTTAGAAGCAAGACCACTTAGAAACAAGAGGTTTGTTTCTCTCTCTCTGTTGAAAAGTCAAGCAGCATTTGCTCATAAGTAAAGGATGCATGGGTAACAAAGTTGCTCAAGGCAACTTTCCGCTTTAGAGAAAGTTTGAAAAGAAGTCCTCTCAAAGAAGTCCCAGAAAAGAAAGCTTGAAAAGAAGTCCATAAGTGAAGTTTGGAGCTAAGGCCATTTGAGAAGGAGGAGCAAACATGTGTGTTTTCAAAAAGTGTTTTACCATGTGTTTAGTAAATTTTCATCTTCTATGGCCATAAAAGAAAGGCATAATTTCCAGGCAGACAAGAGGAAAATAAAAGAAGTAAAAAGGGAGTTTGGTCACCAAGAAGAAAACTTTGTCTACACAAGAGAGAAAAGAAAAAGGATAAAACTTTTGAACCTTGAAAGGACTGAAAGTTTACTCTAGAGCTGAGGTTCTCCCTTGTTATTTTTATTTTTTATTTTTTGCTATCATTGACACAGCAGGTGGGCCTAATTCTTTTGTTTGTTTGTTTTTTTTTTTAAGTTTTGTTTTTTCTGATATATATTTTGCATTGTTATAGTCAGAGAATAGGTTATTCTATTCTCCACAAAAAAGGGACAAATTTTTGCAAGCACCCTTGTTTAGCTGGTTAGGAATAAATATTTTTTCTTTTTAATTGATTTGCATTTTTTTTTTTGTTATTACTTCAGGCAATAATGAAAATAGTATTGCAGCAGGTTTTATTTTCTGAAAGAAAAGAAAATTTCCAAAAACATAAAACAAGGATGTGTTTTAGCATAGGCTTTGTTTACTTTTTATTCCATATTATTGAGCTACAAAATCCAAAGGTGTGTACTTACATACAAGTAGCAATGGTAAATTATTCAACTTGGCCCACCTGAGGGCAAAGACCAATGTGTGTAAAGTCCTCATCAGAGAAATGCTACTTGCTGATGACACAGCTCTGACAATGCACACTGAACACAACCTCCAACAGCTAGTCAGTCCAATCATGCCTGTAAGAAATTTGTGCTGACTATTAAGATAAAAAACAAATGTTGTGGGTCAAGATGTTTCTGCATCTCCATCAATCAATATTGATGACATGGCACCTGAAGTCACAGAGCACTTCACATATTTGGGTTCTACTTTCACCAACAACTTATCACTTGACATGGAAATTGACAACCATATCACTAAAGCAGCAGCAGTGAAGGCCAAATTTAGCAAAAGAGACAAAAGTCTGCTGGCCTTCTGCATCAAACTAAAGGTATTCCAGGAATGGGTCCTTAGTCAGTCAGTTAAGTGCCATATGTGATACACGCTTTGGGCGATCATGTCTTGAAAGAGACATGACTGACTGAGCAGAAGATTATCTCGCAGTATGTTGCCATTGCTTTCTGCAGTAAACTAGTTGCCAACCAAGGCTATAGAACCCAATCTGTCCTATTATTTAACCCATAACTGGAGGGAAGAGACAGATTAATACCTTGGGAAAGGTTCCTTAGTACTCTGCTTTATGGCAGTAAAACCTAGACAACATGTCAAGTGGGAAAAAATTCCTGGAAAGCTTCCATATCCACTACCTATGTATTCCTGTGACCACATGTTACCAATACTGTTGTGCTGAAGGAAACATGCATCTTCTTCGTCAATGTCATCTTCAATGGATAAGTCACATACATTGAATGAGTGATGGCTGTATACCAAAAGACATCATGCACAGTGAACTTGTAGGAATCCTTCTAACCATGTTTGTGGTAAACGTAAAAATTTGAAGTGTCAGGATTTGTGACAATAAATTAAAATATTGTTGCAGGACTGCTCATAATTCAGCCATTTAGAATAATCCTATGACTTTCATGGAAATAATGCCATGCTGTTCAAGAAGAGTCATGAAGATTTAGAAAAGATTTTTACTAACCGTTGGTGATCAGAAGACTAGGAAACAAAGAGAACAATATCAGACCTTCATTCCACATTCTAGCTTTTACCAGTCACACCCACAGAACATGCAAATGTAACTTCAAATGCTGCTCACAAAAGGAATGAATGTTTGATCTATAGTATAGATGAGGTTGAGATAATAAATGAGTAAAGGCCAGATTTTATTAACTATATCACCATTTTTATTTCTGACTCCATAAAGCTACATCTCTTATTATATGTGAAGGATTATCATTTCTGCCCTTTTTGTATTTTGTGACTTTGATATGTTTCTTGTATATATCATTGTGATAGTCATATTATATATATATTGCTGTATTTTGTGTCTTTGATATGTTTCTTGTATATATCATTGTGGTAGTTCATTATTATATATATATTGCTGTGTTGAGGTTGTAAAGAGTTTTTTCTTTTATGTATGTGTATATTCATGTAAATATGGCATATTTGTTCCTACATTTGTGTCAGGTGGAATTTGTCAGCCTTGGCAGATTTTTGATCAATGCGAGAGTAAACCATAGTGTCATCAGCATATATGCCTACTTGGGATCTTATTACATCTGGGAGATTGTTAGTGTAGATAAGGAAAATCATAGGACTTAGAATATAGCCTTGAGGGACACCCGCATTTGTATGATAGTACTGGGAGGCATGTCCGTTCAATACTAACTTCATTGTGCGATTTGAAAGGAATGACTGCATAAGGTCAAACAATTGTCCAGTTATATCATAGCCTTGCAGCTTGCATAGAAGGCCAGCGTGCCAAGAGCAATAGTTTCGGCTTCGCCGTTCTTGTCAAGAGCCTGGTGTATATACTCAGTGATGGTCGTGAGCAGTAGACCTGGTGAAGTGGAAACCATACTGTTTGTCAGAGAAGAGTCTGTGGGCTGTGAGATGAACCACTACGGCATTAATAATGGCTTTGAACACTTTACCAAAAATTGGTACAAGGCTGATAGGGCGATAATTAGAGGGGTTAGAGGGTTCATCAGTGTTTTTATATATTGGAACCATGGAGGAGAACTTCCAGCAGGTAGGAAAGCAAGAAGCAGAGAGGCAGTAGTTATAAAATTTGGAGAGAGCAGAAGAGAGTTCAGGGGAACTTTTCTTCAGGACAATGATTGGGATTCTGTCGCCACTGCTTGCTTTATGGTGGTCAAGCTTTGAAATTATGTTAGAAACCACTGATGGGGTAATGTGGATGTCATTCAGTTGGGCCTCTGTTCGGGGTGGGAAGTTGGGTACAGATAATCCAGATGAGTCCAGTGTCAAGTTGGTAGAGAATCTGCAAGCAAAGCACTCAGCCTTGTCTGTTGTAGAGGTAAGGACCTTAAATTTATTGATTAGAGGGGGATTAAGGGTTTGCTATTGTTTAGTACACTTTTACAGAGCCTTAAGTAGTTTTTGAAACTGAACTTATGGGATGCTATGCACTGCTTCATTCTGGCTGCAAACAGCAGCTTAGCTTCTTTAAGTATCTTCTTGCACTCATTTCAAGCAGAGGCAAAGAGGCGCCTGTTATGGTTCAACATGTGACTCCGATAAAGCAGAAACAAGTGATTTCAATGGGTGATGACAGCCAAGCAAGCCGGGTAGAATCAAGGGGGCATGTGGGATTTAAGTCTCAACTTCCTGGCTGGAATGAAAGCTTCAATGCAGCCTTAACCCAAGAAGAGACCTTAGCTGCACAGTTTTCAACGGGAAGTCTAAAGACTTTGTTCCAAGGGATGTCACACAGGAAATCGCGGAATGAGTCCCAATTGGCTCCTTGGAGGCAGTAAGATATTCTTGGGTGGAGTGGGAGTGGAAGGAGATGTTAACGGAAACCACCACATGGTCAGAGTTTTTGAGGGGTCAGAGTTGCTTGACATTTCAAAAGTCAGAGATAGAAGTAAAACAGAGATCTAGCAGTGAGTCAGGTCCATCAGGGTTATTAGAGAAATGCATGAGGAACTCCACCATTTGCATAAGCGACTGAGTGATTGAAAATTTATGGTGTGGACACCAGCAAGATCTGTGACAGTTTTTCAGCCGCTTAGCGTGGTAGGCGTTAGAGTCGCCAAACACAAATATATGGGCAGACGGATGAGAGGAAATGGCCTTGTCAATATTATTGGGGATGCTCTCAAGAATGAAACAGTCGAGAGATGAGGGTGAGTGGTATAGGAAAAAGAGATTGCTAACTGAGCTTAGTAGGGAGAAACGGATACACATATAAGAATGATCTAGGGATTCAAGAGAGATCACTCTAGCTAGAAGGAGGTGTTCACTGACATAAACACCAAGCCCATGCATGTGGACATTAGAGTCCTTCCTGAAGAGAGGAAGGTAACCAGGGACATAGAATTCAGAAGAGAGGATATAAGGATCAAGGTTAGTTTTGCAGAGGGCTAGGATGTCAGGTGAGTTGATTTGGAGGAAGGATTCGATACTGTAAAAGTTGGTGCATATATCTCGTATGTTAGTGAAGGAGATGTTGATGGGTTTGAGTGTTTTTAGGTTAGCTGGTTTAGAGTGTTAGCGACTGTTTGATTTTTGAATGATGACAGTTGACCAAATTTTGTAGAGTATGAAATTATTAAGTGGGTAAATGTGTAAGTTTTCAAAGAGTGTTCCTTTGTGTGTTTTTATGGCCAGTGAGAAGGAAAAAGAGATAAAAGAAAATAGCAAATGAGAAAGAGAAGGAGAATGAATGTTTGACAGGACCATATGTCTGGGTTAGTGGTTTGAAGGTTTTGTCACATGTTGCTGGGTTATGATATTGCTGCTTCCATCTCTGACTGATTGATTTGTTTTTCTTTCTTTCTTTTAAAGTCTTTTCACATTAGATTGCTAATTTTTCTCTCAGTTTTGCAAATTGCATCCTTTCATTGGTTAGAAAATTAATTTAGCATCGGATTGTAAAATTTGGGTTCGTCTTTTTCTTTCAGTAGGGGGTCAATATTTTTCATATTCATCAAAATTTAGATTTGTAGGGGCCTCGGTGATGCTTGGTAAATTGGCCTTGTGCCAAACAGGTTCAAAGTCCCTACAATTTAAATATCAGAAGACTGAAGGTTGGATGTTGAAATGTGAAAGGATAAAATATTTCATGTGTACATTAAAGTAAAGATTTATTAACAGAATGACAAAAGTGTAAGAAGAAAAATATAAGTGAAATTTGTTAACTGAACACTATAATAGCTTTGTGAGAAGAAAAATATTCATTGAGAAAATGCATGCAGTTTTGTAGTTAAAATTGTTTGTAGGAAAATGTAGGTATTTAAAATGTCCGCAGAAGTTTAGAGTTCATAGTTGTGAAGTAACAGAATGTAAAGTCTTTGTTCCTTCCTCTTTCTGGTAGGTCACGACAGGTTGAGAGAGAGAGACAGAGAGAGAGAGAGAGAGAGAGAGAGAGAGAGAGGTCAAAACAAATAAAGAAGTTTATTTTGTCGTTGTTGTTCTCTTTGGTGGCGTGGTGTGAAAATGACGTTAGAAGAAGAGGTCAAATGAAAATGCGGTGTGCCCTAAGTCCAAGTTGGTGTGGAGTGAAAAAGAAAGGAAAGGTGAGTCAGCTTGAAGTTTCTTTCTTACATGGTGGCGAGATGTTATCAGATACTGCTCACATCTGACTGACTGATTTTGACAGGTTAGCATAGTGGTTTAAATAGTGAAGCTTCTCATGATGCCAGCTCCAGCAAGCCTTTTTACATCTAGGTGTGAAAATACGTCATATATGAATTTGCTGTTTTTAATCCAATTAGGATTCAGGATTTTATTTTTCGCACTGACTTGTGAATAGTCATTTGAACCCACTGTTGCAGGTGTGCAATTTTACTTTGGGTATTTCCCAAATGCTGTAGTTGTTTGAATCCGATTTTGCGGGTGTGCAATTTATTTTGTGTTTTTTTAGTTGGTTGATGGATGATATAGGATTTATCCTATAGATTTCACACTGGATTGTGAATTTTTTGTGAAAAAGGGATTACTTTTAATTCTGTATTCACCACAAGTGTACACTGTTTTAAAATAAACTTAAACTATTTTCTCATCATTTAATTAGCATTTTACATCAAAATCTTACTAGACATGTTAGAGACTGCTTTAAAAAAGAAAAGTTTTTCTTAACATGATTTGATTTCAAACCTTTTATTTTAGCGTTTAATAAACAACATCTCAACTTAAGAAAAGAAATGGAATCTCATCCCTTTTTTTAGTTCTATCACTGATTAACATTTAGCATGCATTCGTAACCTTCATTATTTTGGTTGCAATAGACTGCTAGTTACCTCCCTTTGAATGACGCCAGGGAGGTTTCTGGAACAGCTGATTAGCATATAGCAAATATGAACAAATATTAATGGCGCTCTCTATTGAACTTGAGGGCATCTCGAAAAAACAGGATAATGTTCAGATAGGATTAATGCCTTTGGATGCTGGGAGCAGCCAAGTTGGACAACAGGTAGGCAAATAAAAACTTTCATTGAAATTTGTGTCGCCAAGTCACACCGTTGGAATGATAGCAACATTTTAAGCTTACGGTAATGGGCAAAAAAGCAGTAGAAACAAGGCGACGGGTACGAAGTGTTTGTATAGTTAGCAATGTGAGTTTCCTTGTGCTAAAATAGTAGCAGTGCTGTTGAGCTTCATGTCAAAGAAAAGTTTTTGATTGCTTTAATAGGAGAGTTACTCTGTCGGAATGTTCAGGGTAAATAACATAAACAATAACATTCACCAGAGTTGTTTTTATTTATTTTTTTTACCTTTTGTTTCCAAAGATTAAAAAAAAAATCTTATAACTTACCGAGCTATTGAAAAAAAAATCAAGATTTCCAGACAAGAATTAAAGATTTCAGTGTTAGTTATTCGCGACTCTTAGACCATATGGTTAATTCATGGTATTTTTGCATGAAATGTTTCAGATTGTTATAAGATAAGAATTTTGGTTTTGGTTCTTTCCTTTTTTACTTTCTCTCTACATTTTAGTTAACTGAAAGTTATATTTTTAATTTATTTAATTTAAGTCTCTTTAGCAACAAAGATGTGAAATAAGTTATATATTGATCGTTGTCATGAAATAAAACAGAAAAATGAAGACTGTTAGACAGTGTTAGAGACTAACACACAGTGTTTTGTTATTGTCATCATCATATCTTCTTGTTACACCATCTGTTGCTTTAATTAGTCCTTTATTTTTTATTTTGTTAAGCTCTCGAAAACTGTAGAACTAAATCTGCTCGAGGATTTTTTATAATTTTAATTAATAAGAAATTATTTTAAAATTTTATTTCAAATAAAATAATTAATTGGATGATGTTAAAAAAAATGGCGTCTTTAATTTTGTATTCGCCTTTTTATTATTTTTTTTTTTTTGAGTACTTTTTTTATTTTCTCCTAAAATTGTGTGAAAATGAAAATCTATTTGGTTTTGATTTTTTATATTTTCATCTTCCACTCTCCAAACCTTTTTTTTTTGCTCTCAGAAATAAACAATTTTTTTTTTTAAACAGTAAGGTTCGCTTTTTAGGCCTGGGAGCACTCGCGGTAGAGTGTTACATTTAAGGCCATTTGTGCGTATAGGGGCGGAAGATAACGAGTTAACTTTTTCTAACCTTTTGAACCGGTTGATTGGAGGAACATTCTGTTGGGTGCCAGTTCCACAGGACAGTGGTTCGTGGAAAGAAGCTTCTCACCGATGGAATACGGAGAGAATGTCGTTGGTTTGCTACTAAGTGGCATGGCCTGTTATTGGCGGGACCTGGGAAGTGTAGTTCCATCCGAACACTTTCTGTGGAAGTAGCGGTAGAGAAGCGTTTCACATTTTTGTTGAATCAACGCGGAAAACACTGCCAACATTGAAGTAGTAATTTTTATCTTGTCTTAAAAAAGACAATTTCATTTAGCGTATGAACAAAGAATGTATTATTGCTTGTTCGCCAAAAAATCAATGTGTGATCAATCATCATTTTTCCTCTTATTCAGGATCAAAAATTGAAAATTTATTTTTTAAAATGAATAAATGAATTTTGTCTTCTGGTCATTAAGCGACAAATCACAAAATATCTCTCTTTGTAGTTTTTGACGTTGACCCATAAAGAAAAATTGTCTATTTACATGCTATGCTGTCTTTTTGTTAAAAGGAAAATTAATTCTTATTTTATAATAGGCGTCAAAAATAAACAGTTTATGGCGTGGTTTTGTTTGTTACTTTGAATACTCTCCTCAACCTAAAGCAAAATTTAAAAATTTTGTTACGTTATGTCTCCGGGCTCGGTGATATAGGTACCTCCACTTTTCACGGGAAAAACAGAAATGTTGATGTAATTTTTTGTATTACATCAGGTTCTGTAATTCTAAAACGTGTAAGTCTGTTAAAAAAATACACAAATTTTTTAATGACAAATTCACTCTTATGATTTTTCGAGTTTTGTCGTATACTCAGTATGATAGTGTCAGTATGTGTCTTGGATTTCACTTTCAGTTATAAATTTAAATGATTACATATGTCATTATCATTAATCTCTAAATAATAAAATTAAAAATCAATGTATATTTGTTGAGCTATCTACATGTTACTTTGACTGGAAAAGAAATCTCACCTTGTTTATGAACATGTTTTTACATTTTTAGCTTGTAAATTCCTGCTTTAACGGCCTTTAGTGCATAATCTCTTCCATACTTAAAAAAAACTTTCAGCCAGTATCTGAATTTGATAAATTCGAAAAGGAGCTTAAGATACAGTAATTAAAAAATATCTTCTCGTCTTGTTTTAAAACTGAACCTTTTCAATCATTTCATCATGGTAGTCACTTTAGTCTTTGTCTTTTCAACACCATGTTTTTTTTTTTTGTTAATAACAAAAAAAAAAAAAAACTGGAGAATTACCAAGCCAAAATAGTTTTTAATATTTGGCATAAATCTTTTTACTCTGTTTGCCTTTTTTTTTTTATCTCGCTAATAATGTCTGTCTCTTTATCTTAGATCTGACATCATCTCTTTCTTCTGTGTTGCATCCACCATGGGCTTCCGCCCTATAGTGGAATGGTGGTAGGTAAATAGATAGATCTCCTTTTTTTAGTCCAGCAGATGATGGTCATCATTTGTTGTTGTTGAATGACGTTCCTTTTCTGGTTTTTCTTTCTTCATTTTTTGATTGAAAGCCCAAAATAAAAATTGTCGTCGTTTGATTTTTTTTTTTTCAGCTTCAGATAATTAAATCATTTAAACATTTAAAATTTTAAATGTTTATTGTTGACTTGCGATTTTTCTTCAAACAATTTTCCAGTCAATGAAAGAAAAATTAAATCGATTTTACTTTTTTAAATTCATTTTTCAAATTGCTACTTTGCTGAATTTTAACATTTTCAGTTCGGTAATTTAATTTCACTTTTAAATTTCACTTTTTCTTAAATCATCGAATTTGATTTGTTTTTTTTTTTGTTTTTGTTTTTTTTTGTTTTTGTTTTTTTTTGTTTTTGTTTTTTTTTGTTTTTGTTTTTTTTTGTTTTTGTTTTTTTTTGTTTTTGTTTTTTTTTGTTTTTGTTTTTTTTTTGTTTTTTTTTTGTTTTTTTACTTCATTCAAATAATCAGTTTTATTTGTATTTTTTTTCTATAAAAAAAGTAAAAACGAATTATCTTTCAGAAAGATTTTTTCTTATATTTTCATCATCCACACACAGTAAAATTGCAAAATGATTTTTAAAACTATAATTGTTTAATGTTTATCTAACGGCAATCTGTGTGTGTGACTGTTCCTTATGCACGCCTACATTTTTTAAGCTACGCCATTCAAACTTTCTAGGGACACATACAGGGAAGCCAGGTCGACACATTTTTGAGTTTAAGTTCAGCAATTTTCCCTTACACACTTTTTGGCCAATGGAGCCGATTGTTTACATTTGCTCCGTAAAACATACCATCTAAGATGTATGCTAAATTACGTTACAGAAATCAAATCACACGTGTCAAACGCGACTAAAATTTAAAAAAAAAAAAAATGAGCCTTTAATTTAATTCCGACGTTTTAAAAATACATTTCGTCAATAAAAAAAAAATGTAAATATTTCCCCTGTAATTTTGAAAGAAAAAGTTTTTTTGAACAAAATATGAAAAAAAAAGTGTCAATGGTTAATTTAATTAAGTCTTTTTTGCTAAATATTTCATGCAGGAAATCAACTGTCTGTAATTTGTGTGGCATTAATGTAATGTTTTCCTCTAAAATTAAATTTTTAAATATTTTTTGAAAATTTCTGAACTGAGAGTGTAATAGTTTTTATATTATTTTTATATTTCTAATTTCAATAAAACAAAATAATTTTTAAACAACAATTTTTTATATAATTATTTTTTTATATAACCGTGTTTTAAATGAAGTTATCCATTTAATACTGTAAACATTGTGTTCCAAGTAATTTAGCAGCCATCTTTGATTAAAGTAACAGGCACTCACACTAGGTGTGCTCAGTTTTTGTAGATTTTTTACATGCCCCCCCCCCCCCAAAAAAAAAAACTCGGGGCATAGGACCGTTAAAGCTGCGGCAGTCAGGGCAACAAGGGTAATTGCGGCATCCAGCACCAATGTTGAGGTGGCAACTACAAGCGCTCATAAATTGCAACATGCTGCATTAATGAAAGCCATACACAAAGCAGAAGCAACTGAGGTGCACCATTTCCGGTGTGTCCGTAATACAACTGCAACACATGCGGCATGCGATGCAGAAACACTGGAAAAGCGACATTCAGCGATGCTGCTTGGTTGGTTAGACATGAGAGCTCTACTTCTGCTGCCAGGGCAGCCGAGTCAGCAATTGAGCAAAGTTTGCTTCCCTTTTTTGAGTTTGCATGTGAAGGAATAACGCGTAACATAATATACAGGAAAGTTTTGTAGAGTGAGATTATATTCTGCCTACTATAGGCTCCCAAGTCTCTTTCCATAGGTTAACATAATTTTCCATAGCTGAAGTCTATTTGTGGTCAGAACATAACCAACTGTCCCTTATAACATGAAATCTCCTTTTGATGATACTTTGTGTGCTAGAGGCAAGACAAGTTAGGCGTAGGGGAGTGGTGTCGAAAGGAACAGAATGCACAATATTGTAACCAAAACTCTACTGGCCAAACTCCTTATACATGCATTACTGCCACATCTCTGAGATTGCTAAATTGGGTTCAGTTTGACTATCTACATTTAAAACAGGTAAACTTCTATCTTATTTACTACTAACTCCACTTTCTGCAAATGTTTTCTATTCATTTCCAGATCAAAGAACCCCCCCCCCCCCATAGGAGACAAAAGTATGGCCGGCACTAAAACTACACTTTATACTCCATTCAAATACTACAGCAACATGCATTCAATGCCTTCTTAATGCTGAAAATGGTTACTAACAGCCTCAGCTCTCCTTTCCAACTTTCAATGATTTCCATCTACTCCTCTCATTGTCTTACTACTAAAATGTTCTGAGTTGCATGGGCAACGCCAGGCTA
Organism: Ascarosepion bandense; assembly: GCA_037127315.1. NCBI lineage: Eukaryota > Metazoa > Mollusca > Cephalopoda > Sepiida > Sepiidae > Ascarosepion > Ascarosepion bandense. The sequence continues at coordinate 754,210 of JBBBDQ010000139.1, read as the reverse complement.
TGATGCTAGTGCAGAAATAAATCTCATTGCTTTCTCTGTTATGGAACTCATGAATGATCGGTAGTACTCGGTATTGTTAAAAGTGTAAAAGCTTTTTTGAAGCTTTTTAAATTTATTTGTTTTTATTTTTATTTTTGTTATTTTTTATTTTATTTTTTTAGCTTTAAATGAAAGCTAAAGGATTTTACTATTTCCATTAAGCTGTAGTGCAATTTTTCAAGCAAAAATTATATTGATTGAAATCGATTTAAAAAAAACACTCATTAGTGCTCTTTTCAAATGTCTTTCATCGCAATGTAATTTTCTTTAAAAAAAAATCTTCCAAAAGTAAAATATAGCCTACTCTTCTGAAACTTTATTTTGTTGAGGAATATTAGCTGATTTAAAGTATAAGTAATCTGATTTGAAACACGTACTATTTACTTTAAGCTAAAAAAGAAAAAGAAAAAAACGAACCTCCACTCATTTTTGATATCTAAATTTTAAGTTAAATTTTTAAAAATCAAAGTTTTCTTGAAACTTTTATTTTAGTTTTAATTGAAAGCTAAATGATTAAATTGACTATTTGCAGAAAGCAAAAAAATACTCTGGTTTGGTATATTTCAAACAGAAATTTTTCAATTTGTTTTTTTAATCTTTCAATTTTTCAGCCATTTTTAAGTGATCGACACATTTGTAAACAAAAGTTAATTCTTGGTTTTAAAATCGTGCAAAAAATAAAATATACATCTGTGACACACAATTTTTTGAAAATTAGCAAATTTTATGTTAATCTGATTTATACAAGTATTACTTTTTATAGCGTGAAATTTAGAATAAAACTATTTCTTAATCAAAAAGTTGAACCATGTATCAAACGTGTTGACAGGTTGTCTGATTAGAGATAAGTGTATGAGGATCACAAGTGACAAAATCATACAAATTTTTTTCGGGTAATGGGAGGAAACTCTAACCTTTTAATTTGCACATAAAAATTAAATTACACAACATTTTTTAGTTATTTTTTAAAAAATAGAAAAGCCAAATGATTTGTATTAAACTTTTTAAGTTTTGGTTTCTAAATATAATCTTCGCCTAATTAGTTTTTAAACTAACCTTAACAAATCTTTGAAGTATTTTAAAAATATATTTGAAACTTTATAAATTAAAAAAAAATGAAAACAATTCTCTTAAAATTTCATTACTAATTGAAATTTATTTTTCTTTCTTCAGACTGTCTTTAATTTTTATTATTTATTCAAGCCATTTTAAAGCTTATAAAATTAAATAATGTCATAGTTATATTGCATTTTTCATTTTACTAATGAGAGCAGATTTTTGGAAATGTAGGCCAAATTAATAAAAAAAATGACTCCCAATGAGTCCTGCATTTAACTAATAAAACCATTTATCACAACAATTTAATTTCATGAATTTACGTGGAGGCGGGTGGTTAATAGATATAAAAAAAAATATTTTTACTAAGATTTTTTTTTTTTTTTTTAAATAATAATTTAAAAAATAATTTCATTTGTGAATAAATTCTGAAAGTTTCATTAAAATGGCATGTAAAGGCTCTCTCTCTCTATCTATATATATATATATATATATATATATATATATATATTTTTATATAATTTTTCTAGTAAGCAAAATACTCTGGTGTATTTAAAATTGAAATTATATTCATTGGAATCTCAACTTTTTTAAAGAGCTTTTAAGTTATTTTTTCTTTTAATTTCCATCCATTTTGACAGGTTTGTAAACAAAAGTTGATTCTCAGTTGTAAAAAATAAAATATACATCTGTAACATTATCTTTGAAAAATTAGCAAATTTAAAGTTAAATGAATCTGATTTTAAACAAGTGTTACTTGTTTATAGCATGAAATTTAGAATAAAAGTATTTTTAATCATGCGGGTTAATATAGCATTCTGACTTGTTAAATGATTGATGACAGCTAGATCCATTGATAAGCTAAGTATAGTTGACCAGAATTGACATAATTATTCAAATTTTTTTCCTGTAAAGGGAAGAAACTGAAATATGTGACCTTTTTAATGTCACATGAAATATGCTTATTACACACACACAAATTATTCTAAGTTTTTTGGCTCAAAGATTTGTATTAAGCTTTTCAATTTTTGATTAGTAAATATAGTCTTCACTTAATAATCAAACTGCCACAAGGCTTTGAAGAAATAAAAAAAAAAAGAAGCAAACTTTGTATTATAATTAAAAAGAAAAAATGAAAACAATTCTTGTAAAAATTCATTGTTCGTAGACTATATAATGTCCTCTCTCTCTCTCTCTCTATATATATATATATATATATATATATGATTTTTTTTTTTTTTTTTTAAAGCAATCAAAAGCTTATCTAATTAAATAATGTCGTTTTATTGCACTTATTTTACTGTTTGGTACAGATTTTTAAAAAAAATGTAGATCAGGGGTCGGCAACTCTGTGGGGCGGATTGTGTTATAATGACGGGGCACAGTCTGGACGAAGGCCATTAATGAAAAATTAAGGAAAATTACATATGCAGACCCCTGTCAACCTAAATATTTAAGACCATAATGAAAATAAACATTGAGAAATCAGAAAAACAAAAAAAAATCTAAAATTAAAAGACACCTAATGAAAATTACTTTTCCTCAAGGAACGTCAAAATACTTCAAAGTGAAATAGATTAAATTATGATGTGTAAATTTGAAACTGTTATTGAAAATTGTACCATAAACAAACAAACCACACACACACCTCAAACAAAAACGGAATACACATACCCATACATATGAGTACAAATAGTTGCAAACATATACACTTATAAGTGTACACTATAAAATAAGAACATGGCCCATTGAAAGATTCCGGTAGGTGGCAGAGGTAAGTGATGGGGGAGTTTGCTGTTAGAGGAATAAAATAAAAAGCTGACTGAAAGAAACAACCTTTGAAGGTGTCCCCGCCTAATGTCTGTCACCGGTCGGTTAGGTGGTCAAATTGGCTCTCAGTTTTTGTTTTATGTTTATTTTTATGCAGAAATAGAGGTGATTGGGTTTTGGCGGTCATAGCATTCAAATTTGGTTGGGTGGATCAGAGGAAGACAACAGCAGGCCTTTTGTTGAATTTGAAAGCTTAGTCTCTTATGTTAAAAATAGTCATTGGTAATCAGGCTCGCGGGCCGGTCAAAATGCCTTCATGGGCTGGATCCGGCCCACGGCCGTAGGTTGCTGACCCTTGATATAGATAATTTACAATACATTTCCAAGGAGTCCTGTGTCTAACTTTTCACAACAGAATCTAATTTCTTGAAAATTCATGAAATTGTGGAGAGGGTAACATGTTTTTTTTTTTTTTAAAAAGCACTTTTTTTTTTTTTTTTTTTTTAAACCAAGATTTTCAAAAAATAATTTCATTCATTTGTGAATAAGTTCTGGAAGTTTCATTAAAATCCAACAATTATTTGAAGAATTTCTAAATTAATGTTTTTCACCAGAAAAAAAAAACTGAATTTTGTAATATTACATTATCCATTATAAACTCTGGTAAAAATTTAGTCACCCTCTGATAAAAAAAAAATAAATAAAATGAGATTTTTTTTTTTTATTTATCAAAATTTCAAATGTGTTGGAAAGGATTAAATTTTTTTTTTTTTTTTTTTTAAATAATTTAAAATACCTTAATCTAATGACATAAACATTTTGATGGAAAAACTTTGTTTTTAAGTTTGGGGCCTTTGTTTTTTTTCTTCCTTCTAAGCTGTTTTTCAGTGAATTAGTAGAGGTACCTAATTTTTAAGTACTCTATTTCTAATATTTGTATAATTACATTCTCCATAATCTCATTTTAGTAATGTTGACTTCAAATTTACTATAGTCATAGATCTTATTTTCTGATAATGTTGTGTATAGTAAGCCATACTTTCAAAATGGACATGTTTATACACATAAAAAAAAAGATGGTGTGTCTCCACAGAACAATATTAAATTTGTCATCATCTCGTCAAACACATAAACATGGCTATTGTCATTTAAAATCACTTCTAAATAATTAATTTCTGTGATACTTTAAAATCAAAGTAATGTTTCAAATCAGATTAATTATACTTTGAGTTAATATTCCTCAAAGTTTCATAAAAGTATGTTTTATTTTTGGAAGATTTTTAAAACCAAGAACTAACTTATGTTTACAAATGTCTTAAAAATAAATGACTTTGAAAATGTTACTGAAAAAAAAAAATTCCAATCGGTATAATTTCTGTTTGAAATACACTAGAGCAGGAGTTTTCAAACTTTTTTGACTTGCGTACCCCTTTATTTTTCCACTATGAATGCTTATGAAATTTATACATAAATTTTTACTAAAAATAGCTTATAGTTTTGCATTAACATAGTATAAACTGGTTTTAAGCTTACTTTAGACATAAGTGTTCAAATAAAATAAATTAATAGTGCATGTTGATGCAAAATGTATCAAAATAAAATTCAAAGTAATTTAAATTTAATGTGATGAGTTAATCCATGGACCTCCCTATCTTATCCTTGCTGACCCCCTGTGGTCTGCGGACCACAGTTTGAAAACCCCTGCACTAGAGTATTTTGCTTACTGGAAATAGTAAATTTAATCCTTTTAACTTTCAATTAAAGCTAAAATGAAAGCTTCAAGAAAGTGTTTTCATTTTAAAGAATTAATTTAAACCTCAGGTATTGCAATTTAGATAATTTATTTCAACTACCCAGTAATCTTAATCTTAATCATTATGTAAGTCTAAATGTAGTCTAAGTAATCTAATATTTTATTGAATTTTAAGTACTTTGGCTTTATAAGATTTAATTTGGAAGGTATTTGTTGAGAAAATTTTAGATCATTACCAATAAATTTTAAATTATATGTACAACGCTTAATTTCTGATAATGTCGTGTATGGATCTCTGTATATACAAAAATTGATATGTTTATACACACAAAATTCTCCTTAAAAAATTGTAGTTCATTGACTTGTGAGTTTTTCCATTTTATAAATTTTTTTTTAAACATTTTTAAATAGTTTTAATTTATTAAAAGTATTACTTCGCTACTACAAATTAATACAAAACTAAGATTTAAAAGTTTATAGCTTTTTTTTTTTTCTTAATTAAAACTTAAATGAAAAATTTTTCAATAAATATTCATTATTACTCAAAAAAATATATATTCTTTAAAAGTTAGTGGTGTCTATAATATATTTTAAAAGCAATTAAGATTTTTTCTAATTAAAAATAAATATTTTAGTTTAATTGCATTTTGTTTATTTTATAATTCAGGACAGTTTCTATAATGTTTCACCAAAAAAATTTTAATTAAATTCTCCAAGGACTTGTCCTTATAACAAATATAAATATTAACTGATACAAAAAAAAAGAATTTTTTTTTTTAAATTTTATAAAATTAAATGAGTGGGTGATGTAAAAAATATTTTACACAGGTTCTGAATAAGTCCTGAAAGTTTCATTAAAATCCCATAATTATTTGATTTTTCTAAAGAAAATTTAGATCAGTGGGGGTTTTCACCACAAAAAGTACCCAAATTTTCCATACAAATTTAAGGTTCTGTATTATGCAACAAAAAAAAAACAATAAGATTTATAACCAAAATTTACAAAGTCCTAAAAAGGATAAAAAATCCTTTGATCTCTCCTTTTTAATAACACATTTATTATCTATTATATTTTGGGCATTTTCTCATCATTTTCCTCTTTTTTATTTTTATTACTTTTAATTTTGCCTTTTTATGAATTTTTGGAGATACCTATTCAAAAATAAATATCCAGTCATGCTGCTAACAATTTATGCATCTCCAAATTTATTTGAACAAACAAGAGAAATCATTTGATTGGAATTACATTCCAAATATTTTTAAACACTCTTTTTCTATATTCAGTAACGATGTAAAAGTTTTAAAGAAGCAGGTATGTTGGCTCTTATGAAAATCTTACATCATGTTAAAAGATATTAATTTACAAAAGTAAGTTCTTATAACTTTTTAAACTTTTATGACAGAGCCTAAATTTTCACCTTTTTTATTTTATAAGAAAAAACCCAACTCTTAATATATAAGGATTAAATGGCTATGATGTGAAACATTTTCTACTGAATTGGCAAATTTTACAATTGCTGCTATCTGACTGAATGAAGCTTGATATTGTAAACAAATAAAAAAAAAAAAAAAAAAATGCAACTTACAGTTGTTTTCTTGTTTGGTGTGCCCTGCAGGCCAAATATAAGTATGCATCTTTTTTGGCTGTTCTAGGCTGTCTCACATTCACTGAAATAAATCCCATTAAGATTATTAGGAAGTTAAAAAAATTATATGAGGTGTTCTTATTATAGTCAAGTAATTTTTACATATATGACCCCCCCCCTTGAAAATAATCACCTTAAATAAGCATCCTGTCATCACCTTAAATAAGCATCTATTCTTAAAAAAAAAAATGCATTTCTGCGAATGTAGAGAATTACATTGTGCTGACAGATGGCTAAAAAGGTTTTAGTTTTTTTTTACTTTCTGTCAATTCAAATCAGTTTTGAAATACAGCAAAATATTATGCTTATTGGAAATATTAAATTTAATCTTGAAATTAAAAGTAAAATAAAAACTTTGTGGATTACCCCATTTTAGACTGTTAGAAAAATTTTTCATTTTAAAAATTCATTTTAAACCTTAGGTATTGTTTAATTCTTGTTAATATACTTTTTAAGACTGACTTCAAAATGTTTTAATTAACAAGCAGACATTTATATTTAACATTTAACAGAGCTCAAAAATGTCTTTAAACAAAAGAAATTTTCCTGTATAGGAATACAATTTTTCATCTCCCTGTAATTCATTTTTTTCCCTTTTTGTCTAGGCAATGGGAGCATCTTTAGAACTCATTTGATATAAACTTTACAATATCCCATTTTTCAATACAATGAAGCTGATATTCAGCTCTGCACAGTTCCCAGGTTGTAATCTGCCAATTTATATGGATAAACTGATCAAAAAATTCTTCCTTTCATCCAGTTATATGGGACATGGCTTATCATGTCTTGAAACACCATATCCACCATTTCTGCTCACATCCACTTTGGTCTCCCTGTAAGCATTGATGAGTATCAATTGGTGCATTTTGTTTTCTACCTGGAAATTATTTTGCCAGAAAACTATTTGCTAATTTGTATTTTTACAAGCATACCAGAAGTTCTCTAGGAGTTGCTTTTAGTTGATATCCCAAATGAAAATTTTATTTTCAGTTTATTTAAAAACTTTTTAATACAAGCATAGAGAACATGACAAAACATATTTAAAAAAAAAAAAAGTTAACAAATTTATTTTGGTAGCCCAATTAGTAATATAGTTATGACCCTTCAAATTTTATCAGTTTTTCTATTTCATGTGTTATTGGTCATAAAATTTCAACAGTTCAGATCAAACTAGCCTAAACATTGGGAAAAATTAAATGGCTTATTTGACTATTCATAGAAGTTTTATTTCAACAGTTAATACCTTTTAATATTTGTCTATATTTCTGAGATGATGTAATATTTACATTGTTTGAACTGTTGTCCTCATCTTTATTGCCATATTCACCACATTTCAGCTTTCTTCAGGTGCTTGGAATTTCAAACCAAACCCTTTATTTTGACCCATGTGTCATGCTACTTACAGACTGTCTAAGTAACCTTTTTCTTTTTTTAATGTTTTAATTTATCTTTTTATTTTTAATTTTTATTTACCAGAGCTCATATTGCAATCTTTGAAGCTAACAATATTCTCTAACACTCCATATTACTGGTACACATATTGTATTCATTTCTATGCTTGGTCAGCTTAGGAGATTTTTATGGCCTAGCATATGTGCTGATTCCTTAAGTTTTCATAATTTGCAGTGATGTTCTCTATTATTTCAACTTCATCCCATAGGGAATGGTGGCTCCCTTTCTCTCTATGACTGATTTTTCTATTTCCCCTTGTGTTACAGTTTTGGGATGTTCTTGCAACCTTACCTTAAGGGGGCAGCCTGTTTCTTCCCCCCCCCCCCCCCACAGGGAATGGCATACACAAGGTCCTTAGTTATGTTCTCCTCTATTGAAAGTCTTACTTGGGAGTGGTATCTGCAAAGTGTAGAACCACTTTTGAAGGTCATCCTAATGTTATATGGACTACAAATTCTTTGTGTTTTCTCTGATAATTCATTCACATAGCTGAGGTAGCTGAGGTTGTATTGTTGTTATCCTCATGCACCCTCCCTTTCAAATTTGTTGGTACTGTTGCCATGAACCCTGAATAGTTGTTACATTGTAGGGTAATTCTTATACCAACCATTTCTTATGTGTCTGTCTTGCCACATATGGCTTTTGTTTGATGTTGCAAACAGTCGACGATCTCTTTCTTTACATTGTATGGGTAGTTGAAGTTGAGGTATTGTCTGGTAAATGTTGGCTTGCTATATATGGATGTCTTGAAATCGTTTTCTGTTCAAGATATTAGTACATCCAGGAATGCTAATTTTTTGTTTTCTTTTTCCATTGGGAACTGTATTGATGATCTTATTGAGTTCACATGGTTCAGTAGTATCTGGATTTCTTCCTAGTCTGACCATGAAGGTGTCATCAACATATCTCAGCCATAGTTGACTTTAGTGATGCGTATTCTGATGCCATCTCTTTGAAGTATTCCATGTATTTGTTAGCCATGATGGTGATAATGGCAATCCCATTGCTAAGTCTTCATTCTGCCGATATATGTCTAATTCTATTCCAAAGTGTGTTTTGATCGTATACAGAAAGTATCTCAATCAGGTCATCTAGTAGTACGTTCTCTTAGAGATAAATCCAATGCTAGTCTGTCCCTCCACCATGGGTACCTTTTGTGAACAGACTTGCCACAGTTAGACTCACCATCTGGTTGTATTAGATGGTAGCTTCTTTCATTAGTTTCAAGAAATGAGCAGTTTCACACACATGATGATTTTCCTATTAATGGGTCAATTATATCCACAAGTAAGCTATTCAGAGGGTGGCACATAGAGCCTTGGCAGCTCACAGTTAGTTTGAGCGGAATACCATCTTTGTGAATCGTGGGTAGACCATATTTGTGAGGAAGCTTGCTGTAGCATTGAGACAACTGTCTGTTTTAGGCTAGAAGTGATCCTTGTTCTTGATTAGGATCTGTGACAGCTGTTTGTTTTTCAACATAGGATCTTTCTTTGCTATAGCTACCACTTCTAATGAGGTCTTTTAGTTTCTCAGTGTATTCTGTTTTGACCATCACTACAGTTGCCTTGCCCTTGTCAGCTGGTAGTATGATGATGTTATTCCTCTGTACAATCTTGATTGCCAGCCCCTCCTCTTTTGTGATATTTAATTTGGGTGGTTTGGCTCTCTCTAATGTCTCTCACTTTCCATCTTAGCTCATCCGTCTGAGCCTGAGGAATGTTCAAGACTATTTCATTGATTTGGACAGTGATTTCCAACTAAGATATCTGCTTGATGTTGTGAAGTTGACACCATTGTTCAGAACTGAGTTTTCAAAGGCAGTCAGCTGATGTTGATTAATGTTGATAACTGCATTCATGGGGTGGACCTTGTGTCACTTTCAAATCTTTTAATTTATTTAATCTCTGTACTTGGTGGACCTTAACTGCATCAAATTCTTGTCTGAAAGATTTTTCCAGCTTGTGCTGGATCATTTTTTTTGGTTGTCTTCATCAGTAATTCATCAGAGACATACTAATAAAAAATGGTCAGTATAATCAGTACCCTATAACGTAACAACTACCCGTGATTCATGACAACAGCTCCAACAAATGGGAAAGGGAAGGTGCATGTGGATAACACTCAGAATACAACTTCAGTTTGCCTACCTGATGTTAAGGGATTATTGGAGAAAATACAAAGAATCTGTAGTTTATATAACATAAGAATGACTTTCAAAAGTTGTTTTACATTTTGCAGATATTTTTCCCAAGTAAGACCTAGAGAAGAACATGACTAAGGACTGTGTGTACACCATTCCAGGTAGTTGTGGAAAGAAATATAAAGGAAAAACAAGCTGCCCCCTTAAAGTAAGGCTGCAAGAACATTGCAAGGCTGTAATATAAGGGGAAATAGAAAAATCAGGCAAAGCTGACCACATAAAGAGGGGATCACCATCTCCTATGGGAAGAAGTTGTAATAATAGAGAATACTACTGCAAATTATGAAAACTTAAAGAATCAGCACATATGTTAGGCCACAAAAATCTCTTAAACCAGCCAAGCATAGAAATGAATACATATGGCCCAGTGGATAAAAGTTTTGGTTAAATCCAGTGACTTAACTTAAAAAGTTGTGAGTTCAGTACCTGGCTACAGCAGTGATGAACAAATAGCTTAGAGAGTTGAGTTTAAGGTAGATAACTACACAACAACGAGAATATATTTTTTTTGAGTGACTGACACATTTGTAATACAAAAGTTAATTCTTAGTTTTAAAAATCTCACAAAAATAAAATATACATCTGTGACATGAAAAAATTAGCAAATTGAGTTCAAAATTCCAAGCACAGATACCCTCAAAAAAATGTTGTTTATTATCTTCCATAGCACTTTTAATAGCTTAAAGGAAAAAAAAATTTAAAGGTCAAGGATGTTTGCAAAAGTTGAAGAATGATAAAATGTATTTATGTAGAATTTTAACCTTTAATCCCTAGAATTAGTAAAGAAATCATTAAAAAAGAAACTATTACATTTTGAAAATTACTGTTTATAGACCAAATTCTGAAACTAGAGAAAATATTGCAGTCATGGATAGCCATAAAAAAGAAAATTAGACTCTTTAAAAAAAAAAAAAAATAAGTTTGTTTTTTATGAACAAACATGAGTGGGAAAATTAAAGCATTAAGAATAGATACCTTCACTCATTTTCGATATCTAAATTTTAAACTGAATTTTTAAAAATAAAAATAAATTTCTTGAAGCTTTAATTTTAGTTTTAATTGAAAGCTAAAGGATTAAATTTACTATTTCCAGTAAGCAAAATACTCTGGTGTATTTCAAATGAAAATTATATTGACTGGAATCTAAAATTTTGAAATTTAAAAAAAAAAATTAAATTTTTTGGCCTTTTTCATTTATTTATTTTTTATTTTTATTTTTTATTTTTATTTTTTATTTATTTGAGTGACTGACACATTTGTAATACAAAAGTTAATTCTTAGTTTTAAAAATCTTACAAAAATAACATACATCTGTGACATGAAAAATTAGCAAATTTAGAGCTAAACTGATCTGATTTACACAAGTATTACTTGTTTTTTAGCATGAAATTTAGAATAAAACTATTTCTTCATCAGGGGTGGCAAGTAATTGATGTGTGAAGTGAATGATGACACAGATGATATGAAATGATTGATGACAGCTAGCTAAGTATGATTAACCATAATATGCATAATTGGCCAAATTTTGTTTTTCCTGCAAAAGGAAGAAATCATGAAATATGACTTTAATTTAAGGCAGAAAATACCTTACTCAAAAAAAAAAAAGTAAAACCTGGAATATATATCAGTCAGTTAGGTGCCATACGTGATACATGCTTGGGCGATCATGCCTTGAAAGAGACATGACTGACTTGGCAGAAGATTATCCTACAGTAGGTTGCCATTACTTTCTGCAGTAGACTGGTTGCCAGCCAAGGCTATATAACCCAATCTGTCCTGTTATTCAACCCATAACTGGAGGGAAGAGACTGATTAATACCTTTTCAAGGGTATTTGCGCGTAAATGAATGCAGAGAATTCAACTGGAATTCGAACTCGGCTCCCCAATTTCTCGTTCCGAGCCAATATCTACTGCACCACAATGCACATCCATATTGTTTTAAAAAATACAATGACTCAATAGTTTTAATCTTTTCAATTTTCGATTAATAAATATAATCTTTAATTAAAAACTTAAGGGTGTGCATTGTGATGCAGTGGATATCGGCTCGGAACAAGAAATTGGGAAGCTGAGTTCAAATTCTAATTGAATTCTCTGCATTCACTTACATGCAAATACCCTTGGGAAAGGTATTAATCCATCTCTTTCCATCCAGTTATGGGTTAAATAACAGAACAGATTGGGTTCTATAGCCTTGACTGGCAACCAGTCTATCACAGAAAGCAATAGCAACCTACTGTAGGATAATCTTCTGCCCAGTCAATCATGTCTCTTTTGAGACATGATCACCCAAGCATGTGTCACATATGGCACTTAAATGACTGAATAACCTAACCACCACAAGATATTGTACAGTTTTTAAAACAATTTTTATTGAAAAAAATTTTTTTCTTCAGTCTATGATGTCTATAATATATATTCTTTATAAAAGCAATTAAAAGTTTATTTTACTGAATTTTTTATTTTACTATTTAAAGCAGATTTTTGGAAGAAAGAAAAAAAATAATGATGATTTACATTCCCCAATGAGTTTGGCTAATAAAACATTTGTGCTACGAAATTTAATTTCTTGAAATTTGATGAATTTGTGTAGAGGGGGTGTTATTTTTATATATATATATATATATATATATATATATATATATATATATAAAATTATAAATAAAACAAAAACTTTGATACTTAAATCTGTTGAATAGCCATTTCTACAAGGAAATCCTCGCTTCTTCAGCAACGGTGAAACAAATTTTATTTACTCAAATTCAAATGTGTTAAAAGATTTTATACTGGTAGAAGTAAAAAAAAAAATCTTCCATACACAGAAAAATGAAATGGGGTGGGATTAACAATTTTTGAATTTCAGAAAGTAAAAAGAGGAAAGCAGACAGATACCTAGGTCTCAAATTAGACATACCCTTCCCCCATACAAGAGTCAAGAGTTTAAAAGTTAAAATTTAGCCATGTCAGAGGGATAGAAGTGGTAAGATGAATGAAAGGGGGAAGAGGTGGTTGACTGGGAAGTAAGCTATGAAAAAAATTTTTTCCATGGAAACAAAAGAAAATTGCTACCATCAATGTTGAAAAAAACATTGAAAAATTTACCAAGGAGATTTTAGTTTAAATAATGACTGGGACAAATTTTATAGAAAAAATTTGGACATACAAATTTAAATATAAATCTTAAATTTAAAATTAAAAAATATTAACTTCAAGGGCAGATCTCAAAAGAATCCATTACTACAAGCACACACACACACACATTCCTTAACATAATTTACTTAAATATCTAAAGGATATTCGCAATTCACAAATAAAAATTAAATTTTAATTATTTTTAAAATTTAAGAAACTGAATTTAAGGCGGCTTAGTATGAAAGGAACTGAATTATTATGCATATTGTAAGGGCTCTGCTAAAAATTAACCAAAATTAATCTTTTTGTGTAAAAGGTAATATAGATTTAGCATTAAAAATAAAAAATTTAAATAAATTTTATTTTAAGGTGGGTTCAACAAAGTTTTATATATATATATATATATATATATATACACATACATACACAATTATAAACCCATATACATATACACATGTCCACACCCACCCATACATACACACATATCCACATATACATACCTATAATATATACATGTACGAACACACAAATCCTTACAAAAATACATAGAAATGTATATAAACACACCCACCTGTTGCAATTATAGCAAGGCGCATAAAAGTTATGAGTAATAGTCATGGAAAAACAAAATGGAAATAAGAACCGTTGCAAAAACAAATCAAAACAAAATATTATAAAGGTGCAGGAAAAATGAGGGGTAAAGATTTGGTCTACAGGTTTTTACATGTTAAGTAGTAGATGTTTAGATAGGAACAGGAAGAAGGAAGGTATGTATAAGGCTGGGATTAGTATTTGGTAGTGGGGTCTAAATTTACTAGCTAAAAAGAAAAAAAACCTTTTACTAAATTCATAGATTAAATTTAAAACTTAAGATTTAAGTTTTAAAATTCACAAATTTTAACTTATGGCTGCATTTGCTTCAGAATTCTTTACATAAATTTAAAAGTTGGTGTGGATTTGGGTATTTAATATATCTATCTATCTATATATATATATATATATATATATATCCCCCCCAAACATAGATTGCATTTCTCGTGAAAATTTCTAGGAGTACGGGCTGAGCCTATCAGTTTCCAACTGACCATGGGGTTTAAGCCATTCTTTGTTTTCAAAGATCTTTGGGAAAGAGCTGTTTGATATTTTTGATTTGGGTTAGAAAAATGTCTATGGTTATAGTAACGTTGCTTAAAATCCCCCGCAGATGGCAATTTGTTCTATTGTTGGTGGGTGAGATTTGAGCTTCGTAGATTACCTGGGTGGATTTACACTTGCCTTCCATCGGACAGATACTCATGGATCTACAATTACAAGCATTTGAAATTCCTGACTTTGAGTCAGCATTTTTTTAACACCGGTAGCTATTTAAGCTGTTGACAAGTTTGCCAGCTTAATGACAGATTGATGTTTATCTAATTTTGTAGGTGGAGAGCTTTAGCATAAAAAAATTATTGGATATAGTATGAACACCTCTTATATATAATTTTTAAGTACTCGGTAATCTTTAAAATTTAAGAAAATATGATAATGTTGTTGGGAGCCCATATCTACAAAAATCAGCATATTTCTACACATACAAAAAATTTTTTAATTCTTTTTAAAATAGTGGTGTTTGATTTCCATTTATGATTAGTAAATATAAATTTTACTTAATATCATCTAAAAGGGTTAAATTAATACCCTTTTAGATGATATTATTCATTATTTCTAGCGACAGTAGTGAATCAATAGCCAAGCTTTCCTCCTGTTGGTATATGTCAGACCCAAACTGGAAAAATGTCTTTATATAGAATGTAAATATTTCTATCAAGTTACCTATCAGGATACTAATAGGTCCTTTGCTAGTATGTTTTTTATATATATAAATATATTACCCTCATACCAATTACTTTCCAGAAATGTCGAAAAATGTGACTAGGTCTCAACATATAGTTTTAATTAAATTCAGGAGTCATTGGGGAATGCAAACCAACTGTCTTTTTTTTTTCTTTTTTTTTTTTTCTTCAAAACCTGCCACTTTTTAGAAAATCTGCTCCAAATTAGGAAAACAAAAATGCAATAAAACTATGCCACTGATATCTCACGATGAAGCCCTTCTCCTTTTACCAACACATGAGACACCCTTCATATCCTAGTAACTTGGCTCTCACACCAGCTGGCCATGTGCACTGGCAGTAACACGTCGCCAAGGGCTTCCACACAGAAGTCTCACTTTGGCCCCTTCCATCTGGGTGACTGAAAGTGGTTACCCTACTCATTTTGCTTATTTTCCGTCACTGGGGACAGCTTCTCTTCAGGTGACCTGGTCTTTCACAATACCAGCACCTTCTCATTGGGCAATTTGCTGAGAAATGACCATCATGGCTGGTTTATCATCCTGTGGCCAGCAAACCAAACCGTATCTCCCCGGCATGGGTTCATAAAACCTATACCTTCTTCCAGAATCTTTCCTAAACCTTTCACACTTTATCGAAGATCGTCAAAAACCACTCTTACAACTTGAACTTTGCCCTGGATCTTTGTTCCTGGCCTTCTGCCAGACTCCAGTGCTATCTTTTTCTAGAGCTATTGCAACTGATAAATTCCCGGGGCTTTCCTTTAATACATCATGGCAAACATTCTCCTCCCTAATCATTTCTACGTACAAATTGACAAACTGGGCCTGCATTACCGCATTTGCCCACACCTCTTTGGGGAATGCTATTCTGGCCAGCTTCTCTGCCCTAGCCCCCAACTCTCCAGAGGTCTTATCCTTCAATTGAGTTAGTTTGAGGAATGTCCTCATGGCCTCTATCGCTGTCCCTTTATCAGCAAACTCCTTCGTGATTCTCTCTTGTACCTCTTTCCAGGGTATCTGTGAATCCCCTTGTAAAGAGCTGCCCTATAAACTCTGAAGCCTTCCCCAGTGCAGCATTCCATGCTACATATACGGTCTCACGGTCCGAAAGTCCAAAACAATTTGGGACTTGTGGACTGACAACAGCCAATCTCAGACTGGCCAAAGCATTATCACTTGACATGTGAGGGAACAGTACATAAAGAAAACTAGATTTAAGACTGCAATGGCACTGTGTGATATATATATATATATATATATATATATATCACACAATGCCGTTGCAGTATATATATATATATATATATATATATATATATATAAAATAAATTTCAAAGTTCAAAACTGTTGTATGATCATTTCTACATGAAATCCCTAAGAGAGATTTCGCATTTCATCAGCAACTTTTACTCAAAATAAAAAGATATTACCAGCGGAAGTTAAAAAAAATTTGTGTCACAGAAAAACTAGATGGGTTGGGATTGATAAGTAGATGGCAATCAATTTTAGATTGAGTTGTAGGTGAAAAATTTAAAAATTTGGCTTTGTCTAGCTCTAAAAAAGAGGAAGGGGAAGTAAAGGAAGAAATAGGAAAGGAAATGGGCTAAACAAAATGAAAAGAAAAAAAATAGAAAGAAAAATTTAATCTCCGTAGAGACGCTAGGAGGTATTAACAAAACTAGTGTTTTTAAATGGGATAAAGTTATTAGAAAAAAGATTTAAAAAAAAAAAAAAAATTTTATTGGGGGTGGGGGGGACTGACATATAATTTATTTAAATTTAATTAAATTAATTTATTATAAACCTAGATTTAAATAAAAATAAAAATTATAAAATTTATTAAAAAAAATTTAAAAGTTTTAGGTGCGGGGGGGGGGGGGGGGGGTTAGAAATATATATATATATATATATATATATATATATATATAGGAAAAATTGGGGGTTAAGTTAGTCTAAGTATCCCCAATTTTTCCTGTATGTATGTATGTGTGTGTGTGTGTATATATATATATATATATATATATATATATATATATATTATTTTTATAAGTGTTTCACCCCGAGCAAGGCATGTCACTGCCACTACTGTGCAGGGGGCTACGTAGAGTGGAGAAAGGCTAAATGACAGAGGGTGGGTGATAGGCGGGTAAGGATACCGAGAATGAGGGTTGGGTAGATGAGTGTTGTGAGAATAGTTGGGAGTTAGTGTGATAGGAGGTGTCTATTAACCCTACATTTAAACACCTGGAGATTGTAACTGTCGGGAAAGCAGACTTGTGGAAGGGAGTTCCACAGGCGGGAAGCGCGAGAAAAGAAGCTGTTGGAGTAGAATTTACGGTTACATCTTATTTGTTTAACTGTAAAAGGGTGGGACCTAGTTGCTAATCTAGTATCTCGTGTAAATTCCTGCTTAGGCGGCACCAGTGATCTAAGCTCATCGGAGCAGAAGCCATGAAAGTACTTGTAGAAGAGGCACTGGGAAGCCACATCACGCCGGTGTGAGAGCGGCTGCAGCCGGTCTGCCAAGTCAGTATCAACCACGTTACAGATCCTCCTTTGTATTTTGTCAAGATATGGCAGCAATATTCAATACACGGGCTATATATATATTTTCCCCACACCTAAAATTAAAACTGTGATGTAGATTTTTTTGAACTTCCACCAGTAATATCTTTTTATTTTGAGTAAATGTTGCTGATGAAATGTGAAATCTCTTAGAGATTTCATGTAGAAATAATCATACAACGGATTTGAACTTCGAAATTTATTTTATTTTATAATTGGCTCTGTAATTTATTAATTACATTGAGCCTTGCAACTGGATCATATTTTAATAATAAAATATTAATTAGGACCGGGTTTTTGGGATTTACCTTCCTTGCTTTTCCTTTTGGATAAAGTTTTTATATTTAAAAAAGGAAAAAAAAATGCATGCATGTATGTATGTATGCATGCAACACAAAAAAATCTGTTGCCTGGTATTTCAGTATCACGCTAATATACGTGATCTATTATCTCACGAGTTGGTGGTTTGCTCAATTTGCAGCTCACTGAATTCGGACTGACTGTCTCTTGCAATATCTCGGGCCCAAATCACTTTTCTGGTGACTCCCTATTTTAACTGGACCGTATCATTGCTGGTCCCCATCTCTTGTAATTTCATTTTCCACCCCAGTTTTATTAAAAAAATAAAAAGGCGCAAAAAGGGTGTTGAAGTCAGCACGGGATTTCTATACACCCTCCCTATATATGTCTTACCATCTCAAAATGTAAGTAATATCATTTAACCATTTCAACTGAATCTTCGCCCTTCTGATGGAAGGTGAGAAAACTTACTCTCTCTTATTATCTGCCTGTTCCTACCAGTTGTCCTGGTAGGCAGTAAACAGGAAATTCTCAAAATCCAATTTTGCCCTAGAGTCCTAAGTTTTCAAAATAGGATGACAATATTTTGACTAAAATCATTTTACCTTTAGGTAACCAGCTTTAATAAATTCACTTACTTCTCCTGACTAAAGCACTTTTACTCTGTGTATTTTTTAACTTTATTACTTTGGCTATTTTCCCAACAAAAATATTATTCTGCAATTTTAGAGAAATCTCTTGTTTTTAAAACCAATAAAAATGAATACCAGCCATCTGGAAATAGGGTTACACATGAATTGCACTTCAAATTGCTTCTGCATTCACCAGATTTGGCCCCTAGCGACTATTGGCTGTTTTCAGACCCCAAAAGAATACTGCAGGGAAAGAGATTTGGCTCCAATGAAGAAATGATATCGGAAACTGAGGCCAAAGACAAATCATTCTACAAAAAAGGCATCAAATTTTTAGAGAAGTGTTGGAATAAATGTATCACCTTAGAAGGAGACTATGCTGATGAATAAAGTCAAATTTTGCCTAAAAGTTGTTTTATTAGTTAGGCCCAGGATTTATTGAGTTATGTGTTGAATTTTTTTTTTTTTTTTTAAATTTATTTACTATGCCAGAATTTAGGCAAAACCTAATCTGGTAATTTCCCTGCATCGCCACCACATTTATTTGATATATCTATGTATTGTTGAATAATTAGTTTAAAATAAACATTCTTTGATATTTTAGACATTGATGTTAGCTGGAGTAAAGCTTGTCAATCCTGATGATGCCCAAATGAATAACATTCAGTTGGATGGAAATATAGGTGTTATTGAAAAACTCCTTGAGAAACAATATTCTGATTTTCCTCAAAATGGTCAGGTAAGAGTGCTTAAGTTTTTTATTTTAGTTTTTCTTGTTAATTTATTTTTATATGCTTTCTATTCAGGCTTGTATGCTCATGTTGGTTGTTATACTCAGTGTTTCAGTCATTGTATGACACTATGAATAGGACATCTGCATATAAATGTGTGATTTTTATCTCAATCTCAAGTGTTTGATTTATGATTGGCAGATGAGACTTTGGAACTTAAGTCTTGTCAGTGGCATCCACTTGATGGAAGATGAACAAATAAGCAAAATACTTTTAAGATAAAGTGACAACAAACTGGACATTGATGATTTCTGGCTGCTGGTTCAAGAGACAGACTGCTTATCAGGTAGTTCTGATGCTGTTTGTTCATGTTGCCAGCTACACATTTGTCCCTATTTTCACCTATCTACTTACATAACCACTCACTCAGACTGAGCAAGAAAAACTGAATAAAATACCTAAATATACTGGGAACAGGGTTCAGGTTCTCATGACATTTATTTTAATTTTTCATTTCCTTGTCAGCTTCAGCAGCCTTCCTCAGATTTTGGTACACACTGATACAAACAAGACTAGACATGATATTGAGTATTTATTAGCTGGTTAGTGGAAAGTTGAGTGAGGGACTCATTAAATGTTTGCAGTTTTATTTTCAAGGCTTTTTCAAGTGTTTGTCATACATAGAAATTTTGAAATTTTTAACTGATTCCTTTATTCAATCCACAAGGATAGATTTTCATGCTATTCACTTTTGTGGTGTTTGACACTGAACCAGAGTATGTGATTTGCCACCACCTAATTACAGATATTAGGTTCAAGTCTTAAAAATTGCACCACTGAATTGTCTAAGAGATATAGGGCCTAGTGGATTAGACTGTTAAAGTTTTTGATTTCCTGGAGTCAGTGTATTTCGTGGGGGGAGGGGGAACAAACAACCAATACAAAGGAGAATAGAGAATATAAACTGATCTAAAATACTCCTTAAACATTGAAAGCAGAATGAGAACAATTGAATCAAAAGTTTGGTTAAAAATTCTGAGAAGTTATCAAGTATGACAGATGTACTCAGTTGAAGAGTACAACAGCTGTAATATGAGTATAACAACCAAGATTAACATACTGGTCTAAATAGAAAGACATGATAATGTTCATTCCTTATCTCAAATTCCAGCAAAGTATTATAATAATTGTAATAATTATCTCATGTAATAAAGTTATTCTCACTTTCTCTTTATCAGTATTTTTGAAAGTATACATTGTAAATTATTAATTTCTTTATTATTCATCAGTATACATTACTTATTATGTATCTCTTAATCTTATATCAAAAACTTTATACCATTAAAATAATTTTTTAAAAATTTTACTTTTCAATTATTTGTTTTAAAATGGACTCATTCATCATCAGAGGTTACAACTTGATAAATGTATGGTATATTATAATTTACAAGTTGGTATTCGTACAAAAATGTATAAAGCAAATAAAAATAAATATCAAGTCATTTGTGAAAACCTCAAGGTAAAAATATGCCCTTAAATATTATCTGAACTATATTTTAATATTGCAGCACTATTCTTAAAATTAACTTTCAATCAAGAGATACTATATAAATGTATTTTAAAAGATCATTCAAATGATGGCAGTCTCAATTTATATATTTTATTTTGGATAAACATATTTAGATACAATAGAATTTGGCCTCTACCAATGATACTACCATAACTATTTATTAAAAATTAATAGAAATTATATACAATTTTATATAAATAAGATCATAATAAACTTGAAGTAGCAAAAAAAGATTTTGTTAGAGAAACACATTTTTACTTAATATTAGCAAATTTTCTTATCTAATTTACCATTTGTTAAAAGGATTTTTTTTTTTTCACTAATTTTATTTCATAGAAATAGTGGAGAATTTGAATGGATTTTTGGTCACATGTATATTTTTAAAATATTTTGAAGCATAAATATTGCCTAAAAATTTTTTTTGTAATTTTTATTTTCTAACTGTATATCTTGTATCAGGTTCTTAACAGTTAATATACAATTACTATAGTTTTTGGTTAGAAATGTTTTATGACTTAACAAAAATGTGGGAAGTAACTTTAAATATTGATTATTATTTTAAGATATTTAAATAATATAACTTAAATGTATTAGAAAAAACAAAATTTGAAGTTTTTCATTCGTATTGATAACAATGATTTTTATATCAGTTATGGCAACATTTTGAATCTCTCAGTTGGTAACTTTAAAATGTTAGTTTATTAAATACTAGTTGATATTTCGTGTCATTTTAAGTTGAATAATTCAATGTATTGTTTGCAGGTCTCTTCTAAATTGTCTGAATCATTACAAATGCCATTTCCTAAGGATGGCTGGTTCAACAATAATAATTGTCAAAACTCTGAACTTAATCACCAATTTACTCGGCCTTATGACAGCTCAAATCAGTTCATGTTGTTCAATCAGAATCCATTGGAGCAAATGAATTTGGTCGATAAATTTGGCCTTAGCAATTGCTCCACTGACCGATGTTCAAATGCCCTGGATGATTTAGTTTCTAAAATTGTGGATGATGATCACCATTCTGTTTTGAATGATTATACTCACTGTGATGATTGCCAATCTCAGTCATCTTCTCAAAGTTTTTCTTTTAATGGGTAAGTTTAATATTTCTATTTTTGTATTTCTACCTGAGTTTCAATTTCCTTTATATTTAAAACATGTATAAGCATGCATTTTTCTTCTATTAATTACAATTGTGTTTTGAAAGAGTTCATCAATGCTGTTTACAAATTGTTTGTCTTGGCAAACATGTAAAACAAAAATACAGTAAATGTAAAGGTTCACTTACTTTTGCATATTGTAATTTTAATTTGTATTTTCATTCTAGCTTAATAAAACATTTTGAAAGTGGTTGTAATATGTTTAATAAGTTTTTCTTATCGAATTTATAGTTCAAAATTTATTGATCTGAAAAAAAAAAGAAATGAATATTTTAAATCTTTTTTTTTTTTAGGTGTTCGCTTACTTTTCCACAGCATTTTTACCTATCATCTATCTATATATATATATATATATATATATATATATATATATATATATATATAAAAGGATTATCACTTCTTTGCAGAAGATCATCTTGTGTTTCTTATTCAGAATTTTATTATTTCCATCATTTATACCTGAGCTAATGCGTTGATATGAACCGTAAATGATTCTTAAGGCCAATTTCACTTTTACAACCTCTCTTACACACATTACTTATGCCAAAGTTTGCTTATATTACCTATGTGGGGAGATTTGCTTATCCCTGTGTACAATCTTGTGACATTTGAATTTCACAACAGACTTACAAAACTTGCACAAGTAACCCGTAGGTCTTTCTGGTAGTGTTGCATTCACCTGACTTCTTTTGTGTGATTGACTAAACTAGTCACTGAGAGAGTAACTCTTCCAAAAATACTGCAAATTTGTTGGTGTCCTAATGGTGCTGGGACAGATTCTATTTCTTCCTTCCTAATGGCTTGCTTTTTGTTGGATGCTCAATTCTTTTCTGCTCAAAATTGTTGCAATGTTCCCAAATTAACCCTGTCCAACCAGATTTATCTCCAGCAACAGTTTCCAAGTGTTTAACATTAACACTAAGAGTCTTCAGGTTACATTTAACTAAATCTTTCAAAAGTTTTTTGGGCTTATGAGCTGGTTGATTACTTTGTACCAGCTCACCATAAAAAAAAGTCTTTTGGGCAATCAGTCATCCTCCATAAGTGTCAGATTACCTGTCCTGCACATTTGGTTATGGAGAAGCAGTTTCTCTGCTGGCCATGTGTGTGCACTGAAGGACTCTGCCAATTTGTGTCCAAGATTCATCTCAGGCACTGCTGGTAAAAGCATTCAAAGACCTTAATGTATCTTTGATAGGTGGTCCACATTTCAGAGATGCCAATCTTTGTGCTCAAGGAGATGTTATGATCAAATTTTCTGAATGCTTGACTTTCTCATTTAATGCAGTAATTCACTTCCACATTCGGTGAGCTATCCTTAGAGAGTGCACTGCCTAAGTATACAAGTGTCTTCAGCCTGGGTCCATTGATGAGAATGTCGAGCTCTGTGCAAGGCAACCCAGTTGCTGGTGTGTACATGACTTTTCTCTTTTTCAGACTGATGATTAGCCCAAATTCCTGAGAAATGGTCCATTATCATCTGCATGTCATCTTCACTTTGAGCAAGAAGATCAGCATCATGGATCAAAAAAACTTTTGCATTTATTCAGCAAAATAGATGGTAAAGATAGTAGGAGAGGGAACATCAGTTTGTTTTACACCATTATCCATTGGAAAGTGCTTTGATAGAGTACCATTATAGTTAAGTCTACCCTTCATATTGATGTGCAGTTCTTGAAACATTTTAATAAACTCTGGTAGACATTCCAATTTGCTTAAAATGATCCATAGAGTATCTCTATTAATGGTACCAAAGGCCTTTAAGTTGACACCCACTTGATAGAGAAACATGATGTTCAATGCTTTTCTCTTGCTGAAAATATCATGTCCATAGTTCTCCATCCAGATCTAAATCTGCTCAGACTTTCTGAGATTATCAAAGGCCAGATGCATTTTACAATGCAGAATTTTCACAAACACTTTTTCAGCTTCTTCAAGTAGATTTATCCTATGGTAGTTACTACAATCTGATTTTGATATCTCTTGTAGAGAGAAGTATCACATCAACCCAGTCTTGATGTACAGAGACACTTTGCCATATGTTAGTTGTGAAGGATCTCCTGTGCAAGCCTTGTACCACCATGAAGTAATTCCTTAATTGGAATGCCATCAGTATCAAGTAATTTCCTGGTGTTAATTGCCTTTATGGTTTTCTGGATTTCCTCTAAAAATAAGAATGTCAAGTTGAGGCAGGTTGTTAATAACATTGTCATTGCCAACTGATGGATTGTAAAAAAAAAGAAAAAACTCTGTAAAATGCTGGATTCATCTATTTTTGACATCATCAAAATTTTTAAATAGACTGAGCCATGACTTTAGAGGTATAACTGATGATGATTTTGGTCCAAGTTCTTGTTTCATGACCTTTATTGTTATAGGCTACCTGCATTATGTTAAACAAGTTTAGCTAGCTACGACTTTTTAAAAAATAATTCTGCAGATATTATGCTGCATTGATAACTTAGCATGTTTAAGAGACTGGAGTAACACTGTTTGGTCTTTCTTGGATGCACCCAAGTACTTCTAGTGTGCTTGGTTGCTGGCTTCTAGAAACTTGTTAATTTCAGGATCATTTTCATCAAGTCAATCCCAATGTTTACACTGAACATAACCAAGAACCTCAGCACTCACCTGATAGACACTGGTCAAAAAGTGATCCTAAGTCCCATCAAAATTGATTCTCTCAAAGACTACTTAAAGTTCCTATTTCACTTTGGGATCCTTCAGCCTAGAGAAATTCATACAGGTACCTTTATCCCATTTCACCTAACTTTATGCCTAACACAGTTTTACTTTCACTCTCAGTATCATATATGGTCAGTATCTCAGTTAGTGCTTCTCATAGCTTTCACCAAACAAACATCTTAGATATCACATTTATGAGTGATTAAATAGTCAAGGATATGACAATGTTTGGCATTAAGGCAGCATAAATTAGCATTACAGTATTACATCAAACTTTGTTTATGCCCAAGTAATTCAGCCTACAACTGTGTTCTTCAACCTCGATATAAAGAATTATATAATTTTAAGGAAAATGCGATTAAATCTCTTGGTATCGGCATAGAAAACATTCAACAAACTTGAAATACTTCTCTAATACACAAATCTATTTTCTCAAAAACTTCTCCCTGATCAATAAAATAGCCCACTGTAATGTTAAGTCTGGCAAAGCACTGAAACTGACACCTCTATATTCATGGAAGAAATTTATATCTTATAAAAACATGCAATTTGTAAGCATATATCACTGATGGCTACAAAAACATTCATAGTTGAATGTTCAGCTCTACTGAAGAAAACCATACTTCAAAAGCACCTCCCTGACAAATCCTTAATATTTAGTGCAGAAGCTATAGCAATAAACATGGCCTCAGATATTATCACAGACAGTGAGTTAGTCATTATATTCTCGGACTCCCTGTCTGTTTTTACATTATTAGAGCATAAAAACCTGACAAACCCTGTAATAACCAAACTTTTAAACAAAATCAATATGCTTAGTAACCAAAAACACATTATGTTCTGCTGAGTTGCTCGTCATGTAGGCATCCAGAGAAATGGAAAGACAAATAAGGCAGTTAAAGAATCACTAAAAATGAATATATCAAAAACATTCACACAGATTTCAAAATAGTAATACATATATTTTAAATAAGTGGCAAGATTTATGGAATACTCACCCAAATAAGAAATTGTGCAAAATCAAACCTACACTTGAGATAAGACACCATAACCTCAAGCTTTCCTGAAAGAAGTAGTCTTAGCAAGAATTGGAGTTGGTCATACCAATATTACACATTCATTTCTTTAGATTCACCTAAATGCATAGTATGCCATGAGGCTTACACAGTAAAACATTTTATGATAGACCGTGTCAAATTTGCCTCTATCCATAAACACTGTTTATAAGGTGAATAGCTTTAAAGACTTTTCAAAAACATTAATGAAAAAACTATTTTGACCTACTTAAGAAGTAAACTATACACCAAAATTTATTCCAGACAATTTGAATCGGTTACCAATTATATTTCACAAATTTTAAAACTTGAAACTTACGAAGATATTATTGGATAACAATCTGATTTTCAGCATTAAATGACCCAAGAGGGTTAATATACTGGTAAAAGAACCTAGTATATATTTAATTGTCCTTTTCTTATCAGTGGAGAAGGGTAGTCGTCTTGATTTTGCTTGATCTTACTGAATTCTGTCTAGTCAATTCTGGGTTCAATTCTCCTTGGAGTTATTTTCAAACATGATTTTTTTTTAAATTTTCTTGTCAATCCATCTTCCTGTAAATTCAACAATTATCATCCAGTTAGTAGACCCTTTCTTCTTCCCCACACCTTTATTTTTTTTTCTATTTAGTTTGATCTATCACTGGTGATCCTGAGTGTCATATGAGTGCCTTATATTTCACATGGAGTTTACAAGGTTCAACCAATTGACTGACATCTGTAAAGCAAAATGAGGCTTATTACATTTTCATGGTTTATTGGTTTTTGTTTTCATAAAATGAACTGATTGTTATAATTCTATTTGCAGTAGTATTTTTATTATCCCCTTGGTACCATAACAACAAAAAAACCAAAATGTTACCTTTTATGAAATTTCAAATTTCTATTATGTTATTAATTGTAACTAATGATTATATTTATCTTTCAACTACAGCAGTGGTTACTTATATATTTTTAAGTCTGACATTGAGTGAATCTAGGCAGCTTTCAAGCTTTACCACTAATTCAGTTCTGAACAAAATTTCAAACAGTTTACAGAGTTAGCACACCTCCTTAGCTACATTTTGAAAAAAAAATTTGCATTTTGGTTCAGTAAAAAAAAAAAAAGTTATATTAAAATATGTGAAGTCTGAAAAGGGAGACAACTACATAAGTGAGTTAGTGACTAATGCTTCTAATTATAAATCTTATTCTTTATAACTTTTTTCTATTTAATATTTTTTCATGTGGTTTTCGACATTTAAATTCTAATATCTTTTATCATTTATGTCAATCAAATTTTGCTTATCACTTTTTATTTTATCAGAATTGATTATCAGAATTTGAAATAAAGTTTTTAATCAATTGCATTTAAATTTTTTTCTTTTTAATATTTTTGAATGCAGTTTTCAGCATTAAGTTTATATTAGCTTCAATATTATATAGCTTCAATATTTTAAGTAAATTTCTTATTATTTTACTTCACTTGTCCTGTTCTTTTCCAGGCTTAATATAATTTTAGGAATATTACTTTTCATGCATGCATTTTTCCACGTAATATATTTCCTTAGGTAAATAATTTGTGTATACTTATTCATTCCTCTAGATTTTATGAATGTAAAACTGACCAGATAATATTTGCTTTCCTTTAAGTGAATGTGTACAGTTAACTTCACCAGCATATATGCATACTTCAGCCCTGTACATCAATTGTGCTATGTTTTACCATTACTCTATACAAATATTTAGTCTTTTTATATTTGAGCCATCTCACTCTTGCGTTTCAAAAAATATCAGATGAGTAGGGAAAGAATGTCATTTATTCTTAGACATACAGAGTACAGCAAAAATACTTCCCACAAATACTAGTAAGACATTAGTGGCAATGGTGCCTTTATCTAGCTACTGTCTTACCATTATATGGGAGGTATTTCTGCCACACCCTGTATTTGTAAGAGTTTTAAGTGATGAGCCTAATTAAATGTAGTCAAGATGTTTCGAATTTTTGATAGACAAAAACTGAAAATTTCACATTTGAAATTAATGTACAGATTTTTTTTTTTTTCTCGCTGTAAAAAAAAAAAAAATTCAGTGTAATCAAAATGCATAGTTATGAGTTTAGAAAAAAATCCTAATTTTCTTTGTTTTTGTTTTTCCAGCTCATCAGGCTTATCACTTAGGAGTGTTTGGTCTTGTGCAAATGGTGACTCCGACACATCCAACATCAACTCGATATATAGTAATTTTGAGCAAAGCAATTCACCTCACTGGGATGAAAGATTCAATTCTTCATCTCTCTGTCAAGAGAAAAACTCCTCAGATGTCTACCTTGGTGTTAAGGATACCTTTAATTTTGAGGATTCTTTGATCACTGATTCTTCTGCTTCTGTCATTTCCAACATGACATATCCTTGTTTTTCAACACCCAAATCTTTTGGTGAATTCAACAATGAAAATGACAACAGTGTCACTACCACCACCACCAACAACAACAGTAATAGCAACAATAACATCATCAATAATAATAATAATAATAATAATAATAACACAAACTTGATTCTGGATTCTGGGAGTGTTCATAATATCAAGTCTGGTAATTTGAAAACTTGTTCAACAACTCCAACAGAAAAATGTTCTTTAAGTTCAGTAAATCATTTTCAGGGACATTTTCGCAATATTCACACATCTCAGTCTCTTGGGCCTGCTGATTATTTAACAAGCAGGTCTTTCCCATTCACTAATGGCTATGTTTTACCTTTGCAAGATACTACATCACAGATTGCTGAAAAAACTCTACCATTCAATAAGAGCAACCTGACATTCCCTATGCCTTCAGCTCGAATGAATTCAAACCTTGAAAAAGAACCTTTCATTTGTGATACAAAATTCCCAAATCAAAATTTTCACAAAAATGAGAGCTCTTCTGTCTCTCTTCCTCTTGCCATAACTGTTGCACAACAGATGCCATCCATCTCCAACCAAACATCTTACTGTCAGACTCCATCAAAATTTTGCAACCGTAACTTGTCAGACTCCTCATTGCTGAGTGTAGTTGAAGATAGCTTTAACAACGTTGAAAATGTGCACTCTATTCCTCGTAGAAACTCTTATCCCCATAAAACAAATGCAGTATCTAACACTGCAACACTTACAAAACAACAAATCCTTCAGGCAAAATTCTTCTTGGATCATCACAATGGAAACATTGCCAACCATACACATAATACACAGCCAAAGAAAACCTTGAGAAATGAAATTCTAAATTCTTGTGCTGGTGACTCTCTGCCTCTGGACCATCCTCATCACCACCAACTTCAACAGGAAAGATTTGCAAACAATTCAACATTGTCATCAAATGATTTTTATGGTCCAGGGATCATATCTCCCCCATTTGAAAATGATCACACTTTAGACAAATTGCATCAACATCCAGAAGACTTTTTTATGCCAGATATGGGTGTTATCAACAATCAGATTGGACAGGCCCCATTTTTCAAGTACCCTTCTCCTCCTGTCATGTCTAATCAGAGAATCCCAACATCTCGTGCTTTTGGACATGATGTTTATCCATTCGAATCATATGGTTATTTCCCTCCACTCTTTAATCCAAATGATTTATTTTATGATATGCCTTCTTATTTATATGGACTACATCCTCTATATTCTGGATATCGACATAACAGGTAAGTCAAGATAGTGTATAATCTCTATTACAGATATTAGCCTAAAGATGCTAAGCTGAGGTATTTGAAATGTTTTATTTTTTTTTGTCTCAGATTTATAAGATGTGCTTTATAAGGATAATTGTTTTGTAAAGTAATTTGAGATGTTTGCTGTGGCAGCAGTATTCAATACATAGGTGCTGCCTTCGAATCTTGTCAAAATATAAATTTGTGCCCCAGATTTTTTTCCAATATCACCATTCCTGAAAGAACTTTCTCAAGATAAAATACAGAACTATAAAAATGTTAAAAAATCAAAAGAAAATTGTTAAATTCATAACTTCATGCTATTTCAAATACATAACACATAGACTAATCCAAAACTAAAATAATTTAAATACTTATTTGCTTAAAAAAGAATTTCAAGATCATCACTTACTCACTTTTGTTTATTAGACATTGAATTGTGTCACTTGGCATCCTCCATAGCTTGCCTGACTTTTCAGCTAACTTGATAATATTTATAAGTGTTCTTAAAGTTAAAAAGTTTGAAAACCAATAACATTTTTGCACTTGTTACAAAATAAAATCCTTTCATTTGTCTTGATAAAGTTCCTCAAACAACAAAACACATCGCCTAAAATAAGTTTTTTTTTATTTTTATTTTTTTTTGTATCTTTATCAAAATATATCAAAGATTTTATGTTAAAAGTTTCTTAGCCAAGTTAAATTAAATTTTTAAATCACAGCTTTGATTACTGCATAAACTTGCAATCTTCATCAAAGAAAATGCTTCACCTC
This sequence comes from Ascarosepion bandense, assembly GCA_037127315.1. NCBI lineage: Eukaryota > Metazoa > Mollusca > Cephalopoda > Sepiida > Sepiidae > Ascarosepion > Ascarosepion bandense. Next base: position 724,178 of record JBBBDQ010000139.1, on the reverse strand, counting down.
TTTTCACAGTAGCAATCATTTCATTTCTAAGTAACCTATAAAGTGTCATGTCAGTCTCTATCTGTGGTATTTTATAGTGTGTGTGTGTGTGTGTCTCTTTGTTTTCTTTTTTTATTTTTAGAAGAAGTGGCCCATCAAATGAACTACATTTGCGATTGGAGGAATGCTATGATCAGTTCAAAGCCATTGAAAGAGAACGCAAAAAAGTGAGGAATGTCATTTTGCTTATGTTGAAAAAAAAAATAGTATGATGTTCATATTGGGTCAAACAAAGAAAGAATAGTTTAAATAAAATTTACAAGTTTTAAAGATCAACCGAATTTTTAAATAAATTACCAAGAAATATAACATATCACTCAATAATTCCCAGGCCTGACATATAGATGGCACCACTAATAAAACATCCCTGTGATTTTTATGAAGTACTAATCTCAAATGTCATGTGACAAAATTTGGGCCCAATTGAATGTTTACAAATTATTTAAGTGAAGCTACTGTTGCAAACTTTCAAAACAATGGAAAAATCTAAATTTTTATTGAAAAAAATACTGTTCAAGCAAAGCAATGGCTTCATAAGTATTATTTGGACTCTGCTCCATCAGAAACAAGGGTTAAGAGGTGATATGCTGACTTTAAACGTGGTCGTACAGACACAAATGATGCTGAACACTCAGGTCGCCTTAAATTGGCAGTTGTCCCAGAAAACATAAAAAAATCCACAAACTCTTTTTGGCCAATTGCAAATTGAAGTTGCATGAGATAGAAAAGTTGAACATATCAGAAGACAGTGTATTCACCATTTTGCATAAACATTTGTCAATGAGAAAGCTGTGTTCAAAGTGGGTGCCGTGCTTGCTCAATTGATCAAAATCAACACCACCTTGACGATTTAGAAAGTTGTTTTGCAACTGTTTCAACACAAGAAGTTTTTGTGTAAATATGTGACAATGGATAAAACCTGGATCCACCACTTCACTCCAGAGTCAAATCGGCAGTCAGCTGAGTGAACAGCAGCAGGTGAAAGCTGTTCAAAGTAACCAAAGATGCAAACATCAGCAGGCAAGTTTTTGGTTTCCATATTTTGGGATGCATAAAGCATTTTGTTCATTGATTACCTTGAGAAAGGAAGAACCATTAATAGTGAATATTATATAGCATTATTGGTGTGTTTGAAGGAAGAAATCGCCAAAATACTGCCACAAATGAAAAAAAAGTGATCTTTCACCAAGACAATGTACACAAGTTGATCACAACGAAGGCAAAACTACATGAACTACACTTCAAATAACTTCTGCATCCATTCTATTCTCTAGATATGGCCCTCAGACTTCGAAAGAATTCTCCAGGGAAAGAGATTTGGCTCCAATGAAGAAGTGATATTGGAAACTGAAGTGTACTTTGAGTCCAAAGACAAATCATTCTACAAAAAAGGCATCGAATTGTTAGAGAAGGGTTGGAATCTGTGTATCACTCTAGAAGGAGACTATGTTGATGAATAAAGTCAAATTTTACCTAAAAGTTGTTTTATTAGTTAGGTTGGGTATTTATTGAGTGATGTTATTTCTATCATATGCAAAAAAAGTGATGATGAAACTGAATTTTGAATGTTAACACTAGAATTATAAGATTTCAAAAATTTCTATGACTAAGGCATTTTTAATGAATAATAAATTTAGTTGTATCAGTAAAGGTTTTAAGATAATTTATAGCGATCTTATGTTTTGCTGTATATAAAGCATGTCGCATGTCAAAAAATACCAATTGTAAAACTGTCCAATGTTTATCTCTATATTGAACTGCTTGTTCATGGCTACTGGATTCCTTGTCTGTTTCAATTTAATAAAAAGCAATGAAATATTTATCTAGTTTGTCAACACAAAGACCTTTTCTCTTTTTTTCTTTTTTTCTCTTTTTTTCTTTTTTCTCTTTTTTCTTTTTTCTCTTTTTTTCTTTTTTCTCTTTTTTCTTTTTTCTCTTTTTTTCTTTTTTCTTTTTTTCTTTTCTTTTTTCTTTTTTCTTTTCTTTTTCTTTTTTTCTTTTCTTTTTTCTTTTTTTCTTTTTTTCTTTTCTTTTTTTCTTTTCTTTTCTTTTCTTTTTTCTTTTCTTTTCTTTTTTCTTTTCTTTTCTTTTCTTTTCTTTTCTTTTCTTTTCTTTTTTCTTTTCTTTTCTTTTTTTCTTTTCTTTTCTTTTTTCTTTTCTTTTCTTTTTTTCTTTTCTTTTTTTTCTTTTTTTTCTTTTCTTTTTTCTTTTCTTTTTCTTTTCTTTTCTTTTTTCTTTTCTTTTCTTTTTTCTTTTCTTTTTTCTTTTCTTTTTCTTTTTTCTTTTTCTTTTTCTTTTTTTCTTTTTCTTTTTTCTTTTTCTTTTTTCTTTGCTTTTTTTTTGTTGTTGTTGTGATTATTGTGCTTGATACTTCATAATAAGTTTTGCTTAAAAATTTTATTTGTGTTTGATGAGATCACAGCAAACTGAATCAGGTTTCTATTAACATTAAGAAATGCTGTTAATAGAAACTTGATTCAGTTTGCTAATGTTAGTCACAGACTAACACACACAAATACATGTCTATAAACATGTGACCAATAGCAACAAGTATTCCACGCTATGAGCCAGAACATGCACACACAAAAAAAATTCCATACTCCAACACGCTATACACCGGAACACACACACACACGATAAAGGAAAAGATATGTAGATATAATTTTTACTTAATTATGTTATTACAATAACTTTAATACATAGTTATATTTAATTTAATCGAAAGATACTAGCCGTTAACGATATTTAATAATTTGTTATTTCATTAAGAGATTGTAACTGTTAATATTGTTTCACTAGAATTTAAACGGAAATATATTTTGTTTATGATTCATACATGATTCTCACATTATTTCGAATGATAATCATTCAATCATTTGATTTCTCTCAACGCACAAATTCATAACTTTTATTTTATTTAAATAGAATACATTGAAACGCACAGTTAAAAAACAAAAAAAAAACAAGATTTATCTTCTACATTTTAATATTCATCTGTTACTTTATAACGTGTAACACATATCTGGCGCTCACTTATATAAACCATAGACACAAACACACATACAGTAGACAGACATGAAGTCAAGCTCACCCACCATTCTGAAGATGAGATTATGATCTCGAAATATTAATGAATAATAAATAGGTAATACCCAACACCTTCTTTACCTTCCTTTATTTTACTAAACGCATTGTGATAGTTTTCTTATACCTACCCATGCAAATTATAAAACTCTATTAAGAAATAATGTTAAGACAATTTGCATTTTTTTATTTTCTTCTATTGATGTTTGGCCTATTTTCTAAAAGCTACATTTAAATTTATTTCCGATAATTCAGACTGAAGCTGAGCTTGCTCGGCAGAACCCAGGAAGAAAAGTATCCAGTGCTAACAGCATTGCTATTCCAGCCCTGCCATCCAATCCTTCACGTGTTGACAAATTGGTTGTGGATTCTTTCAAAGAACAAGCACGGGTTTGTATCGATGCCTTGAGTTATCTTAAATGATTATTACTTAAAGTTTATTGATCATAAAACAATATTAGTTTTTTATAAGACTATAATAAAAATGATTATTATTTCCAGTGGCAATTGTGGAACGCTGAGTGGGGGCGACTTAGAGGCCAAGATTTTTTGAGGAGGAGGCGGGGGTAAACTCAAGCAGCATCTTCATTTTCATACTACACCACTATCATATACACAACTTAGTTTGAGTATAAATGTTATTTCACTAAATTAAATAATAACTTTTCATAGTAGTGGAGTTCTAAGCTATTCCTACCCTCTTTTCCACTCTCAAACAGTTGGAACATGAGAGGTTAATTTCAAAACTAAATCAAAGTGTTAATACTAACATCAATACTGATTTGAACATTGATTTGTTTGCTCAGATTTTTTTCCTCTACAAAACCTTTTTGAAGCACAAAAAATCAATGCGAGAAAAAAAAAATGCAAAAATAGAATAATGCAATGAAATCAATCAAAATGCTGAGAGCAGTGTACAAAAATCAGCTAAAAAATAATTTGTTTTTGGAAAAGTTCGACCATACAATCAAGAAATAAGGAAATAATTTAATATCATTTCTTCATGACCCTGAAACAAAACATCAAATAGGGCAGCTGGGTTGACACAAACCAAAGTTAACATACATGCTATATTGCATTGATTTTATTTATGTCTAGATTTCAACAAAAGTTAATGTAAATTATTTTACATCAATATTCAAAGAAATTTACTTCTTAAACAGCAGAGCTATATTGTATAACTGTGCTTGAGATATTCTTGTAAACGTGGTTGAACTGGAATATCACTAGCAGATTGAGATATGTCAGCTGGTGCATTATCATTCTTTGCTTTTTGAGATGAATGTTCAATAACAGTTGCAGAATATTCAGTGTCTAACTTCAACATTCTTGCAGATGCTCCTGCTTCTTTGGTGTCACTGTTTGTTATTGAAGTGTGTTTTTTATAATTCAAATATTTATCCATAGTGCAGTGTTGGTTTATAGTTGTCGTGTGCGTGTTTGTGCTATGTTTTGTAAAAAGATGTTTGGAAATATAACTGTGTTTAGCCATAAGGAATCTAATATTAGAGAGACAAAAAGATGTATGATTGTTCATTTAAAAAAAAAAAAAGAATCATTTCGGTGTTCAGTGGTGACCACTATAAATAAGGAAAGAAGAGGTCTAAATTGTTTTTCTACCAACTCCTTTCCTTTGATTCTTTTACTGAATGCTGGCATTGTCAGCAAATTCCAGTATAGTGTATGGGACTTAGTGATCTTGGTTGAAACCATTGATAAACAATTCAGGCCACTTGCTGTGTGTAGCTCTCTATATGTGGTGGACAAGCTAGTCTGTACATTTCTGAGACAGAAATTTGGCATTTAGGAATTCAGTGCCAATTATTTTCAGTAGATTGGAGAAAATTACTGATCACTTCTTTTACTCGGCTATAAATCACTGTCTATGTATCTACATATCAAGTTGAGGACATTATTTCTCATTAACATCTTCCTCCAGATATGAAAGAAAATGACTATTAAGTCTCTTTCCCTTCTTAACATGTCTGTTTTTAGCTATCTTGTTGTTTTATTTTGTTTGTTTTTCTTTCAAATTGATCTATATATGTGTAGTTAAAAAGGTAAATAAAAAAGAAAATGCAGAGGGAAAAGTGCTGAAGATCAAATTTTATCAAAACCAGAGACTGATCAGTTTTATAAATTTTTGAAGTTTATAGGGAAGGGGGCAACTGAGGGGCTGGCCAAAATTTCAAATAGGTCTTGGTCCCTTCTGCCCCCCCCCCCCGAATCGCTACTGATCTTTTTTTTTCATAAGTATGTGTTTCTATGAGTTAATGTATTTTTTATTTATTATTTTATCTAACGCTTTCTTTCTATTCATATTTTCTAAATTTAAACCTAGCCTCTTGAATCTGTGGGATCTGCAGAGACTTTTCAGTTTTGTCAATTAAAAATATAGTAAACTCTGTCTATATTTTCTTAAAATTTAATCAAAACCATCTTCATCTTAAAATTCATTTTACACTGACATGCAAAATGTCATGTGACAGCAGTATATAAAAATATTATAGGGCACCACCATGAAAATGCCCAGGCTTATATTAGTTATCCACTAACGTCTGATGAGTCAGTGGGAATATAAACTAAGCTGTTCATGGCAGAGTGAGGTGAATTATTGAAATTCAAATCTGGCCTGATAGTTGGTTCTTGACAGAACATACCATTTCTGAAATTGTGGGAACATTTAACATATCTCTCTTTTTTTTTTCTTTTTTTTTCCTCTCCGTTATGTGTTTATAAGGAATACCTGATGATGAAAGGTATTACCAACAACTATGGACAGCGCAGTGACCAACTGCAGGTCCTCAATGATCATTATCAGATACATTTGGCTAGAATTTTTTTCAAGCGACACTTGCTCAAATCACATTCACTTAAATGTGAATTTAAGTGAATGTGATCAGGTGATACACAACATTTTGCAGCCACTTAGATGTAGCACAAGGCTGAAAGTATGGGGTACCCAGTAAGGATCGAACTCACTACTCAAGTTGTAACAAGTTCATAGTGAGACAAGCTTGTTAACCATTAAACCAAGTTGAGGTTCCCAAACATTTTGCAAATAAGTTCATTTCTTTAACAATGAAAGCAGAAAACCTCACAGGATGTGACTTTGCTGATTAGACCCTGGAGGATTAACTCATGATTCCAGTTGCTTCAAGTTCATGATAGTTAAGTTTTGGTATAGACCTTATGAGGCCATAGACCCATTTGTCAACAAGTCGCCATGCAGACTGGTGTTAGTTTATCTAATGGTGAGTGGTGTGTACACATAGTATTGGTTGGGTCTGTTGGTCTGCCTAAACACAGCATTGACTGGTGACTCTTGTATTACAGCATTTCATTAGCACCCCTTCATTGACTCCATATACCCCAACAAAAATGTTATTTTAGCAGGATAAGTCACTGTCATTGAGCACAAGTTGCTCAGAATTGTTTTGAGCTTTCTGTAGATTTGTTATTCACTTGACATGAGACCAAATGAGCATTTATAAGATGTGGTTAAGTACTCTAATCACCTGTAAGACCTTGGCCCTACAATTATTGGAGCTGTGAACAGTTATCAAAATGGCATAATTCAGCATCTCTCCAGAGGAGTTCTGACCATTTGTGGAATCAATGCTACACATCAAGCTAGAAGTGGCATCCTACAAATGCTAGGCACATCTCTGATTTTTGGCATGTCAGTAAACTTACTGTTCATATTTTATGTACAACTAAAAAACTAAGTATTATATGGATGCTTGTTAAAAATCACTGTTGATTTCAGTATTAACTCAGCAACTCTGACATTTTTCTTAATTTTTCTGGTTTAATTTGTACATTTTTTGTTTTTGTTATGCACAATAAAATACTTATAGTTATCTTCTAGTATGTTTCAGATATATGAAAATTGAATTTTGTAATTTGGTGTTTGTTTTGCAGGTAGTTACTTTAATTGAAAAAATGGAAAAAATGAGAAATACTCTGCATCATCCTAATATTCACTTGACTCTGGAAAGATGGTATGAGGGAATACGGAAAGTTCAAGCATGTCGGAGTGAAGAAATAATCAATGCTGCCAATAGAAATAAGAGTGGAATACCTAGGCACCAAGATGAGAAAGGTAACAAATTAGTATTTCTTCATCTTTGTATGAACACTTTTCTCTTGAATATTATATCCTGTAAATAATCTTAGAAAGTTTTTAACAGAATGGCTGTAAGGCATATAAAATCTTTATAGTAGCTGTCTGTCATTCATATTTTTGCTGAGTTGTTTTGTTTTCATTATGAATTCAAGATCAGATCTATTTATTTTACTTTTTCTTTTATTAATACAATGGTTTAGTAAATCTTAATCTCTAACCTTTTTACACATCTAGTTATAATTTTATCTGGTTTATAATGTTTCTTTAGGATATAGGCTGAATTAAATATTTAACTTAGCACACATATAAACAATTTTTACTGCTTGCCAGCCTAGCCTAGCCACATTTGAATGTATTTCAATATGAAGGAAAATAAAATTCTAAATTTGTCTATATTCCTGAGATGAGGTAGTATTTTACACTATTGGGTCATTCCATGTCAAATCATCCAGACCTTGACACCCTTACGTCTCAGATTTTTTTCAAATTTTCACCATATGTTGGTATCATAGAAACTAGAAAATCCTGAAAATTTGAGCGTCTAACTCTAAGCGGTTCCGGAAATATCGCACTTTTAGTATTTTATGAAAATCGTGTTTTGTTGCAAATTTCCGCCATTTTGAATTTACATTTTTGGGCATAAATCCATTTCTAGACAAGGTTCAGTCTTGAAAATTTGCACTAAAATGGTTTTCCACATGAGGAATCCAAATATCATATCTAAAACCTCTGAAAATGAACTGTTTTTGAGTTATTGAACTTTTAAGCCGAGGTTTGGGTATTGGTCTCGCACGTCCCAAAAAAACATGTGGCACTATGGGAAATTGAATTTTTTTTGTTTCTACACATTCTTGATAGTCTGAACTTGAATTCCTCCAAAAATGGTGTTTGGTTCTTTTCTCGTTAGCTCACAATTGAACCTCAAAGATGGGCAGTTTCAGGGGCCTCACTTCAGACAGAGCTGTGTACAAGGAGTCACTTGACTTCATCACAAACAGGAAAACTTGAATTTTATTTTGACTTGCTGTTCCTTTAAGAAGTGGTATTACTGCTTTCTGATGTTTCTCTAAGTTGGATGAAACTATTTTGTTTGATGCAAGGGTGCAAGTAGCAGGTAAAGCCATGTAACTGGATAAGGACGAAAGGAATAAAGAAGAATTAATCTTTACTTATATTTAAATTTATCTCTGAAATTATTTGCAATATAGAATTCAATATGTTTCCATTCTGTATGAACAACTTCTATATTGCATCCTGTAACCACCAGAAGTTTTCTAAGCCATTCACAAATAATGTCTATTTCATAATTTACAAAATGGATCAGTTCTCTTTTACATTCTGACTGTCATGATTGTACATGAATACCTTAATGAAGCTTTTCACTGCATCTTCAGTATTTAGTTATATTTGTTCCCAACAGATTTTGAAATTTTGACTCCCATTCTTTTTCAAGATAAAACTTAATTCACATTTTTCTCGTATTGTAGAATGTTTTGTAAAAAAATGAATTTAGTTTAAGAAGTATATAATAATATTTAAAAATTCATTTAAATATTTTTATCAATAATAGCCTAGAAATTAAAAAAACAGTTTAAATGATTTTATATGTAATAAAATTATATTCTTTTTTTAATTAAATAAATGGTAATTAATAAAAACAAAAAATAATAATAATGTTTATTTAATAACTACCCATTGGGCATTCTTAATACAAATCTCATTTGTGCTATTTTTAGAAATTCTAACTTAGTTTGTAAAACCTTGAAGCTGACTTTTTTCTTTGAAACTTTTAAAAACAATGTTTATTTTTCATTGCCAAAAATCCTTTTCTTTTTTTTAATAAACAACAATGTCAATTTATTTACACAAATCAGGATGCAAGATTGGACACAAACTCTGTAGTGAGGATGAATCCTTTGTTGATATTCACGACTTTAAAATCCTCACTCATGTTGACATTGGAGATATTGCTCCTTCAACATATATAACATGTGTGTACAACTCATTCTGGTGGGTCGGATTGGTGCAGAAAGTAAACCTCAATGAAGGTGATGTTGATGTTCAGTTCATGCACCCCCATGGTCCACGTAAAATATTCAACTGGCCTTCCAATGCTGACCAGTGTCCTGTTCCTTTCAAAAACATCATTTGTAGCATCCATGTACCTACAACAAACTCAAGTGGAAGGAGCTTTACTATTTCTGACGAGGATTATGATAAAACTGTGACAGCATATGTTGCCTTACACTCATAAGATGTTGTGTTGTCTTGATAGTTTTTGACTTTAATGTACTATCATACCACATACGCACCCGGCATAGGTACTGTTTCTTAGTATCCATATCCCCTGCATTGATTACCAGAAAAATGGGCTTCTGTTCTTTCTTCCCAAGTTCACAATTAAACCTAAAAAATGGGTTAATCACATGACAATTTTTATGGGTTCATAAATGCTGCAAATACATTGTATCCACACCACATGATGCAGTTAATTTGGGAATGTCCACTGTGATTGGCCCATCTTTGAGGTTCAATTGTGAGCTAACGAGAAAAGAACCAAACACCATTTTTGGAGGAATTCAAGTTCAGACTATCAAGAATGTGTAGAAACAAAAAAAAATTCAATTTCCCATAGTGCCACATGTTTTTTTGGGACGCGCGAGACCAATACCCAAACCTCGGCTTAAAAGTTCAATAACTCAAAAACAGTTCATTTTCAGAGGTTTTAGATATGATATTTGGATTCCTCATGTGGAAAACCATTTTAGTGCAAATTTTCAAGACTGAACCTTGTCTAGAAATGGACTTATGCCCAAAAATGTAAATTCAAAATGGCGGAAATTTGCAACAAAACACGATTTTCATAAAATACTAAAAGTGCGATATTTCCGGAACCGCTTAGAGTTAGACGCTCAAATTTTCAGGATTTTCTAGTTTCTATGATACCAACATATGGTGAAAATTTGAAAAAAATCTGAGAGGTAAGGGTGTCAAAGATGTTTTTTTCTGGATGATTTGAGATGGAATTACCCTATTTACATTATTTGGACTATTGTCCTCATCTTCGTTGCTATTTCCACAATGTTTTGGCTGTTGTACATTCTGGCCTTCTCCAGGCGCTAGGAATTTCAAGCCAAACCCTTTATTATGATCACTGGGGTATATCATTCTTATTACTTGGGTAAAGCTGCTTCTGGTAGTCTTTAACATGACTAAGTTACTTGTTCACCACTGCTGTAGCCTGGTATTGAACTCACAACTCTTTGGGTCAAGTCACTGAAACTAACCAATGCCTATATCCACTGGGCCATGTGTCCTTGGTTAGGCTACAAGAATATTGCAAGGCTGTAACATGAGAGGAGATTGAAAAATCAGGCATAGCTGACCACATATAGAGGGAGAAAGGGGATCACCTCTTCCTATGGGATGAAGCTGAAATAATAGACACAGAATGCCACTGGAAACTACGTAAACTTAAGGAATATGCGCATATGCTAGGCTACAAAAATCTCCTAAGCTGATGAAGCATAGAGATGAATACAATATAGAAACCAGTAATACAGAATGCCAGAGAAAATCATGAGTGTCAAAAATTGCAACATGATCTCCGGTAAAAGAAATTATTAGAGAAAACCATTAACATCAAAAATTGCAATATAAACTTTGGTTAAAAATACTAGAGTAAACAATTAACATAAAAAAAAAAGTTACTGAAACATTAGGTTTATATGTCCTAAAAATTCAATTGTTGTTGTTCTCAAGGTCACATGGCCCAGTAGATATAGGTGTTGGTTAGTTCCAGTTTGTGTTTTTCCAGGTGAGTGTTCTTAGCATATACATAAAATGTATATGCTAAGAACACACACACCTGGTTCAGGATTAGAATGAAGTATAACTTGCTCAGCCCCCAGGGGTTATCCTCCTAAGCAATAACTCTCTGGCAGGAGGTTTATTTCCAGGGTTACTTGCTGACATGAGACATCCACAAAGGTGATGTGACAAGAGGGCTTGAACAATTTTTGTTCCTGGTTCTATGCATACATATATATATGAGACTTCCACCTTTTATTCTGGCCTTGTGTCATATTCCATTTAATTGTATTCAAATACTAGCTTTAACTAAATGCTTCCTGTTTTATTGTTTCCCCACAGTGTTGGAGTCAGATGGTAGTGGTTTTGCATTAGAGGTTGACCCTTCCTGCCAATAACCCATGATTTTTTCCCCATACAGGTAGCAGCTGAGAAATAGAGTATATCAGTTTTGGAACTGTGGTATTGCACTCAATTTGAAAGTTGGCACAAACTTTTTTTTTTCCAAATTGTTACTGTATTTTAAAGAAACTAGTTAAAAGATTAAGATTAAGTTTAAGTTAAAATTGGATTGGAATTTCATTCTGGTGATCAGTGAAAAATTGAATTCTGTCAAAAACTTCCATACCTTTATGGCAAACAAATGTGTAGATGTCATTTAATAAAATGTCTTCCAATTGCAATTTTTACCTCATTCTCTCTAAATTAAAGAAAAATAAATCAGACTTATGAATAATATAAAAATATTCACTTTATAAAGGCAAGATGAAGTTTAAATACAATATTTTTAGGTTGTGACCAGTGATGAAAAGTTTTTTTTTTGTCATATGGAATTTAGGTTGTTGTTTCTTTTTGGGTGGAAAAAAATTGCCAAAAAATCTCATAAAAAAATAAATTTATTGTAATCAACAATAGTAAAATAAGTATTTTAAGAATCTTGTGCTGGAACTGTCTTTTGATGGTATGATCTAAGTTCTCACTGTTCTAAACATTTGCCATTAAAATCTGTTCTTTTGACACTAAAATTAATTAGTTATTTTATATTTTTATATCACAAACACAGTTATTTGAAAAAGAAAATAAATATTTTGTTAAATCTATATAATTTTGTATTTTTTAAAGTGACTGGCATTTATTTAAATTATTGTATTTGTTTATTTCTGTGGAAGAAACTATATTTCCATTTAGGTAAGTAATACCATTTCTTTCTATTATCTTATTTCAAATTTACATTTGAAATTTTATTAAAATAGGGTAATGTTTGCACTTATCCTCCTCACAAGAAGTTAATGTTAATTCTATGCTTGTTTTTCTTTGTTTAATTTGAACTAGTTAATGTCCTGGTTTTCAAAATTTAAATTAATTGAAAACAATATTATTTACCAGAGAAGGGAAGTAAATTTATAGTTATATTTTCCTTCATATGCTTGATCTGTTTTTAAACTTTGGATGCTAGATCTGTTTTTAATCTTATACACATTTTGAAATTGCAGGTTACCATTAAAGAAATAGAATAATTAAAAGCTCAGAGAGAAAACAAGACCAAAAAGCAGTTTCCAACTTGGAACTATTGACAAAGATGCATGTGCAACTGAAGTAGAGAAATTAAACAGGCAGATTGAAAGATAGTAACAGAAGTCTACACATGTTGCCTCTACATTGCATATTTTTTTTTACCAATGTCTTCCAGTGAAGAAACTACTGATGACAGTTTAAGAAAATGGAGTTTGTGAACCTGTTTTCAGAAGGCTTTTCAAATAATAAACTAAGAGAGTTTCTAATGAATTGAACAACATTTGTGGCCAAATTTGTGCGGATTCACAAGATGTGAAAAATGTAGTTAAATTAATTACTGAAGCTTCACAAATTGTATATGGACATGAAACAAAGCTGTTATGGTGAAACACACCTATTCTATAGTGAATAGACTCTCCCACCTAATTTAAGTAGTAGTAGTAGTAAGAGGAACGAGGGTCAGTCAATGTTGGACGATAGTAGTCGACAGTCTAATACGTAAGTAGTCAGCGACCTGGCAAGATCACACTGCGTAATACATATTTCAAGTTCCTAATGTTTTGCTCGTCGAACCTATTAGGACCAATTTTTTAGCACAAATACTATCCTCCACTGCGAAAATAACTCCACAACAAAAGCACAATCACATTACTGAATAACTATGCCCTCAAATAAGACCTTCATTTACTTCAAAGGGAAATTATATTAAACAATTTAGCTATATTATGATGTAATGTGTTATACAGTGCAGTTTTAGCGTGATTTTCAATAAACAATGTATATTTAAAATGTTTTTTTCTTATAATTTGTGTCTATCATTGATTTGGTGTTATATACACTTTTAATTTTTGTTTTCATTAATTATAGCCTAACAAATGGTGTCAGATCTTATTCATTGATTAGCCTTTTTTGTTATCATTTACAATTTTCACTTACTGAATACAGTAAAAAAAATTGTATATCTTTTGATTCATAATTAGAATTCTGTTTGAATATATTTTACATTCAATGAATCTAATTAAAAAAAAATATCAATTTTGTTTGGACTTATTCTTGAAATAGTAAAAAAAATCTAAATCTGTAAGCAAAAACCTGCAGACCTGAGGTATCCCTGTACATTTTTGTCAGATGATTTTTAAACCTAAATGCTAAAAAATTGTTAAAAGCTAGGTATGTAATTTTTGGTAACTGTACTCATCACACCAAACCTCAGCTTTCACACTGAGTGCAATATTGATTTTCTAAAAAAACATGAAAAGTCAACCTGTCCTACTGAGCAAATGTCTGACAAAATGGTATCTGGTATGAAAGTGAAAAGGAAGCATAGGTCGGTCATCAGATTCCTTCATGCAGTAGAAATTGCTCCTATTGGCATTCATCAATACTTCCATATCATTTACAGAAACCAAACAATGGACATGTTTCAGTAGTGGTGACAGACGTGTCTGGGAGAGAGAAAGACAAGCTACATTTGGGTTAATGAAAGATAATAATGTGTGAAACATTTTCCTGATAATGTCATCACTACAATGAAAAAATAGTAATTTGTAATAGAAAAATTTGCTCTATTCAATGGAGCCATTGTACTCACTGTATCTTGTAGTTTCTGTAGAAATAAATAGATGGTATTACTTTTGGTGTATCCGTCATGTATAAAAAAAAATAAAGGGGTTTATGTATAAAACAAACTATTTACTCATGTTAAAGTTATATGCTGTTATGAATATTATTAAATTAAAAAAATTATTTATGCTAAAATTGGTTAATATCTATTTAATGTCTTCATTGCAGATATTCTTGCACTTGCAGAAAGCATTCGAGAACTGACTTTACTAACCCGAAAAGCCCGCACAGCATCTTGGTGTGCACTTCAGATAGCTGGTAACAACTATTCTGTGATTTTTTCCAATGAATCAACTGATAAATCTTTGTCTACCATTTCATCTCTATCTGGAGATAAAAAACTGACCAGTGCTGTAAATATGGCTACTAAGAACATAGAAATGTTGCAACTGAAAGGAGCAGTGACCAGTGATGTTGGGACTCTCAATGGAACTACCATTGGGAGTGTTCATAAATCTATGGCTCTTTCAGCTAGTTCCATACCCAATGCCTCCTAAAACAAACTGATACAATTTAAAGCTGCTTTCATTTTTGTATTTATTTATTTTTTTTATTTTTAGCCTTTGGGAATTATCACATTTCTGAAACACTCTTAATATCTTAACCTTTTTTTACTTGTTCAGATAGTCATATTATACACCTACCACCTCTGTCCATTATGTCTATCTTTGATGAAAGGGTTGTTTTTAAAGTTTATGAAATTTATTTATCTATGTCTCATTTAGCTGAATTTGCCACCATATTATTTGTATCTCTCCATAATTTTAATGGCTTTGCTTTTTTTTCTTTTTCTTTTTCTTTTTTTTTTTTTTTTCTTTTTCCAACACTTCATTTTATGTTGAAAACTCATAAAATTGAAAATCTTAATTGTTACCTTGTATTAAGATTGTTCAGATATGGATCATTTCACATGATTTCTAGTCATTATTTATTTTTTCTGTGATAATTTTCACCTCCAGTAATTTATTAGTAATTTGAATGGTCTCCATGACAAAACTCAGTTCTCAAGGTTTTGGGATTAATTAAAATAAAAATTAGGCAATGGTGGTTTTAGTAATCACTAAAAAATTTTGAATTATGTAAACCATCTTTTCAAAGATAAGCTTAGTCATTAGACATACTTCATCTTACTTTATATTTTAGATCAGACAAGTTCTGAAGAAAGTTTAGCAAAAAATAATCAGTTACAAATTAACATTATTATTATTAAATAAGGCATAATTTTTCTTATTTTTTACAATAGTTAATTTTTAAAACTGAAAATACATTTACATAGAATTTTAAAACCATTTTCTTCCTCATTGTACAATTTTTTTTTTCTCATAACCATCCTCTTTTAATTACATTGATTTAGCTATTCAGAAATATGCAACTTTTCTTAATGCTACTTATTCAATATTACAATTGTCACAGTTCTTAATATTGCTTTCCCCATCACTTGTTTCTTTATCATATCCCAAACCAGTTTTATTTCATTTTTTTATGAAGAATAATTGAATTAAAAAAAGATACTTTTGTTTCTAACATATTTTGAAGATGCAGAATTACATAAAAAAAAAAACCTCAAATATTTCTTAAAAACAGTATGATGGAGGGACAATAAGGTATGTGTATATTTTACATACATCTGCATATATTTGTACATACATGCATACAAAATGTATTTCTGATGTTTTGGAAAATTACTTGAAACATCAAATACATTGAATTCATAATTAAAATAGCTATTTATAATTTTTTTTTTTAATCTTTGTATAATACAGTTTCCTGTTGAATTTTTAACTAACATTCCATAAAATCACATCATGTGACTCCTGATGTGATTGTTCTACTGCCTGTTTGTCTCAGGCAGATTCAAGGTCTTTTTAGTATGTATATCAAATGTTTTAAATGCCTATTCGTATTTTGAATACAATCAAAATTTGCTTGTGTGCATTTGAGATGCTATTTGCAGACTCAGTAATACTTAATGAAAATACGTTTTTGCAGATTATTGTAATGTTAATACAAGTTTTTTGTTACTTGTACACTTCCTCATAATGAAATTGTACTTGAAGATTTATTGAAGTTTAATTCTATGCATTTGAATTAATCATTTTTTTTAATTGCTATTGTATTATCTTAATCTGATACTTTTAAAAAAGTGATTTTAGTTCTTGTTCTAGTTGTTATCTCTGCAGTTTTTATTAACTAGAACTTTTTGATTACTTCATGTAAATGATTTTCATCTTTCCCCGGTTCTTTTTTGAGACTATTAAAATCTTGTTTGCTGTTTGTACTTTATCATATACATCTGCTAATTCATCATTCATTATGCTGCCAGGAGTCTTCCCTCTCCCATTATAGCTTATTTACTAAAATCTTCAACCACATATGCTCTACAAAGTTGACAGTTTATATTTTTCTATTTCATTCACTGCTGTATTGTTTTCATATTCTATTAATTGAGAGAGTACATTTCTCTACTCACAACTAGTCTCTTCTGAAATATATGCAGTTTTGTAACCTTGAATATATAATCCTGATATAAGCTTTTATATCATCTGCAAAGCCTGCTAATTTATATTTTTTACTTTTATTTATTATTATTGTAATTTTATTTTATTTTTTAGAGGGATGAATAATTTTCTTGTCTTTGTTTTCTCTATTTCTTAAATGAAAGAAAATAGTTTTTTTTTTTTTAAATTAGGAAAATATCTCATTTCAAGATACTGACCTGAGTTCTTCGTTTCTTCAATAAACTACTATGTAGTGATGTACTACTTTTTCTTAAGATTTGTACATTTGTGAACTTTTCCTTTTTTGCTTGATTTATTCAATTCTCTTTTCAGTATTCCATGCATACAAATGAAATATATTTCATTGTTTATATATGCTTTGCTTACGTTTTGTTTGTTTAAACTTTAATCTTAAACTGCTACAGACTTAAAATTACTCCAAAGTTTTGCAAATATTTATAAATATACTATGTATATCTAAAGTTTATTTATATAAATTCCGATCTCTTATGTACTTGAACATTTTATTATCACTGACACTTTTTAAGGTTATCTATTTTGTTTTCTATTTATGTACACACATTCTTATAGTTAATATATAGGCACATTTTCCAGACTGTTATCAGAATATGCCAATACCATGAACTCATTAGTCATTGATGAAAATCGAAAAGAATTTTGTCACGTTATCTGCTGAGGTCAACAAGCCTCACTTTTTCTGTGCCATAGTCTCTTTCATCTGAATTTGAATATTCCTCAAAGCAAGATCAATATACAATTTGATATTTTTTATTATTTAATTATCTATTTGTTTTTTTTTTGTTTTTTTTGTTTTTTTCCCATTCAAAATTTGTTTGAATGTGAAAATAGTATGTGCCAATATCTTTTCATCCAACTTAACCCAAAAGATTTTCTCACACTTGATATAAATTTATTTTCATAGATATTTACTTAGGTTAAAAGTAAAGCTTTTCACTTAACTGATACTAAATGTTGTAAGTTTTATTTTGTGTGTACCCAAGTATAAACAATTATTTATTTTTTCATTTTTTTAATTTTCTTTACTAGTACTGTCTAATACAAACTTAGCCTTTCTAGTGTTAGATATTTTTTACTTATTTATAAGGCATTATTGTATACATATTTCTTTGCTTTTATTTTCTTGAGTGAATGTGTGTTTTACAGTTCAAATAGATTTGTCTCTAATGAAATAAATTGCTTATCACTATTTTAGATGCATCCCATGTTCAAACACTTATTCTTCATTAAATACTAAAATAATCTATTAAACATATAATTTGTATCAGTAATTCCAGTCTATTAATTTGTATACACACACATATCTCTATCTATCTATATATGATTTCAAAATCAAATTGAAAATTTATTAAAAAAATTATTAGAGAAGCACTTATTGTATGGCTGATACTAAAAGTGAAGTAATTAAGTTGTTTTAAGCAATTCTGATGAATGTTTATCAATTTTGACTTTTAAAATGACTGCTTTCTTTAGAAAAAATTAGAAGCTACTTTAGAATTTAATAAGTTTAGTTTTGTAAATAATATAGCCATGCCCTGCTTTTGCTCTAAAATATTGCCTTGATTCCTGTAACACTTTTTGTAATTATTTTTTTTAATCTTTCCACTAATGATCAAGTGTCACTATAATTTGGATCAAGTTTGACAAAAAAATATCCCTTTTGATGGTTAATAACTCTGAGACAATTTTTATGAGAAGTATGATTCTGCTTTCTCTTTAATTTATTTAAAACATTGTATTCTTTCAACTAAGTTGTTTTAGAATTATTGTTGATAGCTTGTATTAATTTTTTATTTTATAATAATTTTTGTTTTGTACTGTATAATCTCATCTTTTTTAAAGAAATATTCAAATTATTAATTGCACTAATACTTCACAACAATGTGTAAAAGCTTTAGCCACTTTATAGACAATGCTAAAGATTAACAAATTCAAATATCTTTCTACGATATATATATATATATATAAAAACTGGTTTTAGAAAAGCCATTTTTCTTTTATATTTTTTCATTAATATTCATACCAATGTTAATAACAACACCTAAAGCTTGTAATATTTTAGTGTTTTTAATGTGTTCAGATTTCTACCACTGATATTTTTTTAAATAGTGGATTTACTTTTTCTATGAGTAGAATATTTCTTGATTTGTCACAATGCCACAGACTGTATTTTGCATGCAAAGTCATTTTTGATAAACTTGTCATGGAATGAAAAAAAAAAGAATGAAGAATCAATGATTGCTATTTTATTTCTTTTTTTGTCATTGATGAGTCTAGAAAGGAAAAAAAAAATTAAATACAACCTTAAGTTTTGCAGCAAAGACTGACTTAATGACCACAAAAAAAATTTTCTTG
This sequence comes from Ascarosepion bandense, assembly GCA_037127315.1. Lineage (NCBI taxonomy): Eukaryota > Metazoa > Mollusca > Cephalopoda > Sepiida > Sepiidae > Ascarosepion > Ascarosepion bandense. Next base: position 705,086 of record JBBBDQ010000139.1, on the reverse strand, counting down.
CTAATGAGGATAATAAAATAAACTGTTTCTTACCATATATCATCCAAACAGTCCTGACTGTTCATTTGAATTTGCTTTACAAAGTCCAAAATAATAACACCTACCTGCCTTCTTATATGTACAATTTTAATGTCATAGGATGCAATTCTGTATATTGTGAGCATTGTTCTTTTTAGAGTATTCTGCAGGATACCTACAAATGAGATTATTACAGGTGCTGTGGTTGTTTTTTATTTCCAAATATTGTGAAGATTCAAAGAGAACTTAGCAGTTCTTCTGAGCTTTATGAACTCCAAATATCCTGCCTATCATTTGATGTATCAACAATTGAACATTATTCAATGTTTAAATGTTTTTCTTTCATTTAATCATTATATTCTAGTCTTCCTAGCATGTGTCAACACCACCATTTACTATTTTTCATATCATTTTCATAACCTCAACATTACTAGGCTAATAGTTAGGATTTTTTATTAATTTCTAGGTCTATTTTCATTTCTAGTTATGTAAACTATTCTGTGAAGAAAGCAGTATTACTTACAGTAGTAATTGTTTATTTTATTTTTTTTCTATAGAAGTTTTGCTTTTAAGTTTTAATATTTTACATATTGTTTCTTGTGCATTTTGTTTTATAAAAAGAAAACATTTCAAAGTTTTAAATTTCAGTAAATATACATAAGCTCAAAGAATAAATGGTGATTACATTTATCGCATAACCATTTAACCTGTTACTTTTGTTCATGTTGAGTAATTAGTGTTCAATAAGTAATCTTTGATTTTTCTACTGTTCTAAACCAAAGAATTTAAATTAACTTTAAATGGACGCTTTAAGCATGATATCAATCCATTAGGATAATTAAATTCTAATTTTTTTTCTTCTCTTTTGTGGATTTAAATACTGTCAGGAAACTTCAATATTAGTTTATGCAAAAATGTACATTAAATTAATTTAAACCTTTCTACTTTATTATTATTTATTGAAGTATAAAAATAATCAAATTTTTGTTTGAATCCATATTTAACTCTCTATTATATATATGTGTATATAATTTTTATTTATTTATTTTGAGTGGTACTGCTAGTAAATAATGGGATCAGTAGATAACTCCAATTTTTAAAAACATTTATTGGGTTTGTTTTTATATTAAATAGCTTAACAACTTCCCCAAAGATGATTAGCCTTACATTACTGGTAATGAGACTTACTGGTAACATTTGAAAAATATGTAAAAGTTGGTTATTTTTATAAAAGATATCTTTAAAATTAATGATAGCTGATATTATTAGATTTAATTTTACACAAAGGTTTTGGAATGTACATTTTGTATACTAAATAGTGCTGAAACACCAAGTACACCTCCATTTATGATGGATTGTTTTCCTTTTTTTTTTCTTTTCATCTTATTTGGAAAAAAATTTTTTTTTTTTTTTTTTCTATTAAAATTCTGTTCACTATTTTGGTTTGCCTTTTCTTTTAATCTAAGTGGACAACTTATAGTTGCTAATGTTACATGTTTTTAATTTGTGGGGATGTGCATCATAGTTTTGAAGGCAATGCTGTATGCAACTTTATCATCAAATATGTTTAATTTCTTGTGTGTATACTGAGAGAAAATATCTCCAGTCATAATTTCTTAATACCTTTCCTAACAATAGAATTTCTTCATTCTTTATTGCAATTTGTTTGTTCAGTTAATATAAAATATACTTCCATTAGTTTTTTTTTTTTTTTTTTTTTTTTTTGTCTTTTTTTAGATAAACTTTTTGAATCTGAGCTACCAATTGTTTGCTAATTTTAATGAATTCAAACTTTTTTTTATAAAAAATATTTTCATCTGCATACTTCATTGTAATATTGGAAAATTTCCTTTTATCTTATAAACTTACACAAATGTTCTAAATCACTTTTAATAACTTATTTTGAATAATGATAATCTAAAGATATTTTTAGTGTTGGATTTCATAAATTGACTAAACGTTTTTAAAATAATTTTGTCTATATTAACATTTAAATAATAAACATTTTAAAAGTCTCAAAATATCCCTTTCATGAATCAATTCTAGAAAACTAGCGATTTATTAAACTGATTTTTGGTCTAAAGTATAGATAAACTCTTGGATATACATTCTAATGAACAGCTAACATGGAAGTGTTCCAGTGACCTACTGAATTGAAGGATTTGCTTCTATGAATACTGAATGTAATGCTCAAGTACCAATGGCTTGAATTTCATGCAAAATGAAATGAATAAAAGTAACTCTTTGCTTAAGTATATTAGTAATGATATTCACTACTATTCTATATGATACAGCCTTGTCTTTATGAAAACTGTAACAATCCATTATGCTGTGTGTATAATAACTGTAATATAAAGAGCAGGGAAAATCAGTAAAGAACCCTTGAATAAAGTACATTTTAAATAGCCTGCTTCAAGTATGTTAACACCGTAAATTGTTTATTAATTCAAGAAATAACATATAGGATAGCAGCAGTTATTGTCTGTTGCAATATTCAGATTAAATTTGATGTATGGCTTTTCCATTACTTTTTTCCTTGATAGATTAAATTTGCACAGGATAAAATTTTAATCTTGGTAAATTAAGTCAATATTGATGGGTCTCTTTATCTGTCACTGGAAGTTACACTATTGACCTGTTTAATGCTTTAACCACCAGACTTATTTGGATAGTTTTGCTGACAGGTTTCCCTGTAAAATCTGTCATAAATTTAAGTAGTATAATTTTATCTTTATAAGGTTGGTATAGTAAAAACAATGAAAAAGATTAAACTTTCTGTTTAAACTTTAATCTTTTTCATTGTTTTTACTATACCAACCTTATAAACAACTATGCATTAATGTCTCTTTAGCTAACTAAATTTACTTTCTATGCTTAACTCTTAGAAAAATTAGTGGAAATGCTTGCCTCCTCATGATGAACTTTTCTTGTAAAGAATTTTTTAAAAAAATATTTTTGACAAAATGATTTGTTGACTGTTTGGTTTATTGAAAACTCTAAAGAGTTAATTACAAATCATTGTTTCAAACTTATGTATTGTGCTGGAGAAATATGTAGCTTTTGATGAAAATGAGTTACTGTTCAGAAAATCTATTGATATTTGAATATATTCTAACCTTTTCAGTTTGTAATTCCAAATTATCATTTGACATCTTTCTCACAAATTCAGTTGGTTGTGAATCACAATATGAAGCTACCTTTTGAGATTTTTTTCAAAACCTCAGGAAATATATCTGTAAAGATAGAGATAAAAAGTGAAGACATTAATTAACTTTTCATTTTAATGTTTTTTCTTGCTGAGTATCTTTTTATTTATATATATATATATATATATATATATATTAATCCCTCAAATATTGAACTTGTTGCAGACCTATCCAATGCCTCTCTTAAATAATCAGCACATGAACCTTGTTTAAATGAGCAGAGTGCATTCTTACTATAAGAAGCATTTCTATACTAATTCTATACTATTGAAGTGAATTAATATAAATTGTTACATTTGTGTGTATATGTACATCCACAAATTACGTAAACAGTTGCTAGTAGGACTAACATAAGATTCATCTTCATTTTTCTATATTAGGTAACTTTTATCAAATTTTTACCATAAGGAAACACTTAGTACTTTCATGTACTTCGTACATGAACATGTATGCTGAAATTAAGACAAAAATAATTTTATTAGCTGTTTTTCCTTTCCCTTGGTATAGGATCATAAAATATGTAATGAATTTTTATGATTTTGAACCTTAAATTTTTGTTTGAATATCATTAGTTTTCTGAATTGTATCTTTGAAAACAAATTAGTATTGGAGTTTGCTTTCCTATTATTGTGATACCATTTCTTATTTCACATCTTCACCATTATCTAATTATTTTGAAGATTTTGACTTGCTTGAATCTCACAAGTATGGCAATGTGGTCTCTGAACTTTGTATATTATCAAATATTATTGTCATAGAGAAATGTGTGATGACTTTTTTTTTCTCCCAAAAGTATAAAATCTTTACATTGCATTGTGTTAACAACTTGCATTTATTCATTATCAGTAGTGAAGGAATTTATATTTTGCTATCCAGTTGAAGTGCACTTGTAAATAAATTTTTTTTTGTGGTGGTGTATAAGGGCGTATGCTGGAGTGTGTATTCAAGTTTCTATTTTTCATAAAATGTATTTTTGTAGGGGTTAGATGATTTTAAAAGTTATTGGCATTGGTTGGATAATTCAATAATTTGTCAATGTTCAACAATTTGTGGGTTTGCTAACAAACATTTGTTTTTCTAAAAGATTTTATGAACTCATGTTCACCTTTTCATTTTGTGGGCCAGTATATTAGGAATATTTTTCACTTGTTGATGTCCTAGCAGCATGAATGTATTGTCTAAAACAATATTGCTAATGTAAATTAAAGTTACACATGGTTAATTGTGTTATGCACTCATCCCAGTTTCTTGTATTGCTGTTGCTAGCAATTGGATTCATTTTTCTTTTTCCATCAATATGAATTTGCTTCCAACTGGACTGTTGTCAGTGTGATTTGGTATTTTACAAGTCATGATACATAAATTTCTGGTGAGCTTAATTTTTCTCTATCTTCCTATTCATATAATCTATATTTATCCGTTAAATTATCTTTTATGCTACATTTCACTGTTACAATGACTTCGTAATTTGAATTCTGTTATATATAGATTTTATATTAAGTATGACCATTTCTGAATAACAGAAACAAAGTGAAATTGGCAAGTTACTTAGTAGATACTTTGCTTAACTGATACCAGGACTTTAATTTCAGTCCTAGGATCTAACAAATTAACTTTCCTTGTACAATATTTAAGTTTTAATATCCTATCTTACTGTTATGTTTATTACTACTAAACTTAACTATTGTATTTGTCTTCTGAAGCACAGATTCTGATCACTTTTTGACATTTGATATGGTAACATGTATACATCTTCATTTTATAACCTGTTTGATTTATGAATATGTAAATTAATTCATTGATATGTTTAAAGTTTTGACTGTTATTGTTAGTCATGGTTTCAGAGAAGTACTTAATTTTCATATAGAAAAATTCTCTTGAAAAGCTTATTTTAATAGAAACAAAAGTATTTCTAAAAATCCACAACTCAGAAACACTGGATACATGAGATTTTGTGAATAACATGTTCTTATTCTGAATTGATGACATTAGGTTGTGTTCAATCTTGTATATATATTAAAAAAAATGATCCAAGTGGTTTTATGATAATTACTATTATTGACTGAATATCACTGCCATCACTTTGTAATTTTTGTCAAATTCAATATTTCTTTAGCTTTTTAGCTATCCTCATCTTTCATATAAGGAAAATACTCAGCACTGTGACCTGTACTTCTTAAAATACTTCCACTTTTTTTTTTTTAACACACAGCTTTTGAATCAACTATCTTTTTTTAAAGCTAAAAACTACTTGTATATTAACATTTTCTCTGTAGAACTAAAATACAAAAATAGAATTTGAGCAATTAGAACATCTATTTGCTATTGTCATGAATGCCTTTTTATATTTTTCTTGTAAAGAAATTTCTCCTTCATTGGTTTTTGGGCACTAATTTCTATATGAGCTCATCCAGACTTCTTGTTTGCAAAAAAGAAAGGAGAGGGTGGGGGGAATAAACTTTTAAACCAGTTTCTTCTAATTGTAAGAAATTTTATTTTGAGGTCAAATAATGGATCTCAAATAGTTTGATACATTTTTTTTTAAGTGGGGTTGAATGATTATGTTAAAGCAGTTTCAAATGTGTCAAGTTGTGAGACACTACAAACATTTTAGTATGTACACACACTCAGAATTTTTAAAAATTCCTCTGCAAGTGTTTAAGTTTGTACAGATTTCTAAGTAAAAATAGATACTTTTCAAAACATTGCATTTTAAAAATGTATTTAAAATAATTATGCCTTTAATTATTTTGATTTCACAGCTACTTAATATTTAGTTACGGATTTTTTTTTTTTTAAATTCTTATAGCTTACAATATTGGGATCTTGCTGCCATTTTTTATCAGACCAGGATCCATTAATACTAAAGTTAATATCAAATACTTTTTTCCCCCCTGATTTTTCAATTCGTAGTCATGAGATTAACAATTTTTAGAATTTTAATACATTTTTTGACAAGATTAAGGAACCACAACTGCATTTTGTTTTAGCAAATAAAAATTAGAAAAAAAAATTTTTTTTTTTTTTTTTTGTTTTTGTTGTTGTTTCAAAACTATAAAACAAGTGTTTTCTATTGAGAGAAAGTACTTTTTTTCAAACACCAATTTTACATCTCCAAGTTGGTAACATCAGAGATCGGTATTTTTAATAACTGATTCACTTTCAACAATTTTAATCTTATTTATTTCTTAAGTTTGTGCTGAAGACCTACCATATGTTAGCAGTAAAAGGTAAACATGATCTATAAGTGTTTGTCTGTCCGTCCAGTGTATGTAAACCTCTTCACATAATGCAAGAAAATGTTTTCTTGTTCTATTTGATCCAAACTACACTATTGGTCCCACTTTTTTTTTTCTTTTTTTTTTTTTTGTTTAAACACCAACAGGAGCTATTTGACAGTCAATTTTGAGGTGGAATTATTTGTATTTTAATAATGTATATTTAAAATATCAAAATCAAATTCTTAACTGGCAATACAATTTTTTTTTTTTTTGTGAAACTTACCAGAATGAAGATTGAAACCAACCAAAAAGGTTATTTTTTTTTTTATATATATATATTTTTTTTCCTTTGAATAATTCGTTAGCTTACTCCTGACAATGCACACAATCATTTCCATTTCTTTTTGTGTATTTTAAATTATATGAAATCTCTCTTACACCTTAAGTAAGACTTGTCCTTTATTTTTAGGTCTCCCCACCATTTTAAACATCAATTTTCGGGTTTGTTTTTTTTATTTGAATTTTTTCTTGTTTTTAAAAAGTTACATCTGGTCTCTGAAGAAGTGCAAATATTATTTTCACTTAATGAATACCGGTGATTTCTTCTGTTTAGTACAACTGGCAGATGTCCTTCAACAATAAGCAACATAACTTTTGCAAATAAAAATGGCATTTTATCATCTGACAATCACTTTTACATGAGTAATGAAGTTAAATAGTTTCTCCCAGCATACACAACTTTAGTGCTGTTGTATCTCTGTCTGGAAATATTTACAATCTATCACTGTTTAGATACAATGATTATGAGTTTGTTTGAGATTAAATTGATTCTGAAACCCTAAATTTCGTCTTATTTTTGTGCTCAAAGTGACTTTTATTTTTCCCCTCAAATTAAGATAAGGAAACGATTTTGTGACTTAATTTCTTTTTTTTTGCAGTTTGTTTCTCGTTTTGCTTAAACAGCATATGTGAATAATCACAGTACTTGTTTCCATTTCTTTTCTTTTTTTTTTTTAATCAGAAAAGCCCATGGTCCCTGACACTAATCTGTTCTGCAGTGTCAAAACTTCTTTCACTTATCTCAAGTATCCATTTAACAGTTGTAATATTTTGCACACTTTTATGAAATTAAAGACACCCATTTTTTATTTATTAACACTGGGAGAAATTTTAATTATCAGCTCAACTATTTGTAACATTTCAATGATTATACACAAAAGCAATTGTTTGGTTTAATTTTTTACCTGCTGTAATTTCCATGGTCAGGCATTTTCTTGGCTCTCTCAAATGAAGTATTAAGTCATCTTTTCTATTGAGTAGCATTTGAACTGCACATCATTTGATTCTTTTTCTCTCAATATTTCTTGGTTTTATCATTTTAGTTTAGATTTGATAACTCTTGAGGGTCATTTTATTCAATTGGGGCTTAATTGGTTTATACAATGTTTGTAGATTTGTTTGGCAGAACATTTTTTTTTTTTTGTTATATTAAATTATTTTGTAAATCCTGATTTCTGCATAGATAAGTTAATGAATTTTAAACATTTGTTCATAGAATTTAACATACTTTTCTATGGAATTTTGACATGACTATTTAGAATGGTTTTTAGGCTTCTTTGATTCTTTTTCTTAATCAACATCAAGAAAATAAAAATAAAAATTATTCTCACAGGATGTTATTATAGTAGAATTAAATCTTACCATCTTAAAATATTTTTAAAATTAATAGGATATCAAATCTGAAGCTAGCTTATTTAAAAATCATCAAAATATTATTGGTCTTATTTTTTGAAAAGAGTCTGTCTAATGGATCCTGGTCTTAACAAATTATCACTGATTTGAGTAGATTGTTTATATTCAAAATGGCACAGACCAATTTTCTTCCACACTTTATAAATCAAACATTTTTTTAAATTGGGCAGGAAAGCAATGGTCCAGTCTCTCTTTGAATTTAACCATGTCCTAGAACTGGTGCTTTGAAAGAAACCTCCACCAAGTTAATGTTGTCTTTGTGTATTCCTAATTGATACTAATGCATTCACTGTGATAGCTGTAAAAAATGTGGCTGTGTCAGACCATTGGTTTACTGCTGCACAAATACTGGCTCATGAAACCAAATTATCTCACAGCTTTCTTGTCATTGAACAATAAAACTGGTGTGCTTTCAATTCACAAATCTTGTCTCTTTTTCTTTGTTTTTTTTTTTTTTGTGTCTTCTCAATCTTCAATGGAAAACAGGTCATGATTTACAAAATACTTAACTTTTTTAATATTTATTTAGATTTTTCTAACAAATTAAGTCAATTTCACAACAATTTCCAATTTTTATTGGAGGGGGAGGGGTAGAGAACATCTCTCTCCTCCTTTGCCAGGCATGACGAACACGTTTACCATCTGAAATAAAAAGAAAAAATTATAATCCATAGCTGTTAATTCACCTTGAAACACTGCATAGCTTTGTAATTTTTACAGATTGAAGAAAAAGATAATTAGCAGTTTTGTACTTACATGCCCAAACGGCCATTTGCACTGGTGACAAATCTGTTAAAATCCAACCCCAACATCAACTGGGCAATATTCTGTTGACTTGAATGGGTTTGTGAACGCAACAACATATTAAACAACATTCCTGTTTGGTTGCGGACATCCTAGCAATCAAAATAATTTCCAAATTAAAACATGGAAAAAAAAATATCCCAAAAAACTAGAGATGAAAGATCATTGAGTAGCTTTGTGTTTATAAAATTTTAATAGCTTAAATTAAAGACTCAATTATAAATGACAGTGATGGAAAAATTTTACACTTGAATTAAAATTTTTGTTCCTTACATGAAGAAGGCCTGCAAGGGATGTGCTTTTATATCAACAAATACATCAATAGAGAGAGAGGCTCTCACTTAAAAGAGCCAATTTTGGCATATCATTATTGCTACAGCCATAGTCCAGGCACTGATATCTTTTTTGACTGCTGTAAAACTGAATGCCCATTGAAATTGCTTAGTTTGGGAGACTGAAAATTAGTTTTAGACTTACAAGTTTGAACAACTTTGAATGCTTGTTTAAATTATACTAACAGAATAAGAGAAAGTACTTTCTCTAAGTTTGGCTCCAAAGATTACTGGCGGCTCTGCAAAAGCGTGCTCAGCAGGAACAAGATTTCAATACCCCGACTAATCAATGAATTTGAAGTTCTCACCTCCCCAGCCGACAAGGCTGAATGCTTTGCCCGTAGATTCTCAACCAATTCGACACTGGACTCGTTAGGAATACCTACACCAGACTTCCCACCCAGAACTAAGGCTCAACTAAATAACGTCCACATAACACCCTCGCTGGTCGCCAAGATAATTGCACAACTTGACCCACACAAAGCAAGCGGCGGTGACAGAATCCCAGTCATAGTACTGAAGAAATGTGCCCCAGAACTCTCCTCTGTCCTCTCTAAACTCTATAACCTCTGCTTATCTGCTTCCTGCTTCCTGCTTTCCTGCCTGTTGGAAGTCCTCCTGCGTAGTTCCTATATTTAAGAATTCTGGCGAACCCTCAGACCCCGCCAATTACCGTCCTATTAGTCTCCTTCCAATCTTTGGCAAAGTTTTCAAAGCCATTATCAACGCCGAGGTGATTCAGCATCTTATGGCCAACGGGCTTCTCTCTGACAAACAGTACGGGTTTCGCTTCACCAGGTCTACTGCTGATATGCTAACAACCATTACCGAGTACATATACCAGGCACTCGACAAGAATTGTGAAGCCCGAACCGTTGCCTTGGATATCTCCAAAGCATTCGACAGGGTCTGGCATGCTGGCCTCTTGTGCAAACTGCGGAGCTATGGGATAACTGGACATCTGTTTGACCTCATCCAGTCTTTCCTCTCTAACCGCACATTGAAGTGGTATTAAATGGGCATGCCTCCCAAAACTACCATACGAACGCGGGTGTCCCTCAAGGTTCCATCCTAGGTCCCACGCTCTTTCTGATCTACATTAATGATCTCCTCGACACCATTAGATCCCAAGTTGGCATGTATGTCGACGACACAACAATCTACTCTCACATCGATCAGAAACCAGGTCTGGACGACAAAGTGAACCTCGCTGCCATACTTGAAAGGGACCTCCAATCTGTAGTGGCCTGGGGTAGGAAATGGTTGGTAAATTTCAATGCCTCTAAAACAAAGCTGTTATCAGCTAACCACCATAGACAATCGCATCTACCTCCCATTAGCATGGGACAGGCTAGCCTCCCAGAGAGTAAAATACTACGCCTCCTTGGCCTTACACTCTCGGCAGACCTCAAATGGAATGACTATATTGAATCCATTGCCAAATCTGCTGCTATGAATCTATTCTGCACATATACAAATCTACCATCCGCCCGTGTATTGAATATTGCTGCCATATCTGGTCGGGTGCCCCTGCTGCTCTTCTTGGGCTTCTTGACAAAATACAAAGGAGGATCTGTAACGTGGTTGATACTGACTTGGCAGACCGGCTGCAGCCGCTCTCTCACCGGCGTGATGTGGCTTCCCTGTGCCTCTTCTACAAGTACTTTCATGGCTTCTGCTCCGATGAGCTTAGATCACTGGTGCCGCCTAAGCAGGAATTTACACGAGATACTAGATTAGCAACTAGGTCCCACCCTTTTACAGTTAAACAAATAAGATGTAACCGTAAATTCTACTCCAACAGCTTCTTTTCTCGCGCTTCCCGCCTGTGGAACTCCCTTCCACAAGTCTGCTTTCCCGACAGTTACAATCTCCAGGTGTTTAAATGTAGGGTCAATAGACACCTCCTATCACACTAACTCCCAACTATTCTCAGAACACTCTCATCTACCCAACCCTCATTCTCAGTATCCTTACCCGCCTATCACCCACCCTCTGACATTTCCTATATTTAATCAGCCTTTCTCCACTCTACGTAGCCCTCTGCGTAGTAGTGGCAGTGACATGCCTTGCTCGGGGTGAAACGCTTATAAAAAAAATAAAAAAAAAACATTTTTCAGTTTCAATTTCTTACATCATAACACCCTAAAGAGCCAGTTAATAAAAATGGCCCAAAAATCTGCTGGTTTGAACCAGGACAGACATGAATTTTAATCAAATAGGAAAGCAATTTACCTTTCTGATAGAAGCAAGTAGTTTTCTGTGTGGTGGACTCAATTCTCCAGGTGAACTGTTCTTGATCAAATTACAAAATGATAAACATGTGGATAGCAGATCATCAAGAAGGTGGTTCTAAAAATAGAAAACCAAAAATGTGGTTATTGAGTTATCCATTATTTACAATTGGACTAATTTCCTCCTCTATCTAATTCTAGCTTCAGGATTGTCCAAGAATATCTAATGAAAGCTTTAGTTAGTGAATTTGGTCATATAAAAGCTCACTCCCTGGGTTGGATTGTATGGATATAGATTATAACACTGTGAACAATAAACAGATACAAAATATTTTGGAGTATAAACAATGAAAAATAGAAACATTTATCTTGGAAGACGGAACAAAGAGTTCAGTCAAAATTTCCTAAAAAAATGGTCAAAACATGATTCTAACAACAAAGATTAGGACAATAGGCAAAATTGTAAATAGTGTTTGATCAACAAACTAAGTAAATTTGGTTGATATTTAAATACAATGGATGATTTTCTTTTTATTTTGAAATGAATCAATCTGCATTTTATTTAAACCATAGAAGATTGTTTTTCCCTATATTTTAAATTTCGTAAGGTTTGAATGAACTTTAAATTTCATTCAATGTCAAGAAAATTAAATTTGAAAATGTAAATTTCTATGGAAATTATTTGATTTAAACCATTAACATGAGATTCATTGTTAAATTACTTTATTGAAGAATTGCAATTTTAAAGTTATATATATTGTATTTGAGTGGCAGTCTTTCGTTTATGCTGACTTTATATATAACACCTTGTCTGTTATTTTTAATGAAATCTGCATTAAGAGATATTGCTGCCTAAATACACAATATATACTATAATATACTCACTTGTCAGGGCTGGCAAACCAGCCCTGACAAGTGAGAACATCATTAATGGTGTCCTCACAAAATTTTGAAGTTGGCACGAACCTGCTCAGTTAAAGTGGCAAATTCTTTGTGCTTATATAAATAAATAAATAAATAAATATACATATTCTTCTATATGTCAATAGCATGACTGAGTTTCCTCCATTATGCAATCATCAGGTGTATATTACAAACTGAATGTTTAATAGATTTGAATTTAAGTTCACTCGATGTTCATGGGAGTTAGGTTACTATTTTTTAATATATCAAAAGTAAAATTTAAATAGACAAAGATAAAAAATTTAAACTTTTAAAATAAAAATTATTAAAATGCGAGGAAATAAAATCAAAAGGGTATAATTCATAATTATTAATAGTAATTAAACCAGAGGAATGAGATCATTTTTTAAATGCTGTCATAAAAATAAATTTAAATAGGATTTTAGTTTACCCTGTTATTATTCACCTGCAAACTTATTTTGTGTGAATTATTTTTTGAAAAGATTAAGGTGGAATTTATTTTCAGGTTTATTACTTGTTTAGGTAATTAGGGTTTTGTTTTATGTATTTGATATATATGCCTGTATTTGTGTATAATCTAAACTTTTTTATAAATGGAACTCTGTGTGTGTGTGTCCGTTACCTATAGACACCGAAACGGCTGAACCGATTTTCTTGAAAATTTACACAGTTGTACTATAAGCGTCTGCGAGTGTTCTTAGCTAGGTTTTGTGTCGAGGTACTCCTGATAAAAATCGATAATCGAAAAAAATCGGGTTATAGGAGTGAGCCAAATTTAATCAAATTTGATACACTCATAAACAAAGACAAAAGACATGATATTTAGAAGTTTCAAGGTTGCAGTTCTTACAATAGCGCAGAAAATCAATTTTATATATATAAAAAGCAAGATGTGTGTGTGTCTGTTTATCTGCCTGTATGTCTGTATTTTTTTCAGCCCTTTTATTTTAGTTTTTGCTTCGGGTTTGACTCTAAGTAGATATAATTGTAGCTCTTAGTCTCGGCCATGATGCCATTTACTCAGAGGACTTATTTAACCTTAAAAATTCAGTTTACGACGGAAAAAATTTATTTGATATCGATACCAGGAAATCAAAATATGATTTACATCCATTCATTTTTCTTTCAGTCTACGCTTTTGCTTTGACTGGAAACAACTATTGCTTTTTAGTCTTTCGTGCCAATGTCCAATGAGTTTCAGGACTATGGATTAGTTTTAAAGCTTTCATTACACCGGGCTATACTGCTAGTTACTTAATATGTGTGTGTATAAGGGTATAGGAAATTGGATGTATGAGATTTGTAAGTTTGTGTGTGGATATATGCCTATGTGTTATATATATCTTGATTTTGCCATTGGCATGTTCCACCAATTGCTACATTTGGCCAATGAAAAGTAAATTTTCTCTCCTCTACTACCTATGAGCTCAACTTCAAAGGAAAAAAAAAAAAAAAAATTCTGGCTCATGCCACTTGACTCCCTGTTTTTACAATGTTCTGATAAAACTAAACCATTTGTAATTTGTGGCCTGATGATATGGGTACCAAAATCTTACTCATAATATTCGAGCTTCACTGGATGTCAAAAATCTTTTTGCTAACGTTTCAGTTGATTAGTGACTGTATCTACAAACACCCTCCTCCAAAAATCTAACCAGCAATTCTTCAGAAACTGCTCATTGCCTGTACCACAAAAACTTCATTTTATGATCATGAATGGAGCCAGTATGGGGAAACCCATTAAGTCCTACTTTCTCTAATTTTTACCTGTCCTACATTAAAAACAAAGTTTTTAAAGCAACTGATTTAAACAGGAGATTTATACAAGGCATATTGATATTTTTGTTTTGATAAAAAGTAAGGACAAAATTGTAAATCTAAAATTAAATTTTGAAAATAACTCATTGCTAAAATTTACCTATGAACTCAGAGACAATAACAAAATCCCATTTCCTGATGTTAACATAGACCTAAAAACAAAAGAATTTATGATTTGCCTGTATAAAAAAAAAAAACATCAGTATAAACTCTTGTCTTCTAGACTATAATAAGCCAATGCCTGGAAAGATATAAAATAGCAATAATAACAAACTTCTTAAATAGCACATCAAAATTTCTCCCAAAGAATATTTTTGAGTGAACTAAAGCACAAAACAAACGTTAGTCAACAATAATTTTCTCAACTATATCATTGATAATTATTCTTACAAAAAGAAATACAAAATACCAGCATTAAAAATAACACAAAAAGACATCATTTTACTGCAAGCAAATGCACAAATAGGATGAATTTGCTTTATGAAAAATTATTAAACACCATATTTCTGCTGTAATTCCTCAAAAACATCTAAAATTTATAATATATTATAGAAAATGGAAGACAGCAAACCTTGTTGGTTCTATTCTAATCAAAATAACCCCATCAAATTTAAACTAGTGATGACTAATATAGTGTACGCATTTCAGTGTCCAGTACAAGACTGTTTCTTGTCAAATCAATTACCTATATTAAACATACTACTACTTCTTTGAATAGACATTTTACATGCCACCTATCCAACCAAGGGGCAATATAAAACATTTATTAACCCATAATTTAGAAGAAACCTTTAAAAAAAATTTTGGTTAAAAATACTATTTAAATCCCAATATCAAAAGCATCTTCCAATAAGAGACACTATATATAAAATAATTTTCCTCTACCATCAACCTTACATTATTTAACAGTGGAAATGGAGTTTTGAAAGGTTTTTAAAAATAAACAGATACTCATGTGATGTCCAGTTGCATGCATCATGTGATAGCTTTTAAAGAATGCTCCTTTTTAAAAACAATAATTACATTACAGTCAAAACATGAAAATAAAATATTGGAAACAACATGGAGTTTCTTTTGGGTACAGTTGTATGCTGGTGAGACAGCCATGGGCTGACTCATTTTATAGTTCACCAATAGAAGGGTTAACCAATTAGAAGGCTCAAAATATTCAATGCAACATGTATAAAAGGCGACCATATTTTCCCAGAGTATTGGCAATGTAATTCGATTCAGTAGAGTCAAAATACGAATTGTGGGAAGTGAAATTCCTAGGCTACCTTTGAATACAAAAACTTCAGGACATCATTCTTTGCCAAGAGGACCAGAAAGATGATGATGATGATTTCATGTTTATCTTTAATAATGAGAGAAATCAAGGATGACGACTGCCAAGATTTAAGAATATTGCATGAACATTACTTGTCAAAAGGTAAATCCGAAATTATTGCTTTATATACTGAGGTAAGAATTATAACTATTGGATATAGTATCCAACCCAAACGAAAAAGCATATGTTCGCTCATTTGAAAAGGCTTTTACATTGACGAGAAAATGAATTGTAACAGATCATATTATACAAGTTGAGAATGTCATAAATGCCTTAAATAGCCATGGTTTTAAAGGGATTATCAGCAACATTTAAACCTTTTAAAACAGTCATAAGCCAAAAAGATAAAAAATTTCACTGAGTTATGAAGAAACTGAAAAAATGTGTGATCCTCCAAATCACAGAAATAACATAATGCAACTGAGAACGTCATTTAAAAAAACCAGTCCCTCAAACCTAACAGACTAGGAATTATGATATTAAAAACAAGGGGCTTAAAAACAACTATTACAACAACAACTACAGGAACTATAATAATAGAAAATCAAATGTTATCTGTTTTCATTGTGGAAGAGGAGACATATATGGGCGAAATGTCAATTTCATACAAGGGGTGATTTTTGTAAAAATGTAAAAGCTTTTTCAAATGAGCGAACATATGCTATTTTGTTTTGGGTTGAATACTATATCCAATAGTTATAATTCTTACCTAGTCGACATGGGTGCAACAAATCATGTAATTACAGATGAAAAAAATTTATTAATTTTAACTCCAACTTCGAGCCAGATTCCCACTTTATTGATTTGGCTTACAGTACCAGAGCTAGTAACTTTGTTTTAAAAAGAGGCGATGCCTGTATTTATTTACGCAATACTAAAGGAAATATTTGTAAATGTTTATTAAAAAGGGCTTTATATATCCCTAAATTTAAACAAAATATTTTCTCAGTTCAGTCAGCTGTTAAAACTGGTGTTAAAGTTAATTTTCACTGAGACAATTGAAAGTTGATATACCCAGATGGAACTGAATTTAATATACAACAAAATGGACGATTGTATTATTTAAAAAGTATTAAAAAAATAGCCACCCACGACTTAAGGACTTGGCATAAAATATTAGGCCACTAATAATTCAGATGTTAAAAGATTGCAAGAACATGTCACTGGAATAAAAATTACATCTCCCAAGGGTTTACAACATTGTGACACATGTATTAAAGGGAAAATGGCGAAATTTAGAAAAAGGGATCAAATCCCAAAAACAGACATCTTGTTCAGAGTTTATTGCGACTTAGCTAGTCCCATTCCACCAATGGGTATAGGAACCTATTCATATGTATTAAACTTTATTGATGAATATTCAGGACTTATTACGATATATTTTCTAAAAAACAAATCCGATACCCTACAAGCTACAAGAATGTATTTATCTGATATTTTACCTTATGGAAAAGTGAAAATAATTAGAACAGATAATGGTGGAAAATTTACTTCTGATGATTATGAAAACTTCCTAATAAATAAAGGCATTAAACATGAGAAAACCTGTCCTTATTCCCCGCACCAGAATGTGATCGCTGAACGTAGTTGGCAGACTCTTTTCGAAATGGCTAAATGTCTGCTAATAGAATCTAAGTTACCCAAAAATCTGTGGGTCTATGCATTAAATACAGCCATGTATATAAGAAAACATTGCTATAATAGTAACATTAAAAAGATTCCTTACGAGGTTTATACAAACTACAAACCCAACGTAAGTGGTATGCATATTTTTGGCACAACTTGCTACACATATGCCAACCACAAGGCAAAACTAGATCCAAAAAGTGAAAGACATATTCATTGGCTATGACAAAACAAGTCTGGCCTATATGATTTATTTCCCACAAAGTAAAATAATAAGGAAGACCAGATACGTCAGATTTACAGATTCCTTTGAGCAAGTGGAGGATCCCGAAGAAAAAAAAACATTAACTGCAAGGAACACGCCTATAAATGGCCTATAAATAAAAAACCTGTTCAAAATCCACAATTAAAGGAATGTGTTACACCAGATGATATAGGTGATGAAAGACCAGATGCAAAACTTGAGTCAGAAGATACAACCAAAGAGGAGGGGCAAATTCCCCATTACCGACCAGAAATAGAAGAAAACCAGACTATTTTGGAATGGGTCAATGTAATATCTGCGATATTGACTGTTGCTATTCGGTCCAATGTATCCTGAAGAACTCTCAAAAAGCCATAAATTCTGATAATTCCAAGCGATGGATATCCGCCATGCAAAAAGAAATGGAATCTCTAGTATCAAATGATACTTTTGAATTGAAAAAGGCCCCAGATGATAAAAATATTATCGGCAGCTGTTGGGCTTATACTATAAAATGAACTGAGGATGGCTTGCCAGTGTATAAGGCTCATTTTGTAGCTAAAGGATTCTCTCAGATATATGGGGAAGATTATGTAGAAACATTTAGTCCCACAACAAACATGACAACAATCAGAATTTTGATGCAAATGGCCACACATTATGGATATACACCATATGGATGTTAAAGCAGCATATTTAAAAAGGTGATAATTATGTGTGGAAACTCAAAAAGTCACTAGATGGGCCCAAAGCGGAAGAACGTGGAATAAATTCCTATTTAATTGAACAACATTTTGAACCCTTCCCAGTTGACCCATGTCTGTACACAAAAATATTTAATAATGAAATATTAGCAATTCTGATTATTTGGGTTGACGATATGTTAATTGCTTCAAAATGTGAATATATTGTTATTTCCTAATTTGGTTGTTGTATTATTTCTTGCTGGACTCTTAACTGGGTCCACAACAAAAAGTATCACAGGTTATTGCTTTAGATTGGCAAAAGATAATCCAATAATTAGCTGGAAATCTAAAAAGCAGAGAATGATTTCACTTTCAACATGTGAGACAGAATATGTTGCATTGTTGCAAGCAACACAAGAGGTTATTTTTTTAAAATTACTAATAAAAGCAATTGTAATAACAATAAGTATGACAATCAGGTCAGTATTGCCTGAAAATCCAATACTACATCAAAGATCAAAATTAGTGGCTTTCATTCCTGT
The DNA here is from genome assembly GCA_037127315.1 of Ascarosepion bandense. Lineage (NCBI taxonomy): Eukaryota > Metazoa > Mollusca > Cephalopoda > Sepiida > Sepiidae > Ascarosepion > Ascarosepion bandense. Next base: position 686,352 of record JBBBDQ010000139.1, on the reverse strand, counting down.
CATATTTGGTACTGACCTATAAGGTTCTTATTAGTCCTGGGTAGGACATAAAACTGCATCTATTATTTATTTAGAGACGTTAGTTTTTAGTATGAATGTGAGTTCTTGGTTTTGGGGTATAAACATAAATAGTCCTACTTTTAGCCCAATCCTCCTATGAATGACTAAGAATCACTCCAACCCGAAGTGATAGTGCCTATTCTAACGGGTCCCAGTTATGAGTAAAATAACTTTTTCCACTTTTTTGTTGTGATCACAACTCACATTTATAATATTGTTATTAATATTTATTAACCTGAAATACTTAACAGTGAACAAAATGATATAACTAATTTTTTGTGGATAATTTAAAAAAAAATTTTCTAATCATAAAACAAACATATTTTATGAATACTAAAGTATTTGTTCCATATGAATATTGACTTTACTAATATTTTGCAAGAAGATTCCATAATGTACCTAAAATGGTGGGGGTGTTGGAGTTTTTTTTTGGGGTATGGTTGTATACTGGTGAGATAGCCATGGGCTGACTCATTTTATAGTTCACCAATAGAAGGGTTAACCAATCAGAAGGCTCAAAATATTCAATGCGATGTGTATAAAAGGTGACTATATTTTCCTGAGTATTGGCGATATCATCCAATTCAGTATAGTGTGATTCATGAGTGTTAATCTTTGACGTTGTTTCAGTGAACAGATTACGTACTGCGCTGTATTCTATATTCATAAACCATGGTGGACATGGTCAACATACCATCCTTGTGAAGTGGCTGCAAGTGCTTGGAAAGTCAATAATTATGGAACATTTTTACATTTACATTCCTTATCTCCAGCAAAAAGGAAACATGTAAGAATACTGGAAAAAATTAAATACAGATTAATAAAATCTTTGCTGTAGATCGTCTTTAACGAAATATGTTTAACAGAGAGATTGCTGCTTAAATATACATTATTTGAGTGTGTGTGTGTGTGTATATATATATATATATATATATATATATATATATATATACATACATACACACAAAGATTTGGCAAACAAAATCTATTATATTAATGCAGCTTTTTACAGGATGCTTAAGTGAAAAATAAAATTTAAAAATATTGAATTTTGCACGTTTCTCACAAATATGGATAGAAAAGATACGTACTGTAAGTTTACGAAACAAACTCAAATCAAGAAGATCTGTGAGGAATTTATCATGAACCAATTTTGCAGCTTCAAAATCTTGGATTGCTTCAATTTTATCAATGAGTATTTTGTGTAAAGATTCTATGACATCCACCTGTGAAAGATGAAAAAATTTAGTTTTCTTTAAATTCATCTATAAGTGTTCTTAAATAAAAAAAAAATCATGACAATTCATTTGATCTTAATTTCACCAAACCATTCTTCTCATTCTTTGAAAACAAAACACAGTTGATTGTAATGCTCACTCCAAACTTTTAAGGTTTTATACAATCCCTGTGTATTTTAAATAGTAAAAATACAATTTAGATATAATAAATATTGAGAAAAGGCTATATCCTATAAATAACTCTCTTAAGTACTAAGAACTTATTTTGTAATACTAAAACACCCCATTAGTATTTCAGAACATTATAGATATTCCAGACTGTTCTGAAAAAATATTTTAAAATAATTAAATTTCCTTCAAATTCAAATCTTTATTTTTTAGGCTCTTTTGATAAAATTAGTGTGTAAACAAAATTTAATATTTTCTCTTTATAAGGACATTTTTTTCTCATATGTGGTGATTAAAATTCATTGTTAGTTTGTGTTACTTTTAACCATCTGCATGCATTTTTCACAAAAACTTTCTAAGTTGAAAATTCTATTGGATAGAAATAGCAGAGAAATTAAACTCTTAAAAAATTCCCAAACTCTTTGCAACGTATAATGATAAAGTTAAAAACTGTGATGAAAGGAATAAACATATCAAGGATATAACTTAATGGAAATTCATCTAAAAAAACAAAGGAAGGAAAATTGATTGATTCAAGTGGTTTTTAGGCTTTAAAATTGTTTTAAAAATATAAGTTGTATAGTTTGAGAGTATTTCAAAATGTAAGTTGCATGGTTCAAAGTCCAAACTATTTTCTACAGTATTTGGAAGTATTTTATTTTCTTCAGATATCCTGTTCTTTGGGTAGTAGATACATTTTTGAAGAACATGTTAAGATTTTGTGCTTGGTAATATTTGCTATGTATTTTTTTGTACTTCTTGCATTTTATCAAGATATGCTTGATGGTGAGAAATTGGTTTTTGCCATGTGCATGTCAGATGAGTGTGACCAATTCTTATTCTGTAGAGCACTGTCTTGGCTACAGTCAGCCAAATTGCTTGCCATTTTTTTTTGTTATGTAATTTTGTTTTTATAATCTGTATATGGGAGTTTGATGTTGGTTATTTTCATTGACTCTTGCCAGTTTGTCAGCTTCAGGATTTCCCTTGATGCCTAGAGAAATGATTTGTGTTTTTTCTTTAATTGCTGTTAAACTAGATAGGAAGTTTATAATATTCTCAGACTCCCTATCTTTTTAATTTTCTATCATCTTCAGTGCCATTTTAATGGCTGATAGTTCCACTGTATAGATGAATGCATTATTTGGTAGCCTGATTTGTTTATCAATTTGTTTGTTTGTGGTTGTTGTGCTGATTCTATTTAGGATTTTTTATCCATCTGTGTAGAATGGTTTTATAGTCACAATATTTGTCTCTTAATTCTCTTGTTGATCGACATAAAAGAAAGGAAAAATGTTAGATATGTGTGAGGTTTGGAAATTGTCCATAGAGCTACCTTGTTTATTGTGATTGGTGTTACATTATCAGGATTTTTGTTTATTTGTTCTAGTGCTTCATAGATTCAAAGTCCAAGTGAAAGGATGGCTGTTAGCATACCAAAAAACATGAAATAAACTAAGTTATTTGGGTTGGATTGTAGTTTTAGTGCATATTGGAGGGATAATTTTTCCCATCTCTGATATATAGGTGGTCCACTTTTTAAGACAGGATTTAGATGTGGCACTGTAAATAATGCATTCATAGTCTAATTTTGATCTGATATGTGACCTATATATTCTGAGCATTAGTTTTTGGTAGGCACACCAATTCAGTTTTGATATTACTTTTAGAAGCTTCAAAGCAGTTGATATTTTTGTTTAAGGTAATGTGTACCTTAAAATTTGCTATTTAGTATGATTCATAGATATTTTATTTGTTGGACTGTGGGAATTAAGTGTCCATTTAATGTTAATTATGGTTTAAGGTGGTAGGCTCATTTTTTGCAAAAATACATAGTTTTTGATTTGGAGAAATGGAGTCCATTTTCATTTGTCTATTTTTCTATCTTGTTTAAACATGTCTTTCAAGGGAAGAATGTGCATGAAAGTGAGTTTTTCAATTCTTGTATTAATGGTTTTAATAATACTATTTATTTCGAGAATAAATAATGTAACCAATAAAATTCTACCTTGAGGTACTCCTGCTTCCTGCAAGTGTGTGACTGATGCTGTGTTTACATTTTGTACGTTGAATATTTGGTTTGAGAGGAAATTTTGGATGAATATAGCCATTCTTTCTTTTATTCTCATCTTGTGCATGTCTTTTAGGATACAATACTTCCATGTGGTGTCATATGCTTTTTCACGATCAAAAAGTATTGATATCACATGATGATCTCAAACAAAGTCATCATGAATAAAGGATTCTAACCATACAAATTGGTCACTGGTTCCTTGGTTTTGCCAGAATCCATTTTGATAGCTAGATAAGAGATTGTTTCTCTCCAGGTACGACATTGGTTGAGCATTTACCATTCTCTCTATCTTGCAAATGTAACATGTTAGTGCAGTGTGTCAGTAATTTGTTGGGTTGAAATAGTCTTTGCTAGGTTTAGGGATTGGAACAATGACAGACTCAAGCCACAATTTTGGAAATTTGAACATCATATATCATTGAAGATCTAGATTAAAAGAGGTGTTTTAAAAATTGCTAATGAATTTCATCTGGACCAGTTGCAGAGTTTTTACTTTTGTTTATGAAATCTTTCAGTTCTGTCATAATAAAGAGAATATTGTATTCTTCTTTATTGTTTGAAGTGAATATAAGTTTTTCTTGTTTTTATATGCTTTTATATTTTTTAAATTTGGAAGTGTAGTGATTTGATGAGAAACTTCTTTGAAATTCTGTTGCTATTAGGTTAGTCATTTCTTCGTTTTTTTCTCCATTTGTTTTGGTTAAGTGGACTGTTGCAGTTTGTGATGTTTTCCATTAATTTTCCTTCTTATTTTGCAGGTTTTATTTATTGGGGTTTTGTTGTTTAGTTTGAAGATGTAGTTTTGCCAAGTTTCTCTTTTAGATTTTTCAATTATACAGTGTGCTTTTAGCTTTGTAGGTTGATTGTGATTGGGTTGTGTAAGAATAAGTTTAGAATTTTTTCCTGATTTAACTACTCTGCATTCTGCTGTAAACCAGGGTTTTTATTTGGTATGTGGTCTAAAGGAAGATTTGAGTATTGCTTGTCTTGCTGTTTGTGTTAGTATGTTTGCAAAGGAGATTATTGGTTCTGGTTCGTTGAGAATTTTTATATTGATTTGGGATGAGCTGAGTTCATTGAATTTTAGCCAGTTAGCTTTGGGTAGTTGCCATTTTGGGTTCCTTTCTTCTGGCATAGGCTTGCTTATATTTAGGAAAATAGGTTGAAAATGCGGTTAGGTTGATAGCTGATATTGATCTGGTACCTGGATGTAGGTATGTATGCATTTGGTTATTAAGGATAATTACATCAGATGATTCTTCTAGTAGAGAATCTATAATTTTACCAGTCTGATTGGAGTTCCTACAGCTCCACATTTTGCTGTGAGTATTAAAATCTGCCATGAGATGAAAAAAAGTGGGAAGTTGGCCAACTATCTTTTCTATTTTGATCAGATAATTCTAGGAGAGATTCTATAATTTTACCAGTTTGATGGATGAAGAGAGACTTTATTCATCTTCATTGTCTATACCACCATACCCATCATAGCTAGCAAGCACAGAAGTATGTAATGCTTCCTCTTGTTCAATAATGTAATAGAACTATTGCTTGAATTTAAAAAAATTTCCACTATATTTAAAGAATTGTTGTAAACTTTAGCAATGGAGTTTCTTATTAATAATAAAGAAATTCTTTTCAATATATATAATAAAACCAAACACCATTTTCTTCAGAAGATTGAAAACTTTTACTATCAATGTACAAATTCAGAGACTCATTACACAAAATACAACAAGGCAGTACTTAAAAATTTGCAACCCTACCTATTCTCCAAATTGAGTAAATGACCAAACATCAGAAATTTGTGATAGGGGGCGAGGAATGTTTTAACACGCATGCACTTGTTAATATTTTTTTTTAATTAATGATGAAGATGTCATAATAAACAAAAATGTAAGCATAAAATAAATTGAAAAAAAAATTCTATAAACACTGTAGTTTGCAATAACATACCAAAAATAAATTAATACTCTTCCTGCACTAGGTGAATTAGTAACCATTATAAAAGAGAGAAGACAAGAAAATTGTTAATATATGACAATATTTAACATGGTGTACGGATGAAAGAGTTAACTGATTATTTTATTTTTACGGATGGAAAAGGAGTTAACTAAAATCATTTTATTTTATTCTGACGAGAAAGAGTTAAAGAAAAATGATATTGTTTTTTTTGTCGGAAAGAGATTAATTTTCCCAAGATTGCAAATTGGCTAAAAATAGGAATGAGATAAAAATGGCAGTTATGATCATTGTTACCTAGGGTAAACAGATGGACTATGAGAGGTCAGGTTGAAATAAGTAACAGACCCACAATATGCAGACAAAAAACCAGTGATGAAGAAATTTTTATATTTTTTGTTTTCCTAAATTCTCAGCAAAATATGGCTAATATAATTCAAAGTCAAATGTCAAAATCACCATGTTGAAATAAGTGTAACAGACCTGCAATACGTAGACGAAAAACAATTGAGGAAGAAATTTTTATTTTTTTCTATTCTTGGCAAAATACAGCTGATATACAGCTGCATGATTAGGAGGTCAAAATATCAAGCTCGCCTTATTGAAAAGTATAAACGAAATGGTTAAAGAAAGGGATTTTCATTCATATTTCCCCAGATGAAAATTCGGCAAAAGATCATAGGTTAAGTTGATTTGTTGAGAGAAGAAAAAGGACAATTATTAATTACTGGGAAAATGACTATTTAAAATTACCCTGAGAGAGATTGATGTCATGTAATAACTCCTCTGAAGAGGAGAGGGAAGGCCTTCCATGATTGGAAGTGAGAAATAGAGATAAAAGAAAAGTAAGACGACAGAGGATGACGTCATGTAATAACTCCTCCCAAAAGGAGGGAAAACAAAACCTTCCATGATTTGAAGTATGAAACGGGAAAAGAGGACTGGTCGAATTTTAGAATATTTGCATAAAACCACTTATACGTCCTCACCACACCGGTAAGAAGGGACACCCATAAATACAAGCGCTTACAAGGGTTAAAGTCAGTCCCCGCCCGGAGCTGAAGTGAGTTCTCGCTGCAGCCTGTTGCCACCCGCAGTTCCAGAGAGTTCCCAGTGATTTTGCAGTTGGAGTTTGAAGTTGCCAACCAAAGTTTGAAGTAATAATAACCAAAGTTATCTGCTGAAGAAGAGAAAAACTCTGATGAAAACTTTGTGCCAAACTGATAAGAAAAACAAAACTCCAACAAAGCCCTTGTGCCAAATTGATGATGATAATAATAAGAAAATGTTGACAAACATTTTCGCAAAGTACAAACAATAGTGTTTGTATTTACCAGTTACCTGATTATCAAGTCTGGCCCGTCTTAGAGAAACTGGTCGAAATTTTTGTTCCATTGCCAATTAATAGGAATGGGTTGGGAAAAACAAGAACTGTAATTATTTTTCTCATATTTTTTGTATATAAATACTATCTAAAGTTTATTCAGGCATCATCCATTTTATTTCCAAAATTGGTGCCGTTTTATTTCCACAATTGTGCGCACATATCCAACTTGGTTTAGCTTGGCTGAGATACCTAGTGATAATTCAGCTTAACTCTCTTAAAATCAAAATCACAATGTGGGTAAGAGAGATTATGGTTGAAGAGGTCAACCCATAGACCAGCTGCTGTGTCAATGCCATCAACAACCGATGAGTGTGGGCTGATGGCTTATTCTCAGACCAGGATAGATCCTGACAAAAGGGACAACAGACCACGAAGATGCAATATTTTACAGACCAATATTTTTGATGCAGTACACAACTGCATCAAAAATATTGGTCTGTAACACCTAATTAAATATGCGCATGTGTCATTTAGGACTAAATTCATGCTTGAACAGCATAATACTCACCTGTAAGTAATATTGAAGATTATCAATAAGGAAGGCCAGGTGAGTACGCAGTTGCCATTTTGCTTCATTCTGATGTCCTAGACCAAATTCTTTGCTTTGCATTTGAATTAACCAACATTCCTGCAGCTCTAACTGTACATAATGTACTCTCAATAGAAATCGAAACACCCGTTCATATCTGAGAAAGAAAAAGTTAATGAAAATGAAGTATTTGATAAGAGAATACAATTGTGAAACTGGAAAAATTGTATTTTTTGGCTTCAAAAGTAAAATAAATGAAAAAAATCTCTATTATCTCTATTTATATATACAATATGTCAAAAAAATTGAAAGAACTTAGAACAAAAACAGATCCAACTGAAAAAATAAAAACATTCATTTTTTTTTAACAATCAGTTTTATATTAGTTTTGAATTTCCAAGTACACAAATTTATAGACACCTTGCCAGAAAAAAAATAACAATTTTTGCATTTTCATAATAAAATATTCATAAAATGTCTTATATTACTAAAATCAGAAAAGCTACAGTTACTAAAAGACTAAATATATTTTCATAAATACAATTCAATAGAACCAGAAAATAACATCGTCTTTTTTGCTGACTGCAAAATGAAAATACAACTGTTCATAATCAACTACTGAAAATGGAATAAATCATTTATCAACTTGATTTTTTGATTAAAAAATTAATACAATAATCTGTAAGTGTATATTTTGCATGTAATATGGTGTACATGTTGCAATTCCTGGTTATATTGCCTTGATTTTAGAACCAAAACAAAGACAAAATGAATAAAAAAATTAAAAATCATTATTCTAACAAATACATTATGGGTCTGTTACCAGGATATGCCAGTGCTGTTGTCATGGAAACAAAGGGTTTTGATTAATGTGAAGAATACATGGATCCTGTAACAAGAGAAAAGTGGCATTCTTTACATAAAAGCTCTGAATTAATGAAATATTTTGAGAAAATTTCATTAAGATCTACTTACTGGGGTTATAATGACTTATAATAGACTAAGTTTAGTCATTTTCTCAGTTATACAATCTGTTTACTTTAATGACTTCAAATTTTGAAAATGTTACTATCAAAATAGCATGCATTGTCCAAAAAAGAAAAAAGAAAATTGATAAGGAATAATGATGATAATTTAAAAAACAATAAAATTCTCACTTTTCCAAAACAGCTGGTGTGAAGAACATATGCAAAGGCCACACAACTCTGTAACTCAGTCCTAAACAGTTCAAGATTGTACCACTAAATACATTATCTTGACTGGATGTATCTGAAGGAAATAAAAAAGAAATTAAAAATAATTGCTTGAAAATGGTTGCATTTATCTCCCTAATGATTATATTTTATATTACTGTGTTACTAAATTGTAAACTGATTTAATTTCAGGAAAATGGCTGTATATAAAATTGACTGACTAAAAAAGAATCTTTTTTTAAAATAAAATAAAAAAACTCACTGCTTATGAAAAGAAAACAAAAAGTGGACAAAATCAAAATACAAAAGATGAGAAAATTATTCTTAATGAATCAATATACAATGATTACAAAAAACTAACAGTTCTATATGTAAGAGTGCTATAGTCAAATATAGTCAAAACCTAACTAGTTTGACACAGTAACAACACATATCCCCAGTGAGAACTGAATTTACTACACTAGAAATGCTTTTAACACTAGCTTGTTAATCATCTTTCTAACACTTTCTCCTATCTCCTACACATTTTGTTTCTCAGATATTCACACAAGGGCATATATATATATATATAAAAAGAGATTCTCAAAAGTTTTCATTGAGACCCCAAAGATATTTGGTCAAATTTTTGGAAGGAAACTGTGCCAAAAACTTTTCAACATATCCTCCTTGTATATGTGCACATACAGAATTGATTGACACAATGGATATTAAAAATTTTTTTAACTTATCTCTATATTCTAGACCTTTACTTACATCTTCTATCAATAACCTATAATCATCTAAATAGCAAGACACATTTTAAAGAAATAAACCATGAATAAAATTACAAACTCAAAATTTTTAGGGACAAATATATACAAAATACAATAAGTTTACAATTCAACTTGGAAAAAGCAGGGCAACACATTAGAAAAATATTTTCAAAAGTTGCCTATGTCTACGGTAACATTCAATTAACTGGACTAGTGAATCATTACTACAATGTAGCAAGTTCCCTAAATGATTATAAAATACCAAAAGTATTTTTATTGTTTTGACAAAGAAATGAAAATCAATATTTGTTATTTTCTTCTAGAAACAAAAGTGGAAACCCACCTGTGTCTGGCCTACAGGTTAAGTGAAATTTCTGAAGATGTGCATCATTCTCAAAACCTATATTCCTAATAGCGGTTTGGTACAAGATGTTCAGATCTATGAAAATCAATAAACAAAAAAAAATAAACACAAACGTTGAAACAAATAACAGGAAATTCAATACTAATGTCTAATAAATATAAATTAATTTTTTAATTAACATTAATGGAATATACAAAGTTCCTAACATGCAAAAATTATAAAATAATAAATAAAATAATAATAAAATTATAGTGTGTATAAATCTACATCCTGTATGAAGTTATGCAAGTCAAATAAACCTCAATAACTCAAAGTAATGAACCAATATTTGGCAAATTTAATCTCATTCATTTCTATTCTTAGTAAAATATTTAACTAAATCTTACACCATTTTCAATGGTTAGTTTTTGAGATATTTGGAATTTATGAAAATTGACTGACTGAAATTAGTATGCAAAAACTAATATTAGTCTTTTAAGATCCCTGAAATGTAATAACAAATATTTTTTCTTTTTGTCTCAATTATATGTTGAAACAGGGGTAAAGGGAACAACTGTTGAAAAACAAAATAACAAAGTTATTAAGTGAGGGAATGTCCACATTGGAGACATCAAAGAAGCTTTGCAGAAATCATTAAATGATAAAAAAAGCTGTTAAAAATATAATTAAGTTGAGAACTTGAAGCAAAAGTCTTTAAAAACTTGCTTCCTGAAGATGAATGCAAACTGAAGTGAGTTATAGCAAAGCAACCACTTTAGACCAGCACTTAGATCTTTGAAAAGGCTGGCATTAAGGGGGTCAAGGAGAAAAAAGGGGTAGAATACTTTGTGAATTGGAATCTGTAAACAATTACTTAGGCAATCTCCTCTCACTAAAGCAAATATTTTAAAGTGACAAAATTTTAAAGGGCCAAGTAATTTTCATAGACAAATCTCAAGTGACATGCAATGGATGAGCCAAAGGATGGATTTTATCCAATTCAGATGTGTCTATAGCTAAAAAAGAAAGCAATGAGGTGGTGTTATGATATGAGCTGGAATTTTCACTCAAACAATTATTGAAAATTCAAAGTCAATAAAGAGTTAAATAAGCTAATATTAGTTTCATATGCATCTTCAGTGAGTTCATTTTCATAAATTCCAAATGTCTCAAAAACTAACCATTGAAAATGGCAGAAAATTTTGTTAAATATTTTACTAGGAGTAGAAATGGATGCGTTTACATTTGAGTTATTGAAGTTTACTAACTATTGAGGTTTTATGAACAAGACATCGTACAAGTACCAGCCTTGCAGTTTCAAAGTGAGGTGTGTATTTATGCATGACAATACTCCTTCTCATGTATCTAAACTTACTAATGAATTCTTTGAGCATAAAAGATTTACAGGAGAGAAGATAATGGAATGGCCACCATCAAGTCCTGATTGTGAAGATGAAATTATATGAAGGCGGCAAACAATATAAAAGCAAAGTAGAGCCATGGAAAGCAATTAAAACTACCATGTCAGAAATTGAACCTGATGAAGTAAACTGAAATTAATAAAATCAATGGATAATATATTACTGACTATTATTGAGAAGTAGGATCACTATATTAAAATGTAAAGGATTCAAAGTCTATCATATATATTTATTATTTGTTCTATTATATTCATTGATCAATTTTTGATGATTTCTTTACCTTTCTATTGGAGTAAAATGTGATTATTTGTGTTTCCTAATAACTCCAGATGGCAGTTTTTCAGAATACATCAAACATCAATAAAACATATTGATATTACTTAAAATTTTAACTCAAACTTTGTTTTGACATCTAAATTATTTAAAATTTAACAATTTCTTTTTAAACCATATTTGAATTATTGAAGTTTATATGATCTGCTTAATAACTTCAGACAGAGTGTGTGTGTGTATGAATTGTGTGAGTAGATATAAAATACAAAAACAAAAAAAAAAAGTAATACAATGTATAGAGATCAAAATTAGTTTGAGTATATGCTTAAAACCTTGAAAAGTGTGTGTGTACACACATGCAAATATTATATAACTAAATACAATTTTATAATTTTTATCTAAAAACATGTGCCTAATTTGACCAATTTGGTGATCCTGGCTTAATCAAATAAAATGTATATCAAGATTTATATTAAAAAAATAAATAACTATTTTGTTATTCATTTCCAAGGATTTTATAAATTGCCTATTCAAATATAGCTATTTTTTACCCTGAGAATAAAGCAAGGTTGAGACTTAAAATTTTATTTTGAAGAAACTTAAATTTCTGAAATATTTAATTCTTAAGCTTTGTTCATAAAAATGTTTCATTTAATAGATTTATTTTTTAACTGAATTTATTTAAAAGAAAAAAAAATGCATGAATTTTATCAATGCTTTTTTACAAATTTTTTTCTTGTGGATTAACAATTCCACAACATGCTATGTTTAACATTGCACATTACATCTAAAATAAACAATCAAAATTATATTTAAACCTATTAAATTGCTTTAATTACATCAAGTTTATTAATAACATTTTACAGCATGTGCAAATCTCTCAAAAAAAAAAAAAAAAAAATTGTATCTTGTAGTTTGCATTGAAATAAACGAGACATTACTTTCAGAGCTATGTGTTTTTGTGTGCATGATAGCTGTCCACTTGATTACAAGGGTAATCATCTCTGTTATTGCCAGCTCATGGGTTCTGTTATGACTTAAAACCAGAAAGGTCTTATTGGCCCTGTTATACTGCTAAAAAAAATATTTTAGATATTTGTTTGTTACAGGTTTTCATTATTGACCTTATGTGTTTTCCTATGCTTGGTAAGATCAGAAATGTTCTTGCTTATGAGACAAGTTACAAATCAAGTATTCATGTTGACAGTAACATTTATATTCAATCTGATATCCTTGCAAATGAATCCTGATGTGACATTTCAATTCAGCTTGTGATAAGCAAATATGACCACATTCTTCACAAATCCAGAGCCAATACAATCTATCTTGCTAGCCATATATTTTACTTTGGTAATAATGGATGCATTCTTCAGTATGAAGAACAGTTCCACTCTGTACAGCCTGTCTTCCCCTCTTTATATTTAGTGTATTAACCTCCCATGGGGCAAACATGGAAAGTTAGCCTAATAATCTTTGAAATGTATCCTGGATTTATGTTAGTCAATTACCACTTTTTAAGTTGTCCATAAAAAGTTTGCTTAGGCAAACAAACATCCTCAAGTCATGCTAGAGATCCTGCCCACTGTAGACAATGTTATGGATAATTGCCTTCACATACTGTGAGTTCATTGAAGGATAGCATTGTCTGGAATGTGGCAAGAGCAATCAATATTTAATATTTTTCTGAGACAACATTGATGAAAATTTGCTTTATATTTCTATAATATGAAACCCATATTTCACATAAATATAAAAACTGAAATAACACAAACCACACTATTAGCTTGGTCTTAAAAGAAATACTTTAAAACCAAATACTAGCATCAAGTGACTTGAAAGCTTCAATATTTGTCAATACTTCTGAGACACGGTAGTATTGATATTATTTACATTGTTTGGACTGTTGTCATATTCAAAGTTTCAATTGTTGTACACTCTGGCCTTCTTCATGTGATTGGAATTTTGAACCAAACCCTTTTGATCACTGGGTTATATTGTTCTTGTTCCATGAGCCATGCCACTTCTGAATGTCTTAGTTATCTCCCTTTAACTCAACTCTCTAAGTTATTTGTTCACCACTTTCGTAGCCAGATATTGAACTCACAACTCTTTGGATAAAGTCACTGGATCTAACCGAGGCTTTTGTCCACTGGGCTATGTGTCCTCAATTCAAAATTTAAATCAACTGAAGAAGGCCGAAGCATACAGTGGCCAAAACGTCATGAATATGGACATAAAGATGAGGACAACAGTCCAAACAATGTAAATCATTGAAAGTTTCAGTAACTTTCTGGAAATGGAGATTACCATATTAAAAAAAAAAATGAAAAACTGAAAAAAACATGTATTTTATATGTTAATTTTATCTCCACCATTCACTACAGTAGACTAAGGTAACATTTATAAAATTTAGGAATTAGCTTCAACAGGTAGAAATGACAACTTTCAAATATTTATGTGAACAAGGAAAAAATAATTCCTGCTATAACAATATACTATATTCCTTTAACAATATCAGCTGTCAAAACAAGAGAAAAATAGTCAAATTGTAGATGGGGGAATTAATTTTTTAACCAATACTGAAGTGCCTCGACTTGGCCTATTCTCTATTGTTGATACATTTATTTTGTGGTTAGTTTCATATCCTTTAAAGATGTTGTCAGTTTCTTTGAGAAAGGTCTCCTGCAAGCAGACTATATTTGGATTGTAATCTGTAAGGAGTTGCTTGATTTCCTATTAACTCCTCTATAGATAGTTCCATTGTATGATGCTTGTGTTTCATTTGTCCTTTGAGTGGTAATTATTTTTTTTAGTGAATGGATCTTAAGGATGACTATGTTTTGGTTTTCTATTTCCATATATTCCATGCTTTCTATACTCTTTGTTTTCCTTGTTTGTGAACTTTGTTCTTTGTCAAGTATTTGTATGTTCTTGATTTGGGTTCTTTTCATTTTTTCTTTTTTAAATTACTTTTATGTGGGTTGTCATTCTTCTGTTTTTTGAATTTTGATCTTGTTTTGTATTGAGTTTTCATTAATTTTTGATCTGTCAGTTTTCGGTTTGTGTAATTTTTCATTTGAGAAGTTTTGAGTGTCTTGTTGAGAGGTTATTACCAGTGAATTTTGTTTTAGATTTACATTGTGGATAGTTTTGGTTAGGCAGCATGGACTATTTTCAAATTTACAATTGGTTTTAATGTTTTCAATATTTTTTTTTAATTCTTGAATTAAAAATGTTAGTTCTTGTGTTTCATGTAGTTTGTTTGATATTAGATTTTCATAGGTATAGCTTGATGCTGCTTGAGTAATTTTTGCAAAGGATGGCGTATTGGAATTTGTTTCAATGCTTTTCTTTGCTTCTGATTAGGGAATTTTTTTGCTGTGTTTAATTTTTAATATAACTTTTTCTTTTTTCCAGGTTTCACAGTCCCTGGAAGTTGCCCTATGATTTTGTTTACAATTAGGGCATGTGATCACTGTGTGGTTAAGATCATTCCCCCACATTTTCCACATACTGACTTCCATGTCCATGTCTTTGGCAGATGAAGTCTCTTAATGGGTTTGGAATATATGTTTCTACTTTGAAAATTCTATACTAATTTTTATTTTCTGCTGTTTCTGGTGCGTTAAAAGTAATGATGTAAGTCTTGGTAGTTATAATTGTATATTTTTTTAAATAAATATTTTTTTAATGTCTGTTTGTTTTTTAATAGAGTTTTTGTTCTTAATTTCTTCCAGTGTACACAGTGAAAGTTCAGTGATTCTCAGAACATCTCTGGAGGAATTTAAAAATTGGTGTAGGTAGACCTTTATCTTTTGTCACGAAATTTGGTCATCCTTAGTAGAGTTTCATCATCATGTTTTACTTTGACTTCTATCAGTAATGTATTGTTTCTAGTTTTTTCCAATGTTTTTTGAGTTATCCAAGATGATTTTTCTTTTACAAAAAGATGACAACTTTGTTATTAGTTTGTCTTTTATTGGTTCTATTACAATAAATTTTGAAAATTTTTCTTTGGATTGATTTTCTGTGTAACTTTATGTGTTGATATCAATGTTTAGTTTTGTTCTTTTTTGTGCTCATACTTTATTTGGTTTTTGGTATCTTGGTTTTTTATCCTCATACACTGTGAAATTGGAGAGCCAAGCTTGAGTTCCAGTCGAATTCATTGCATTCACTTACATGCAAATACCCTTGGGAAAGATATTAATCCATTTCTCTCTTCAGCTATGGATTAAATAGTAAGACAGATTGGGTTCTATAGCTTTGGTTGGCAACTGGTCTACCACAGAAAGTAATGGAAACCTACTGCGCGAAAATCTTCTACCTATACAGTTATGTCTTTTCAAAACATGATTGCCCAAGTGTATATCATGTATAGCAGTTAACTGACTTTATTATTATTATTATTATTCATCAGCCATGCTTCCCATCCACCTTGGAGCCCATATGGGGGAAATCCTATTCACCTTATTCCTCCAGGGTTTTCATGACTGGTATATGCAAACATGGAGAGGGTTCCAAGCACCTATTACAGGTATACCTACTTTACATCAATAATCTGTTCCTGGAGAGGCAACTTCAGTCAAAAAAATGACTTAAGTCAAATTTGCTTGTCACTAGGCTAAACCCCAAATAACTATTCCCAGTTCTGTATTTGATATATAAATGCATTTTAAATAATATATAATTAATAAGAATCTCTTAAGCTTACAAATTTTAGTTCTTAATATAGTACAGAAAAAGTAATCTAAATTTATGAATACATGCATGTTCATACTTGTAAATGTATAGGTGTTTACAATTTGGAAATCTTTACAGTACATTGGACTCCTTATTTGTGAATGTGGTTTGCTCTAAGACATAAAATAAAATGATTTTGTTAGGTTAAATAACAAATACAGTTATTAAAATGATTTTGCAATAGTAGAAAATAATCTAAATTATATTAAATTTACCAATATGTACATTCAATAATATGATTTTATATACTTTTATTCTTATTTATTGCACAGTATTTACGTGCTTTTCACGCTTTTCTAGTGATATCACCACTTTTGAATTCATTTTGTTTGTTTTGTTAGTTTGACGTGACTAGCTGACTGATTGGATCAGGCCTCTCCAACCACTCATCTAGCTCAAGTAAGGACCAAAGTGATGTGTTGAAATTTAGGAGTATATGTATAACCCAACTCCTAAAACCCTCAACCATCAGAATCCTGTAATCAAGCACCAGGTGGCACCTTGGGGGACTTTTACCTCTGAAGTGCAGTTGGTGTATTCTGAAGCCCCAACCAACAAGGCGACCATTGAGGTGGTCAGGGCATTTCTATACAAATTTCTGGTACATTAGTCATCCCATATATTTGGCTACATGATACTTGTATTTCTGACAATTGTATCTTAAAGGCAATGGAGTGGTCCACTTTCTCAATTTTCTTTTTCTTTTTTTACATTTTGGGTGTGCTGAAAGCAACTAGTGTAAACACGTGTTTGAATTTGTTTGCCTTTCTTTTTTCTTGCTTATTCTTTTAAGGTTTTTAAACATTTTACTTTTGAGATACACTTAACTCATGTGCAATGGGATAGTTTTGGGCTTTTCACTATGCCCTTGATTATGCTTAGTGTTTGGTGAGATGTTATTTTATATTGTAGAATTATCTAATCATAAACAATGTCTTCCCTGCTTTCTATTTTCTATTTCAACTAGATATCCATTTTCTTGACAACTTCATAGGTAAATTTGGAAGATAAGTTTTCTATAATGAAGGGTGATAGCCTTAACATTGTCCCCCACCAACTCTAGCAAGAGAAATCTTGAAAATTCAAGCAAGCCTTGTTCATTTTCATTATCCAATTAGTGTCAATATACAGTCACTTGAATCATTCATTATATACTGTATTTTTCTTTAATAATCTTTGTTTTCCAATGATTTCCCATCCAGCTTGGAGGCCAATATTGGGAAATATAAAATCTGATCACCAAAACTTATCTTATCTAGCCCAGTTTTAGTGTAACATCAAGTGTCATTTTGATATTTAGAGTCATTCTAACTGATTCTCAGCAATAAAGTTCTGACACTTATATATGGAAATATTTCTGGTGTTGAACTGATGATATTAAGAATATGAAGAACTGAATAGTTCATATATGAGTTGGGATAAAATAAGGATTGGAATCTGACAATTATAAGATAAAGAACAAATAGGAAACATTGTCAGTTGACCCACACACACACACACATATATATATATATATATATATTTAATTACTTAATTATTACTTCTACCACATGGTAGTAACCTAGGTTGCATAATAACTCATTTACAAATGAAAAGAAAATCTTATATATATATATATATATATATATATATATATATATAGATATAGATATATATATATATAAAAATGTAGGTGTCCAACTAGTAAGGGGCAAAGTGAAGTGTTGCAGTTAAGATATCCACCTATTCTTTATGATCAAGGAGCACCTAGAAATTAAGATATCATCCTTAGGCATTACAGGTTGCCACCATGGCCATCAGGTATTCCCTTTCATGAAGAAGATACAATTAGTATATTCTATACATTCTACTGACAAGACAAACATTTTATAAGGACATTATGTAAGTGACTTGCAAAAAAAATGTCTGAAAAGAATAATTACAGAAGTATAATTTCACCAGTTTTAATTCCTACACTGCACACATACTGCAATTGATGAAGACAAGTTAAAAAATGAGCACCAAGTATTCTGTATGTTTCTAAAACTTTTGCTAATGACATGAGGAATTATTTTTGTTATGTTGGTTAAACCTGCTATAAAACTTACTCCACTGGAGTTTTACAAGAAACCAATCACTATTTTTTTTTAGGAACTTTATGCTAACACTTTCATCAGTAAAAGTTTAGTAGAAATTATATAAAAAAAGTTATTTAAATCACTACAATGTCAAATGTATTATATACATGCATACACACATGTAATTGCCATCCACAAATGAGCTTTCGTAACAATTGCTTTCACACTCACCATGTTCTGTAGCTGCTGTGGGTATAGTTTTCAGAAAGGGATGAGCAATATCAATGAATGCTTGATACAAATCCCCTCTTCCAAAAAGGAAAAAATCTTTTAATAATTTCAATTGGCCAAATAAATCTGCTTCTACAACAACCAACACCCAAAGTTGCTGCAAAAAATAAAACATTTTTTAATTTTTTTCATTTAATATAAGCACTGAAACAAATTAAACATATGAAATTTCCTATTATAAATAGGAGGAAATACTTTATTTTTTAATGTACAATGCCTTTAGACTTATTTGCAATTTTTTTTGCTTTAGATGAGTCATATATTACAAAATAATTATCAACCATCATTTCTAATAAAAATTTAAATTGGTCATCAATAATTCAAGTATGTGCATAAATATTCTTTCACTTCATCAGAAGTATCAATTTGCAATAAGAGTTGCATAAATAATCAGGAATTCTCTGTAACTGTCAATAACAATTTAGTGTAAGTGCCATGAAAAAAAACCTTTTTCATTATGCTATTGTTATATATAAACTCTACTCTTGCAAGGGTTTTTATAAGCTGTGGTGCTAGTGAGATCTGTATATATTCTTATCTTTTAGATCTGTAAAGATCTTTTAAAGATTTTAAGAGAAAAAACAAAAAACAAAACAAAAACTCATTCTTTTGCAGTGTTTACAAAATTAGTTAAAATGTACATAACAATTTTGTAACCTACACAGAGATTGTACACCAGAAATATGAAAGGTTCAATTTATGTTTTTACAGGGCCTGAAATCATCCAAAGACACAGAAATAAGAATGACCATTCTACCAAAGCTTGAAAAGAACTAAGCCATTAACAATTGTAGAAAAATGTCAGATTATAAAACTTATAACATGATACTGCAGAATGAAACATAATTAAATACACAGGCTAGACATAACAAATCCTACAAGAAAAAGTTGAAAATAAAAATGCCTACTTCTTGTTACAGATGTGGTAGCATATATTATAAAAAATATTGCCTTTTAAAGGATCCAAGATATTTTAATTATGGCAAGAATGAACACCAACAAATTACAAAAACCAATATTGCTGTGGTAAGCTTAATTCTCATTGAGTGTCCATTTCTGCTTCCTGTTTTGCTGCATGCTGGAAGTTCTCTTCAGTCGTTCCTGTATTTAAGAACTGTGGTGAACCCTAGGACCCATCCAATTATCGCCCTATCAGCCTTCTACCAATTTTCGAGAAAGTGTTCAAAGCCATAATTAATGCTGAAATAGTTCAACATCTTACTGCCCACAAACTCTACCCTGACAGGCAGTATGGCTTTGCCAGGTCCACAGCCGACATGCTAACGACCATTACGGAGTACATGCTCCAGGCCCTTGATGAGTCAGGTGATGCTCATGCTGTTGCTCTGGACATCTCCAAGGCTTTTGACAGGGTTTGGCACTCTGGCCTTCTATGCAAGTTACGGGGTTACGGTGTTACCGGACGCTTGCTTAATCTAATCCAATCTTTTTTAAATAGCCGCAAAATGAAGGTTGTCCTGAATGGGCATGCCTGTACATCCTACAGCACAAACGCTGGTGTCCCTCAGGGCTCTATCCTGTGCCCGACACTCTTCCTTATTTTCATAAATGACCTCCCAGATGAGATCAAGAGTGAAGTAGGCATCTACGCAGATAACACCACAATTTACTCCAGCATCAGTAAGAAACCTGTCGTGGCAGACAAACGTAAACTTGCTGCTGACCTTGAATGGGATCTACACTCTGTGGTGAATTGGAGCAAGAAGTGGCTTGTCAATTTCAATGCGACTAAGACCAAGCTGTTGTCTGTCAATCATCACAGGCAACCTCTCCTGCCTCCCATAAGCATGGACCAAACGAGTCTCCCTGACAGCAATACATTGCACCTCCTTGGCCTTACCCTCTCTTCTGATCTCAAATGGAACCACTACATTGAGTCCATAGTTAAATCCACTGTTAAGAAGGTTGGGTCACTGTGTCGGGCCAGGATGTTTTCCCTGCCTGAATCCATCCTGCATATATACAAATCGACCATTCATCCATGCATGGAATACTGCTGCCATATATGGTCAGGCGCCTCTGCCATTCATCTCAGTGTTCTTGACAGGCTCCAAAGGAGAATCAGTAATGTGATAGGTACCGACTTGGCGGCTCGACTACAGCCACTTCCCCACTGACGAGATGTGGCTTCCCTTTGTCTGTTCTATAAATACTTCATGGCTTCTGCTCCAACGAACTTAAGTCACTGATGCCTCTGCAACAGGTGTTTACTCGTGCAACCAGATTGGCAACTGGGTCCCAACCATTCACAGTTAGATTAACCAAATGCAGACGACAATTCTACTCCTGCAGCTTCTCGCCTGTGGAACTCGCTTCCATATTCTTGCTTCCTGATGGCTACAACCTCCAGGAATTTACATGCAATGTCAATACTCATCTATTAACCACTTGACACTAGTTCTTTCACCATCCCGTATATCCTTTCCTTTCTCTCCACCTTTGAAACTGTCATCACACCTGTATTCCCATCCTTCTCTTGCTCCTTTCTAACTGGTTTGTTTTCCTCTTCACTCTCTTCTACTTAATCTTTTACTCTTATGTAGCCCCCTGCACATCAGTGGCATTACCGCCTTGCTCAGGGTGATACGGTTAAAAAAACTTGTACCTTATTCCATACAAGATAATTATTAATAACAGTTTACCTGGAGAAGGCCAGAGAACACATAGACAAACATGTAAAATAAGTAAATAAATAATAGTCCAAATGAAAAATGTTTCCCATTTTTAATAGAGTACTATTCTTAGATAAAATATTAAAGTTAATATGTCATTATTTGAATCAGCTGTATTTTATTATTTTTATGAAACATTTACAAGAAAACCTAAATAAAAATTAAGATTCTCACCTCAGCTACAAATCCTCGAATTGAATCAACAGTGTCTCTGAATGATGCATCATTAAAATCTTTCTCCCTTGATAACTTGAAAATTTCTTTAGCAAATCTTTCTTCTTCTTTTTTTATTGTTCCTTCTGTATAAAAAAATGTTTTTTATTCACAGCATTATCCTTAATTACCCATAAAGAGCTTTACAAGCACATAATACATACAAATAACTGGCTGATATTTGACAATTGACTGAAATCCTCACAAAAGTTGGTTAATATTTCTATCAAGATGTAGCAGGCAGAAGACTTAAAACTATAGAATTGTATAAACCTCAGTTTGCTAAGGTCACAGTGACTAAAAAAACATGCAACTTACCAAGTTTTTTTATTTCTGCTTTGGATTTCTTTATTTTGAACATCTGCATTGATTCTCCAATGAAGAGAATCTTCTTGGCAATTGGATAGCCAATATATGAAGGCAACAAATCTGCTTGAATTGAAAATACTTTTTTACTATGGGCATCACTGCAAAGGGATTTCTAAAAATGAAACGAGGAAATAAAAAAATGACAAGGAAATGACAATGACAGATTCTCCCCATAATTAGTATTATTTAATGATTAACTCACAATTTACTATCAAACCTTTAAAAAAAATTAACTGGGTGGGAAATGTCAAATATAAACAGTAAAAGTAGCAAAATTCAAATTTTCCTTACCTTTAATGAATAGTTTCCTTTTATTTTAATGGTTTACAGAAATAAACAATTGCCTTCAACTCAAACCAATCATGGTCATGCCAGTATGATGAGATATAAACAATCTCTGCAGTTTTAATCTTCTACAAGGGTGTGATGAAATTTCTCAGTTCAACCAAAAAAGGATTTCTACAAAATTGCTTGTTTAATCAGATTTTGAAAATTGGGTCAGAGTCCAAGAAATTTTCATCACCTTCTTTAAGTTTTGGTAAAGGCATTCATTTCTCCCATCCTGCACTTTAGCAATTAAATAGACTATGGGTGGCAACCAGTCTAGGAGAAGGACTACTGTGAATTTAAAACCATGGAAAAAGCAATAGGAAATCATTCAAATATTTTCCTCAGTAAGTCTTGACAATTTACAGATAAAGAAAGGAATCTCCAGAGTTACAATTGCCTTTATCTTGAAAGGGCAGGACATAATTTTTTGTTTTTAAATTGGAGAAGGAATTTCAGATTTACTCCTTTTAACAACAGTTGTTTACATAACTATGAAATACATCAAAACATTAATTTATACTAATGATTATCTACGTCAATGATAGAAAAAAATCTGATGGTTTGTTTGTTTCAAGGTTTAACGACCTATCAATCCTTATGAGATCATTTAAGGTCATAACCCATGATTTTTGGTTAAGGTTATTTTATTTTTACATTTTTCTTTTCGAGTATCAAGATTCATTGGGATTTGTTTTTATGGGCAGGGTCCCCAAGTCCTACCCTTGTTATTTAACTCATAACTGGAGGGAAGGGACGGATTAATACCTTTCCCAAGGGTACCAGTGCTTCAGTGAATGCAGGGTATTCAACTGGAATTCGAACTTGGCTCACCGATTTCTCTTTCCGAGCCGATATCCACTGCATCACAACGCACATCCATCACTATACGCTTACAGCACCTGGTATTCCCAAGCAGTCACCCATTTAAGTACTGACCAGGCTCAATGTTGCTTAACTTCGGTGATCGAGCGAGAACCAGTGTATTCAACGTGATAGGCCGTAAGCCTAAACTCTGATGGAAGGAAACAAATGAAACAATATTCATGATTGCATTTTAGCACCAACTACAGTGGAATCTGGTCTATGAAGCTTCTTTTTTTTTTTTGCTACTGGTGCCCACTGCCTTGACCTTGATTCAAACTAGCCTACATCATTTAGTATTAATTGCTTTTTGCATTATAAATATGTGTCTCAAAGTGCCTTAATTTACAGTGTGAAGATGTGCCAAATAGTGAAATTTTCTTCCATTTCAACTACAAATATCTAGTTAATTTTTCAAGGGATAAACATCTACTCCTGTTTAAAAGACCTGGTGTAGAGGTTTATTTCTTGTTTAGTAATGGGTCTCTGATTTCTTCCAAAGACTTTCTTCACTTTCAGATCCGGTTGCTCCTTGCAGTATTATCCCCTTGCTTGGAGTGAAGCAACTTACTTTGTAACCCTCTACCTCGAGTGGCTCTTGGGGCCTTGTACAGTAGTGAACATCATTGTAGATGAATTTAGTTGTTTTTTTTTTATCTTTAAAGTACTTGTACATGAGTGTTAAATCTTAAAAAAACTAAGAATATGTTCTGTTTATATATTTATTTTTTTTATAATATGAATTCTGTTAATGTTTTTTTTATAAGAAAATGAAACGAAAAATGAACTGGATAAGCTTACCCTTGATGCAGGAGTTCATAAAAAATTAAAAATGTAATTAATCATTTTCAAAATGTAATCAGTTTCTTTTTCTTTTTTTTTTTTAAATTATTAGTTTACTAATTCTAGGGATTAGGTCCTATTTTAGAGGTTAAAATGAAAGTTATACTTTCTTAAAAAAAAAAAGAAAAGCGGGAGCATATATTTTATAGTTCTTAAATTTTTGCCAACATGTTATCTTTTCATAATTTTTTTTTCCCCACTTAGGTTGTTATCATAATGACATTTTGGAACATCTTTATTAAGAAGGTAGCTGTTCCTTTTCTTTTTATGCATTAGTTATTTCCATGCCAGAGACTCCTACCTGGTTGATTATTAAAATTTAAATTCAATCTTCTGTTCAGTGCATGACAAACTCAATACTATGAGTTCTATTTTTCATCTAAGTAGGAGATGCAAGCCAAAGACAACTCAAATTCCATGCAACGTATGGTGATAGATATTTCACTGATATAATGGAATTTCATCTCCACCTCTAAAAAGAAAGGAAGAAAATGCACTCGGTGAATTCAAACAACTCTAGCATTTGTCATAAAGAACCTTCTTGGCTTTAAATAAATTTTGCTCTTATGAGTTTTCAACCTTCTTTTCAACTATTTTCAAACAAATTTAGGACCACCCAAGTGGACTTCATAAAAAAAAAAGAAAAAAATATCCAACTCCCAACTATCAGCACACCAATCCCATTTTGGTCAAAAAGTCATTTTGCATTGATATCTGTATTTGAAAATACATTAATCTTACTTTATCAGCTATCAACACAACTTGTTTTGTTTTTCCAATTTCTATTCCAGGGTTTGTAGCCTACTGAAGACAGAATTTAATTTGCTAAACCCCATTTTAATTTTCTGTTTAAAATTTAATCCTTCAAAAACCATTTTTACACTTCTACTTATAAAAAATCGATTTCAGGGATGTTACCCTATTACAATCATTATAATCAAAAATTGCATAATTTCACTAAATTAGATAAATGTATAAGGTATTTATATTACAGAGAAAGCAACTGTTTTATTGGATTTCTCTTCAAAAATATCAATAAATTTCAGGTATGTATCTCCAACGAATAAATTTTTTATGGCAAATTCTGAATTATATACTTTAGACCAGTTTTTAACTGTGTTCTATAAATCCTAGCAAGGAGTTGCAAAGTATTAATTGTTGAAAAAACTATGAATAGTCAAATGTGCCCCTTTTGTTTTTATTTTAACCATTTTGTTTCCAACAATGCATTTTTTCTAAATGATTAAGCTGGTCTGATCTAATAATTATTGATTCCATTAGTACTATATTTCTTTTATTTCAAGACTACATACATAACATTCCAGCTACAATGATTTTTAACTAGTCTGAAGCCTTCATCTTCAGTTATACACTGTTGAAATTTGAATGGTCATAACTGTGTTGCTAATCGAGCTACCAAAACAAATTCGGTACCATTTTTTTATATTTTGTCAAGTTCTCTATACCTTTATTAACATTTTGTAGATACATTGAAAATAAAAATTTTAGTTTGGGATACCAACTACAAACTAAATATTTCTAATAGTAACAGGAAAAGAAAAAAAAAGATTTAGGATGCTTATAAATATACATAGATAATTACCATTATTAATATATTTTTTAAAAGCTGATTACTTTATACTTATTATATTATTTCAGTATTTTAGGAACCCATGTTAAAGTGAAAGTGCCAAAAAAGAATAAAAATGTAAATAATTAAAACAATTTACATCATCTTGTAGGCTTTCCTCATTGTCAACATTTTCTGTTTCTTTTATAGATGTTTCACGAATAAAGAATTCTTGGTATGGATCCATCAGCCTTCCATGGAGCATCCAGCTACACAATTGTTTGAAAAAGGGCCCGCGACATACACTGAGCAATCTGAAAGATTACCCAAGCAAGCATAAGGAAGCAATAAATTAATCGTCTAAGTTTAGGATATTTAAAAAAAGCTTTTGTTAATTTTTTTCTTTAAGGAGATAAAAAATAAATACCAGTCCCATTTTCACAATATTTCATCTTTTAGTTGTGAAATGTAAATATACAAGAATAGGTTGAAAACTTCATAAGTTGACAATGAAGAAACTGAAATTTTGCACACATTAATTTAAACTTTTATTAATAACAGCACCGTTTCTTTCTAGGTAAACTAATATCTGTTCATCCAGTTGGTAAAAAATGTCATCAACAGCAGATATGACAAAATCATCACTGGGGATACTGGTTTGCAGCCAAGAGTTTTTCATGTTGGGGAACAGATGACAGGAGAATTGGGAGAGAGATCAAAGCTACAATCTAACACAATAACCATTGAAACCAATGACTGAGCATTGTCCTGATGATACAAGACCTCTTTCATCAGTTTTCCTGGTCATTTGGTATTGATAGCTTCATGTAACTGCCTCATCAATTTGGCATAGTATTCTCTGTTGATGGTGTAGCCTTTTGGAGATCGTCAATAAACAATACTTTTTACATCCTGAAAAACTAAGGCCTTCACCTTTCCTGAAGATTAAATAACCTTGGCCTAATTTGGAGCAAGTGAGAAGGAGTGTTTGAGTTTCTGGCTTAAAGTGATGAACTCATTCATCCTGGGTTAGGAAATGTTCAAAGAAGTCAGCTGGATTTGCCTTAATGTCAGATTTTTTCATAACTTGCTCAACCTGTTACAATTTTGATTAGGTCTCAGAAGATATGGCATACACTGAGCAGAAACCTTTGTTATGACAAGTTCACTGTGTAGAATATTCTCAACTCTCTCACGGGATATACTAATAACATTGGCTATTTGATTTATAATCAATCTATCAACCATCAACATGTGGTGAATAGAATCAATATTTTCCTTGGTGGTGACAAATGCAGGATATCTAAACCTTAGATAATTTTCAAAACTCTTCCTTCTCCTCCTGAATTTAGCTGTCCACATTTACACTGTTGATAAAGCCAGAGAATCATCACCTAATGTTACACTATGTCAGCATTAATGGTGGCTAAACTCTTTTTTTGCAAGTACTTAATAACACAACAATGCTAAATTTTGAGTGAGTTTTGTTTAACGACATATCAACCTCTGTGGGTTATTTAATGCCAAAAAGGTATTTTTCTTAAGGTTCGGTTATAGTGAGAAAGTTGATTTAGTCAGATTTGAATTCAATTTTTTGTTTTTATTCTTTTTTATTTTAGAAAACTGAAAATGTCTTTTAGCTTTGTATTAAAAAAATGGTTTGCTGAGAATTTTTTTTTCCTTCAAATATGTGTTATGGCAATGATTTTTTCTTCAAAAATGTATTGTTGGTAATATTTTTCCTTCAAAAATGTATATTTTTCTATAAAAGTCTATTTTTATACTGTCATAGTGTTAACCCCATAGCTGGAACCCTAACAGGGTGGACCTGGGAACAGCCGTAATTAAGAGGTGCTTCCATGCTCCTCACAACCTCCCAATCAGAGGCCTTGCTGCCAGATGCAGTTTACCGTCATGCCCAGGACTGGCCAAATTTTGATCATTTTTAAGAGAAGTTGCTACTTTTGAAGTTTACTTTGAACAGTCAGATATCAGTTTACCCAGAAAGAAACAATGCAGTTATTAATAAGGAAATTTGAAATTAATACATGCAAGGTATTCACAGCTCTTGCATCACTTCTTCATAAGTCAGCCTATGAAGTTTTCATCCTACTCTTGTAATTACAATGTACATTTTTATAAATAGAAAAAATGGGGTATCTCATAAAAGTAGATTTTAAATCTGTAAAAGAAAAATAGAATAACCAAACAACTCTACATGATAATGGTAAAAAATGATTTTAATGAGGACTAAACATTCATTTCTTTGTACGATTTTTTATCTTAGTTGTTGCTTTTCAATTCAGAAAAGTAAGAAGAGTTAAAGAAAATGAATATTAACAACAATGTATTGAAAACCCCCTGAAAAAAATTTATTTGATTGTAGAAAGAAATATTACAATCTTGTCAGGAACATAAATTTTTATTTTAATCATACCATACATTTTTTATTTTATTAAAATTGTAGTAAAAATGTTAAACATCAAGCAAAAATTTAAACCAGCAGCAAAAATAACGCTTAAAAATATTTATGGCAAAATTTAACATACATACTTGCAGTAAATAAATAAATAGTGTGTCAAAAGGTTGTTTTTTTTGGGGGGGGGGGGGGGTTGGCACTTATTCTATACTTCTTTGATAATTTGCATTTTAAAATTTTTGTTTTAAAAAGCTATTTTTAGAATTTTAATGAAATCCAAACATATGAATCTGGATTTATATATTTTCAACAGAATTGCCAACAAAAGTATTGAACACTATTTATTAGACTATTTAATTAAAAATTAAACAGTGTCTAACATTTTTGCTGTCTTTCTGAAGAAAAAAAATAATTGTAAATCCACAGGGTCACAAAATATTTTAGTAAGATTTTTGCGGCAAAAACAAATGAAAGAAATGCCCATGAATAAAATATTTGTTTTCATAGATATTTCTTTATACTATGATAAATAATAAATATTGCATTGTAATTGGTTCACACATTTTTATAATCTTGTCAACATAAAATTATTCCTGTAAGTAAGCAATCTAAGTGTTGAAAATACTGAGGGAACAGAGTAAAATATTCATAAAATTCATTCATGAAAATATTCATAAAAATTCTTAACTTTAAACTTGATCTGTTTAATTATTTGATATGTGTTCTTGATGTCAAGAATTGAAATTTGTTTTATATAATTATAACCCCAGTTATTAAAACTCATATCTTTGTCTATTGGAAATTCTGAAATGGGAATTGTTAAATATATATATTAGACAAACTTACTTATCAAAAGTCCGTTTCACAATTGGAAGACCAGAAATAGATTTGCTGTGGATAATCTCCAAGATATAACAGCCATGAGCCTATAAAATATATTGACAAAATATTTATGCAAATTTTCATAAGTAAAAAGAACTATTTTAGTAGGATGGATGAAGAATGGATAAGTTTCACAGTTAAAAGGAATGAAGTTAATTCCTTTTAACTGTGAAACTTATCCATTCTTCATCCATTTTAATTAATCTTAATAATTAAATTGCCAGCCTGATCTGTGCCTCTGTAAAATTTATTCCTAAAATTAAATTTCAGATTGCAGTCATCCAAACATGGCAAAATGTCTAAAGTTTTTTATTGCATAATTCCATAAAGAATTAGTCATTTAGATGGAATACTTAGTCAACTGCATAATTAGTTATATTAATTATGTCAGTAACTATTTAGTTTTTCTTGAGAGAACACCCTTTTCAGTTTATCAGTGACATTCCCACTCTTTGATTTGGTCTTGGTGATAAAAACTTAAGTTAGCTGCAGTTATTAAGAGACCACCCCTACTACAGTATCTGATGACATCTATTTACTGAGTTGTCAGAAAACATTTATAAAAATTTTTTTAAAAATGATGTGGATCCAAGTAAAAAAATAACAAAATTTGTTTGTATATTTTGTTAATTCTATTATGACTAAACATCCATTGAAACAATTCAAGTTATGTTCTCAAGAAATAAATATCTCCCACTTACCTTGTGAGTTTCAATTTGTTGTAAAAAGGAAGACAGTGCAGGAAACTGTAGTTCATACTAAAAAAATAAAATGAAGATAACTGATAAAATATAAAAAATAATTTATAAATTAAAATAAAAATAAGGTCTTGGCTTTAAACAAATCAAGAATGGCCCAGTGATGTTGAGCAAATCGACTATCAGAAACAGGAAAAAAATGCAGGAGCTGATTTAGTGTGTCTCACTATTTTGGCCTTTTGACATGGTACACAATGGCATGTCCAATCCCCTGTAATCCTTATTGATTCCAGATCTGATAGATTAACACACTAGCCTGAATTGTTTCCTTTCACTGTTATCAGTACAAAATCAGTTGCACAGTGTTTTATAACTGATTGGGTCAGTAGATTTGGTGTTCCTACAACTATCACCAGAGATAGACAAACAATATGAATGCTCACTTTTCGCATCTCTAACCAACTTGCATGGTATAACCAGAATTTGTACAAATGCTTACCATTCTGAAGCTAATAGTATGATAGAATGTTTTCAACACTCTTTGAAAGAATCCCTGCTGAAAACAGCACTGAACTATACTTCTTGGCTTCAGAATATTCCATTAATACTTTTAGGGTTAAGAACAGCTGTAAAATCTGATTCACAGAGATCTGCAGCTGAATTTGGCTGTGGAACACCTTTGCGTCTACGAGGAAAGTTAGCAATCAAACCAAATGAACCACTCTTGGATCCTGCTTCATGTTGAGATTAAAGATGTCTCAAGTAACAGCCTCTAGAATAGTGTTTCCCCAATTTTTTTTTCTGGGCCAAATTTTCAAAATTAAAATTTGCTCACACCTTACCAAATTTTATGTGACAAAAAGTCCATACAAAATAAAATCAGTGAGAGGGTTAAAAGAGCATTTGGGAACCACTGTCCTAGGCAATCCACTCATGTAACATGTCCCAGAATCACTGCAACTTTGTGATAGCAAAAGACAATGCAACCAAATGTCCCTTACAACCAGATTACAGAGGTCTTTATTTACAAAGTGGTGAAATGTAGAGATACATTTCACAGTTGTTATTTATAATAGATAAGAAAATATTTCCATTAACCGACTAAAATCAGCACATTTAGAAAATATTATTGATGACTCATTAGAAACCACCAATAAATATACACAACCTAGAACTTCTAAGAATCATTGTCCCAAGAAACTATTTTCTTACCTAACATAATAAAAAATGATTTCTTGAGATTGTTGTACAACTATCTCACTTGAAAGTGGATAGTGTCTAAATAAACATATTAGCAGCAGTCCTGAGGGCATAAAAATATGAACCCTTAAAGTAACTCTCTTCCTGTTCCTCCTCCTTTCAAAAGTTGGTACCATGAACTTTTCACACTGAAGCAAAAATGGCTGTAGATGCTTCATGTACAAATACACCCACACAGGTAAGTCACACTAAATACATTCATTAACAACTTGTTGTGTATGCAATTTACTTCTAAGAAAAGAACCTCTTAAACATTCCTTTTGTTATTTTGTTTAATAAATATTTTCTTGCATTGCAAATCAATCAGTCTGTGTTATTTTGTGCACGTACCTTTTCACCACCATTATTTCATGTATTGTAAAATATTCATATAAGTAACTGATATATCTCGGAATGGGATATATATATATATTATTCAAAGTAGCTAAATGGCTTTGGCAATATAACCAGGTAGGACAATCTAGCAAATAGACGTAATGGATTGGTACTCATCGTAGTTGTATGCAGTATGCTTAGGTGTAGGCTTATGCAATAGGTGTAGTCAATAGGTATTCCAATAGGCATAGTCCTAGGTGTCCCCACCTTAGTCTGTATTTACGGCTGACACCAGCCAATCATATTACTGTGAGAGAGAACCAAGGTGTATGTATATTCATTACATAAAAAAACCTTACAAATTAATTGTCAAAGTAGACAACACACTAAACTGTTCTTGCTCTTTCCGGTATTAATGGTTGGGGGTTCCTTGTAAATGTTTTATTTGAAGTAGTGTGGGATTTAACATCTTAATTAGGTTTCTAGTATTTGGTACAGTTCTTTAGGGTTTTGTAACACCAGTCTATAAGATTCAAAGAAGGATGGTTTTATAACATTTGTTTTTGTAACGTTGTTCTGAAGGGAACTTTTGATAACTCGCTATTAGCAAGTTATATTTCGATATCTTTATGTAAAGTCAACATAGTAAAAGGATCCTTCAAATAATACACAGTAATGCTCTCAGAATAATTATCTTGAGTAATTCACTCAGAAACAATCTCTTCAATGAAGCACAACACCGTAATCATGCAAACACAGAACACACTCAGACTTCTGTTTGAGTGCTTTATATACTAAATATTTATGGTCACGTAATCCCAGTAGCACAATTCATTCAACAGTTACGTTTGTTTCCTGGAGATCTGTGTTCAACTACATGTGTCAGTACTGACACTTTCTTCCTACATAACATTACCAAGACCCATATGTAACAATATTTTGGCAGAACGGAGGTAATTAATTTTATTATTAACTATAACTGGAAAATCTTTTAATTACTATTATAGATCAGAAGAAAACGTGCTAAAAGACATTTTTCTTTATTCTCCAAATATGAGTGAAGGAACAGAAACAAAAGATAACAAATGGTGTTTCTTTGTTGTTATTTTAAACCTGAGAAGGAAGGAGAGAAAGAAGAAAAGAGACTTAGATTTGTTTTTAATGTCATAGAGTATGACAAACAATAGATGCTGGTTTTGGCCCACCCATGAAAGCTAACAAGTTTTGCTCTCTGTTGTCATTCTAAACCTGAGAGAGAGAGGAGAAAGAGAAGAGAAATAAATTCAATTGTTATTTTTGCTGGACATTAGAAATCTGAAACATAAAACTAACCACATGGCACTAGACAAGTATTACTTTTTATTATTGTACTCAAAGGCACTGTCTTGCTCGCGTGAATTGTAAAGAGGAATAAGATAACAAATATCTAATTCCGAGTTGAAGACTGGATTAGTAATTTAGAGAAGAGATATTTAACTTGACATCAAGCAGAAAGGAAAAATAAAGCAGATAACAAAAATATTTTCCGTCACCTAAAATGTCGGTGACTCGAAAATGGATATTAGAAACGCAGATGTGGAAATTCTTATCTAAGTGACGGTGTCAACAGTCTTTTGTCTAGTTGTTTTCGGTGAAACAAGTTCAAAAAGATTAATGGTGATTGATTAAAAAATCCCCAAAATTGTTTCATGAGAAAGAAAGTTTGCTGGTTAAGTCCAGCCCAGAAAAGAGGTATGGGAATAGGACATCATAAGACTGAGAAGAATCTCATTGGTCCTGTGAAGCAGCGCCCAAAGTGGGGAGACAACCAACAGTTGACGTCATGGAAACAAGACTAATCCCATTGGGTAAACCAAAGGCAACAACGAGTAGCAGCTAACCTCAGCATTCTATTGGTTGCCGAGATGAGGGGTTAGACACTCAGCGTCCGTCAGCCCCACACCATGGCATGGGCATAAATACAGGGTCCCCAGGGACCAAAATGAGTTGGATTAGAGTTGCCAGTTGAGTTCCAGTCAGCTCTTGGCCCAGAGATGTAACAACGAAGATAGGCAACATACTTTTTGGCGCTAACTGCAGGGCCTGTCACCTCCCATAGAGCTCCTGGCTAAAGATGTAACGAGACAGATAAACGCCACGCTGTTGGGTACCAACCGTAGTGAGGCCTGATGCCGGCCAAACTGAGTTAAGGACTGACACAAAAAGATTTTGCAGACAAAGTTCCAGTTTGGAGTTGCAGCTCGAGTAGCAGGGAGTTTGAGTTTCCGGTCCAGAGACATAATGACAAAGAGATAATTGCCACACAGTTGGGTGCCAACCATATAAAAATTGCTGCCTGCCAAAGACAGTTCCCAGCTGAAGAAGTAAAGAGACAGAGAGATAATTACTATGCTGTTGGGTGCTGACCGTAGAGGAGCCTGTTGCCAATCAACCAACCAGAGTTAAAGACAGACACAAAGAGATTTTGCAGACAAAGTTTGAAATTGCCAAATGAAGAGAGTTTTTAGTGAGAGTGATCCAGCCCGGAACAAGAAATCCACCTCGATTCCATTTCTGAAGACAAACTGCGCCAACCTACCCATAACCCAGCACTTCGGCAATTTCCGCAACATTCAGGAAAACAAGAATCAAGTTGACTAGACTTACGATGAACTTAGAACTCTGTTCGAAGTGGAGAGCTGCGGCTAGCCAGATTTCTCGTTTACTGCTTAAGAGAATAATTCGATTTACTTAAGCGACTTCTGTTCCGCTACCAGCTTGATAGAAGCAGGGATTGGGAATTATCCAAGAGACTATTGTGTGAATTATTTTTTGTACATAAAGACATTATTTTACAACACTTCAGACGTGGGTCCACTTATTTTTCTTGGTGCTATATTTCTTTCTTTTATTACTCAATTGTGTTTATGCTTCCTGGATTGGTTTAGTTCGGCAGAGAGACAGCTAGTGGACAACTCACGTGACTACCTTGTGATTAATCAACACAACGTGGGACAAGGGAAATCACCATGAACAGAGTCAATCATCGACCAGCTATCTGGATCGAAACCAACAGCGACTGGTCGGGCAGTGGCATACATAGACTTCACTCAAAGGCATTTTTAACCATTGATCTTTAAAAGCAGTTGTATACAATTTAGATATTTCTGAAAGCTTATAACAATGCATATTTAATGATGCAAAAAAAAAAAAAAAAGCATTAATTCAACAGCAACTCTTAAACTATTAATGTAAAGTAATATTAGTTACTAAAAATTTAATTTCATTGATTTTTACTTTTTTAAAGCAAATATAGGAAGCCTTTTGACTCGTGGTCCTTCGATTATGAGTTCAAAGTAATTCACAATGGATTTGAAACTGAAGAATATAAATTCCACATTTGAGAACAATGTTATTAAACAGTAAGATTTTAGTTCTGAACTTTTTCAAGCAAAGATTTAAATTTAGACAAGTAGGAGAGAGGTGAACTTAAACCAGCAAATAATGAAAACTAGAGTATTCCAAAACATAAGAGAACTCCATGTTAACCTCAATGTATCAATTGAAACCATTTCAAATCATTTAAGAGTATTGTTGTTTAGTTTGGAGATATAGTTTTCCCAGGTTTCTTTTTAGTTTTTTTTTTTTTATGATATAACAAGCTTTTGCTCGAGCTTGTTGATATGCCTGTAGATTAGTTTTTGTAGAACTTTGAAAATTTTCAGTATTTTTTTTCCTATTGTTTACTGCCTTTTTGCATTCTTTTGGGGTTGATTTTGGGTGTAGTTTAGTAAAAGACTTTGGAATTGTTTTTGCTGCTATTTCATTTGGTATACTGGTGAAGGTTAACATTAGATCTGGTTTGTCCACTATTTTTTGGTTAATTAATGTTGAGCAAAGTTTGTTGAATTTAGCCTAATTAGCTTTTTGTTTGGTTATAGATGTGGTATCCCTTGAAAGTTATGTTGTCAGTTTCTTTTAGCAAGGTTTCTTGTAAGGCAATTATGTTTGGATGGAACTTTGCTATCATATATTTTATTTCCTCATAATTTGGCTTTGCACCTCTATAATTCCATTGTATGTTTTTAGTCATTTGTATAGTTAGTGTTTTTTCCGTTTATCTCCGTTGTCTCTAGAGTTTTGAACCTGTTCTGGTCTATGGTTCTTGTTCTTGATGTAGAGCAGGATCTGTCTTTTTTAACTTTTTGATTTGTTTTTAGTTTGGTTGGTGAGAGGATTATTTCTTTTTTTTTTTTCCTTGAGAGTGTTTGGTATTCGTTAGATTTTGAAGTGTTATTAGATGCTGTGATGGTTTTATCTGGTAGTTGTATTCGTGTTTTTGGATCTAATGAGGTTTTGCTTTTGGTCGTTTGTGTGTTGATTTCAGCTGCTGCTTTATTTGGTTTTTTTTATTTCTTCTAGTAGCTTTTTCATTTCTTTAATTAGACTAGAGATGTTTTCAAGTTTGTTGTCTGTATTTGTTATGTATTTGTGTCTGTCTTGTATGTTAGTGTTGGAAGTATTTTTTTTGCAATCTCTGCATATTTAGTAGTCTCTGCCATCTTCCTTCGTTCAGGGTATATTTTATTTTAGTGATTTCTTTTTCTGTTTTCTACATTTTGCAATCTCTAGAGTAGGCTACGTGATTCCTCTGGCAGTTTGCACATCTGAAGTGTTTTTGACAGCTCGGATGCATATAGTTCACTCCACGTCTTCCACACACTGGATGGTGTGTGCATCGGTCTTGATGATGTCTAAATTGTTGGCAATTATAACATCTTAGCAGATTTGGGATGTACGTTTCTACGTTTATTTTTTGAAAACCTATTTTTATTTCATGTAGTATTTGGTGTTGATTGAATGTTATTATGAATGTGTGTGTGTGTTTACTATCTCTCCATCCTTTTTGATTTGTCTTCTTTTAACTTCTAAAAGGGTTCAGTTTTTTTGTTTTTTGACCATTTTTGGTTTTATGCTTCTAGTATTTTTTTCTCTCTATAGATAGTTTGGTTAATGGTGTTTCTTCAATGGACTCGATCACTATAAAGGTTGGGTAGTTATCTGGTTTTTCATTGTTTTTGTATCAAAGCTTTTTAATAATCTTTTTTTTACTTGGTATTTTGTAACTCATATTTTTTATTGTTTCTTCATCATTCTTGCTCCCCACCCACCTTGGAGCCCTATTTATTGGGAAGTGCCAGGGGGGGGGATACCCATTCACCCTGGCACAACAGGGTACAAGAAAGATATACTTGATCATGATGAAAGCCACAAGCACTTGTGTTCCTTAATTTTTCCATCCAAGTAAAAAATCGAAAAAATTCAGGGGGATTCAACCATGTTTTGTCTTTTTGTCATCATGGTCAGTTGATGCTTAGCCACCACCTTCACCACTTATTTGGGATAGGTATCAGTGGGATTAAGGTTGGAATTGAGGTAAAGAGTTTGGTGTGGATTATAATTGCATAAGTGGTGGGCTGGATGTGACCAGCCAGTTGATCAGATCGGGCTATTCCGACCGCTAGTCTAGCCCAGGTAAGGGCCAAAGTGGTGTGTTGCAGGGTCATGACCACTTTTCACCTGGATCACGACCTGCTCAACCACCAGGATCTTGTCCCCAGGTGACACAGGTCGCCTCCCATGGCCAACAGGTGGCCCTGTTGAGGGACTTTTACCCTCTACAGGGGTGCAGTCGGCGTATTCTGATGCTCCGCTGACAGGGCATTTTGAAATTGTAATAGACAATTTCTTATACATGTTATAAAGACTGATGGCTGCTGATATAGTTGTGCATAGTTGTAGAATCCCTTTAAAACAGAAAACTGACAACACCAGTCAACAAAATAGCATATTTTCTCTCACATAAAACACAAAGCCATCTAAGTATAACATTCTAGCCCTTAAAAATGAAAATGTAATCCTAAGCTTAGAGTTCAAACTGATGTTCCTAAATCTTGACTAAAGCATAAAGCAATCAAATAATGAAATCTTATTTTCCTTAGCCAAAGCTCATGAGACCATTTCAGGAATGTCTAGGCAGAAAACAAACATCCCCTCATGGAATGAAAATCCTCTTTTGAAAACATTAATAAAAGATAGGAACAAATGGAAGAGAAATAATATAAAAAATAATACTAAATAATTAACTAAGAAAAAAAACAAAAACTAGTTAATTCTCCGTAACCAATATCTTAGGAAAAATGGAAACCAAATTAATGATTCCAAAGAGCATGGCTTATGTATTGAAATGTAGAGAAAGGCAAATCATCCTAATACAATTGAAACCAAAACAGAAGAAGTGTTCTGGTCTCAGAAACACTGACCACACTAAACTGAAGATATCTAAGGAAATAAAATATACATCAGTATATATATCCCAGCATTTATAAAGTCTCTTTCCAAACATAATCAGCATAAATTTCTTTCCAAATATAAACAGCATTAAAAAGCTATTAACAAAAGTGAAGAATACACATCAATTGACATTCAGACAGAAGTTTTTAAAATAGAGTACCCTTTCCCTAAATTTAAAAGCAAATTTTTCAGTTTCATGAAGTCTGGTATCAGAAGTGCAAAAAAGCAGTTGGATATGTCACACATTAATGCACTATGAAAACAAAAAGTCTAGATCTATTATGATGAAAGTACTAACTGGGCTCTTACTGTTCTATGAAAGTCAACTCCTCCCAAACTAATTTGTTTTTTTTCTGTTAAGAAGTGTAATAATGATTGTGTGTGTGTGTGTGTGTGTGTGTGTGTGTATATATATATATATATATATATATATATATATAAAGGAAAACTCAACACGTCATTTAAATTGGTTATAAATTATAATTCATTTCAATGAGCTTAATTAGCTCATTTCATCAGACCACACAATATTCTTTCCATTTGGTACAAAAAATTAACTGAAGAGAAAGATTAAAAAATATAAAATAAGAAAAAGGAAAAGAGACTCAGGACAGAGGCATTGGCGTCATATCAGCTGGGGGTATTCAAACCAGTCGTGAAGATGCTAACCGCTAAGTCATTAACCACTTACTACTAATTGCCTCTGTCCTAACTCTCTTTTCCTTATTTTTTTATCTTTCTCTTCAGTTAAAGGAAATGCTTATTCCGTCAAATTTTCTTGTACCAAATGAAAGGAATATTGTGTGGTCTGATGAAATGAGCTAATAAAGCTCATTGAAATGAATTATAATTTATGACCAATTTAAATGACGCATTGAGTTTTCCTTTATAAATATCATATTGCTTTGGATAACATCCATTGAGCTCTCTCTCTATATATTAGATATAACACAATATTTTATATTAAGTTGATCTTGTTGGATTATCCTCACCACTTACAAACTGGACATCTATACCTATATATTTTTATATATCTTTAATCCAAAAGGATAAGCAGAAAAAAAACCCGATCCTAATTAATATTAATTTCATTAATATTAAAAGTGATCAGGGTGGAGGGCTCAATGCAATTATAATATTCTAATTACAGAGCCAATTATAAAATAAAACAAAATTTCAACGAATTTGAAAATCAAAATTTTGTTTTATTTTATATATATATATAAAAATCAAACAACTCCAAGAGACTGTATATCTTTCTAATAGAAAATTTTATATCTGATATGTTGGCCTCACATCAACATATGACTACATATACAGAGACTACTTATCTATTAGAAATCTTCTTCCAAGCTTCAACTCCAATTTACACCTTTTCTCTGTCAAATTTATCTTTCCTTCATTCAAATTAATCTTCTGACCAGTCACATCATTAAATTAACTTTATTTATAACTTTGTTGATTTTGAACTTATATTACACAGTATTGACAACTTATTTACTTGTAAAACTGTAAATAACATGTCATATATCAGTGCTTCATCTGAACATTCAGATGTATCTGATAGTACTACTCCAAATATCCATAAGAGAGGACTCCAGCATGGTGTCAGAAGGGGAAAGTACATGAAAATTGATCCTGCTGCCAAAGAAAGAGTGAGGATAGCTGCCAGGGATGCTGGTGACTGGAAGGAAGTAGCAAAGAAAAATGGGATAAATGAGAAGACCACAAGGGTTTTTTTATTTACAGTGAATTTAGGTTATGAAAGCATAGAGGTGGGTTTCAGTACAGGAAAGTCTAGGCAGAACATGAAGAGTATTTACTGGAAAAATTGTCAGAAAATCCTGCAACAACGCTAAAGTCACTGAAGCAAAATCTGATGAATGAGTTCAATTTCAATGTGGGTACAAGTACCAGTGACAGACATTTGGACTGAAAATAATTACTGTCAAGAAGGCTATCTACCAGCCAGATACCATGAATAGTGACCAGATCAAAGAGAAATGAAGGATTTATGTAACAAGACTTTTAGAACATTAAGGAGCTGGGAAGACACTGCTTTTCCAGGAAGAGACTAATCTCAACGTATTTTGCAGACATTCTTTAGCTTGTGCACCGAGGGGTTTTAGAGCAGTGCTTTCCCTTTCATCATTAAAAGGATCAAACATTCACATTCTGGGTTTGACGGGTCAGACAAATTTAGTGGCCTGGAACAGGAGGAAGGGGTCAGTGAAGAAGGACACATGTGAAGAATGGTTGTTGGCGGCACTACGTAGAGCATGGCATCATT
This sequence comes from Ascarosepion bandense, assembly GCA_037127315.1. Classification (NCBI taxonomy): domain Eukaryota; kingdom Metazoa; phylum Mollusca; class Cephalopoda; order Sepiida; family Sepiidae; genus Ascarosepion; species Ascarosepion bandense. The sequence goes on along the minus strand of JBBBDQ010000139.1, from coordinate 646,788 downwards.
ATGAAACACAGTTATGATTATTGATAATGTGCCAGCACATACTCAAGCCAAACAATACATTAGAGGTGCTGCCAAACTTGAAGGGGTTGTTATAATATGCTTGGCCCCCTATAGCTATGTGCCCAACCCCATTGAGCTACTGCGGTTGTCCGTAAAGGCACATATAAAAAGGTACTATGTGTCAACATTCAAACAGATGGTGCAGCAATCACCTGAGGTATGTTGAAAGTTCAATTGATGATGTGATTCTGATGGCTATCATGCCCAAGTGCTTCATGTGGTACAACCATGTGATGTGGTACTATAAGCGCTGCCTCGCTGGTGAGGATCTCCTAGCTGGTATGTAACTATCCCATGATTTGTAAATTTCTTATTGTTTTTATAATAAATTTAGAATGATGAAATTTTTTTTTTATTAATTTGACTGGACGGAAGTTTAGCTTGACTGTGTGGAAGATTAGTTTGAGTGATCAGAGGATTAATTTGAGAGGGAAAAGGTGTAGATTTGACAGGAAATATATGTCCCCAGAATGTACAGGTCTGGTGAAGACCTCAATACTGAAAGAGGAAGTATTAAAAGAGTAAAATGAGTACCAAACTATTTAATCTCTTCTATACTTCACAGATGTGCATACAAGCACAGATGTGAAGAGATGGCCATTGATTATTTAAGCATTCTGTACCACTTTCCAAACAAATATATTAATAGAAAACAATGTTTCTGCTTTACTTCCCTCAGTGTACTGATAGTGAGGGGGCTATGTCAATGACATAGGTATTTATAGTTGGGATAAGAATGACCTTGAACAAAAACAAAACCAACATCCTCTACCAGGTGTTCCAAGAAACAGGACTCAAAGCTTTCCAAAACAGAAACTGTGATATGGAATTGGAAAGACAATTGTAATGGCATCTGTTCTGAATATATAAGAATTCTGGATGTGGAATTAGTAAAATACTAAATACTTCAATGTTTTGGTGTTAAAATTAGTTATAATAAATGTAGTCTAAGAGATAAGAAAATTGAACATAGACTGTGTAAATGGTAGTTTTTTACAACATTGCAAGTTCCCAAAAAACCAAAATATTAATCCAAAAACTAAAGTTCTTAAATAGCCTTGTCAGATCAAGTCTTTCATATGGATGCCATGCATGGCACCAACACATTAAGAGATATTTAAACTGGCAGCTGTATGCGACAACTTTCTCATTTTTGTCAATGATTCAAGTTGTCTTCAAGTTCAAGTGAATGTATTGCATAGGAAGATGACTGAACTTCAGCACACTAAATTGTTGAACATAGACTCTTCCATTCACTAACTGGTAGGACCAAGTGTCGCAAAGTGGGATCTGGGAACAACAGCAATTCAGAGGTAGTTCCATGCTCCTCATAACCTCCCAATCAGAGGCCTTGCTGCCAAATGCAATTTACCATCATACCTAAGACCACACTAACTAGAGTTTTTGCTATTATTGTAATGGAAAATCAATGTAATGGAAAAGTTTCTATACTAATCTTTTTTTCCATTGTTTTCCTTGGAATATTATTCACCAGAACTATGAGCTTATATGAGCAACAGTGACAAGGATTCAAAACTCCCATTTAGAAAAAAAAATTATATTTATACTATTTACATTGTTCAAACTGTTGTTTTTATCTTTATTGCCATATTCACAATGTTTCAGCCTTGCATACTCTAGACTTCTTCAGTTGACATATTTTGGAATTCCAAAACCAGGGTAAATTTTTGTTTAGTTCCACATGCCATGGTTTTTCAGGACATCTCAATTTTAGTTATTTCCATTTAATAACTCTAACGTGGCCAGGTATTGAACTAACAACTCTTTGGGTCAAGTCACTGGATTACTTCAACCAACGCTTTTATCTGCTGAGCCATGGTTCCAGTCCAAAATTTCAACATATCACCTGAAGAAGGCCAAAGTGTACAACAGCCAAAATGCAGTGAATATGACAAAGATGAGGACAACAGTCTGAACAATGTGAATTGTGTAAATAGTTACAATACCCATATAGACAAATAATTCTGATGTGGTAAGGATTTTTGAAATTACATCAACCAAGGATTTGAGAAATGCATAATATAAAACCATGGAAAAACAGTTATTGGAACAACAACGAACACTACAAATATTGGAACAGTATGTTTGTTCCTAAATTTGGTATTGTATTGATGTTGGGGTGTTTATTTTTATGCTTAATGCTTTTAGTATTTGTAGTCACTTTTAACACTTATTGATAAGGATTTGTGTTGTCAGTTGGTGATGTGTAATTTACTTGATCTATTATTGCATAATTGACACTTTAATCAGTAAAATATATAGTGTGTGTAACTGATGTGTTTTTTTTTTAATTAAAATTATTACAGAAGTATTTTCCAAGTGGAGAAACATTGGTTTGTTGAAGTTTTAATTTGTTTACATTATGGGTGGTTATCATGTTGAGAGATTTTATTTATTTTTTACAGTAAGTGAGGAAATTTTAATTTGTTTTTGTTGTTAGGTGAGATATGTATACATGTGTATGGAGGTCCGAAGAATTTCTCCGGCAGTCGTTCTCCACTCTGTGATGTTGCCGGGGGTTGGTTGAAAAAGTCGAAGTCTCAAGCTGGGGGCATAAGATAAACTATTGAAGGAAAGAACTTCCACAACTTGGATGAGTTTAATTGATGCTTTATTTCGTTCAGAGTTAGTCTTGCAGTTGGGGCAGGCGATGTGACACTCAGCTCTAACTCTAATTAATAGAGATCAAATGCTGAACCGACCGACTCAGACAAACAGAGTTTCCCTTCTTCAGTGTGCCTGACACACGTAGCTACTTCAAGCACATGCCTGGCTGAACTGCTCCGCTCGGAAAAATCACTTGTATATATATTGAAATAATCAGAAGTCTACTAGACCACTGGGTTAAAACAAAAGATAAGCATTGGTGACTGAAAGTCCAAAATTTTAAGGTACTGAAATTTTGCTTCCTTTGATGTATAAACATCCCGCAGACATCCCGTCTGCACTCAGCCTCAAACAACGTATTTTCCAGGAATTTTTTATCTTAATAAAGCTTTGTGTGAAGGCCATCAGATGTTTTTTTATAGCCCTGATTGCCTGGAGAAAGGGAAAATTCTATTATCTTTTTTTATTTTCTTAATGTGTGGCCAAGATACAGTAAAGACAGTTTTTGACCTGGTCACCTAAAATTTATTTCCTAAACGTTTATCTTTTATCACATCAAGTCACTTAGTCAAATAATTTATTGGAAGACTGGTAGGATTTAGCAGTAATCTGATGCCCTTTTCTCTTCCACAAATTTACTGATAAAAGAAAAGGCATTTATTTACTTTTTCCTTTTCTTTTTCACTTAGTACTTTTGTTAAATGAAACATGTTTTTAAACTATTTTTCTATTCTTAACCATTTTATATTCTTAATCTATTATAATAAAATACATATTTTACAAATCCACCTTAATATACGCCTAGTTATCGTGTCACACATGTATTACATTTCTTAAGTTTTTATCTAGTTTGATGTTACTATGTAGTTTTTTTTTGACATTGTGTTCATTTTTATTTTTACTAAGGTTAGCTTCATGTTCACCAGTTACATGATTAGGGAAATTGTAGTTAATGCTTGTTTTACATTTTTGAGTTTGTTAAAAATATTGTATGTACAGAGAATATTAAATGTGTTCTATTAATTAAATTATTTATGATGGCTATTTTGTATCTGTTGGAGTATTGTTGTATTTAAGCAAAAATGGATGTAAATATTTTTTATATATATAGACAAAGTTTTTTTTAGTCAAAAACTGTGATCCTAAAATACTAGATTTTTTAAAGACAAGATTTTAAAATTTTCATTATTTGTAAAAAATGAAAACACATATGCAAAGTATTAAACATAAAAATAAAACAATCCTATATCACTAAATATCAAATTTAGGAACAAAGATAGGAATATTAAATATATTTCATAAATAAAAAATAGATTCAACAACATAACTCATTACAATACTTGAAAAACCATAAAACTGACATAGCACAAAAAACACTTGATAATGGTTTATGAATGCAGAAAGTACTCAAACATTAGACAATTTAAGTTTTCACTGGTAAGCAAGAAAATGGTCAGTAATATCGAAAAAATAAATTAAAAGAATCAACAAAGAACTTTAACCAAACTAGTATAAATGAAATAGACTGCTAAAAATTGATTTTGTTTTATTCAGTATTATTCAACCCTTATAGACACAGAAATATAGACACAAAAAATCTGGAGAGATGAATTGAATTTAAAATTTAGACCAACCCATGTTTACACAGTACTTCATTCTGAAGTACTAAAAAGATTGCTTTAAATAATCATCAAACTATACAATTATCAATGTGTATTTATTTATATATTTGTCCCATCTATTATGGGAAGAGAAACAAATCAACTTATGTTAGTGATTACTTTTCTTAGTTAATTTAATAATCTATTTAGACAAAACTACTTCCATTTAATTAATCTGTTCCTTTAGTCCTATGTTTCTTAGATTGCAGTATTATTTGTTTAAGCCTTTAACATGAGATATTCAGATACCTTTGTCCATTAAGTGATCATCTTACTTTAACTTGGTTTTGAAATAGGCTTTGTCATCACTATCTTTGTCATCTTGTTGTTAATCATTTTCTTCTGAGAAAGATTTCCATTTCACTGTTATATTAAACACAAAATTTTTAACATGAAAAGATATTGAGCAAAAAAGGATTTATACAATACTAGGAATAATTAATGAAGCATAGATACCATTGAATGCCTAAAATTTATAAAGAGAACACATTAATTAAATGATTCATTGACCTATTTTAGTTGTGAATTCTTTATCTTCACTTTATTGAATACATTGTTTCAAGACTTCTAATTGTATTTCACTATGAAAAGTTTCTAACAATGGCAAAATTTTTATGGTACAGGTACATTTGTTATCAAAATAAAAGTGAATAAAAGCAAAGTAAATTCACCTGCTGCAAAGTCTGCAATACTTGGCTAACAGAAAAATAAGCATCAGCAAGGGAAGCTTTTTCTAATTCTAACAATTCTTGACGGTAATCATCCAAGACAAGATCCAATCCACGGCAAAGAGAAATGATGTATAAACCATGTAGTTCTTCCTTAGAAAAATTTTCATCTTCTGAATGACTGTGAAAAGCTGCAGAAAATAAGAGAAAAAGTTATCTTCTATATGAAAGAATAAGCGTGTGACATTTTCGAATACAGGACAAAATTTATTAAATAATTATTACAGCATTAGTAGCATAATACAATTTTCCAATAATGATATATAAAATTACAATAATTATAATATTAGTATTGAGAAATATATAGAACATTAAAAATTATATGGTTAGGTTTACCAGAGAGAGAAAGATGTTTAACTTAAATCATTATTTCCATGTACTTAGGAAAAAACTTTTTTCGAATATCTTGTAAAGTTAATTATTACTACTTTAATAGTTACAATATTATTATAAGTAGAATGTAGTTGTTTTGTCTGTTAATAGTTTTCTGTGGCCTATAATCAGTAAAGTGCTATCCATATCAGACAGGATATAATTTCAATATCAAACCTGTTAATTAAGTCACAAGATATAAAAATAACCTCAATATTGCAATAAAAAGCAACAAAAATAAGAGGAAGGAAAAAAAACTTGAGCAACTTATGTTTACTAACAGATGAAAAAGAAAAGAAGATTGTAGAAATTTGGACAAAGGTTACAGTATTAGTTTCATGGAAGGAACATTTTTTCTTTAAAGATGCTTAGTAAATTAAATGCAAACAAAACTTAACTAATTTTAAAATATATATTAGTTTCCTATTTTAGATTTTCACTGCATTATTTGTCCTTCCTTTCAATAATAATAAACTGAATGTTCTTATATATTAAATTTATTTTTATTAAATACTTATTTCATGAGTGTTTATAAATGCTGATTTAAGTTTTATGATTCAACTAATTCTGTTATTCTCTTTGAATGCCATGCTTTAATGTTGCTCTTATTCTGTTAATATTGATTTCATTCAACACTTTTTTTCTCCATTGCCTGGCAGGATCTCTTAATACATTCTGATATATTATAAAATGCATGAACATGACCATTATTATCCATACCAATCTTTTTATCCTATTTTGACTAGAAAATATAGTATATAGTGTATAGTGTTACATATACATGTATAGATAGGAAGAAGACATGTATAGGTAGAGAAAAGACACCCTAAGCTAAGCAATAATAGCAGTAATTGTTAACTGACCAAGGGAGGTGGAAGATATGTTTGCCTGTGGGTTAGAAAGCAAAGACACTTTTTTTTGGAAGATGTGCTCACTCGTGGGTTAGAAAAAAAAAAGAACCCTTTTCTTGGAAGGTGACCCACATGACAAGAAAGAAAAGGAGAAAAAAAACAGAGATGAAAACGAAGTTGAATGAATCGGACATGCTGACTAGCCTTACTAAAAGATAAGAATTTGAATCCCAGCTTCACTAACTTTAAGTGAGAATATTGGCTTCCACTTAAAGAAATCATCTTTAATGAAAATATTGACTCTTCATATGAAGCTCGAAGACGATTGTATTCATGCAGAAATATTGTTTCATTTATTTGTTTTTTGAAATACACAAGTAAGAATAATGTTTTCTTTCTGGTATTCATAAGTGAGGATTATGAACATTTTTTGTCAATCAATGTAAATATCCTTAAAATCTTTGGATAGTTTAACCTTCTTCCTAAACATATGTATGAATTTTTATATATATTACATACACCATATGCACACATGATATTCTCCATCCCTGCTGTCAAACATTGTTTGTTGGAATTTTGAAATATATTAAAATTAATTTCTGTTATTCAAACCATTAGTTCATTCATTCTGCTGTTGTTGTTAATCTTTTATTTATCTCCTTGTACATTTCTCTAGCAGTAGTCAACATCACAATACAATTAATAGACCCAAAGCCAATCCAGACAACAACTATTTTATTTCAAACTTTAAAAATAAGGACATTGTTTGGCATCTTAATAAAGCTTGGATTTAGTCCTTTGCATGTACATAACAAAATTCTGAGCTCATCCGGGATTCGTAACAGTAGTTATATTCAGAAATTTACAGACTGTCTACTAGAGTCAGCACACATCTTTGATACTAAAATCTAAACTAGAACTTCAGAAAACAAACTGAAGAAGAAACACATTAAGGCCAAAAATTCATAAGCTGAAATATTGGTATTAAAAAAAAAAAAAAAAAAAAAAAAGAGGTGAAGAATAATTTTTGGAATGTCAAAGAAATTTTTAGCAAATGTGAGTATATCATTTGAAATCTATCATAATGAGTGTTTGTGTCTTTACTATCCTTCCCTCCCATCCTCCTCAACCATTCTTCTCATTGAATTCCCAGATGTTTAGTCTAACTTCTTTTTATTAAATAATATCTAGCATGAATCAAAAGGTAACTTCTACCTAATTTTGTACTTAATGTAAACAGTGACTGGCAAAACTTATTACACAAGTCATTTTCATCATAGAATTCTTTATATTTTTCTCAATCAGCTCTACTTCACAATTGCAAACTACTCATCCCAACAGTGAAACACAACCCTTGAAATCACCACAACCACAGATTTAGTGACTACATAAAGGATAGATTCCCATGTGATAGAGAACCCAAAAGTAAGGACCCTGATTTCCCATTCATGTGCTTTCATGGAACCCTTGTTTACAGTACCTCCATTTTCTTCACTCTCTATCATCCAGATGGGTGATAGAACTGCAATATTCAACAAAATAGCTGAGAAGATTGATATTTTATCCAAACATGTCTCAGCTAGCATTCATATTAGTGGTGACTTTAATATTCACCACAAAGAGTTGTTAGCCCACTCAAATAAAACCAATGAAGAAGACATACTGCTGAGACTCATCCATTATGTATGATCTGACACAGATCATTAATGAGCCCATCCATGTTCCCAATACAACATGTGAACCTCCTAGATCTTGTTCTCATATTCTACCCTGAAAAAAAAGCTAAGTATTAACTCTCTTGACCAGTTTTGAAGTTCTTACCAATATAAAATTACTTGCCAATTATATTATCAGCCTCTAACCAGCATGTGGCACATCAAAATATTTTAAGACTATAGAAGATGAATTGATTCAATGATGGTTGATTGAAGGTATGGCTGATATATTTCATAAAGAGAAGATATTGGATTACAATTAAATAACTGCATATGTGGAAATTATACAACAACTGGAATTGATAAAAAAAAGTATCATTCTCCTGGGACCAATGTTGAAATTTACAATATAAAAAAAAGAATGTAAGAAATGTAAATACTGTAATCATGAGTATAAAATTGATATACAAAAGTGTCATGCTTTTGGAAAAATTTACCATAACTGTCAAAGAAAAAAATCATTTTCAATAAGTATGCAAAGTGAAAAAGAAAAAACAGTATAGAAAAATTAGAGAGAAAGAAAAGAGAATTGATGACATATTTTAATACAAAGACGTAAAGAAAATAATTCCTTTGAAAAAAAATAAAGTTAAATGGCATGATGCTTCCAATGTAAGTGGATAGGGGGAGTGAAGTCACTTTGATTCAAAGAAATTTCTGGGAACAAATGGGTAAAAGAAAATTGAGAAAAAGTCATTTGAAAGTGAGACAAAAGAGGGAATTTTGGAGTATGTTCCTTGAGGTGACAGTAAAATGGGCCCCTCTCTTACTGATTTTAAAATTTGGAGCACATGCAGAACTTGACAATTCTTATTTGAAATGTTCCTATTAAGAGTCAGACTACAAACCTCTAGCATTTATTTTTAACCATAGAAAGGAGCGATCAAAAGTACATAAATTAATAACTGATAATTTTGACAGAGTACATAAAAGGAAATTCAATACCACATGTCAATATATTGTCATGGTTATAGTTTAATAAGGATCAAAAAGAAAAAACTGAAAATCCTGGATGAAGAAATATTACATTGAGTTGAAACTGACATTATCTACACAAAGATTGGTATCAGAAACTCTAAAAGTAAGATTGTTGAAAGAATTAAAAGAAACAGGTGAAGTAATTGTTCCAAAGCTGAAAGACTTTATATAAAGAAATAAGGCATAAATTAATGATAGAAAACTGTGTTATATGCAATTGAGATGTGATAATACCAGCAGAAACTGTAAGAAGAGGTATTTTGAAAAGTGTACATGATATGATTTATGGGATAATGTAGAAAAGATTAAAATTGGATGTATGGTAGCCAGTGTATTATTATAATATATCCAAAATGTGCAGAAATAAAGAAATAAAGGAGACTACCCTCATGGCCTAAAGCAGGGGTCAGCAACCTACAGCCTGTAACTGATACCTAATGCTTCGATTCAGTTGGACTCTGTTGGATCAGATCAGTACCAAAATTTACTTGAAAATTCAGTCCAAGTCCACTCCAAAAAAAAACTCAGGTTCCATTTCCACCCTTGAACAGTAGCTTGACCAAAAATGCATTTAGTCAGGCTATTTTGTACTGCACTCTGCACAGGAATAACATAAAACCAAAGAGAACAGAAGAAACAATTTCAATTCAAAATTATTTGATCATATGGTTGCTTTGCAACGAATATGATTTTTGTCTTTCCATTCTTAAAATATTGTAAATAAATTTTATAGTAATTGGTTCATGAATCAAGTCATGATTTGACTTACATCATTTTTTTTTAATCTTAAAATTTGACTGGACTCAAACTGAAGTTGTGTATCAATGCCTGTAAGTGAACATAGAAAATTGTGATTTTCTGAACTGTTGACGTGCATTAATTTTAAATAAAAGGTGAGTCTAACGAGGAAGTTTAGGCAAAATGGAAAAAGGTCATTCAACTTGGCTAAAGATTATATATATATATATATATATATATATATATATATATATATATATATACATACACACAGCTAGGGTTTGGTCAGAGTGATTAACAAAACAATCTTTACCTTTCACGGCAGCAGGTGGGGATTCACTGGATGTTGAGGAAGGGCTGGTAGCTTGATGGAAAGTTCTTTCAATGTCATGAACGATTAGCTGGAGAGAGGTCTACGCCTGGCCGGTAGCCCAACAACTGAGTTTTTCTACTATTTCTTCCCTTTTATATAGAAACAGGGGCCTATATTCATTGGCTCTCTTTTCTCTGGTCTTTTCCTTCTTTTCACTGTAACTATAGTTTCCAGGCTATTTAATCTCTTTTTGGGAAGGGTAGAACCTGACCCAGTAACCTAATTCATACTACTCTCCTTTCTGGAGTGGTAGAACCCTGACCGAATGACCAGTTACTACTACTGTTACTAAGGTGGCTATTTTAGTCATGACCCGAGGCTTTTGGGACGAAAAAGCGCTTCTAACTTCCTCGTTACAATATATACAAGTTATAGCCAAAACCAACTGGTATTATAACAATTGTAATGAGGCTTTCAGATACAAAAGGCCTGCCATTAAAAAACAGAATAATTCAGATGTAAAATTAAAGGAATCAAATTATTATTTTTAAAACATTTATTAAAGGAATCAAATTATTCTTTTTAAACATTTATAAAATTAACTTATGTATTTATATAATTTGGCTTTATTTTTGCAATTCAGCTCTTTATTGTTGTACAAAACAGTAATAGTTTTATTCTTTATTTAAATTTTATTTGTAAGAAAAAATTTTGACAACAGTAATACAAGATAGATGCTGAATACCGAATATGCCGAGATACTTGAACATTAGATTACTTCTTCATCAAGCACAGTGGGAACCCAGTTTCTTTCATGTCTTTGCTATGAATAGCAAATATTAGGGAACATGCACCACTGTGAAAATTTTAGCAAATTTACTGAACAAGCAAGGAAAGATGAGATTGAGTGGCTGAAGTCTAGTTTTGAAAAGCAAACGTCATTTTGTTTTTTAAAGAGAAAAGGAGAGAAAATTTGGCAAACACAGTTACCAGTTATGAAGTCTCAAAATGCATTGTTGAAAATATGAAACATTTTTTTGTTTTTTTTTTCTTTTACAGATGGTGATTTTTTTCTTTAAAGAATGCTTACTTGGCAGTGTTGGATATTGTCTGTCCATAAAAAATGTCTTTATTTAAAACTATCAGCCTGTCTGCAAAGACAATCACATGGCAGGTTGAAGAAATGCTAGCAGATGTTAAAAATAATCAATGGTTGCAGTGAATTACAATATTTTTCAATCACAGTCAATGAGACTAAAGTGACACTGCACAACTTGCTATCTTTATATGAAGAGTGACTGACTTTTCCAATTACTAAAGAATTTATTCAGTTAATTCTTATGAAGGAAATGGTAACTGGAGCAAAAATATTTGAAGCTTTGTTGCAAATGATATCAGAAACAAAGTTTGATTTTTTTTAAAGTAATTGGCATCACAACTGATGGTGCCTCAGTAATGATAGGTTAAAAAAAGGCTTTGTTGCTCAAATGCAAGAACATATGGACATGGTGACCTTGCTTATTTATGTGATGTATGCTGACAGCTTAGGACTAATGCTAAAAAGCATACTTGTCTTACACAAAAAAGTGGCAATATTTCTTAAAATCAAACATGTGGATAGTTCACATTTTCAAGATCCTGATTGGCTTGCAATACAATTACTTTTATAACTAGTATATATTTTGACTTGCCAAAAAGTTGAAAATTTTTTTTTTAATCATTTCACCCCAAGCAAGGCAGAAATGCCACTGATGAGCGGGGGGCTACATAACTGTAAAAAGATTAATTAGAAAAGAGTGAGGAGTACAAACTAGTTAGAAAAGAGCAATAGAAAGCTGAGAATGCAGGTGCGATGACAGATATATAGGTGGAGAGAAAGGGAACAATATATACGGGGGTGGGGAGAGAGCTAGAGTCCAGTGGTTAATAGATGAGTATTGACATTGCATTTAAATTTCTGGAGGTTGTAGCCGTCAGGAAAGCAAGAATATGGGAGCGAGTTCCACAGGCGGGAAGTTGGAGAGAAGAAGACGCAGGAGTAGAATTGTTGTCTGCATTTGGCTAACCTGACTGTGAATAGGTGGGACCCAGTTGTCAGTCTGGTTGCATGAGTAAACACCTGTTGAGGAGGCACCAGTGACTTAAGTTCGTCCGAGCAGAAGCCATGAAAGTATTTTAGAACAGACAAAGGGAGGCCGCATTTCGACGGTGGGGAAGTGGCTGCAATCGAGCTGCCAGATCAGTACCTATCACATTACAGGCTCTCCTTTGGAGCCTGTTGAGAACACTGAGGAGAACGGCAGGGGCGCCTGACCATAAATGGCAGCAGTACTCCATGCACGAAGGGATGGTTGACCTGTATATATGCAGGATGGATTCAGGCGGAAAAAACATCCTGGATCGACATAGTGACCCAACCTTCTTAGCAGTAGATTTAGCTATGGATTCAATATAGTGGTTCCATTTGAGGTCTGAGGAGAGGGTAAGGCCGAGGAGGCGTAGTGTGTTGCTCTCAGGGAGAATCGCTTGGTCCATGCTTATGGGAGGCAGGAGAGGTTGCCTGTGATGGTTGACAGTCAACAGCTTGGTCTTAGACGCATTGAAGTCACTTCTTGCCCCAATTCACCGCAGAGTGTAGATCCCGTTCAAGGTCAGCAGCGAGATTATATCTGTCCACCATGACAGGTTTCTTACTGGTGCGAGAGTATATTGTGGTGTCGTCTGCATAGATGCCTACTTGGAAACTGATCTCATCTGGGAGGTCGTTGATGAAAATAAGGAGGAGCGTCGGGCCCAGGATAGAGCCCTGTAGGACACCAGCATTCGTGCTGTAGGATGAAAAGCATGCCCATTCAAAACGACCTTCATTTTGCGATTATTTAAAAAAGATTGGATTAGGTCAAGCAGGCGACCGGTAATACCGTAACCCCGTAGCTTGCATAGGAGGCCAGAGTGCCAAACCCTGTCAAAAGCCTTGGAGATGTCCAGAGCAACCGCGCGAGCCTCGTCAGACTCATCAAGGGCCTGGAGCATGTACTCCGTTACGGTTGTTAACAAGTCGGCCATGGACCTGGCAAAGCGGAAGCCATATTGCCTGTCAGAGAAGAGTTTGTGGGCAGTAAGATGTTAAACTATTTCAGCATTGATTATGGCCTTGAATACTTTCCCGAATATTGGTAGAAGACTGATAGGATGATAGTTGGATGGGTCCGAGGGTTCACCACAATTCTTAAATACAGGAACAACTGAAGAGAACTTCCAGCATGCAGGAAAGCAGGAAGCAGAAAGGCAGTAGTTAAACAGTTTAGAGAGGACAGGGGAAAGTTCAGGAGCACAACTCTTGAGGACTATCACCAGGATTCCATCGTCTCCACTCGCCTTATGGGGGGTCAAGTTTTGAAATTACTTAGGATACTACTGTCGGGGTAATATATACGTCATGCAGTTTGGCCTCAGTTCTAATAGGGAAGTCGGGTGTGTGTACTCCAGATGAGTCAAATGTGGAGTTGGATGAAAATCTGCAGGCAAAGCACTCAGCTTTGAAAGTAATCATGGTTTAGATGTTAGACAGAACCATGCAGTTGTAGAAACGAGTTTGCTTTAACTGTCAATCACACACACACACACACACACATATATATATATATATAATTTAGAAAAGATTTTGGATTATTACAATTGGTAATACATATTGCAGCTCGTCAGACCCAAATGGTACAACAGTTGGTTCTCAAAAATTCCCTAAAAAAATTTATTTAACATAGACGTTCATATGTCCATATTTAGAATAGACATTTGTAATGGTTATTTAAGAAAAATTTCTCGCTCATTTAAAAAGAACCTCAAATAATAGAAAAAAGCAAGGATAAAGAAAAAGTAGATGACTGATTAATGGAAAGAGAAAAAGGAGAGAAAACAGAAAAAATGAAGAGAAAAAAGAGAAAAAGAAAGGACAAAGAGATACAATATAAAGAAAATAAACAGTATCCAGAGAAATAAATGTTAACTCCATGTATTGAAATCGCATCTTTAACACCCGTCTTCTTTCTTAGTGGAAAATTTAACTCTGAAATTTAGTTTCTAATATAATGGGATATGGTACAAAAAATAAATTATAAATTATGGTACAAAAATAAATTATACATCATAATTTTAATACAATTTGAAAAAATAACTACTCTCACTATTATTTTAAAAATTCATATTAATTTAAAAAATTCAGTTAAAGAAAAAGAAAGAGAGCAAGAAAAAGAAAGAGAGCAAGAAAGAACAGAATTTAAAATAATTTAAAAAACCTAGATAGAAACTGACGTCTATTACACTAATATTCATTCTTAGAAACATGACATGGGATTTATTCTTAAATTAAAATATACCAACTATGGGGTATATTTTTGGTGAAAAATAAATCGTAAATCATACGACCTAATGTAAATTACAATAAAACCACTGGTAGTAATTTATTATAAATATAGTTAAAAATAATAACTCCTAGTAAGAAAAAATAAATAAAATATGAAAATACAATCTTAAAAAAACATCTTAAATACTGATAATACTAATAAAAATTATAATAATAAAAAAATTAATAAAAAAATAATTATACACACACACACACACACACACACACATGTATCAGACAAAATTTCTCTAAGATGTTAATAATAATTATAATAATAATAACAATACTCATTCTATCAAAATTGAAGAAAAAAAACTTCTCCCAAAATAAACACCTTTTTAAATTAATGTAAATTAATTTACCTTAATTCAAATCACAATCAGGATTTATCTAGACTATTTTATAATCATCAATTTTTCCTCCAGGTATCAATTGCACCTATCCCTGAAGTTGTTGGGAGTATTTGCGTAGTTAACAATTCGCCATCTGACCAGTGCGGTAAATCCAGCATCTTTAATATTCCAGTATTGTTTATGTGGTGAAATATATATTACCCATTGTAACATTGTGTTTTTGAGCTCGTCTATCAAAATTTACCTGGATAGTATATCAAGTGTGCTACATTTATATATATATATATATATATATATATATATATATATATAGTCATCCACAGACAGATCTGTTTTGCTGTATCACAGCTCATCAGTATGGTTAGACATCCAACTGCTTTTAGCCAGGATTGAAACCCGACTGAATTGACATCAGTTGGCGATATATATATATATATATATACTAGCAGTATAGCCCAGCGTTGCTCGGGTGTAATGAAAGCTTTAAAACTAATCCATGGTCCTGAAGCTCAGACTCTTTGGACATTGGTACGAAAGACTAAAAAGCAATAGTTGTTTCCAGTTAAAGCAAAACTGTAGACTGAAAGAAAAATGAATGGATGTAAGTCAAATTTTGATTTCCTGTTATCGATATCAAATAAGTTTTTTTTGTCGTAAACTGAATTTTGTAGGCTAAATAAGTCCTCTGAGTAAATGGCATCATAGCTCAGACTAAGAACTACAATTATACCTACTTAGAGCCAAACCCTAAGCAAAAACTAAAATTAAAGGGCTGAAAAAAATACAGACATACAGGCAGATAAACAGACACACACACAAACATCTTGTCTTTTATATATATATATATATATATATATATATATATATATAAAATCGATTTTCTGCACTATTGTAAGAACTGCAAACTTGAAACTTCTGAATATCGTTTCTTGTCTTTGTCTATGAGTGTATCAAATTTCATTAAAATCGGACCACTCCTTCTATAACTCGATTTTTTCAATTATCGATTTTCAATATTTATTGGGGGTACCTCGACACAAAACCTAGCTAAGAACACTCACAGACGCCTATAGTACAACTGTGTAAATTTTCAAGAAAATCGGTTCAGCCGTTTTGGAGTCTATAGGTAACGGACACACACAGACACAGACACACACAGAGACAAAGTTCCATTTATAAATAAGTTTATATATATATATATATATATATATATATATATATATATATCCTATCCTCCCACAATCATATATTACACTCTCCAGAATGTACATATTTTAGTATTTTACCATATAATCTGGTAATAAATAAATGAGAACATAAGATGGTCTAACTTTAAAATAATTTATGCAGCATAATTATTGTATAACATTAACAACGTATTTACAATTGTTAACGAAAGAAATAAAAACAGTTATTTATTCAAACCAGTGTAGGCTTAAAAAAATCAGTTATTGCAGTCTGTATGGTGTTTTTGTAATGTAACCACTTCGATTCTAATTGATGTTGGCACTTATTTATTTGGTCCATTATTTCTTGGTCTTCCTGAACCAAAGCAAATAATTTCAGATCACCGAGATAGACACCGGCAACCCTGTAAGTTATCACATATAGAATAGGCTCACATTTCTTTTTCCTTGTTGTCTGACTATTGCTTCTTGAGTCAGATTTCCCCTGAGTAACTCTTCCTCCTCCCAATAATATATAAAATAAATAAATATATAGATAAATAAATAGATTAATTATAAAATTTAAGTTTAAATACAAAAATATTTGTAGTTGCATAATTCACTAATAATAGATATGTTTACCAAATACCAATTCCTATTCCCACTTCATTGCACCCACACCTACTCCTCCTTACTCCATATATATTTCCTTTTTTTTTCCTTTTGTTAAACCCAAAGAACTGATCATAATGGCTGTAAAGGACCATACCTTATATTCAAATATTAAATCTGTCTATAAAATGTTCAACACGTCCATTTATCACTTCTATCCTTTACTTCTTCCTCCTTTTCATTCAAATTCTGACAATTTACAACTCTTATTTCCCATTTCCCACCCCACCTACCTCTCACACACAATATGCCAAATATAAGATAAAGAACTTCCATTTTCTTTTCACACTACCCGATGAAACATCGTCCTTTCAGTGTCAAAACAAAATGTACACTTCGTAGTAGATGATAATTTGTACATGTCCTAAACTATAATTTATAATATATATACATATATATATATATATATATATATATATATATATATATATATATGTAAACATGTTACGGAAATTAACGAATTTTAACAAAACTTGGTTATAAGCAACCGACAATTTGTAATGAATTATTTTGAACATTATTTTTACTGATACTTGTATTTAAGTAGATATTCTGTTTTTAATTAAACAGTATTTTATATTTATATCTACCAGCCTGATTATTTTACGATAAATTTTATTTCGAAAATGTGTGCT
The DNA here is from genome assembly GCA_037127315.1 of Ascarosepion bandense. Taxonomy (NCBI): domain Eukaryota; kingdom Metazoa; phylum Mollusca; class Cephalopoda; order Sepiida; family Sepiidae; genus Ascarosepion; species Ascarosepion bandense. Next base: position 629,516 of record JBBBDQ010000139.1, on the reverse strand, counting down.
ACCCAGCAGGATTCGAACCTGCGACCTCTATTTACATAGGGGAAGCTACCATTTGATCTGGTACTGTCTTAACCACTCGACCAAATGGTAGCTTCCCCTATGTAAATAGGGGTCGCAGGTTCGAATCCTGCTGGGTAGCACACATTTTTTAAATAAAATTTATCGTAAAATAATCAGGCCGGTAGATATAAATATAAAATACTGTTTAATTAAAAACAGAATATCTACTTCAATACGAGTATCGGTAAAAATAATGTTCAAAATAATTCATTATATATATATATATATATATATATATATAAAACGAAGATTAACAAAACTGGTTATAAACAACCGACAATTTGAAACGATTTGTTTGAATATTGTTTTTCATCGATACTCGCATTTAAGTAGATATTCTGTTCATAATCAAATTTATTTCTACCGGCCTGATTATTTACGATAAATTTTTGTTACCAAAATGTGTGTTATTCGACTGGATTCGAACCTGTGTTATAGGCTTAATTTGACTTTGTTTAGACTGATCGTCACTCTTGGTTGAGAGGTCTAAGATGTGCCAGAACACATGGTGGCTTCTCCTATGTGGATAGGGGTTGCAGGTTCGAATCCTGCTGAATGACACACATCTTTCATTGCAGTGTAATTCTCTTTTAAAAAAAAAATCTTCAAAAAATAAAATATACTTTTCTAAAAATATGAGGAATATTATAATTAATCTGATTTGAAACAAATTATTTACTTCCAGCTTAAAATATTGCAGAAATGCACTTTTTAACACAACAGTAGCTGTTTATTTAAGCTGTTGACAGATTTGACAGGTTGATGTTTATATAAGATTCTATGGTGGCTTTTGTCATAAAAAAATAACTGAATATAATATGAGACTTTTATATTTAATTTTTAACTACTCAGTAATCTTCAAATTTAAGAAAATATTAGAGATAACCTAATGTTTTATCGAATTTTAGATACTTTCAGGCTTTAAATTTATTATATTTATTGGTCTTATTTTCTGATAATGTCCTGTATGAGCCACTGTATCTACAAAATTGGTATGTCTAGACATACAAAAAATTCAAAATTCTTTTTAAAATATTGGTGTTTGATGTTTTTGTGCTGGGCTTTTTCATTTATGATTAGTAAATATAGTTTTTACTTAGTAATAATATCATCTAAAAGAGAAATTAATACAAAATTTCAAATGATTTAAAACTATATAAATTATTCTAATTAAAATTTTACAAAATGAAAATGATTCTTGAAAAAATTCAGTATACATTGAAAAATTTTTTTTCTTAAGACAATAGTGTTATTAATATATTTTACTTACAAAATCAATTAAAACTTTTCTAATTAATAATGAAATATTTTTAATACAATTTTTATTTTATAATTTGGAGCAGATTTTTGGTAAATCATGTTTCTGGTTGACAAAAACAAATTGATGATTTCAATACTCTAAGCAGTCCTGCTTTTAACTAATATGAAGATTGGAATTTTTTATTTCTCAAAATTTCATAAAATCAAATGGTAGTAACAGATGTAAAAAAGACAAAAATATTTTTATTAAGATTTTCTAAAAGAAATTTAAAAAATAATTTCATTTATTTATTAACTTCCTTAAAATTTCATTAAAATTTGAAAATGATTTGATTTTTGCAAGAATTGAATTTCCTAAACCTTTTTTTACCCCCAAAAAGACACTAAATCTCCCATACAAATTTCTGGTCTACCCTGTAAACACAAAAATTTTTAACCAAAATTTTTAACATACTAAGGAGTAGTCAAAAATTTAATAATAATAATAATAAAATACTTTAGTCTTTCCTCTTAATAATAACAAAAATTTTGACAATAAATTTTGTTTTTATCAAATTTGGAGCCTTTGTATCATATATGAATAAAGTGTCACTGCTGACATTTGAGTTTGAACACGAACCACCAGAGAACATAGTCAACCTTGTTTTGACGTAATTAGAGGAACTGTGATGCTGGGATCACATGATGTTAATATCTATATATAATGGGTAAAAAAATAAGCATTTAGGGTTGAAAAGAAAAAGGTCTGACAGTATTCTTTGAAGGCATTATTCCTAGTATACAAAAATGGCAACGTGTATTCATTTGAACTAACACAAGGAGAAAAAAATGTATCCAACATGTTGTATTCAGTTAATATTTACCACTTCAAAGACACATCATATTTGCAGGACTACAGAGAAATAACCAGCCAAAGTTATTCAAAAATTAATCTATGATATATTCAGCAGAGTACAGGAAAATGAAAGAAAATCTATCATGATTCAAATGTTGGCATTACAAAAGCAACAAGAACAACTGCAGCAAGAAAACAACATGAACAGCAAATACAATTACAACAGAAGTTTTTTGAATTATTATTTAATAAAACTATGAAAGAAAAAATATCAGATTTATTCACTCCAGATACTGTTGCTAATTAGCGTATCTTTATACCATCCAGACAAAAGGATAACTTTTCCAGTTTATTATAGAAGATGTGAAGGAGTCATCAAAAGGGGCTGTTCACATTAGAATGATAAAAAGAAAGGTTGTTTATTATTAAGAAAATTGTCTCTCTGCTGAACATGAAAAGTATGTAAATTTTATTTTGTCCAAAAAGATAAATTTTGATGAAACAGTAGTAATACTATTGAAAATTTTCAGTGATAGGAGTTCATTATTTAATATATGTTGACAATGTCTTAACTTAGTAAAGTGTGATGATGAAAATTTTGTCACTTATACAGGAGTCATGAATTGAGAATGTGAGAAGTTTAAGTTTAATGAATTAACTGTGGATTTATTTAAATACCTAATATTCGTACATGGCTTAATTTCTAATAAGGATGTGGAAATAAGATCTAGGATACTTGCTAAATTATATAATGGATTCCAAATTAACTCTCCAGAAAATAGCAGAAGAGTGTCAACGTATTGTAAATACCAAAGGATTGAGAAAAGAGACATTTCACCAAAGGATTGAGAAAAGAGACATTTCACAAGTACGTAGCGTTTGGCCATCTAAGAAAAAAAACTATAGACGTTTTCCAACTCCTAACAGAACATAAAAAAAAGATGACCCCCCCCCACTCAATATCTAATATTTGTCATGGTTGTGGAGGTAAGCATTTCAAAAGTAATTGTTTTTCAAGAACAAAAATGCCAAAAGTACTTATTGCAAGCATGAAAAAAAATAGAAGAAAAATAAAACATATGTGAATATGGTAAATATATGGTGTAAAGTCAAAAAGCATAAAGAAAAAATTAAGACTTTGAACATGCCTTTAGCCAAGTTAGAAAACATCTCAAAAGAGGAAAATTTTTTTTGTGAAAATTAATAATATAAAAATAAAACTAGATACAGGATCTGATATCACCATTACAAATGAACAGACAGGAGAAAAATGGATAAACCCAGTTTATTAACTTCTAAAAAAGTTGCTCATGGAGGTTCAGGAAAAAAATTAAACTTTATGGGTGAATTCACCTGTGACATTTCTTTTGTTGGCAAAACTAAAAATGCAGTGATGTTTGTATTAAAGTGGTGTTTGCTAATTTATTTGGAACATATAGGATTGCATTATTTGATCTTTGGGACCTTCCAATGAATTCTTTCTGCAACAAAATAAATATTGTTACCTCCAATGCTAATACAACAATTGAAAAATTAAAGAATAGATTAAAAAGTTTTCTAGAAGTCTTCTCAGAAAGCCTAGGAACATGCACAAAACCAAAAGCTAAATTTGAAGTAAAAGAGAATGTAACACAGATATTTAAGTAAAAAAGGGGTGTACCTTTCGCTGCTTTAAAACCAAGTAAAAAGGAATTAGGGACTAGAAAAATTAGGTGTGATATCACAAATAGACAAATGGGATCAGACCTGTTAGATGCTTATCTACAAGTACTAGTATATGAAGAGTGCTCAAAACTATTAACAGTTAACACTCATTGATGACTACAAATTTAACCAGCTTCCTTTTGGTATAAAGATGGCACAAGCATATTCCAACAGATTATGGATACAATGCTTGCCAATTTAAATTGTGCACAAGCATATTTAGATGATGTACTTATTTTAAAATGAAACCCAAAATCAACATACAGAAGATGTAAAAAAAAAAGTGTTATGTCGTGAGTAAGAATAAATAACTCAACAACAGGAATAGGTTAATTGTTGTATTCCGTGAAAATAGTATTTACAAAGGTTATTAGTATCCAATACAAGAATAAAGGTTAATCGTCTCAACCGTCATAAGACGTAGTATGAGCAATGGTTACTTCTGGGTTGTCACCGGAAGTCTACGACTGACTTGACGATCGGCTGCTCGGCACACTCTCCTACGTAGATGCCACCATTACTTTACATAGTAATGGAATAGTCCATTATAGCCGAATAGGCGCGGGCGTCCCAACACCCCCTTCCTAAGACTTTTGCTGTCAGTCATACTTTTTCCTTTTCGGATCCACTGTTAACTGGTGCGTCGCTTTCCTTTTTCTGGTGGATTTTCTACTATTTACTTCTTGCCCCTGAGGCATCTGTAGCTGAAATGTGTCATACAGATCTTCCACATTTTCGTCCCACCTTTGAGACGCGACAGTTGTTTCCTCTGAAAGTCTTTTCTTTATTTGATTCACATGCCTTTTGTGTACAAATTTTGGCCCTTGAACCATATAAAGCATGTTTCCTATGTGTTCTTTTATTTTCCCTGGCATCCAGGAAGAAGTATTATTTTTGTAATTCCTGAAATAAACTTTTTCATTTATCAAGAATCTTCTTTTTTGTGTGCTCACGATGGGTGTATCCACTTTCTTCGTTGGGATTAATTTCTCGAAAACCGATCGCACCTTTCTTGTGAACATCAGTTCAGCCGGCGACAGTGCTGACGGCACGGCTTTGTTCGGTGTAATTCTATACACTTGCAAAAATAACTGCAAAGCCTTTTTCGTGGGTGTCCCTGTTGCTTTTCTTAGTGCTCTTTTCAGGGTGTCCACGAACCTTTCTGCTAATCCGTTCAAACGTGGGTGATAAGGTAGGGTTTTTATGTGTTCCACCTGAAACGTTTTGCAAAACTCATTGAAATCCTTCGATGTGAATTGCGTTCCGTTATCGGTCACAATTGTGTCCACGACACCAAATCTCGCAAATAGCTCGTGTAGTCTGCTTATAGTGTTTTCTGTCGTGGGTCGCTTCATTTGGAAAACCTCAGGCCACTTGCTATAGCTATCTACTATTATTAAATAATATATTTTCCCAATCGGACCGGCGAAATCAATATGTACTCTTGACCATGGTCTGTCTGTTTTAGGCCAGGGTTTCTGTAATACCTGCAGCGATTTCGCCGCAAGAGCACAACCTTCACATTTACCAACCATGGACACGATGTCTGAATCCATGCCCGGCCAGTATACGTAAGACCGCATCAGGCTCTTCATCCGGTTCACTCCTGGATGTCCCGTATGGAAGTCTTTTAGAATTCTCCTCTGTAATACCTTGGGTATCACTACTCTTTCACTATATAATAATACATTGTCACAGATTGAGAATGTTTCTGAAATTCGCTGGTCCTTTTCCGTTAGCTTTGTTTTTACATCCTTGATGTATTCATCCTTTAATGCTTCCTTCTTGATGTCTGATAATGACACAGGTAATTCTCTGATAGTTTTCGTAAGTGTATTTTTTACTTCTAATTCAGATCTAAGTGCCGCTATTACCGTGTCCTCCAAAAGTTTGCTAGATTTTGGAATGAGCCTAGACAACCCATCTGCGTGCCCAATCTTGCCTGATGGTAGGTATTGTAAGTTGAAGTTATAATTTAATAGTAAGGTACCCCATCTCAACAACCGGTTCGCAGTATACATGGGGAGTCCTTTTTTGGAACCGTAAATGGTTAACAGCGGTTTATGATCCGTCCAAAGTGTAAAATGTCTCCCATGAATATATCTATGGAATTTGGTAACCGCGAAAATTATTGCCAATGCTTCCTTTTCAATTTGCGAATAGCTACATTCAGCCAGCAGTAGTGATCTGCTCGCATGTGCGATCGGCTTCATTTCTCTGTCCTTCCACCTATGTAAAATACATGCGCCAATCCCGTATGTGCTGGCGTCGCAAGCTATTACGATTTCTAACTTAGGATTGTAATGAGTCAAAAATAAATCTGATGTTAATTTATCTTTGATTTCTTCAACCGCTTGCTTGCATTCCTTTGACCAGCACCATACTTTGTCTTTTTTCAGTAATTCATTCAACGGCGCATGCAACTTATGTAGATTCGGGATGAAATCTTGATAATAACTCACCAAACCCAAGAAGCTTTGTAGAGTTTTCACGTCTTTTGGTTCCGGCATGTTCCGAATCGCATAAGAGCGATTAGGATCTGGTTTTTTACCATCTTTATTCACAATATGGACTAGGTATTTGATTTCTTTTAACAACAAATCACATTTACTCTCCTTGACTTTAAAACCATAATTGCATATTCTCTTGAATACTTCACACAGATGATCTTTGTGTTCCTCGACTGTTACACTTTTGATTAAAATATCATTGAGGTATGCAATAGCGAAGTCTAGTCCAGCTAACATATTGTCCATAGTCTGTTGGAAAACTGCTGGAGCCGTTTTTATCCCAAATGCCAACCGTTCGTATTTGTATAATCCCTTATGGGTATTTATACACAATAACTTAGAACTTTCATTTTCAACCGGGATTTGAAGATATGCCTCACTGAGGTCGATCTTTGTGAAAAACTTCCCGCCATTTAACCTAGAAAATACTTCCTCTGGGCTCGGTAGAGGATAATGGTAGTCCTCAATGGCATTATTCAACCCAGTAGAGAAATCAGCGCATATCCGGATATCCCCCGACTTCTTTTTCACATAAACTGCTGGTGCGGCCCAGTCACTATATTCGATTTTTGACAATACGCCTAATTTCTCTAATCTCTCCAATTCAGTGTCAATTTTGCTGATAGCCGCATAAGGCGCATTTCTTTTCTTCTTGAATACAGGTGTCACGTCTTCTTTTAATTTAATTCTTGCAGCCATTTTAGTACACCTGCCCAATCCTTCTGCAAATACTTCGGGGAAATCTTTCTTTAACTCTGCCTTCAATACTTTTATATCGTCAGTTGTGTCTTCTTTTATATTCTTGCAATAAGCAATTATGGGCAGATCCCACAAATCAAACTCATTAATCCAATCTGTCCCAAACAAATTGTTTGTTCCATTCATGACGAACATTTTTAATTTTTTAGTTTGGTTATTAAAGTTGACATTGAGAATCAGTTCACCCTCAAATTTGATTTTCTTTCCTGTAACTGTTTTCGCAACTTTATTCGCCTTCCTCAAGATTGGTTTATTTAGCTTTCGCCATGTTTTTGTGTTTATTATACTTATGTCAGATCCACTATCGAGCTGCATTTTTACTGTCTGTTTGAGTATTTTTACCTCTAAAAATTTCCTAATACCGTGATTTTGCTCATCCGATCTTGCTATTTTTACTTGCGTTTTAGTTCTAAATCTACATTTGGCCTTTTTATGACCTTGCCTGTTACAGTTTCTGCAAGTTTTACGTCTAAACGGGCAGTCGCTATACCAGTGCCATTCGCCACAGCCATAACAAGCTTTTGGAGGGGGTCTTTTTTCAAATTTTGTCCCACCCACCATAGGCGAGTGATTCTTTTGTCTTGGAGACAGAGACCGAAAACGTGACTTCCGTTTTACTTTTTTAATGCTTGCTACTGCAGATTCCTGAATTTTCTTGGTGTCTTCCTTTATGCTTACGCATTTTTGACAAAAATCCGCCAACTTTTGGAGTGAGATATCCTGCTCGCTTTCCAGCTTTGTTAAAATTCTCCTCCTCATTTCACTGTCTTTCCCCGACACTAGGCCTTGCACAAAAATTAGGCATTTAAAATTATCTGCTGATATTTCCGAAAGCCTAAAATCATCACAGTTTTTGTTGACAACCGAGGCGAACATTGTATAGTCTTCATCCTCGTTTTTTGTAAATTTAAGCACTTCCACCTTTTGTGAAACAAGGAAAACCTTGGACTAAATAATTCCTTCAGCAGACCCACTGCTTCATAAATTCCAGGTCCCTTGTTTTTCTTGGTAGAATAAAATCTGTGAACTTATTGTGTTCATATGTCCCTAGTTTTCTGAGGAGCAGTCTAATCTTTTTTTCAGAAGACCAGGACTTGCAATCAACTTCATAGAAATCCTGGTACCGATGATAATATCTCTCGAACGTTTTATCCTCGTCCGGATTATATGTAAAACTTTCGATGGTTGACCAGATAGTATTTTGTGAAAAAGTACTATCGTCCGAGTTTTTATTTTCTTTGAGAATTGCTTCCCGTAAGAGCTCTTGCATCTCTATGCTCTTTTTTGCATTTTCTTCCTGGAATTTTTGTTGTTCTTCCTGAAATTTTTGTTGTTTTTTCTCACTATCCAACTGCATCTGTAACATTTTTTCTTGCAATTTCAATTGTTGTTTGCGGAATTTTTCTTCGCTTTCTTTTTGCTTTTCGGCGTTTCTTTCTTGTATTTCTATTTGTAGTTTACGAAATCTTTCTTCGCTTTCTCTTTGTTGTTGCATCTGATATTTTAACAGTTCCAACATGGAAGCTTGAAATTGTTCCATTTTTCCTTTTTCCAGAGAACAAAACTCAATTATATATTTTCTCTCTTTTCAGAGGGGAGGGTCACAAATTTCAACCCAAAAGTTTTTTGCAGCAACAGAAAAATAGCAAAATGTAACGTGCAATTTCTTCGCTGTGTATACGACTTTACTGCGTACTTTTGCTTTTTTTTTTCGTCGTAGTTACAAATTTTCCTGTGCTCCACGAGAGAAAAAAAAATTTTCCCCGTTCGCTTACTAAAAATCAGTCTTTCCTCTGAGTAATAACTCTCGTTACCACTGTTCTGCTGTGGCACAAGTTTGTATTTTTCTTCCGAGTACTTTCGATGTTTGAGTTCTTCTTCTACGTATGTCTTGCAAATCTTCTTCCACGTCAATTCGACAATCTTCTTCCATGTCTGTTCAACAATCTTCGTCGCCACTGTTATGTCGTGAGTAAGAATAAATAACTCAACAAAATGAATAGGTTAATTGTTGTATTCCGTGAAAATAGTATTTACAAAGGTTATTAGTATCCAATACAGAAGTCTACGACTGACTTGACGATCGGCTGCTCGGCACACTCTCCTACGTAGATGCCACCATTACTTTACATAGTAATGGAATAGTCCATTATAGCCGAATATGCGCGGGCGTCCAAACAAAAAGTATTTTAGAAAATTAAAGAGTATGGTTTTTAAGATCAGTCAAGGAAAATGCAAATTGTTTATGTTCAGAATCAAATATCTAGGACAAATTATTGATGCAAATGATAGCTGATCAGATCCTTCAAGTTCAAGAGCAATAAAAGACATGTACATCCCAACAAACAGTTTTAGGGTTTGCTAATTACTATCATGCATGAATTAAGGACACCCTTAAATAACCTGCTAAAGAAAGATATTAAATTGGTTAGATAAATGTCAAAATGCTTTCAAAGAGATTAAAAATGTCTTAATGTCAGACTTCTCCGTAGCTCATTTTGACTCTAAATTAAAGATTGTGGTTGCATCAGATGCAAGTGATTTAAGTATTGGAGCGATGATACTACACAAATATGAGGACAGAAAAACTAAACCAATAGCTCATGCTTCAAGATCATTAATAGCAGCTGACAAAAGCTACAGCCATTTAGAAAAGGGAGCATTGACTATCATATTTGCTATGAAAAAGTTTCATAAATTCATACATGGTAGATTTATTTGTTTATGTTGTATGGCATATCAATCTCGTTGGGTTATTTAATGCCAATAAATAGATATCCAGACCTTGATAAATAGATAGCTTGACATTCATACTAGGATATAAAGATATATATGTTGATATTTACACCTTGACAAGCAGATATATAGCTTGATAATCACACTTTGATATATAGATAGATATTATGATATTCTGGCCCTAGAGGCTCTTGAAATTACTTTAGCAGGGTTTAATCATGGCATTGGGTTATAAAAAGGAAACAAAATTTTTTTTTAAATTTTGTTATGGATACCGATTTCTGAGAGGAAACTGTATATCTTGTTGGTGTCTGTCTTTTCAAAGCTTCTTTTGAGGCTCTTATGGTTATAATATTTTTGTCTTATTTTGGAGTTGGTTCCACATTTCAACATGAAGTGCTCCACTATGAGTCTACTTCCCCAGGAGCATTTTAGATGATCCATCCTCTTCAGGATGTAAGAGTGAGTCAAGTGTGAATGTCCTATGTGTATTCTGGTCATAAGAACTTGTTTTCTTTGGGTATCATCTGAATTCTTATGTAGGTTTTATTTGATAAAGTTTATTTTTGATTTAGTTTTCCCATATTTTCTGCCATTCCTCTTGATGAGTTTTTTTATTTCAGGTTTCAAATCTGTGTATGATATTTTTATGTTTTTGTCTATGTTCATTTTTAGTGAGGATTTGGCTGCTGTATCCACTTTGTCTCCTCCTTTGATTCTGAGGTGGCTCGGGATCAAGCAGAAAATTTCATGTGTTGTAGGTGTGGAGGGGTTTCACCAGCTCCTATGTATAAACTTTCTACTGGAGATGTTCTAAAGGCCCCTAGTAGCATTTTTGAGTAAGCTTTTCTGGTAGCCCCATATATAAAACCAGCGTAGTCAAGTTTTGATTGGAGTAAAGATCTATAAAGTTTAATTAAGATTTGTTTGTTTGCTCCCCATTCATTGTGGGCTACTACCCAAAGGAGTTGTAGAACTTTGCTGCATTTTGTTTTCAGATATTTCAGATGGGGGATGAAAGTGAGTTTTCTGTCGAAAATTACTATAAGAAATTAATGTTGATTTACTACTGGAATTTTTGTTTAGTTTCCATTTAGTTTCAAACATGGGCCGTTGTGCAGCTTTCTTAGTTTGCAAAAATGGACGCACTTTGCTATTTTTTGTGTCCCATTTTTGTATTGCGTTAATGCATTGCTGAAGTTGCCTTTCAATTACATTTATATATCAAGATTTATATATAATAAGAAAGTCGTCAATGTAGAGGGAGTATTTGACTCCTGGACTTAGGGTTTTTGTGATGGTGTTTATCGTGATGCAAAAAAGGGTCACTAAAAGAATGCTTCCCTGAGGAACTCCTTCCTCTTGTCCTTGTGTATTTGAAAGTATGTTGCCTATTCGTACTTGAAATTTTCAATTTCATAAGAAATTGCGGATGTATTCTGTTAGTCTCCCTCTTAGGCCTAGATTGCATAAATCTTTTAAGATGACATATCTCCATGTGGTATCATATGCTTTTTCTAAGTCAAAGAATACTGCTATTATATGTTCTTTTTGGATAAAAGCTTATCTGACAAAAGTCTCTAGCCAAACCAAATTGTCTATGGTACTTGTTTTTCTGAAAGCACATTGATAATTGCTGATTAGGTTGTTTTTTTCCAGATACCAAGTTAGTCTATTATTAGCCATCCTTTCCATGGTTTTGCTGAGACAGCTCATTAGCGCTATTGGCCTGTAGTTTCCTGGTTCTAAATCGCCTTTGCCAGGTTTTGGGATGGGAATGATAATAGATTGTCTCCACAGCTCTGGAAAATGGTTTTTTGTCAATATGTTGTTCAGCATATTTAGCAGTAGATAAAGTGATTTGCTTGGTAGCTTTTATGAATTGGTAATGGATATCGTCTGATCCTACTGCCATATCGCTAGCTTTTTTAAAGACTCCTTTAATTCCTCTATTGTAAAAGGAAGGTTGTAGCTTTCGTCATTGTTGGATTTGAAATTTAGTCTTTGCTTTTTGGCATTTTGCTTAACCTTGATAAATTTTTGGTTTCCATTTGTGGCTGATGAGTTTTTTGAGAAAGTGGTTGCAAATTCATCAGAAATGTCTTTTTTCTGGATTATTTTGTTGTTATTTTTGGTGAGGTGTTTTATTGTATTAGAGTAGTATTTGCTGGCTATCTTCCTAACCATGTTCCATACAGTTTTTGTTTCTGTCACAAAGTTCAGTTTGCTGACAATTTTTCCAGCTTTCATGTTTGCTGCCTTTTATTATTTTTCGGGTTTTTGCGCGTAGTTGTTTGAATTTTAGCATGTTTTCAGTTGTAGGCTCTTTTTTTAAAATCCTTTAAAGCCTTTCTTCTAAGTCTAATAGATGTTTTACCTTCATCATTAAACCAGGGTCTATTTCGGTTCTTTTTGATTTTGCTTTTTTGGGATGCATTTCTTTGCAATGGAAATCAGGTTTTCTTTAAATTGGATTATGCTAGTTATGCCTGATCCTTCTTTTAGTTTTTCGGATGATAGTTTTTGATATTCTTCCCAATTTGCTTTATTCAGATTCTACCGTTGGGAATTTTCGTCAGTTTGTTCTGAATTTTGTAGACAGACTGGATAAATGGTCGCTGCCATATGTGTCTGGCAGTACTTTCCAGAAGAAATCCAAAAATATAGACGGGTCGCATAGGGATAGATCTATAGCAGATTGGTTGCCTGAAAAGGGGCATATGTAAGTCAAAGATTTGTCATTGAATATGCATAAATTATTTTCTATAAATGATTCCATGTTTTTCCCTTTTTGGTTTGTATTTTTACATCCCCACATGGTGCTATGACAGGTTGAAATCCCCAAGTAATATAAAGAGGGTGGAAAGCTGGTTTGTAATTTCCTGTAATTTGGTCTCATTCATCTCTTCATATATACACCAAACAAATGCTGATTTGTCAGTGTAAAGTTACTTTTACAGCGGCTACCTGTCAATTTGTTTTCAAGACGAGACTTTGTGGTATGTCATTTCTAATTAGAATAGATGTACCACCTGAGGCTTGAAGGCTAGAGTTTTTAATATAATTATATTGTTGGTAGTCTTTTATATTTATCTTATTGTTATTCTTTAAGAAGGTTTCCTGAAGACATATTATAACTGGGTTTAGGTCTGTAATTAGCAACAGAATTTCTTTTATATTTGCCTTCACTCCTCTGCAGTTCCATTGTAGTATTTTGTGTGGTCTTGAGTTCATTATGTTTTATATATCCATCTTTTCTAGGGATGGAGGGGTATTCTCAGTTATTATGTTGCTAGGGTTTTTGTTTTTTTTTCTTTTTTCTGGAGAGGATCTTGTTTGGCTTTTTGATCTGTTCTTTGAAGTTGATCGTTGGCTTGGCTGGCTTTTCTTATGAATTTGTGTGTCTTTTTGAGTTGCATTTTTTCCATGGTGTGCTCTATTCGAAAGTTCAGTTGTGGTTGTATTTTCTGATTGTTCTCATTCTATTTTGTTGAGAAGTAAAAATCTGCTTTGAGTTCTCAGGTTGTTTGCTGTAGAACCTTTGTCTTGGTTTTGCAGGTCTGTGTGGCTTCTGCTGAAGCTTTTGGTTTCCTCTTTTGAAGTTTATTTCATGGTATTTGATGTACAGTGTTCAGTTGTTTTTTGGTTATTTTTAGCTGTTGACATCATTTCAGGTTTGAGTATTATGGTTAATTCAGTAAGTAGAGTCTCAGGTTGAGATTTCTTCAGGTTTGTAATTAGTTTTTTTCTGTTATTTCTTTTTTTGGATATTCTGGATGTTTATTTTTTGAGGTCAGCATAGAGGCATATGTTATTGTGGGTGTCTGCGTTTCGACCATTTTTCTTGCTTTGAATAAAGAGGTATTTTGTGAATATTTTGTTTTGTTGATTTCCTTTTCTTTCTGCCATACTTTACATTCTCTTGAGCCTGCAGTCTGCTCCTCTTTGCAGTTTGGACATCTAAGATTTTCCCTGGAATCTTCTGGATGTTCAGTCTCTGTATTTCCACATCTTCTGCACACTGGAGCTCCAGCACAAGTTTCTTTGTGGTGTCTGTATCTTTGGCATCGGTAGTGCCTCAGTGGCATTGGTATGTAGGTCTCCACTTTTGCTATTGAATATCCAATTTTTATGTCCCTGGGTATTACAGAGGAGTTAAATATGTGTTGGTTTCAATAAGTGTACCATTTTTTTTAATTGTTGTTCTTTTGACATCTTTTATTTGTTGGTTTTTTATGTTTGTTTTTATCTCTTCCAGGGTGCATAGTCAGAGTTCATGGCTTCTCACTACTCCTTTGGATGAATTTAGGGTTTTGTGTAGGTATGTTTTGATTTTTATCTTGTCAAAGGTTGTCCAATTGTGTACGAGCAATACATAACTGGGAAAGGTTTTTTGTTTTTTGATGACACAGTTGGAGAGGTCAGGTGTCAAAATTCACTTTGCTAAGAAAGAGACATTATAAATCAATTCCCAGCTACGGAAAGTGATTATGGAATTTTGTTTTTTTTTTAAACTATAATTCCCAGCTAAAATTTCGGCATACGCTGGCATGAATAAGGGTCAAAATGTCAATGGAGAGTGTTGAATGAACCTCCCTCAAATACTATCTGTAAATCATAAAAACAATAAGATGAAAAATTCAATTTTCCTTGTTCCAGCAAAATGCAAAGCAAAACACACCTGTGGAAGATAAAAAGGTCAAAAAGGTTAGGCTCAACTTTTTGCAAACTATAGACAAAGTGAAGAGAGAGAAATTTTGTATTCATAATTTTTTGGATTGGGAATTCAGTCAAGTGCAGAGGTTAAGTTGGTTTGTTGATGGAGAGAAAAGGACAATTAATTAATTATGAGAATGATTAGATTGGAAATTCTCTGAGAAAAAAAAAAAAAAGTCGTCATGTAATAGTCCCACCCAGCAGACGATAAAAGACGATCCAGCATTGGTTGAAAAGAAAAGAAGAAAAGTAAATTGACGTCATATGGTAAAAGGTATTGGCTAAAAGGAGAGAAGAAAAGTAAATTGACATTATGTAATAACTCTGCCCAAAGGTGGGAGAGAGAATGATTTTATTGGATGCATGAGACAGAAACTACTGAGGATAGGATTTGCATAATACACCTGGTACCCATCATACTCACCACCAGTAAAAATGGACAAGCATAAATACAGAGACCCGAGGGACCAAAGTCAGTTCCAGCATCACATGGAAATGAAGTCAATTCAAATTAACACCGATGTCAGCCACCCACCATACTTAAAGGCAGCTCTTTGGCAGTTTCCATAAAGTTTTTTTTTTTTTTAATCAAATCACATCTACGTCGTATGCTGGAAGAGATGATGACCAGAGTGTGAGAAATGGACCCTGTTGGAGGAGACTGGTGCATGAATAGCAACAAGATGAAGGTCTGGATGGATGCAAGTTCTGTAGCCACAGGGGTGGCATTAGAGGCAAAAGGAAGCATCGTCAAGGATGGCATATCAATCTGGCTGAACTAGATGCAGCAGTCAAAGGCATCAACCTGACCCTTCAATGGCAGGCCACAGTGTTGCATCTGGTCACCGATTCAGCATGCGTACATCAGTGGATATCCAACACCTTGACTGGGAAGGCACGTGTGAACACGAAGGTGGCTGGTGAAATGCTAGTGAGACAGCGCTTGGGAACACTGTGGCATTAGAAGAATATGGATTGACCATGGATGTCACACTGGTGAAATCCTGTCAAAACTGTGCAGATTGCCTCATCAGAGTGCCACGCAAGTGGTTGGATCTACACAAGGAGGGAAAAGAGCCAGTCCCGGAAAGTTGCACTGCAACGGGGAGCCAACTGAATAAAAGTCAGGTGGCTGACATCCACCAAGAAAGTGGACATGCGGGCATGAAACGATTATACTTCACCAGACTTATCGACCCACTAGTGTCGAAAGAAATCGTGCAATTGGTTATCAAAGCCTGCCAGTCAATAGATCCAGCGCCAGTTCATTGGAGAAAAAGGAAAATTGAGCGTGGAAAACAACTGGAGTAGAGTAGCAATGGGCATAACCCATTACAATGGCGAGCATTTTCTAACGCTCATTGATTGCGGTCCCTTCAGGTTTGCAATTTGGCGGACATTGCGTCTGCAATATGCACAGTGTCATTCACCAGTTGAAGATGATTTTCTTCGAACGGGGCCCACCAACAGAAATATTAAGTGACAATGACCCTGCCTTCACTTGCAGACACTTCAAGGAGTTTGCGCACAGCTCGGGTGTGCAGTTGAGGTTCTGGTGCGCATATTCAGCGGCTGGTAATGGAATTGTAGAATGCAGCCACAGAAGCATTAAGAGCATTGCAGCAAGGAAAGGTTGTTCCTCGTTGGAGGCCATTTATTGGTATAATGTCATGCCAAAGGATGACATCTCGCCTTCCATGGCACTGGCTGATGTGTTGCATAATTACCACATCAGAGTAAAAGGCATTGTAGCCAAACCCCCACCAGAACCACGGATGATCGGAGGGGGATATGAAGAAGGTGACGCTGTCTGGGTCAAAACTCTGCATGGTAAATGCACAACCAAGTTCAGGACCGGGCGGGTAACCGAAATTGTCAGCCTGCAGACAGTGCGAATTGTTGGGGTAGCACGCCATGTCAAAGACCTGTGGCCATTTTCAGGATCATATGCATCGTTGGGTGATGAAACCAACACAGAAGAGAGTGACTGGTTTATTTACTTGGGGTCAGGTCAACCAAGTGATGGCTCCGATAGTCTACTAAAAGCGGATGCTGACGTGCATAATGAAACCTCAGATGACAGCCCGTCTGAGGACGAACCATGTGTTGTACTCTTCCGAAGGAGCACCCCCCAAAAGAGACCCACTCCCGAATGCACTTTTTGTGATGATGAGATCAAGGGGAGTGTGGTGGAGACTTACCTCGCCGAAGCAAGAGAAGGTGGTTTGTCTGCACATGCGTTTGTAGACGTCATGGAACCGCGAGGCGAGCTCATGCAAGGCAGTTTTTGGAATGGCACAGTGCATGCGTCATTGGTGAAAGCGAGGCTTTCAGAAGCAAGAAATTATGGTTTCTTCTTCGAGACCAAAAACACATAAAAAGAGCCAACTTCTGTTTCAGAGGCAGTTCAGTGTTGGCGATTCGTGAAGGCTACACCGGTGTTCGGGATACAGCGGTTTGTTTACAGTGCAGAGGAAATGGAGTCCTGAGTAAAGCAGTGTTCCGGGTTCTACGTGAAGCAGCTGGGAGAACCGATCCAAGTGGTCATTAATTCGTCTACCAACTACACTCCGAGAAGACACAAATACTCACAAACTTGACTTAATAATAGAAAGAAAAACACTTCACAAAGTACTACTTAGAAAAATCGATCAAAACTTTCATTCCGTCACCAGATTAATACGCACAGGATTTGAGAAAAGGACAATTGAGGATTGCTTTTTTCTCTTATTTCCTTTTGTACATAAAGACTTTCTACAACTTATTCAGGCGTCATTCATCTTATTTTTGGTGCTGTTTTCATTCCCACAATTGTACATGCACATCCAGTTTGGTTTGACTTAGCGAAGAGACATCTAGCAAGAATTCAATGTGACCTTCTTGAGATCAATTTCACAATGTGGGCAAGGGAGATCACTATTGAAAAAATCAACCCAAGGACCAGCTGCTGTATCGACACCATTAGGGGCCGACGGAGGCTGTGCGTCAAAGAAGAATTGTAATACCAGCATAGGTGCAAAAAACATATGCTAAAAGAATTTCACAAAGGACATAAATGAATTTCTAGGATGAAATCCTTAATGAGGTGTTATACGTATTGGCCAAAAATGGATCAAGATATTGAAAATTTCGTAAAATCATGCATAGGTTTTGCTCTGGCAGTGAAGTCACCACCTTTAAAATTTCAACCTTGGCCGAAAACTGATATTCCATGGTCCAGAATACAATTAGACTTTGCAGGACTGTTAAACGAAGCATGCTATCTGGTGGTAGTTGATACTTACATTAAAATGTAGAAGATCAACTACTGTAGTAACCAATTTTTTTACACAAGATTTTTGCAAGGTTCAGTGTATTGTTTCACATAACAGGATACAATTCATGGTTAGTGAATTGAAAGTTTTCTGTAAATCATTAGCAATAGAACATATTACAACACCCTCTTATCACCCAGACAAACCAAATGGTTTGTTGATACATTTAAAAGGGCAATAAAAAGTTTGGAGGGAGAGAAGTCAGATGAAGGGATGTTACAGCAATTTCTGAGTGTTTTCAGAATAACACCAAACCCCAACACCATGTCTGGAATGTTGGCTGCAAAGTTGATATTGACCAAGAAGATTAATTCCATATTTAATGAACTTAATGTCCTACCAAAATGTAAGGAGAGAGCATCAAGAAATAACAATATGAGTAAATACTTAGAACCTGGAGATAAGGTATTTTTTTTTTAAATTCCAGGAAGATGGTCTCATAAAAAAACAAATCGGCAAAATGACATACATAGTACAGGAACAAAGGTGGGAACAAAAGCAACACCTTAATTAGCTAAAATGAAAATTCACTGCTTTAGAAAGTCTCTAAAAAGAGGTACCTATGGAAATATTGTATGATCTATTTGATGTATCTATGCCATCAGAAATTGTTGAACAAAGTTTTTATGGTAAGAGACAAAGAACAGAATTTTTAAATAGTGAACCAAAGCTGAAGAAATATAAATTCCAGAGGGAGTCATCTCAAAGGGGAGGTGTCATGTATGAATAAAGTGTCATTGCTGACATTTGAGTTTAAACACAGGTCGCTAGAGAATAAACGATATAATTAGAGAAACCGTGCTGCTGGGATCACGTGACGTTAAAATAATATATACATGGGTACATAATAAGCATTCAGGGCAGAAAAGAAAAAGATCTGATAGTATTCTATGGTGGTGTTATTTCTAGTATATGTGACTTTACAAAACTTTGTCATCATGGTATACTCATTTTTAGCAAATGTTTTATATAATCTTAAATTCATGGTACATTTTTTTATATATATAATCATCTCACCCCAAACAAGGCAGTTTTTTTTTTTTTTACTGCCACTGGTGTGCACGGGGCTATATAGGAGGAAAGTGGTGAGAAAGAGGAACAAGTTATAGTTTGTTTGCTTGTTTGTTTTGAGATTTAACGACCTATCAATCCTTATGGGATCATTTAAGGTCACAACAAATGATTTTAGGTAAGGTTATATTATTTTTACAGAATTTTGGAAGCTGTCTTGCTTTTTAAACTTTTCCATTGCTTTCAATTTGTATTACTTTTTAAATTTTTCCCCTGGTGAGGATCAGATCTATTTTTGATCTTCAGATCTTTACTTGGATTATATTTTGTTGTATAGTTTGATCTTATTGAGAAAGGTTAAAATAGTATTAGAGTTTATTTTTTCGAAAAGATCTTTCAGGTTGTTAACATTATAGAAAGATTGCCGGATATATATAAAGTCACTATAGTCGAGTAGAACATGTTTTACTGTATAGGGTTCTTGACATGCAATGCATTCAGGAGGTTCTTCATTTTTTAGGAGATAAGAGTGTATGTCCTATTCGAATACGGGATATAATCAATTCTTTGCGTGATTTACTGGGTTCTGATAGTTGTTTTTTTTAGGATGGGTTTGATTTTAAATAATTTGTTGTTTTGACAGTGGTTCCAGGTTTCTTGCCATTTCTTTAAAATATAGTTCTTGATTAGGGGTTTATAGTCAGTGTATGGAACCTTTATGTTGTCTCACATTTTAGGGAGTTTTTTGCAGCCACATCAGCTTTATCATTTCCATGAAATCCAGAGTGACTGGGAATCCAACAGAAAATGATAGTTTTGTTTTGTGAAATCACATGTAATCTATATAAAAGTTTGATGATCAAAGGATTGTTTAATTTTTGGTTCTTTATTGCTTCAAGCACTGCTAAAGAATCCGAGAATATAATAACTTTGTTTGAGGTAAGTTTAGGGATGAGATCCAGGGCTAAGTCAATGGCAATAACTTCTGCACTAAATATTGATGAATTGTCAGGTAATCTTTTTTGTAGAACGGTACTTTTACAGATAGCAACACATCCTACTTTGTTATTGACTTTGGAGCCATCAGTATATATGTGGGTCCAGTTTGGATATTGATTCAATATATAATTTAGTTTTTCTATATAATGAAAGGGATGTGTGCCAGCTTTTATGTGATCAGCCAGTTCTAAAATGACTTTGGATTGTTTCAGAAGCCAGGGTGGATGTTTGAGGACATTGAATTCATGTATACTATTTTCATCTATCAAACTATCATTAATTGGTTTTATTTTTTCCATGTGAAGGCCAAAAGGTTTGATAACATTTTCTTTTTTGTCAAACAGGTGTTTATAGTTTGGGTTAAATGTGCATTGATAGGCAGGATTTGATGGGTTAGCTTTAAGTTTTAGATAATATTGCAGCGCTAATTTTTCATGTCTCAATTTTAATGGAGCCTCATGCGCTTCTACATATAGGCTTTCTATGGGAGATGCTCTAAATGCACCAAGGGCAAGTCTTAGACCTGCATGGTGGATGGAATCAAAAATTTTTTAGGTAGGATTTCCTAGCCATACCATATATAAAACAACCGTAATCCAGTTTGGATCTTATTAGAGATCTGTATATTTTTAGGAGTGATATGCAATCTGCACCCCATTCTGTATTAGCTATAACCCACATAAGTTGTAGTGTTTTGAAACATTTTTGTTTTAAGTATTTCAAATGGGGGATGAATGTGAGTTTTTTATAAAAAATTATTCCCAGAAATTTGTGTTGGTCTGTTATTTCAATATCTGTTCCTTCTAATTTGAGTGTTGGATCGTTGTGCATTTTTCTTTGGTTACAAAAATGCACACCCTTGGTTTTGGTTGATGAGAATTTGAAACCATTTTCGATGGTCCATTGGTTTAATTTATTTATGCATATCTGCAGTTGACGTTCTGAGGTATGCATATTTTTGGATCTATGGCAAATCAGGAGATCATCCACATATAAGGAGCCATTAACTTCATTATTCAGGCAGTTTACGATGTTGTTGATTTTTATATTAAAAAGGGTAACTGACAAGATGCATCCTTGTGGAACGCCTTCTTGTATTTTTGAATCAGAGAGAGTAGATCCAATTCTTACTTTAAAGCTTCTGTTGGATAAAAAATCTTTTATCAACAAGGGTAGTCTACCTTTTAGACCCAGATTGAATAAGTCTTTCATAATTCCTTGCCTCCATGTGGTCTCATAAGTTAAAGAAAATGGCTATTGCATGTTCTTTTTTTATGAAAGCCTCTCTGATAAATGTTTCTAATAGGATTATTTTATCGATTGTCCCTCTTTTACTTCGAAAGCCACTCTGTAAATTGGAAATTAAGTTATTGGTTTCCAGGTACCACTTTAGTCTTTTATTTATTATTCTTTCAAATGTTTTGCATAAGCAACTTGTTAGTGTTATGGATCGAAAGTTTTTTGGGTTTGATTTCTCTTTTTCTGGTTTTGCTAAGGGAATCACGATGGCCTGTTTCCAGCTCTTCGGCAGTTTTCCCTTGAGCCATATTTTGTTAAAGATATCTAACAAATATTCTACACAATGGTGGGGGAGTTGTTTTAAGAATTCATAATGAATTTCATCAGGGCCAGTAGCAGTATTGTGTGATTCATTTATGGCATTTCTAAGTTCCGTCATTGTAAGAGGCTGATTATAATCTTCTTTGTTATTAGAATTAAAATTTAGTTTATTTTTCATTTTTTCTGTGTCCTGCTTAATTTTTTGAAAAGGTTGTCTGTAGGTTTTGTTAGAGGAATTGTTTTTAAATTTTTCCGCTAGTAGGTTTGATATATCTTTTGTCTTTGTTATTTTTTCATTATTTAGAGTGAGGTGATTTAGAGGGGGAGATACATTCTTTCCAGCAATTTTCCTTATCATGTTCCAAACTTTTTTTGGTTTTGTGTTACAATTTATTTTGTTTACATAGTCTTTCCAGGATTCCCTTTTGGCTTTCTTGATCACTCTATGTGCTACTGCTTTTTTTGCTTGAAAAGATCTAGATTATGAGTTGCGGGTTGAGCATTAAATTTCCGTAGTGCTGCTTTTCTTAATCTGATAGCTTTTTTGCATTCATTGTTGAACCATGGTCTTTGTTGTTTGTTTGGTTCATTGCTTTTTGGTATGCATACCTTTGCAATGGCTATTAAGGTTTCTGTGAAGTATTCGATGGATTTATTGTTATCTTCTTTGACTGAAAGCTTTTGGTAGCATTTTTTTTTGTATTCCTTCCAATTTGCTTTATTTAGCTTCCATCGAGCCGGGTGGTTTTCAATTTCTTTTGAGCATGTCAGAACAACTGGGAATTGGTCACTACCCCATGAGTCATTTAGAACTTTCCAATCAGTCCATAAGTATAGATTGATCACAAAGGGATAGGTTCAGCACTGAGTAAGTGCCTGATGCTGGATGTAAATAGGTGTTGGACTTGTTATTTAGTAGGCATAAGTCATTGAGATTAATGATTTCTCTAGATTTTTACCTTTTTTATCTGAGTATATAGATCCCCATATAACATTGTGGCAATTAAAGTCACCTAGTAATAAAAAAGGTCTTGGAAGTTGTTCAATTAGATTGTTTAGTTCAGATTCGTTTATGGGATCTTGAGGAGGGATGTAAATGGAGCAAATGTTAATGGTTTTATGTATAGTGGCTTTTGCAGCAACAGCTTGTATACCAGACTTTAATTGTATTTTATTTTGGGGGATATTGTTTCTAATTCGAATCGATACACCCCCCCGATGCCTTCTGATTGAGGTTATGTATATAATTATATTGTGTATAATTTTTTATTTTATCTTCAACTTTTAAAAAGTTAATAGTGGGAGGATAATTCATTATAAGAAGTAGCTCATTTATGTTTGGTTTTAAACCCCGACAGTTCTATTGTAAGATTTTTGATCCATGCTTATATACTGAAATTTTTTAAGAGAGTTTACTTGTCTATATAATATTTTGTAGTAGAGGTGTCCATCTCTTCTAAGCTTTCTCTCTTATTTGCATTTTGATTCTTATATTTTGTTCCTTGAATTTCTTTTGGTTCTGCTTGTTTATTAGGGGATGTTCCTTTGGTTTTTTTCCTTTGGTTCATTTGTTGTTCTTTGTCTGGGAGCAGACCATTCCCGTGTTTGAGATGAACTGGTTATTCTTGGTTTGGTTTTGTCTGGACTTTTTGAGCTTCCCTGTCTTGATCATCTTTCCTGTCTCTCTATTTCCATCAGTTCATACTTGTTTTCCTTTTCCATTAGAACAATTTCAGTTTTCAGTTTGTGATGTAGATTTTTTTGAGGAAGGATTTGTTTTTGGAGGCAAAGAGTTAACTTTGGTAGTGGTAATGGAGAGGATTGGTGTTTGCTGTTTGGATTGCAACTTTCTTTCGATTGTAGCACCTTCAGTTTCCTTGATCTGGAATTGGGGTTTTTCCTTTAGATCTGGTTCTATATTGGATCTAGGTGTCGAAGTGATCAAATTTTTCTTTAGTATCTTCAATAGAGATACTAATTCTTTCACCACTTCTGATAGATTGTCTTGTGTTGTTTCTTGTCCTTGCATTGTGTTGTTTGATGTTCTGGCTATATTTGCATATGTTGATGCACTCAGTGAGCACTCTACTATCCTTCTTGCCTCTGGGTATGGAATATTATTGGTATGTTTAATTTCGGATACTCTTTTTTCTTTTTTCCCCGACTTCACATTCTTTTGAGTCTGCTGCATGGTTTAATGTACAGTTTGCACATTTTAAAGGGAGTTCACAGCTAATGTGATCCCCAATTTCTCCACAAACTTTACATCTTGGTGATCTGAAACATCTCTCCTTGTGGTGTCCGAACTTTTGACAATTGTGACATCTCAGAGGGTTTGGTATGCATACCTCTACTTTTTCTATCAAATATCCAATTTTTATTTCAGTAGGAGGTTTTGGGGTGTTAAAATTGAGAATGTAAGTGTTTGTTGGAGTCATTTGATTGTTTTTTTTATCATTATTCTTTGCGCATCTGTGACCCCTTGTTTCCTTAGATTGTTCTTTATTTCCTCTAGTGTGCATAGAGAGAGAGAGAGAGAGAGATCTGAGCTTCTCACCACACCCTTTGAGGAATTCAAGGAGTCGTGAGGGTAGGCTTTTATCTTTAAATTGGAAAACAGGTTTTGCTTCAATAACTTATTTGCTGAAGTTTTATTTGTAACATCTACTAACAAGGTATTATTCCTTAATTTTTTAATTGTAGATGTTTTTGTTCAGGATCTCATTGTTTTTTCGACAGTGAAGGGGGACAAATTGGTGATCGGAGTGTTCTCCATTGACTCCAAGACAATGAATCTCAGAAACTGCTTTTGATCAAATTCATTGTCTGACTCAGGTTCGGAGGCTAGGCTCTCCGAGCTGTATTCAGTATGGGGTCTTTTATTTTTATTTGTTGCCATGAGTTTTATTTTTTAAATTTCACCCTCCTTGCTCCCCACCCTCCTCGGAGCCCAACAGCGGGAGATATTAGGGGGGGAACCCATTCACCCTATTATCCCAGGGATACAAGAAAGGTATACTCACACTAGTAAGAGGCAGTTAGCATTTCGGGTTTCTCTTTGTTTTTCAGACCCATTTTTTATGAAAAATTCAAATTGAAAACCTTCTGTGTAACAGCTTTTCCTTACTAGTAGATTGACCCTTGCCACCGCCTTCTAATACTTACACGTGGTCTATCTCTTGTTTGTAGCTGAGAATCAGTCTGTTTTAGTGACACGTCTATTGAGTTATTTTGTTTGAGTTAGATGATTTTATGCAAGTAAGTATTAGGGCTTGACGTGACTAGCCGATTGATCGGATCGGACCTCTCCGACCGCCCGTCTAGCCCAGGTAAGGGCCAAAGTGATGTGTTGCAGGAACATGGCCTCTCTGCAACCGGGTCATGACCTGCTCAATCACCAGGATCCCGTCCTCAGACATCACAGGTCGCCACCCACGGCCTACAGGTGGCCCCATTGAGGGACTTTTACCCTCTGCAGAGGTGCAGTTGACGCATTCTGAAGCCCCGCCAACAGGACTAGGAACAAGTTATAGAGAGTATCGTAGAATTGGTAAGAGAAGGATGAGAACAGAATGGATGGGGAAAAGAACATAAGGGAAAGGATGCAAGTCAGAGAGATAGAAGATGGCAATTGATCTTTACATTTAAATTCTTGGAGAGTGTAGCTGTCCTCTGCAAGTATACAGAAGGGAATTCCACAAGTGAGAAGTGCAAGAAAAGAAGCTACTAGAGTTGAAATTGTGGTTACATTTTATTGGTTTCACTGTAAAAGGGTGGGACCTAGTTGCTAGTCTTGTAGCTCGAGTAAATTTGTGCAGAGGGGGCACCAGGGAGCTAAACTTGTCGGAGCAGAAGCCATGAAAATATTTGTAGAAGAGACAGAGGGAGGCCACATTACAGTGGTGAGAAAGTGACTGCAGATGAGCTACTAAGTTGGGATCGATCACATTGCAGATTCTCTGTTGGATTTTGTCAAGAACTCCGAGGTGAATGGCAGGGGCACCTGACCAGATGTGATAGCAGTATTCGATACACAGGTGGATGGTAGATTTAAATAATTATTTTCATTATGTAAGTTCTTTATGTATTTGTCCATACTTCAGAGATGAGGTAGTATTTACATTATTTACACCGTTTGAACTGTTGTCCTCATCTTTATTGCTATATTTACGAGGTTTTGGCTGTGTACACTATAAGCTTCTTCAGGTGCTAAGAATTTTAAACCAAATGCTTTATTCCAATTATAACACCCTCTGCTTCACTCCACACATTTCTCGCATGTTCGACCATTAAACCCAACAGATTTACAAATCAGGAGCATGTGCCAGCAAGCCATTGTCCACTATATTGTAATTTTTATCCTTGGAGAGTGGCCACACCGACTGACACAATAGGACCTGATTGGAGTGCAGGAAGCGAATTGAGATGATATTAGTAGCAAGATCAATAGAAAAAAAAAAAACAATGGATGATTAAAAAATTGAAGTGAGGACCAGAGATGTCCCACAAAGTCAAGTCATATGCACACAGTATTAGCATTGAGAGAGAGAGAAGATAAATCGGCAACAAGTGGGATCAGCTCCCACAGTGGTTTGACTATTATTCGCTTGACTACTTCAGCAATCAACTGAGGCTTCGTGCTATACTCGTGCTAGTGCATGCCTACTTCTGACTCATTGCCTACTGGACTTTTGCTTGCTTCCAAGGACTTCTATTCTCAGGCCTCCAGCCACTTTGGATATTCTCAGGGCTTTCAAAATCAATTCACCCAACTTCTTGGTGCTTTTGAAAACATTTTTCCTCAGTCTACTTTAAATCTCAGCAATTCTACTCTCATCTGGTCTCATTCATCTTCTCTTCTTCCCAATGTGCACTCTTTTCCTTGTCTTTTCTTCTCTCTCCAGTTCTCCCTTCATCTCCACTTTCTGTGCTCTGTTTGCTTCAGTGTGTCTACCTAAGTTTTTCTTCTTCTTCTGCTTTAATTTTCTCTGTTTTGTAACTCTGATTTTGATACAACAGAAGTCAATCGGGTAGTCATCCCCTCGTTCTCTTTCCCTCTCACATACACCCACACAGGGCAAAGTCCAATAGGACAGCCACTCATTGTCCGTGTCATCATCTGGGACCTTCAATTCTTCCTTTTCTCCAGCTTCCCCAACCACACACACAGAACCTTGGGTGGTCAGTTTGTAAGAGACAAAATAAAATGCTGCACATGCCATTAATTTCTTTCACAATGGTCAGTTGGTTGTGCAAAACTATTAGGTGCTGCTAGGTCTGGCCTTGCCATTGTCCCCACAACAAGAACTGATTCCAAGTTTTGTTCTGTGCTCACTTCAAAAAAACTTATTGATAAAGGAAGATGACTTTTCACTCATTCCTTGTTGTGACTTTACATTTCTTACCTAGTCCTTAACTGACATATTTTTCAAATCTTAATTCATGATCATTTTTAATTAATTCCGTTAATTCCACCAAACCAATTATAGCCTCATTTAGTTCCTAAATTAGCCCTGTCTCTTCTCAGCTCGTAACCTTATCAAATTAGCTATTGTTTTAAATATGCCAACCACTCTCTCTGTAATACAATCACTGAGGTATATCATTCTTATTCTATGTGTGATGTCACTTCTGGATGCCATGTCCAGTGGATATAGGTGTTGGTTAGTTCCAATGACTTGACTCAAAGAGTTGTGAGTTCAATACCTGGCTACAACAGTGATGAACAAATAATAGGAGAGTTGAGTTAAAAGGAGATAACTACATGGTATCTGGAAGTGGCATCAGTGATCGAAATAAAATTCCTAGCACCTGAAGAAGGACGAAGTGTACAACAACCAAAACATTGTAAACATAGCAATAAAGATGAGGACAACAATCCAAACAGTGTAAATAATGAAAAATATATTTGTTGTATAATAAAAATGTAAACAAAAACAAGGTAGCTTAGTTTCCACAAAATTGGTGAGCATTTGACCACAAATACGAATTCTGTTGATTTTATGACCATGGTTCTTATAAAAATATTAATCTGCATTAAAAGAACTTTTTAAAGACATACAACTTGACCATATTGGGAAATGCTAGCATATAGTAGCAGATGCCAAAATCTATTATTTTGAATTTGGCCCAATTCCGTTAAACACTTGTAGCCCAGACCACATTAAAAAATCCACTACAAAGTTTTGTGCATATTTTGCCATAAGGCAGACTAATCTGTTGTCAGTTTAAAAAAAAATAGATACACATTTTGAGAAATTAAAGATCAAATGGTTATGGTCAAATCATTTTATTTGACTTCAAAACAAACAAAAAAAATCACATTTTAGATATATCCAAGTACTTTAAGATGGTATATAAGTTAGCTTTGTAGCTGAAAAAACAATTGAGATATTGATATTTAAACTTTTTAACTATTTTCCAAAATTCACTTTTTTGCCAAAGATGAAAGAGTTATATCTCTGGAACCCTTTAATCTGTAAAATAGGTTCCATTCAATTCATAGAATGGATTTCCCTTCAAGGATGCTTCATACCTTGAAAACTCACATGATTGGCTCTGTGTACCACTAATTTGTACCTCCAAATATGAAGTACTGTTGCCATATTTGGGTGGGAGCTGCCCAGACTTCACTTTCCATTCTTGAAAGAGTTCAAAAGTGTCTTTTAGTCCTTGTTGGAGAAAAATTATTCTCTACCCTCCAACTTCTCTCACTGGTCTATTGCTATTACCATGGAAAGTGCTCAGACACACATTTCTTTGGTTCTACCAAGTTTGACCTTCATAGCTAGGACCTGCCATGACACTTCCATAGTAGCAAACCACCCACATTCCCTCTGTATTCCATTCATGAGAAGTCCCACTCAAACAGCATCTTTCCACAAACCACTGCCCTATGGAACAGACTCATGAAAGGATGTTTCCCCAATCACTACAATCTTAACCTGTTCAAGTCTAGAGTCAATTGTTATCTTACCCCCTTAGCCATATAAACTACACCTTGATGTAATCCTCGACCTTGAATGTCCCCCAAGCCTTGTATAGTATGAACCTTAATGTAAAAAAAAAAAATAAATAAATACATGAAACTTTATGTGTATCAAATTTGAAAAAAATTAATGTCGGTGATGGTCAAAACCTGGCTGATTTGACATGGAATGACTCAATTGAGACTTAAGACCAATTCTCCTCATGCAATAGGTAAAATCGCAGACCTTCTTCACCACTTCTATTTTTTAGGTCACCTGTGTTGCCCATTTAAAAAGGTAATTTTAATATTATATTTAATTTTTATTGAATAAGGTGTTTATCCAAGATATTTTTTGCATTAATTAAAATTACATTTACTGGCAATATACTAAATTTGAAATGTATTTACCTCATCTGTAGACCTGTCTGTATCCATAGCGTGTTAAAATTTTCACCTATATCTTCAGAATATTTTCTTTTTCCCTTTATTTTTCTATTTATTTGTTTGTTCTTTAAAAAAATCCACTCTGTGTCAGTCTTATAATGTTACCACCCTTTGGAATTGACCAACATCCGCTACAGGTGTCACCGGACCATCATCCTGTGACTGTTGCAATAATGGTGTAAAGGGGACAAATTTCCTCAGAATTTATTCCTCACGCGGAATGGAAGGACATGAGCAACAGGTATCACTGGACCGTTATCCAAGGTAACGGCCCAGTGACACCTGTTGTAAATAACTCTTGGAACCTGGAATGTTAGAACCTTGAACAGCAGTAAAATGTGAAGTAGATGTTTAGATTGAATATTAACATTATAAGCATATGTGAAATGAGGTGGCCAAACAACAGAGACTTCATCAGTGACAAGCACAGAATTATATACACAGGAGGTGAAAATAATGAAAAAGGACTTGGTGTTATACTAGATAAAGACAAGAAAATGCATCATGGGATACTGCCAGATATCTGAGAGAATTATAGTAGTTAAAATGAAAGGAAAGCCTCTCAATATATAGGTAATAGTGGTATATGCACCAACATCACAAAGTACAGAAGAAGAAATCAAGTCCTACTCCATGCTAGATTATGCCAAAGCATAGTGAAAATCACAAAAAAAATCAGAATTATCATGGGAGATCTAAATGTCAAAGTTGGCCAAGGAAAAGAAGGTGAAATAGTTGGCAACTTCGGACTAGGACACTGCTATAGCCATGGTGAGAAATGGGTCCAATGGTGCACAGCGAATGACCAGATAATAACCAATACCTGGTTCCAAGAGCACTCAAAAAGACTATGGACATGGAGAAGTCCAGGAAGAGAAACTAAAAACCCAATTGACTACATTACTATCAACAAGAGATTCAGAAATGCAGACTGAACACAACAAATAATGGAGAAATGCAAAAAAAATAAAGGAACTAACAGGGCAAAGAACATGTTCAGCAATAGGATGTATAAAAGCAAAAGATGGCAGACTAATACTAGAAAAAGAAAAAATACTTCAGAGATGGGACGAGTACATCAGAAATCTCTTCCATGACAGCAGAGAGCAACCAACAATGCAAAAAATACAAATGGACCAGAAATATTAAAAACCGAAGTAGAATTGGCAATGGCCAAATTGAAGAGAAACAAAGCAGTGGGACCAGACAGGATTGTAATAGAGATGGTGATGTCTCTAGAAGACTTTGGCGTCGACAGACTAACAGAAATATAAACAAAATCTACAGCAGCAGCAATATACCAGAAGACCTAAGCAGATCAATCTTCATAACACTACCTAAGAAGCCAGGTGCAAAGGAATGTGTGCTTCATTGAACAATCAGTTTAATGAGCCACATAACAAAACTCATCATTTAGATTCTGATGAACAGAGTGCGCAACAGAATCAGCCCATAGATAGGACAGGAACAATGTGGATTTGTTAAAGATACCGGAACAAGGAATGCGATATTCATGCTCAGAATGCTATCTGAACGAGAAATACAAATACAGAAGGACCTTTATCTGTGTTTCATAGACTATGCAAAGGCATTTGACAAAGTATGACACAAGGACTTGATAGAGATGCTCGACAACCTCGACATTTTCAGAAAAGACCTTATGATAATCAAGAATCTATATTGGCAGCAAACCACATGTGTATGGATAGGAAGTGAACTCAACAGGTATTCAAAAATAGAAAGGGACATAAGACAAGGATGTGTTTTCTCACCAGATCTTTTCAACCTGTACAGCAAAGCAATTATGAGAGAAATAAATCCTTCCCAGGATTCAACAACAGTCGGCCACAATCTCAACAAGATCAGATACATGGATGACATGGAGCTGATAGCAGAAACGGAAAGAAAATGCAGGACATTCTACAGAAGTTAGCAAAAGAAAGTGAAAAGAAAGGACTGAGCATAAACCTCAAGAAAATTGAATGTACGGTCATCATCAAAAAGAGGAGACCAATATGCCAACTGCAGGTCAGAGAATCTGAAATAAAACAAATTCAAATACCTGGGAAGTGTTTTGACAGAGGATGGAAAGTGTGACATGGAGATCCAAAGATGCATTGGCATTGCCAAAGACACATTTCGGAAGCTAACCAGAATACTGAAAGACAGGAAAATCTCATTAGAAACAAAGAAAAGAGTGCTGAATTGCTATTTGGTATCTGTCCTTCTGTATCGAAAGATTCAGGAAGAAACAAATGAGGTTCCTGGGACACGTAATGAGGAAGGAGGGCCTAGAGAACTTGATACTCACAGGTTGGATAAACGGAAGGAAGAGACAGAGCCAAGTGGAAGTCCATGATCAACTACGTCCTGAAGGGACATGGCACATGAAGAAGAAGCATATCTCAAGTAGAACTTATATATACAATACATTGCTAATGATGCTGAAAATATGGTCCATTCACTGTACCACTTCAGTAAGTACCTTACTTTTGATATGCTCTTGTAGCAGTGACTTACCTCGGTGACCTAAACGGAGTAGAGTCAGGTGAATGTTTTGTAACGGAGTGTGGCGACGGCGAATTGGCGAGCGTTGGTCAGATGGAGAATTGGACAGCACTTTGTGGTAAACAGAATTGGTGTCACTTGTGGCTGTTTATATTTACTGTGCTGAGCGCTCATTGGCCAGGTCAAGTGTACAAAACGTGGTATGCTCATTTTGAGGGGGCTCGTTGTTGTATTTGAGTCGTCGTTCATGCGAGAATAGCGTTTCGAAGATTAAGACAAGATGTGTAGATTGTGTTTTGAAATACTTTCCTGTGGTTGCTTCCTACCAATACATTATTATTTTTTTTCTTTTTACAACAAGCTATTTCAGCATTTATTTTGTCTGCCTTTCTTTCCATCATGGCGGACAAGATTTTTGACATCCGGCTGATTCCGGAGTACACCGGTGCTGTGACTGATATGCCGATCGTGGAATGGATCGAGAACATTGAACTAGTTTGCGAGCTTTGTAACATGGACAAAATTGAGCGTGTTTTGCCTCTACAGCTACGTGGCGGTGCTCTTGCTGAAGAAATTAAGTGAGCCCTAATGACCGCATACGCAACAGATGCATTTAATGCTTACGACCAATTTGTGGCACGTCACCTTAGGCCGAATGAAACAGTTGACAAATTTTTGGCTGAACTACATCACCTGGCTTGTTTGGTAGGAGAATCATTGCCAGAACGTTGGATAGCATCCCCCTTTGTATCTGGTCTGCCACAACAAGTTAGACAGCTTCTGTGGGCATCCACTAGAATGGAAACTATGACTGTGGAGCAGTTACTAACCCAGGCTTGGGCTACCATGACTAACAACAAAGAACACGAGGTATCGGTCGCTGTGTCTGCTTGACAGACAGACAAGGAAGATATTCCTACCAACTAAGGTAGAGGAGCTGTCACATGCTATAGATGTTCTGGTCCTAATCATATAACCAGGGATTGTCTGGAGGGTCATTCAGAGAGAATGGACAATCGCGTGCAAAGAACCTGCCGTGAAATAAGATGTTATAAATGCGATAAGGTTGGGCACATATCGTCAGAGTGCACATATCAGGGAAATGCTTAAGGGAGGAAGACGTCAGTGCCAATCTTCTTCCCAAACAATTACAAAAACGGGAACTACCTGCTGTGGAGGTACTTGTCAGTGGGCAGAAATGCGCTGCTCTGGTGGATTCTGGGTGCTCACAGACGCTGATGAGCAAAGCTCTACGGAGGCAAAAGGAGTTAGAGGTATTAACCATTGATGGAAGGACTTTAAAGTGTCGTGTGTACGGCAAAATCAAGTTGGGTATTGAACAGGCTCGTCCAGTGACTATTGAGGTCTTGATCGTCGATAGGCGATTATTAGGATATGATCTCATTCTCGGAATTGATGCAATCAGGGAGCTTGGTGTCGTGCATTTAACCAGATTGGGTGAAGTGCACTTTCATGATGAAAAGTTTAGCTTGTGTGCCACCATTGCTATTGATGAGCCTGATTTCAGGGTGACGTTTGACAACAACAATAAAGTATGGAGCACAAGAAGAAGATCTGGCCGGTGTTGGACTATCAGGAATTAAATCAATTTGTAAAGGCATTTACTGCAGATGCGGATGTGTGCGCAAAGAAACTTAGAGACTGGAGACGACAAGGAGCCAATGTATCTCTGTTGGACTTAAGAAAGGCCTACTTACAAGTTCATGTTGATAAGGCATTATGACCCTTTCAGACTGGTTTTTAGAGGTCAGTGATTTTGCTTAACCTGGTTGGGTTTTGGATTAAATGTGGCACTGCTTATCATGAAGGCTATTATCGATGCAGTAGTAAATCAAGATCAAATGATTAAGCGCGCCACATCAGCATATATTGATATTTTCATCAATGAAGAACTGGTTTCTGCAGTACACATGCGGCAGCATCTCGCTGATCTGTAAGGATCCAGAACAATTAGAAGACAGAGCCAAAGTCTTAGGCTTGCAGGTCTGGGGGAGGACGGCACACTACGATGGAAATGAGGAAGTGAAGTCTCAGACATTCTATTGATAGTCACCCGTCAAAGCATCTTTTCACTTTGCGGGAAACTTGTGGGCCATTACCCCGTGTGTGGCTGGCTCAGAGTGGCGACTGCATTTATAAAATGACAGGCAATCACGGTGACCAATGGATGGGATGATGAAGTCAAAGATGTCTTCCTCCGTTCCATGCTAACGGAAACAGTGGCCAAGGTACATGAGATGGAGCCCGTAAGAGGAGACTGGTTCGTTGATGTTAGGGAGATGAATGTGTGGGTGGATGCAAATTCTGTGGCCACAGGAGTGGCATTAGAAGTAAATGGGAACATTGTGTAGGATGCTAGTTGGTTGCGTCCAGTTGAAGATTCTAAGCATATAAATTTGGCCGAGCTTGATGCCGCAATAAAAAGGTGTAAACATTTGGTTACAGATTCAACCTGGTAAGCTTCAATGTTACATTTGGTTACAGATTCAAACTGTGTACATCGATGGATATCGGATACCCTTACTGGAAAGGTGTGAATGAATACAAAGGCGGCCGGTGAGATGCTGGTAAGAAACATTGTGAGCATTGACAGAGGAATATGCCTTGACGATGGATGTAACGCTGGTGAAGTCCTGTTTAAACCGCGCAGACTGCTTGACCCGAGTACCACAGAGATGGTTAGATTCGCATCGACAGAGAAGAATTGATGCCGAAAGGTTGCGTCATTGTGGAAAGTAGATTAAACAAAAACCAGGTGATTTATATACACCACCAAAGTGGCCACCTGGGTGTGAAAAAGACGTTATATCTGTTGACCCATTAGTGTCTAGAAAACTTGTTGAATCTGTTGTCAGAACTTGTGAAGCCTGCCAGTCAGTTGATCCTGTGCCGGTGCGTTAGAAAAAGGGGATGTTAGATGTCGAAGCAACTTGGAATAGATTGGCGATGGATATTACCCACTATTGAGGCGGTCATTTTCTAACACTTATTGACTGTGAGCCTTCTCGATTTGTGATCTGGCAACTGCTGCACTGGCAGGACTCCACTCGTGTTATTCATCAACTGGAGGCAATTTTCCATGAGAGGGGCCTGCCAGCTGAAATCCTGATGGATAATGACACTGCATTCACGTGTCAAAATTTCAAAAAAAATTTTTAAACAGTTGTCGGGTACACTTGAGATTTAAATGTGCTTATGAACCAGCTGGGAATGGAATTGTGGAATGTTATCATAGGAGTATAAAAACTATCGCAGCCAGAAAACAATGCTCGGTGTCAGAGGCAGTCTACTGGCACAATGTCACTCCCAAGGACAATCTTTCAGCTTCCACAGCACCGGCCAATATCTTGCATAGATACCATGTTCGTGTACAAAACATTGATACCGTGCCCTCACATACACCACAAAACAGTCACGGAATGTACAAAGAAGGGGACATTGTCTGGGTTAAAAGCCCAAAAAGCAGATACACGACCAAATTCAAAACAGGTCGTGTAACCCAGGTAATTAGTCTGCAGTCAGTGCGAATTGATGGTACATCGCAACATGTAAAAAATTTACACCCATTTTTAGGATCAGATCCGTTGACAGACACTGATAGTGACACAGTGGAGAGTGACCGATTTATATATTTAAAATCTAGTTTGTCAGATAATTCCTCTAGTACCAGCAGTTCAGAGACTGATGCCAGAACAACCGATGACACTTCAGGCTGTAGTTCGTCCGAGAAAGAGACCTTCGTTGTTCCTCTTCGAAGAAGTATCCAACAGAAGAGACCTGCCCTGGGATGCAGAACCTGTGATCAGGAGATCTGGGGGGGAGTGTAGCAGTGACTTACCTCAGCAACCTAAACAGGCCAGAGTTGGGTGTATATTTTTTAAGGGAGTGTGGCGAAGGTGAATTGGCGAGTGTTGGTCAGATGGAGAATCAGACAGCCCTTTGTGGTAAACAGAATTGGTGTCGCGTGTAGCCATTTATATTTACTGTGCTGAGCGCTCATTGGCTGAGTTGTAACCAGGTTAAGTGGATAAAACGTGGCATGCTCATTTTGAAAGGGGGGTCGTCGTACTCGAGTTGTCGTTCGCGTGAGAATAGTGTTTTGGAGATTAAGACAAAACATGTGAATTGTGTTTGCCTGTTTGAAATACGTTCCTGTGGTTGCTTCCTACCAATACATTATTATTTTTTTTCTTTTTACAACAGCTCTACTTTTACAAGAGCCACATCAGATTGAAAATGAAGTATTGTTACCATATCCAGGCTGGAGCTGCCCAGCCCATAAATATCTATGTGGCTTTGTGGGTGATGAATTGTCTTCTAGCGTTCTCCCCAGACAAAATGCTGCAAGCTACTTACTACTCTACTGCTATTTCCATAGAAAATGTTCAAACAAGCAACATTCTTTAGATCCCCCAGCTCTAATCCTCCCAACTAAGATCCACCATAACACATATACTATTTCATTTGTGTTCCATTAGTAAGGAGTAAGTTGAACTCAGATAGCTTCTTCCCTAGAACTATGGTTTTGAGGAACAGAATCCCAAGAGGATGCTTTCCTAACCACTTAACCTCTTTAAATATAGATTTAACCATTATCTTTCACATATCCTCATAAACTGTACCCTTTACTGCTCACAAAACCATCTTCAGTAACCATCTACCTTGAGTAGCCCTTGTGTAGTATAACATTAACATAAAAATTTAAAGAAAAATCAGCAAAATCATTCATATTTTTTGTTTTGCAAAAATTCAACATCCTATACATACTTACAGTGTTTTCGGATAAAATTGGAAAATTTCATATAATAAGTTGCCAGCTGGCAAAGTCGACTCAAAGCCTGTTCTTCAGATGAATGTAAAAATGGAAGTCCATTTTGCACCTGAAAAAAACAAACATACACATACATATAGGAAATCGACAATATCTGTTTGAATTATAGCATAAAAACTGTAGGTGCTAAAAATTTAAGACAATAGGTATGAAAATTATTTACAAATTCTTTTCTAAATGAATATTCATCAATTATTTTTTGCCCAACCTCACACCTTAGGTGTATGTTTTTATTTGTTTTCTTTTTTTTTTAAATATTTTTCAGAATTGTTTTACCTTTGGTTATTAATTGAAGCAAATGAAGAATTAAAATGTCCTTTTTCTAATATCTTTCTGCTAGAACTGCAAACAAATCTCAGTGCTCCATTACTTCAAAACAACTCTTTGTTAGAAAAATCTGTCAAATTTTTTAAAAGTCTCCATTAAGAAACAAGCTAGATTTTATAAAAGAACACTTTAATAGGAAAGAACTAAAGTTAATCCGAAACTGCAAGACAAGATAAAATAGATTTAAGCTGAAACAATGCATCTCCAAAGCATTGAGAGTAATTTGTTTCACTGATACAATCATATCAAGAGTGGGAAATTTTAGCAGGCATCAGTAATATGTTTTGTCTCTTTGAAATAACTCAAAGACCTGTGATCGAGAGATGTGACACTTTTGACTGCTGAAATTTCCTTCAAATTCATTATAAAAAACATTCAGAAGAATACTCCACTAGCAAATTCATTAAAAGAAATCCTGAGTAATTATTATTCCTCACGACAAACATAGATTGTAGGTTTACTTAAATACCTTCATGACCCTAGAACTTTGAAAAATCAGGTTGATAAGCTTTACTCCTCTTCTAAAATTGGACTGAAGAAATCTGCAGATAGAATCTTTAAAAGGCTTTTCTCTAAAAATAGTGGATCAGCTGCTCTAAAGATACAACTGGGAAAAGGGTAAATGATGACACATTACTTACAGAATATTTACAAGAAATAGAATAGTTAGAAACGATTCTTCTAAAAAAGGAACCTTCTGCAACTTTTAATGTCAACATGGGATTTAAGAGCTTTGAAGTATCTTTAAAAAGAACAGGAAATATAGACAAGCTATATAATGCATTTCTTTCATTTAAGCTTACAAGTGCAGTGTTATATTTTCGTAAAAATTTCTATTGCACGTGATTTTGCACACGTTCCTTTTCCTTTAAAAAGGCTGAGTTCTTTTCTTTCTTCGGCATTTTGTTTACCTGCTCTTGCGTTTACTGCATGCTCTTGTGTTGCGAAATTAGTTCTGTAAAGCCTATTAAAGAGGTTTTGTTTCCGTCTTCAGTTACGTTAAAACACCACCACAATTTACAGAACTAATTTTCTATTTTCCTCATGGAGAAAATAATTCGCCTGGACAAATTTGACGTTTCCTCGGCAGACCCACAGGCCAGCAAGCTTTGGAGATTATGATATCGTAACTTTAATTACTTCCTCTCAACTATTGCTTCGTTAAACCCTGATAAATTCGAAGTTCTCTATTTAAACATCGGTCCCACTGTTGCTGACGTTATCGAGGGTTGTTCTGGCTTTGAACATGCTGTTGACTTACTGAAAGGTGTCTACGACAAGTCTCCAAGTGTTATTCATGCTAGACATCTGCTTTCTACGTGTTTGCAACAAGAAAGTGAGTCTGTCGACCAATACCTTCAGGCCTTGAATCGACTTGCCGCTGACTGTTGCTTTAAAGACGTAACGGCCACCACTTACAGGGATGAATCTGTCCGTGATGCATTTATTCGTGGTCTTCGGTCCTCATTGATATGTGCTAGGCTCCTTGAAACTGACACTAACTCTCGCAGAAGCTACTCAATGTGCTAGGGCTTTAGAACAAGCTCACTTTCGCGCGGAATCGTATGCCACCCAGATTGGAGCAGCCGCCGTTACTTCTATTACTGGAACTAAAAATGTGTTGACCGATTCTGCCGAGGAGGCCACTGGTATTTCTAAAAATTCTGCTCTAACTGATTCTCCAATGAAGTGTGACTCTGTACTGTTCTCTCCTGCCCTTCCTGTTCGTGGCAAGTGTTACAACTGTGGAGGGAGACGTCACTTTAAGGACGACCGCCGCCTCTGCCCTGCCCACAATAAGGTATGTCGAAGCTGTGGTAAACTCGGGCATTTTTCTAAAGTTTGCCGTTCTACTCTACCGACACATTCACGTTCTTCTTCTGCTATCATAGGGGCCCGTGCTAAAGGTGGTGATAGTTGCCCTCCTATCACCGAAACTGTGGAGTTAAAAGGGAAAAAGTTAACTGCCCTTATAGACACCGGCAGTTCTGATAATTTTATCAGTGCCCGTATTGTCAAAAAAATGAGACTGCCCACTTTAAAACGGAACTCCGTAATTTCTATGGCATCATCCGCCGTTTCCCTTAAACTGTCTGAATATTGCACCGAGAACGTTTTCTTCAATGGTTGCGAATATAAAGAGATTGACCTTACTGTGCTTCCTGACTCCTGTATGGACATTATACTCGGAATGCCGTTTTTGAAACTACACCGCGGTATTACTATTTCTTTTGGTGGATCTCAGGAAATTTTAAAAATCTGCGCGCTAACTAGGATCAGTTGTGCCCCTGTAAAATTGTTCCGAAACCTGACCCATGCAGACCCATTGCTACTAAATCCCGAAACTACCATGAGGAGGATGCCCGATTTATTGAAAAAGAAATTCTTCAACTGCTTGAAGACGATGTCATTGAAACCAGCTATTCACCGTGGCGTGCTCAAATTGTTGTGACTTCGTCGCCTAATAGAAAGAAACGATTGGTGGTTGATTCTTCCCAAACCATTAACCATTTCACACTACTTGATGCGTACCCTTTGCCTCGGATTGAGGATCTCGTAAACCAAATTGCCCAGTATCATATTTTTAGTACGATTGATTTGTCTAAAGCTTACTACCAGATCGAAATTTGTCCCGAAGATCGGCCTTACATGGCTTTTCATGCTGGAAATCGTTTGTATCAATTCAAACGAATACCCATGGGTGTCACTAATGGGGTTTCTGCCTTTCAACGATTTATGAATTCCTTTATTTCTGAAAATAAGTTATCCGGAACTTTTTCTTACATTGATGACATTACTATTTGGGGTAAAACTCAAGAGGAGCATGACGCTAACTTGGAACGTTTCTTAAAGGCTGCCTCAACATACAACCTCGAAATAAACCGAGAAAAATCAAAGTTTTCGCTTCGTTCTATCAATTTGCTTGGATACCAAATCTGTGACGGAACTATTCAACCTGACCCTGAGCGTTTGAAACCTCTTTTGCAAATGCCTCCTCCTTCGGATTCAAATTCGTTAAAGAGGTGCCTTGGTACGTTTTCTTACTACGTGAAATGGATACCTAAGTATTCACACAAAATTCGTCCCCTGGTTGAAAATAAACAATTTCCCATGCCTCCTATAGTTGTGAATTCTTTCGAAAAACTTAAGAAAGACGTTGCCGAATCATCTGTAAAGGTTATCGACGACGAACTACCATTTACTATTGAAACCGATGCCTCAGAGAAAGCTATAGGAGGCACTCTCCTACAGGCTGATAGGCCTGTAGCATTCTTTTCCCGATCATTAAACCCATCTGAAATACGACTACATATAGTTGAAAAAGAGGCTTACGCGATAGTTGAATGTGTCCGAAAATGGAGGGACCTCCTTGTTGGGAAGCACTTTACTATCATAACAGACCAGCAAGCCGTATCTTTTATGTATAAGCCAACTAACGGAGGAAAAATTAAAAATGATAAAATCATTCGGTGGAAAATGGAGCTTCTCCCGTTCTCGTACGATATAAAACACCGTCCCGGAAGTGAAAACACCGTTGTTGATGCTTTGTCGAGAGTGTGTGGTGCTGCTGCTTCCTCCTTGGAGGAGCTAAGGACCATACACAGTTCATTAATACACCCTGGGGTTCAACGTTTTTGGCACTTTATACGATCACAAAATATGCCATACTCAATTGATGAAGTTCGGCGCGTGACATCCGAGTGTACAACTTGTGCAAAAATAAAACCTCAATTTTCCAGCCCTACTAATAATACGCTAATCTGCTCTACTGCACCCTTTCAGCGCCTCTCCGTAGACTTCAAAGGGCCTGTCCCGGCATCATCGAAAGGATGTCGTTACCTATTTACTATCGTCGATGAGTACAGTCGATTTCCCTTTGCATTCCCGTGCCGTGATTGTTCTTCGCAAACCGCAATCAAGTGCTTGACGAATATTTTTTCTATTTTTGGACTCCCCACTTTCATCCATTCTGATAGAGGAACGTCGTTCCTGTCCGAGGAGTTCAGAAATTTCCTGACGAGACTTGGGGTTGGGTGCAGTAACACCACTGCATACAACCCAAGAGGCAACGGTCAGTGCGAGCGTTACAACGGCGTTATTTGGCACTCAATATTATTGGCCTTGGAATCTAAACGGTTACCCCTTAGTGCTTGGCAGGACGTTCTGCTCGATGTTTTAAATTCTATTCGTTCCCTACTATGCACTAGTACAAATGTGACTCCCCACGAACGCTTGTTCAAATTTGAAAGGCGCTCTTCTACCGGTACTGCCTTACCTGTTTGGCTCTGCGAACCTGGAAGGGTACTGCTGAAACGGTTTGGCAACAGGAGCAAGTATGACCCGATCGTAGAGGTGGTGGAACTCCTCGAGGCCAACCCTACTCATGCAAGAATACGGTATGATGACGGCCAGGAGGATTCAGTGACGCTAAGACATTTGGCTCGCTTTCCACGCTCTGATGAACATCAGGGTCCTGCTGAGAATACTCGACCCGACCTTGCAAATGCAGACCCGGCCCGTTTGATTGAAACAAGTCCAGTTGACACTACACTTAATGTGGAGGAAATAGAGAATCAGCCTTCCCAGAGACCTGCCAATCCTTCGAATAGTGAACTGCCCCCGCGGCGGTCTAGCAGGATTCGTAGACCAGTTCAGCGACTGGACTTATAAATAAAATAAATAAAATAATATATACACCCACCTTGCAATCTCTCTTACTAGTGGGGGGAGATTGTTATATTTTCGTAAAAATTTCTATTGCACGTGATTTTGCACACGTTCCTTTTCCTTTAAAAAGGCTGAGTTCTTTTCTTTCTTCGGCATTTTGTTTACCTGCTCTTGCGTTTACTGCATGCTCTTGTGTTGCGAAATTAGTTCTGTAAAGCCTATTAAAGAGGTTTTGTTTCCGTCTTCAGTTACGTTAAAACACCACCACATGCAGAATCTGAAAAAGCATTTTCAGCAGCAAGATTGTACCTCACAAAATTGAGATCAAATCTTTATGAAAAAGTCACTGAATAGTCTTTGCTTTTTTTGTCATCTTTTTATTCTATATTTCAAAATGAACAAATAATCTGATTAGTTTGCTTTGCATTAAAAGATTCTATTATTTTTCTTGTATTAGTAAGGTCTTGATATTGATCTTTCTTTTTTCTATTTACATATATATTGAAAAATGGTAATACAGGCTGTGCACTGAATTGGCAAAAAAATACTCAGTAGAATTACCTATTTCATCTGAGTGGATCCATTGTGCACTCCTTTTATTGCTTTTCATGTGAATTTACTGAAGCACAATGGTTCACATGCTTCAAGGACAATTTTTTGTCTTGAAAACTAACAGTGTGAACTCTTCATTGGGCAAGAAGAAACACTATGCTTGGTACCAATGATGCACATGATGGTACAAATGGCAAGGTTAAGTTCATGGAGAGTTGTTTCTTTCTCGCCATCATCTGATTTTGTCCTTCAAACACTAGCTGAAGGTCAAAATCAGAGTAAAACAAGATAGGCATTCTTCAGTGGACTTTGCTGAAAGTTGGATGAACACTGCATTCCTGGTACGAGTGAATAGAGCTAACCTCGAGTTGACTGATTGAAAAACTTGTTCTAAGAAAAATGTACCCATTCACCTAGTTAAGTTAGATTAGAAATAGTTTGGTTTGATTTTCTTTAAAATTATTAATTTAGCTAAGAAATAAATGATCATTCATTAGCCTCTTTTTCGTTAAGTTCCCTTCATTTGTGAGAACATTTAGTTTTGGTTTTATTTTATTAATTTTTTTCTAAATGTTCTCTTTTTCTGAGTTCTTAGAATATGGAGAGATCAGCATTTTTCTTTGTATATAATTTTCATTTAAAATCATGTGGCATTTTTTAAAGATATAAAGAAAAATCACTGTTTTTATTCCTCTCTCCACCTATTTGTAAATACAATTGATAAACATACAACTAGTTTAGCCATTAAACGCATACTGAAAAGCCCTTTGCTTAAAAGCTAAGAATAATATATTTAGAGTTTTACTTTTATTTTTATAAACTTTTTTTTTGCATAAACTAATCATTACTATGAAAACACATCTCTCCATTTCAAGTATTAGCAGACTGAAATGCCTGTTTGTAAATAAAAATCATAAAAACTAAATGTTAACACTAATACTGAAAGTACTTTTCTCTAAAATACTATTTTATAATCTACTTTTGAAGAATATTTTACATTTTAACATAAAATTACTTTCAAAATGAAATTAATTTTTTTAACGTTAAATGACAAGAAAAAATTCATGCTACCTAAATATATTTTTTGACACTTGTCAAGGATAGATTTTCCC
This sequence comes from Ascarosepion bandense, assembly GCA_037127315.1. Taxonomy (NCBI): domain Eukaryota; kingdom Metazoa; phylum Mollusca; class Cephalopoda; order Sepiida; family Sepiidae; genus Ascarosepion; species Ascarosepion bandense. The sequence continues at coordinate 586,619 of JBBBDQ010000139.1, read as the reverse complement.
TAAATTTTTGGAAATGATTTTAGATCTAAAAACTGATTTAAACAATTTTCCATATGATTGATCAAAAATTCATTTTTGGCAGGTGAGAATAAACTTTGCTAATTTTTTCTACTGTTAGCTTGACAATAAATAAATTTGCTAGATAGGAGCTTTTATATACCGGTGCATAACCTACCTACTTCTTTAAGGGCAGTTTAAGGGCTCCATGTAACAAAATTTTTATCTGTTGAGGAGACTAGCATGTAAAGGGCTTTGTTTGAGTGTCATTAAGGATACCATAACTTATGGTAACAGAAAGGGAATAAGGAAGATGCGGTGACATTAAAATGAAAAGGAAAATTTATTAACATTTTCACTTAAGAAAATATAGCAAAAAATGTTCAGAGAGTCCATTTGAGATTCTACCAAATGAGCTAACTTTGCTTTGTAGTCCCAGAGATCATGTCACAAAAAAATTGTATACATGCAGGAGTTTTACCCAAGCAGTAGACAGAGTTTTTTCATAACATTGATGAACTTCTGCTAGCTCTCCAGCTGCCTTTCGCTGTTAGAATCAGGCTTCAGTGAGTGTCTGGCCAAAAGAGGAAAGTGATGGCGATTGCTTGGAAGAGTTTTTTTTTTTTTGGCTCAATGAAAAATAAACTATTGGTTGTTAAGCTGCTTGGATCTTTTCTAATCACTCAGAAAACATCTGACAATTTAATTTTTCTGTCTCAAAAGTGGAGAGACAGAGCTGACCTTAAACTTAGTTTGTGTCATCATCTGAATGGTGGCAATTAAGGCAGGTGAAAAGACTGATTTTTGTTGAAGAGTATTTCTGACAGATTACAACATGTCCTAGAACCACTAACAGAGCCAACATGCGGTCTATACTGACTGTATGATGTCAAGCAGACCTTTAGTTGCAGTTTCTCATACATAGACATGATCAGTAGTTTAACAAAGAGAGTTACTCTCAAACCCTTGATCACTACGTGCAACTCCGTATTAGCACAACCTTTTGACGGTTCCCTACAATTACGTCAACCCAATTTCACTCTCAACGGTGAAACTATAAACATGTTTCAAGTAATTCTCGACAACGTTACACGCTGGGATGATCTCTCAGATATGAAATTGACTATGGTGAGATTCGAACTAGGATCGTTTCACACTACGAATGAAAAAGTAATTATAACGTAGCTTTAATACGAGCAGAAGACAAATTTTTACTGGGTAGAATAATACTTTCTTGTTTTAATTATCGTTTCTTAATCAGAATTTTAATTAACTCATTCTATCAGTAAGACAATTCTTACGATTGCTTTTTAAAAAAGTAATTTTTTGCCAAAATAAACTGTGAGAATGCCATACCAAATAATTTTAAAGATGTAATACATAAATTAAAAGCGATTAATTAAAATTAAAAATATTTCATAAGAGGTTTGTTATTCAGTTACTAAAAAATTGAAATAAGTAATCCTCTATTTGCAAATACTTATAAATTTAATGAATTCCAAATTTTTTTAATTAATACGTTTTATTTACCTGTATTCGATTATCATATTCAGCAAATATATTCCCAGTATGTCCAGAAAGGGCAAATAATAATTCATGCAACATTTCTTCCACTAACTTATACATAAAATAAAATTGGCGGAATCAACAAAATTTGAGTTATCGTCCATTACACACATTTCAGTCGAGGGGTGGCGCTATGCTCATCCGCCAAATAAATGTAATTCCTACGCGGCGAAAATAAAACCTATCATATGTATAAATTTATTTACCTATTTTTACTTTAGCTCCTAATGAAACGACCAAATAATTTCATATAACTACTTGCTCGATATAATTCAGTGCTTTTGTATTTTATTTGTGTTAGTTACATAAAGACTTAATCACCTTACGAGCACGGATACTGCCACATAGTTAGTCAAATCAGGATCTACTTTCTTGATACTGTGTGAATCTCGGTCTCTTTTTTAATCAGAAACCGGAGGTATATTGTTGTCATGTCAAAGTCGGTGAGTAATTTTTATATTTTTTCCTTCTTTGTCAATTTTATTCTCTAGTAAACCTGTCCTTTTTTTATGTTAGTATTTAATTTAATTTATGCAAATAAGCTTATTTCATGTTTAAGTAAAATTTGCTTAAACGTAACTTTAAATCGACATGTGCTTGTACGTATAACCAACATGGCCGGTGTATTAAGCCACGTGAAGCTTAAACTAATATTACTTTAAAAATTGACATGTTGAAATTCACGTCAGTTACTAGTTCATATTATTAGTAATAAATGTGAGTTCGTTCAATTTTTAAAAGGATTTTTTTTTTTGCACGTTGTCATTTTTTGCTCTTTCAAAAAAAAAAAGCTTTTCTAGCATTATATTTTTAAATGACCAGAACAAATGCCTAGTTAGATTTCCGTATTTCTTATTTTTATTCCTACACGTTGCTGCTGTTACGTGGCGCTCATTTTCTTTCCTTATTTTATAGATCGATTCTATTTAATCCAAATCGTTTTGAATGGGTTATAGTTTTTTTTAGGTTAAGAGATTTATTAGCTTAGCATAAATCATCACGAATACCGTGAATATGTAGGACATTCGGCTGGTTAAGAATCGGATCTCGTTTTCTCTCTGCTCTTGACTGTAAAATCGAGTGAGTTAAAATAGTTAGTTTTTTTTTTATCTTTATGGTTATAATCTGATTTTCTTAGTTTTGTTTCGTTAGTTTAGTAAATTATTGAATGTCCTAAGAACCGTAATAGTGTGGGGCGTGAAACGCCATAATCGTCACTAATATCTTTCTATTTATAGAACTAAAAATGTTATCCCTCAATATTTATAAATTCGTTTTTTTTTCTCTAATAAAGTATACTTTTATTAATTTAAGCAGTTGACACACGTGCTTTTAAAATGTTGCCGATGAATCAAAAACACCTAACGCTATTTAAATCTGAATCACTTTCACCCTCCTTTTTTATTTGGTTCTCTAACCATATAATTCATTTTTCAGGCTGCGAAACCGCTTGTGACGGTGTACTCCGAAAAGGGGGAAACCACTAACAACAATGTCAAATTACCTTCAATATTCTTGGCTCCAATCAGGCCAGATATAGTCAGCTTTGTGCATGACCAGATGATGAAAAATTCTCGTCATCCATATTGTGTCAGTGAATATGCAGGTAGGTATTACTATTATTCTTAACGAAATATGTGGGAGAAGATCTGCTTTTATTTATCTAGGTATGCCGACACTGATAGTCGAAGGAAAGAAACTCGAAGAACTTTTTTTGTGCCATCAGAAAGATAGGTACCTCTAAATACCTCCACTCATTTTCGAGACATTTTGTTTTTTTAAAAAAAAAAAATTGCAAAAAAATATACTTCGCTGGCAGATTTTTATGTAAATTAACAAATTTAAACTTACTTTAAATCTGATTTGAAACAAGTATTGCTTACTGCCTGAAAAAGCTTTCCTTTACGTTAGCCTCCACTCAATCGCTGAAAAAAAAAAAAACAGCATGGCATGGGTTCATCAAACTTTTATCATCAAAGTGTTTATGCTAAAGATCAATTTCTTAATCATTTCTAACGTTTGAAATTTCTTTTTTGTTTTACATCAGCGATGTACGCTGTGTTTACTTAACTAAGCAAAACAATGTTTTCATAATTTTGGCTTTGAAAGAAATTTGAAAACTCTTGCAAAAATCAGCTAATGAAACTTTCAGGACTTGTTCACAAATGAATTATTTATAAGAATTGTTGGTGGACCTGAAGGAGACTACCATCACTTTTTCTCTCTTTTTTACTTCAGTGCAATCCTATCGATTACACCCTAAGCTTTCCGACTGGTTAAAAAATTTTTAAAAATTTCAATATTTAAACAATTAGGGGAGGGGGTGCTCAGTTTTTCATACAACGTTATAGTAATTCGATCCTTCATTTTGGAACCGCTCGCCTGTACATTTGTTAATTATCGATTTTTTTTATAACTGTGAAAGGCATTTGGAATTTGGAAATTCTTACAAAAAGCAAATAATGGCCAGATTTTCATAAAAATATTGGTAAAAAAAATTGTTACCTCCCTACCAATTTCCGGAAAAGTCGAAAAAGTTCACATTGGTTTCGTTATTTTTCAATTCAGAGCAAATTTTCAGTCAAATAGTACAAATTTGAAAAAATAAATAAGGTTGTGCGCAAATTATTGAAATTAAATGGGGGGGGGCGCTTTTTTTTCTTTTTTTTTTTTTTTTTTTAGCCAATATTTAAAAAAAATTAAAAATAAATTTCATTCATTTGTGAATAAGTTCTGAAAATGTTATTAAAATCGGACAATTATTTGATTTGTACAAGAATTTTCAAATTAATGTGTTTTTCAAAAGCATTTTAACCAAAATTTTGAACGTGTTAGAAATAGTTTTTTTTTATGCGTACACCTATGTGTTGACAAGTAGCAGGTGTGAATGACGTTTGGATGGCGACCGAAAGTGACAAAAAATTTATGTAGCTTAAAACGTAACATTTGGAAATTGTTTTGTTTTTTTAACTAAATAGTAAAATTAAAAATTTAACATAATATTTTCGGCAAGTATATTTTATAAAATTTTAGTTTAGATTTATAGCCAGACTGTGCTTTCTGAATAAATAAAAATAAAATGTGCTTTCTGAATTAAATTCCAGAAATGTATAACAATTTGACCGCGGGCCACTCTAAAACTAATATAAAAAAATTCAGGAGTCATTGGGGAATGCTGATTCCCCTTTTTTTTCTTTTTTTTTCTTCAATAGGTCCCCGTCTTTTTAAAAGTAGGTCTGAATTGTGAAAAATGCAATAACTATGCCAATTTTTATGTTGATAAACTTCTGATTGCTTTTATGAACAATAAGCATATCATAGTCTGAAAAGAGTAAAAAAAATTAAAAAAAAAATTCAATGACTAATTAATTTTTACAATAGTTATGTTCATTTTTTTTCTTTTTTTTTAATTATATATTAAAATTATATAAAAAGTTTAAAAATTGTTAAATTTCTTCCTCTACCGGGCCATTAATTATGTAATTAATGCATGAAGACTACAATTACTAATCGAAAATTTAAAAGCTTAATACAAATAATTGACCCCGTCAATTTTTAAAATAATTAAAAACATTTTAATTTTTTGCATTTTGATTGCCCGTATTTTATTTGTACGGGGGCCCGTACGTGATATTTAGCATTAAAAGGTCACGTGATTCAAGGATTGTCTTCTCTTACAAAATAAGTTACATTCACATGTTTTTGTCGCCTTCGGGCCCCCCTTCCCCTTATCATCAAATCTTTCAACACGTGCTGTCAGGCTCGGGCTACCTAATCTGATAACAAATTACAGGGAATTTTACTGAGAGTAAGCAGGCACAATTGTTTGAAATCCGATGAAGGTTAGTTTTTATTTAAAAATTAACTTCAATAACGTGTCAGCGACGAATATTTTATTTTTGCCAGATTTTTAAAACAGGAATGTGGCTACTGTTTTGAAATTTGACGATCAATTAAAAAAATGGCACTACTTTTAAATTTAAAAAAAAAAAAGCTTTAAATTTTTAGATTCCAATCAATATAATTTCGCTTTAAAATACGCCAGTGTATTTTGTTTACTGGAATTACTAAATTTAATATCTTGACTTTCAATTAAAGCTAATTTTAAAGCTTGGAAGATAACTTATTTTTAAAATTTAAATTTAGGTGTAGAAAATTTATTTTTAGATAAGCGCTGACAAGAGGTCTGCGGTCAGTAAAGAGTGATTTTCGTAAATTTCCCGACAGTTAGCACTTAACACTTATTTGAAATCAGATAAAGGTAAGTTTCAATTATAAAAATCAACTTAAATAACGTGTCATGGTTTTTTTGTGTGTGTGTGTGTGTGTGTGTGTGTGTGTGTGTGTGTGTGTGTGTGTGTGCAAGATTTTTAAAACGAATTTAGCTACTGCTTACACAATGTGTTGATGACTCAATAATGGCGGTAAATTTAAAAAAAAAAATTTTCAGCAGTTAAATTTGATTCCGAGCAATATAATTTCGGTTTGAACTAAACCAAGGTAATTTTGCTTACTGTAATTAGTAAATTTGATCTCTTGGCTTTCAATTAAAGCTTCAAGAAAACATTTTTATTTTTAAAAATTAAATTTAAATTAAGGTATCGAAAATGAACAGTGATTTTTTTTTTTTTTTTTTTTTTTTTTTTTTTTAACCTAAATAAAACAGACATTACTTAATTTTTAATTAGAAAAGCTTTTAACTGTTTTTGTAAATAACCAATATTGGGAACATCGTTTGAAGAAAAATTTTTCTGGTCGATAATTTTTTTATATATATATATATATATATATATATATATATATAATCGTGTAAAATTCTGGATTGGGGTATTTATTGGGTGTGATATAGTAATTAAGTGGAAACAATTTACGAGTCCAAAATTGCAAAGATTAATAATAATAAAAAAACGTAGTTGCGCTTCCCTATTTTTAATAATAGCAATTTCAGTCTACCATACAGGAAAATAAGTAAAAATAAAATAAAAATTATTTTAAAGACCAGAAATGACAAATTTTCATAGACATCTATAATTTAAAAAAAAGTAAAAATAACATAAGCTAAAAAATGAACACCTTGATTTGGAAATTCTTTTTAATAAGTAAAATAAACTAGTTTTCTATTTCGAAAAAAAAAATAAACACAGTTGAAAAGAAAAGTAGAACTATTCAACAAAAAAAATTAGTAGAAATGAAAAACCTAATTTTTATTTGTTTTTCATTTTCTATTAATAAAATAATTTAATTTAAATGTTTTTTTTATCACCATTGAAATAACTGTCATGAAACCAAGAAAATACGTTTTATTTCTAGAAAAATTGAACACAGCTGAAAAGTCAAACTATTTAACAAAATTAATAGAAAATGAAAAGCCTAATTTCAAATATGTAGGAAATTTTAATAACTTACATTAATTAAACATTATTTTCAAAATTAATTTGAACGTTTTTCTTAGAATTAATAAACTATCTTTAAAATAAAAAAAAATACATTTTTAAACGTCTTTCTGGAACAAAATAAATGTCATCAAAAATTAACTAAAGAAAATGAAAAAATGCGAACGATTTCTTTTTTATTTAAAAAGAAATTCAATTTGACCCACTTTTTCGCTGGAAAAAGCAGCATAGTCTGAAGGAAAATGTCTCAAACTAAATAAAAAGTGTTCTTGGCAAAATGTTTATGCTATCATGAAGAGGATTGTTTAATTATTTTTACAAATTTTTTAAATTGTTCTAACAAGCTCTTTTAGTGATAGAAAATTTTTTTTTCTCTCATCAGTACAAGCGATAAATTGACACTTAGACTTTATTACGTCAAAACGTAATATTATTCGAAGGCATTTTTTGACTGAAAGACATTAATTTGGAAATTCTTGCAAAAATCAAATAATCGTCTGATTTTGATGAAAATTTCAGGACTTATTCATAATTGACTGAACACTTTTTCGGCAAAATTTTCAATACCTAATTTTTAAAATAAAAAACTTTCTTAAAAGCGGCCATTTTCTTAAAATTAAAAAAATTGTAAACAAACATAAATTGATTTTTAAAACTATTTCAAAAGATTTGACACTTTATTTTAGTAAAATTTGAAAATTGACAGTTTAATTATCTGATTTGAAACAAATATTACTTATTTATAGCATAATAAAGTAATATACAACAAATTAACGATTGATCACGTTTATCAGATCGAATGTTTGATGAAGTGTTGACATAGCAATGACAGCTACTACGCATGACCAGAAATGACAAATTTTCATAGACATCTATAATTAAAAAAAAAAAAAAAGTAAAAATAAGTTTTAGAAAATATTGGTAAAAACATTTTTTGTTACCCCCGCACCAATTAATTTCCAGAAATGTCGAAAAATGCAACTAGGTCTCAAGTCAGTTAAGTACCATATGTGAAACACGCTTGTGCGATCATGTCTCTTTCGAGACATGACTGACTGGGCAGGCGATTATCCCGCAGTAGGTTGCCAGTTAAGGCTATAGAACCCAATCTGTCCTGTTATTTAACCCATAACTGGAAGGAAGAGACTTTTCCCGAGGGTATTTGCGCTTAAGTGAATGCAATGAATTTAACTGGAATTCGAACTCTGCTCTCCGATTTCTTGTTCCCAGCCGATATCCACTGCACCACAACAGGCTCAGCATATAGTTTTAATTAAATTCAGGAGTCATTGGGGAATGCTACAACTGTCTTTTTTTTTTCTTCAAAACCTGCTCCGAATTAGGAAAACAAAAATGCAATAAAACTATGCCGTTTTTTTATTTGGACAAACTTTTAATTGCTTTTATAAACATAAGTTAAATTATATCATAGTATGAATAGAAAAAAAAAATTTTTTTCCCTTAATGAATTTTTACAAGAATTTCTTTTTTTTTTTTTTTTTTTTTTTTTTTTTTTTAGTAATTTCTAAAATGTTTCATAAGTCTTTTAAAATTTCCTCCTCATAGGTCTCAGTTTTTTTTTTTTTAATTAATGTGTGGCAAATATATTTATTAATTGAAAAATTTAAGCACTTATTAAAAAGGGATTTTCCTTTTTTGTAAAATAATTAAAACATTTGAATTTTCTGTATGTTGATTTCAGGTTTTTTGTTTGTATGGGGTGGCCATCTTTATCATTAAAAGGTCACGTGATTCAAGGGTTGTCCTCCCTTCAGTCAGTTAAGTGCCATACATTATACGCTTGGGCGATCATGTCTCGAAAGACATGACTGACTGGGCAGAAGATTATCCTGCAGTAGGTTGCCATTGCTTTCTGCTGTAGACTGGTTGCCGACCAAGGCTATAGAACCCAATCCATCCTATTATTTAACCCATAACTGGAGGGAAGTGAGATTAATACCTTTCCCAAGGGTATTTGCGCGTAAGTGGCACATCCTGTCCTCCCTTACATGGGGGGGGGGGGGTCCGTATAAACCTTTTTATACTAAATTGGTTTTCCATACCAATTGGCCAGCTGCTGTAACTCATTCATTATTGCTTCCTGATAGTGTTGACAGCTGTGATAACAAGGCTACCTTAATTGAGGAATGCTTTTTTTTTTTTTTTTCTTTTTTTTTTTTTTAACAGTAAGCAAGTAATTCTTGTTTCAAGTCAACCTAAAGTAAGTTTAAATTGGTAATTTGAAGAAAATAATGTGTCAGTGAAGTGTGTTTTATTTTTGTAATATTTTTTTTTAAACCGAGAATTGGCTTCTGTTTACAATCGACAAAAAATGACAAATTTTTAAAAAAAATTTTAAGACTATAAAATTTATAATTTCGGTTTAAAATATACCAGGGTATTTTACTTACTGAAATTACTAAATTTATTATGTTGGCTTTCAATTAAAGCTAATTTTAAAGCTTGAAGTTGACTTCTTTATTAAAATTTCAATTTAAATTTAGGTATAGAAAAATGAGTGGAGGTACCTAATTCAGTTTGAAATACTCCAGGGTATTTTGTAAAGTAAATGCAAGGAATTCAACTGGATTTGAACTCCGCATCCAGATTTGTCAATCCAAGTTGATATCCACTGCATCACAACACATTTGGGTACCTCTACTAAATTGTTAAAAAAAAAAAAAAGGTTCAAAATATTCAGATAGATGAAATTATTTTTTTAATATATTAGTTAAAAAATTTTTTTTTTACACATCTGCTATAGCCCCTCTATGTAAATTCAGAAAATTAAATTCTGTAGGCAAAAATGGTTTTATTTAGGTACTTCCAGTAATTTTTCTATACATAAAATTTAAATTGAAATTTTAAAAATAACTTAATCTTCAAGCTTTAAAATTAGCTTTAATTGAAAGCCAAGAGATTAAATTTTAATTCCAGAAAGAAAAATACACTGGTGTATTTTAAACCGAAATTATATTGATTTTAATCTAATTTTTTTCTTTTCTTTTTTTTTTTTTTTTTTTTTTTTTTTTTCTGAATTGGAAAAATTAAATTGAAATTTCCCACCATTTTTGATTGATCAACACATTACATAAACTGTAGCCAAATTTCTGTTTTAAAAATCTTGCAAAAGTAAAATATACCTCACTGACACGTCATTTAAGTCAATTTTTAAAATTGAAACTTACTTTATTTGAATTCAATCAAGTGGTAGTTTAACTACGGTAGCCCTGTTTTATCTCCATTAATGAGGTGACGAAAGATTTGACATCAGGAAATTGTCAAGAATGGTAAGTATGTCAACCATACGGCCAAAAAAAAAAACAGACATTGTACTTACTCAAAATTAGGTACCTCCACAAAATCGCTGAAAAAAACAGCATAGTCACAAGGGAAAAGGTCCCAAACTAAATAAAACAAAGTTCTATTGGCAAAAGGTTTATATTACCATTAAGAGAACAAAGCATTTTTTAAATATTTTTTAAAAAAATTTAATTATTTATAACACGTTCAAAATTGTAGAAAGTTTTTTTTTTTTTTAACATAAGTGCAATATCAAAATTGCCGCTATTAAGTAAACAGACGCAATTTGGAAATTCTTGCACAAATCAAATAATGGTTGGATTTTGATGAAAACTTCAGGACTTATTTATAATTGAATGAGATCAATTTTGATTGCATAATTTTTAGAAAATATTGGTAAAACTTTTTTACCAAGCCATTTTCTTACCTCAGTCTGCCACAGATTGGAGGTCCTTTTCAAGCTCAACGAGGCTCGCTTTGTCAGCATCAACAGATTTTTGATCAAAGCAAGGGTGTCAACGTGCCTACTTGGGATCTGATTAAATTGGGGAGATCATTAATGAGGATCAGGAAAAACTAGGATAGAGCCTTGAGGTACACCCACGTTAGTATGATACTATCAGGAAGTATGTCCATTCAATACTACCTTCATTGTGCAATTTGAAAGGAATAACTAGATTAGGTCAAACAATCGCCCGGTTATAGCATGACTCCTCAGCTTGAGTAGAAGGCCAGCATGCCAGACTGTCAGATGCTTTGGAAATATCGGGTGCCCCACAGTTCAAGCTTTGCTGTTTTTGTCGAGAGCTCTATCTATATATATATATATATATATTGGGGTAGGTTGATTTTTTCACTTTTCTTAAAATATTAAGATCTCACTTACCAAAAGTTGTGTATGAACCTATTAAGTACTGATACAAAATATTAGATCAAATACTTCAAAGGTTTTTTGAGCGTTTGGCATCAAAGATCGCAGACAAAAATATACTGAAAATTCCCTGTTTTTGCAAGATTTGGCTTGAATATTAGTGAGAAAACCAAATAATTTTAGTATTTAAATCAAGGAATGTCATTTTATTTTATAAAAATGATATTAATTAAAGAAATGATGACTAATCTTCAGATTGAAAATCTGTGTGTGTGTCCCCATTTTCAGTATCTGCTTTTAAAAAAAACATTAAGCAGTGATATTGAATTCCTTAAATGATTTTTTCTGTTATAAGTGAAAATATAACAAACAGACAAATAAGATAAAACAAACACTATTTTAATAGTGCTTAATATATAGTCAAATTGCTCCATAGAAGAGCCCTTATACAAAAATGCTGGCCTCAATTTCTGACTCAACACTTTGGCTGTCATATGTTGATGCCTTGCTTCAAAACCGTATACAGTTTGCAAAGCTTCTGTTGTTAACTTGACTGCCCATTCCATGCCTTGGGAATGTGAGGGTGAATTTGGCAAGTGAAGCTTGGTTCCATTTAACAATGATTCCTGAAGTTCAGATTCAGAAAAATCTTCGTCATTGGTGGTTCAAAAATGCCACATAAATCTATCAATTGTGTCCAGTGTGTGGCATTAAAATTAATGGTTGGTATTCTTTTTAACTCATTCTTGGTTGACTCCCCACTCCTGAAAGAATATAAAAAAATATTTATTGATTCATTTGAAAACTTCCAGTCTCTACTACTTTAATAATTATGGTGAAATTAGATAAAATCTTTAAAATGATTCTATAAATTGCAATAAATAATTGAGTCATTGATATATAAATAAATATTTACTTAGCTAATGGCCAAAACTCTTTTTAAAGCTTCTTCTCTTACTTCAACTTCATCAGATTTGACCATGGAATATAGGTTTTCAGACAGTAAACAAAATGTACTTCCTTGTATATTTCTTAAAGTGATGTTGGATTTCATGAAGCTGCTTCTTGATCTTCTGGATCATATATAAAAAAATGTGCATATGCTGATTGTGGAACTTATTTCTTTTAATTTCAAACCAACAAGCGGCATATGCATTTACAATAAAACTTATTAAACTGTGGAGTTTTGTTGTGAGCTTTTGTGGGTATGTCACGACTCGGATGCATAAGCCTGATGGCCAAAGTTAGTCACCTTGCCTAGTTTAAAGGACCAATTTTCCAGGAGGCATATCTAGTCAACCTTACCTCTAGAAATATCCACTGTGTATTCATACAGGAGTCTTTGGTCACAACTAAGATTGGGTATTTCATCAATTTTCAAAATTGAATGCAGAGGACTGCTAATAGTGGAAAATGATATTTGTGGTAAATTATGGCAATCAATTGAACATAATTTCCCCAGAGGACCACTGAATGTTGTAGGGCCTTTTGTGCAACCATCTATGTTTTTGAAAAGAGCTCTGAAAGGTAGGTCATTATGGTGCAAATAGCAACAAATTGCATGAAGATTTTTTTTTATCCCCCCCCTCTAAATTTGCAACCTTCGCAGCCTGTGTTGGCATTAGTGTTGTCAAGAAGGGTAGCCTTGATAGTGTTCTCACTGTTGAATTCATGCAAAACATCCACTACTTGCTCTGCATGAACAACACCTGTTGCACCACAATTAGGGAGAGCTCTATGTATCAGATAATCAACTTTGCATTTATCTATAATATCTTTCATATTAATATTTGGTATAAGGTCTATAGCCTTCAAATCCAAGAGCAAGGCATTGACAAGGCTAGCTCTAAGATTAGAAGATATGTCCCCCTTAACTAACTTGAAAATTATAAGGGCCTTTTGGATGTCTCCTTGGCTGCAAATATTCTTCTGGTTTTTCACTTGGAAAAGATGAGTAGGAGGGGCAAGAAACATTAGCCTGAACATTTGATGTTGAAGCTGTTGGTGATGAAACTAAATTTTTTCTTAACCTCTCTTTTTTTATAGCACTTTTATCAACAGGTCCTAGCTGGAAAGTACCCTTAGACCCTAATTTGCCCCTCTGATCCTTTTAGTTATTCACGATCCTGAAATACCTTTAAAAAAAAATGTATGTACTATCAGAAATGAAATTCCACAAATATTTAAAAATAAATTTGGTAAAATTTGAAATAAATACATTAAATTAAAAGTAATGTTTACTTACTTTGTAGAGTTACTTCAGAGATTAGCTCGTAAACAGGCTTTTTAATAAATAAATATTAACTTTAAAAATATAAACAAATCAGAATAATAATAAAAGTTGAATTTATTGATTAAAATAAGACTTAACTATTAAAAAAAATACAAGAGATATTCGTGATAATTAAAAGCGTAAAAGAGTCAATCGTTTAGGAGGAGGTAATTTCAACAGGTGAAGACCATGAAAAATAACAATAAATAAAATGGCATACATAAATAGTTATTTGTATATTAAACTAAATATAGTGTTTTTATTTCTTTTTAATTTTGAAGTTTTCATTTAATTTCTTTAAAAAAAAATACTAAACTTAAAATATCTATTTAAGCGTATTGTATTTTTTCTTATTGTTAAAACTCGGATTTTATTATATACTCTAATGGTTGTTAGCTTATCACCAGTAGACCCGGTGAAGCAGAAACCATACTGTTTGTCAGAAAGGTCTGTGCTGTGAGATGTTGAACCACCTTGCTGTTGATAGTGGCTTTGAACACTGCTGGAAATTGGTAGGAGGCTAATAGGGCAATAATTAGAGGGGTCCGAGGGTTCTCCAGTATTCTTAAATGTAGGGAGCAGAGGGGCAGTAGTTACAGAGTTTGGAGAGAAGAGTTCAGGGGCACATTTCTTCAGGACAATGATTGAAATTGTTAGACTAGCGAGGAGGTAATGTGGATGTCATTCATTTGGACCTCTAGTACAGATACTCTAGACGAATTAAGTGTTGAGTTGAAGAATCTGCGAGCAACTGAGTTACTGTTATTTAGTACACTTTTACAGAGCTGCCAGTAGTCTTTGGAGCTGAACTTAACGGGATGCTATGCACTGCTTCATTCTAGCAGCTAACATCAGCTTGGCTTTATTAAGTACCTTCTTTCATTCATTACGAGCAGAGGCAAAATGGTGCCTGTTATAATCGGGCGCGTGGCTCTTATAAAGCCAAAAGTGATTTTGGCGAGCTATGGCAGCCAAACAAGCAGGGGAGAACCAGGGGGATGAATGGGATTTAAGTTGCAACTTCCTGGCTGGGATGAAAGCATCAATGCCTGCCTTAACCTAAGAGGAGACTTCAGACGCACAGTCTTCAACAGGAAGACTAAAAACTTTGTTCCAAGGGATGTCACACAGGAAATTGTAGAACAAGTATGGTAGAGCAGAATTAACTTAAATTTATGAAATCTAAGTGTGCTTTTTGATTTTAGAGTCACCAAGATCCTGTAGTTAACAGATGTTTCTATATTACATTTTATGCTATAAGTAACACAGTAAAGTCTTAGTTTAATAACAGTATTTCCTAGAAGATACAACATGAAAAATAAATTTAACAATTTTATTGATTGTAATTAAAATTGTAAAAAAAAAAAAAAAAAAAATTAGATTCTTCAGACCTCAAGTAATTATATATATATATATATATATATACACACACACACACACACACACATTCCTGTGTATGCCCACATTCATAGGTTGAAGGTGCTACTTTTTGTGATTGAAAGTAAAAATTCCTGTTTATGTTAATATGGTATAATGCTTGTGCTCACAATTTAAGATATCTTCTGGAAAACCTTGTTAAGATATTTGTTTTTAACAGGTCATCAAACTTCTGCTGAGTCCTGGGGTACAGGTCGTGCTGTTGCACGTATTCCTCGTGTTCGTGGTGGCGGGACACATAGGTCAGGTCAAGGCGCCTTTGGCAACATGTGCCGTGGTGGGCGTATGTTTGCTCCAACCAAGACCTGGAGGCGTTGGCACAGGAAAATCAATGTCAACCAGAGAAGGTATGCACTGTGTTCTGCTGTAGCTGCTAGTGGAATCACTGCCTTGGTGGAATCAAAGGGTGAGTTTGTTTTCCCATCTTTTTTTTTTCTCTCTCTCTTTCTCTCTCTGTGTTCCCTCCCCCTACTTTACAGGATCATTAAAATAAAGCAACTTTGATCTATGTACATGAGATGCCAACAAAATATTCTGAAAATTTAGGGATTGTTTTAGAAACAAATATACAGGCTTTTTGGTAAGCCCCTTTCTAAGATCATATACACTAACATTTCTATTCCCAGAGGACTCTCCATGTGTGTATTCGTCCAGCATTTACTACCATTATAAAAAGTACCCATATTAAAAAAAAAAAAAATTCAATTTAAAATTAGCTTTTACTTTACAGCATGAGAAAAGGAATGATGATATTTGGTCCATGTTATTGACTGTCATGAAAACTGTGTTTGTTGTTGTGTTATATGCAGAAACAGTTCTCGTACTTCTTTTAAGTTTGTATTGTCTTTTTCTCCTTGTCATCTATCTTCGTGCTGTCCATGATTTGCGTACATGTGAGCCTCATTTTCAGTTCTCCTGTGCACATGCAGTCATTCTGGACCTCACCGCCATGATATTTGTGTTGTCCAGCACCTGCTCTGCAACTACAAGAGACGCGGGCAACCCTAAGCCTCTTGTTTTGTTTAGGGCCGTGTTCACCATATTTCCTTCCTGATCACAAGCAATACAGACTGGTGCAGCTCTTTTTATTTTTTTTCCGAAAGTGAGTGGCACAAGCCTTGTCTTTCGGTGAGCTTTCTTCTGAGTCTGTTACTTTCTATTCATTGGGAGGTCCAGCATCTGCCGGTCAACTACTAATGTCGGAAGAGTCATCCAACGAATCCGGTCCGATGTGAGCTAATCATTCACTTTCATTTTCATCAGTTGCCAATGGAGACAGCCCTACAAAATGGTGCAAATTTTTGACGTGGTATGGTATCCCATCACTCCATATTGACTGTGGGCTTACCACATTGGTTACATGTCCCATCTTAAATTGCACCTGCCTCATGTCTCCATCTTTATATCTTTGGTTCTCGATCCAAGGTCCAGGGGGAGGTCCTGCGTCGATACCTCTTACTTGGATATGATATTTATGCAGTCGGTTGTCCAGTGCTGTGGAGGCTGAAAAGCAGTCCTTTGGCAATATGTTTTACCAGTACACTGCCTCTAATACAGAGTAGTTCTTTTTGGCTGCGATATTTTTGATGCTCCAATGACTTCGTTCCACAATACCATTCCCTGCTGGTACATCAGCACACTGGAACCTTGAGTGCATGCCTCAGCTACTCGCAAATTCTGTGAACTGCTTGCTAGTAAACACAGCATCATTGTCCGTCAATATTTCGGTTGGTGGGCTTCTCTTGTAAAAGTGAATTTCAGTTGACGGATGACACTGGTGAAATCCTATCATTGCAAGCTGAGAGGGACTGCAGTCCATCGGAGTAAAAAAAAAATTGCTCACTGCCGTAATTGATTACATCTATCATTAGCCTGCTCCAGTTATTTTTCACTTCTAGCTTTCCTTTCTTCCATCAAACTGGGGCTGGATCAGTTGACTGACAGGTTTTGATGACCGATTTGATGTTTCTTTAGACACTGATGGGTCAACGGACTTGGCAAAATACAACTTCTTTTTTGGTGAATGTTGGCCACTTGACTTTCATCCAAGCATTTCTTTGCAGTAGCACAAGTCTCTGGTTCTGGCTCTCTGCCTTGCTTGAGCATATTTAGCTATCTTTGCAGTACTCTAGTGAAGCTGTCAGGATGGTTGACACAAGATTTCACCAACATTACATCCATCTTTATTCTGTATTCTTCTGTCAACATCTTCAGCATTCCTAGATACCTTCTCGCCAGCCACTTTCAAATTCACGCATGCCTTTCTAGTCAGTGTGTCCACTAGCTGGCGATGTACCTGTGCCAAATCGGTGATCAAATGTAGCTCAGATGCCTGCCATTGAAGGGCCAGATTTATGCTTTTAATTGCTGCGTCCAGTTTAGCTGGGTTGATATGTTTAGTCATTGGCTGGGCACAATCAACAAGCATCCTCCACAATGCTCCCATTCATTCCAGCGCCACTCCAGTTACCACAGAAGTAGCGTCTATCCAAATGTTCATTTCACCACTGTTTATGCTTTTGAGTACTCTGGTCACAGTTTCATGCAACATGCTGCGAAGAAAGACGTTAACTTCATCATCCCATCCGTGTGTCCTGGGCATGATGGTAAACTGCATCCGGCAGCAAGGCCTCTGATTGGGAGGTTGTGAGGAGCATGGAACCACCTCTTAATTGCTGTTCTCAGGTCCGTTCTGACCTAGAGTGGTACCCCCTGTTAGAGTCCCACCTATGGGCAAATAGTTAACCTCCAAACTGGGGTCAAAACACTATGAAAGTATAAAAAATACACTTTTACAGAAATATATACATAAAAATATTCTTTTATAGAAAAATATTTATTTTTTAAGAAAAAATTACCATAACACATTTTGAATACAAAACTAAAAGACATTTTCAGTTTTCTAAAATAAAATTTTTTTCATTAAAATCTGACTAAGTCAGCCTTCTCACTATAACCGAATGTTAAAAAGAAAAAAAACCTTAAAACGCCACTTTTTTGGCATTAAGAGGTTAATATGCCATTAAACAAAACTCCAACTTATCCCATCCCTTGGGCACCATGGTTGCCTGGCACTTGATGAATGCTGTTGCTGCTCAAAGCCAGCTACACACAGGGAAATAGCCCACTAACTTTCTGCAGAGAGAGAACTGTGGGTAATGTCTGGCACTTCACCTCCTTGGCTCCATCTTTCAACCGCTCTGGGTCTTTACAGAGCAAAATGTAATCTAAGTGTTGCCAGACACAGGCTGCAAGCACCAGATCTTCATTAATAAAAATGTCATCAATATTTGCTGAAATGGCTTTCCTGATCACTTGTGACGTTACTATGTCGATGATGGACTGCATAATAAGTAGTGGCAGAATCTACTACCCTTGAACACAACCGTTTGAAAAGGCCAGAAAACCTTGTCTTTGTGGATTTGCAGGTAAGCATTTCTCAGGTCCAGAAGCAACACATTGGCTCCCTGCTGTCGCCATTATCTGAGTTTCTCTGCACAGATGTTCACATTGGCAGTAAATGCCTCCACGAATCCATTTAACTCATGACAGTTGAGCACTGTCTGTACCTACTGCTTATGTTCTTGGACAACTGCCATTAAGGGAATCAAACTCTTGGGTGGGCCAAGTTGTTCTTCAGGGTACTGTATCAACCATCCCTCGTGCTGCCACATCAAAAGCTCTGTCTCATGCAGCCTGACTCACTTGGGCGCCTTGTATTCCTGTACTGTGCTCTTCAGTCCATTAGGTGTTTGGCCATTTACTTGTTTCCATGATGCAGTCCAAGTTTTCTTGTTCCGATCAAACATCACACCAAAGTCAGGCTCGTCGATCGAAATAGCGGCACATTTATTTACTCCTTCAAAACACACTTCGCCCAGTTCAGTTAAGCATACACCTCTGAGGCTTCTAATTGCATCAATCTGAAGGAGGTCAAAGCCCGACAATTTTCCATCAACAACCAGCACCTTGATGTTTGCAGGTTTGGCTTGTCCAAATTTCAACTTAATCCTTCCAAACCCATGGCATGTCAAGGTTTTCCCGTCAGCTGTTAATACTCCCGCACTCCTCTGCTTCTAAGAACGGCATACATTTTTGCTCACCAGTGTCTGTGAGCATCCAGAGTCCACCAAAGCCAGGCACTCTTGTCCATCGATCAGCACTCTCACTGCAGGCAATTTCTGGTTACGCATTTGTCTGGGAAGAAGACTGATGCTGGCGTCATCTTGCCTCAGGCATTTCCATGGTATTTATCTCCAACAAGATCGGTTTTGTTGCTGCTGTGGTGCAGGCTTGATGTTATCCACCTGCTAATCAGTTTGTCACGTGGTGGACTGTGATTTCGAATGAGATGTCTGTAATGATTGCAACAAAAACATCAGACTTTGCATGGTGGCTGCTGTGCTTGATTATCCGATCTTTCTGGTTGTCTTAGAGTGCAATTTCTGACAACATGGTTGAAACCAGTAACAGAAAACTGCCTGGAATAGTAGGTGGCGCTGGCAAATGCGATTGTTGAGTAGATGTTGCTGCGACTGATTCCTCATACCTTGCATTGCCAGTCACGATGGATTGTGTCCTGGCTACTAGTTTCTCCACTGTCATCATATCCATCTGTGCTGATGCCAGGAATTCTTTTGCTGTTTCTCCAATGCGAAGGCATCACGTTGTGAACTGATCAAATGCTGCAAATGAGTCCACAGAGAATGCGGTAATGAGAGCACGCTTGATTTCAGCGAGGTTGGCTTACTGTTCCTTGCTGAGTTGCCAATATATTCCAAGTGTCCTTCCTGTCAAGCACGGGGGCAAAATCCATTCAACTCTTTCTTCATACATCAGTTATACGCGTTCGAGTGATTCCACTATTGATTCATCAGCTGTGGCTCCTCCAAACTTCGGGATTAATCGTAAGTCGAATGACCTTTTTGCCATTATATTTGGTAGTGCCAAAATAGCTTGTATTTATGTGCAGAATCAGTTCTTGTTCTTCTTTTGAGTTTGTATTTGTTTTTTTCTCCTTGTTGTCGTTTGTATTTATCTTTGTTACACACTAATGGTCCATCTTCCACTATCCACATTCCTGCTATCTACAGTCAAATTGAGGCTTTATTTTTCTCTCTCGTGCCATCTACGATTTGTGTACGTGTGAGCCTCCTTTTCGGTTCTCCTGCGCACGCACACAGTCATTCCAGGCCTCACCGCCATGTTTCTTGCCTCATCCAGCATCTGCTCTGCAGGCAACCCTAAGCCTCTTTTTTGTTTAGGCATTGTTTCGGAAACAAATATACAGGCTTTTCTACTTTTTGGTAAGCCCCTTTCTAAGATCATATACACTAACATTTCTGTTCCCAAAAGACTCTCCATGTGTATTTGTGCAGCATTTACTACCATTATAAAAAAAAAAATACTCATATTAAAGAAAAATTAGATTTTACTTTACGTGAGAAAAGGAATGATGATATTTGGTCCGTGTTATTGACTGTAATGAAAACATTATCAATATCCTGACCTTTTGCTCTTGAATGGGACTTAATACTTTGCTTTACTTAACTTTTAGTCCGTCTTTTTCCCAATCTATTTTCATGTTAGACTTTCCATCCTATGCTTGCCCTGCTTCTGCAGTGCACATGCAAGCTTAGATTTGTTTGTGAATTTCATGACATCATAATTAGGCTTGCAGTACCAAAAATAAGAACTAGATGATATATCAAGTATCCTTAGACATTGGCAGTGGAACAAAAACAATCTAACTTGTAAATTAAAAAGGATTCAGTTCAAAATTTTCTTTAGGTTACCTAGCTCAATATGAAAGATGGAGTGCACATCAACTGATATGTGATAGCAAAAAAGACTAGGTCAGTATGTAAATCATGTGAATAATGCAGTTTGGTTATACTGTGTGTGACTGACACAATGTGGGTTTACTTTCCATAACTTTATTGAATGGGTCTAACAATTTATAGAGAAATTTCCCTCCTCTCTTTTCAGCATAAGATTTTACTTTGCAACATGAGCAAAGGAATGATGATATTTGGTCCGTGTTATTGACTGTAATGAAAACATTATCAATATCCTGACCTTTTTGCTCTTTAATGTGCTTTTTAACTTAGGCAAAATATTTGTATAGGTACCTCCAAAGAAACGTGATACCTAAGGATTTTTAAAAAATGAATTCGTTCTTAGAGATTTTTAGTTTTAATTTCAAGCTAATGGATGAAATTTAATATTATCAATAAACAAAATACTTTATTCTACTTCAAAACTGATTTCAACTAACTAAAACTTCTAATGAAATTTTAAGTCTACTTCTAAAGCTAACATTTTTTTCTCTTATCTTTCTTGTGCAGAATCATGGACTTGGTACAAAAACTTACCTAGCAATTCATAGAGTAACTTCACTCATTGTTTATTTTTCAGCATAAGATTTTAATTTACATTCTGACAAAAGGAATGATGATATTTGGTCCGTGTTATTGACTAATGAAAACATATCAATATTCTGACTTTTTGTTCTTGAATGTGGCTTTATTTAAATCTTCCATAAGTATGGCAAATTACTTGCTAATCAGCTTAATGCAGAAATAATTAAGTGGTGTTTTTCCCATGCTGGGAAATGAAATGGTACCTGAAGAAATTTTCCAAGTTCACTTATGAAGCTAACATTTTTCAATTCTCCTTTTCATGCTAAATCGTGCACTTCAGACTTGTTTACTTGTCAAAATTTTTTTGCATAAAATTTTACTCTACAACCTGAGAAAAGGAATGATGATATTTGGTCCGTGTTATTGACCATAATGAAAACATTATCAATATTCTGACCTTTTTGTTCTTGAATGTAACTTTAACTTTGGCAAAATATTTGTGTGTAGGTACCTCCCAAAGAAACATGATGATTAAAGCTTTTTAAAAACTGAATTCTTAGTTTTACTTCAGTTTTAATTTCAAACTAATAGATAAAATTTAATATTTCTGATAAGCAAAATTGTTAAAAAATTCCACTTGTAAAGCTGACATCTTTTATTGTTTTCATGCAGAATCATGCACAAAAACATTCCTAGTGTTTCATCAAAAGTTTTCAACATGATTTTAATTTACATTCTGGCTAAAGGAATGAGGATATTTGGTCCGTGTTATTGATGATAATGAAAACAATATCAATATTCTGACCTTTTGCAAATGAATGTGGAACTATTAAAATGACATTTTATTTCTTTCTAAAATCATAATACTCAGATGTTTTGTTCCTAATTCAGCTATTTTGTGCTAAAAGCTTGGGATGGGGTGTAATTCCCTCTCTTTAGTGATTGGTTGTGGTTATATTCCTTGTTTATTTGAATGATATTCTTTTATAGACTGACTTTTACTTTGTGCTCATAATTTTAGGTAACTCTAACCTAGAATTCATGATCTGTATAAGGGTGATATAGGACCATATGAAAAGGAAGTTTTTCTAATTTGTTTTAGGTTGCAGTTTGTTTAACTTTATTTTTCATAACTCGGCCCTTTCCATCTTTCTAGGTCATAAAGTACAAGATGTTGCTGAAATGCCATTAGTTATCAATGACAAAATTCAAGAATACAAAAAAACAAAGGAAGCTGTTACTTTACTCAGGAACTTGAAGGCCTGGAATGACATTGAAAAGGTAAATACTTTCAAATATTTTCTTTGTAATAACTTCTGTACAAAGTTCATTTTTTTTATTTTTTTTTTTTTTTGAAGGGTTTGTTTAATTTGAATGCTAAGTCTGTTGTATGGTTGGTTATTACAAAATATATTGAATAGTCTTTTTCTTCTCGCCTCAGGTGTATAAATCAAAACGCTTTAGGGCTGGCAAAGGGAAAATGAGAAATCGTCGAAGAATCATGCGCAGAGGTCCCCTCATTGTCTATGAGAAAGATAATGGCATTGTTAAAGCTTTCCGTAACATCCCTGGTATGTGTCATCATTTTTTTTTTTTTTTTTTTTTTTTTTTTTTACACTATTCTTTGAAATACACTTGTTAGTCTGGTATATTCTATTAAATTGTGTATGAAATTTCTAGCTAATCCACCTTTGCCAATGGATATTCTTTTCTCCTCTTGAATTTGCCAGGGGTCACAACTATTAATGTCAAACATCTGAATTTAAGAAGAGTTGCACCTGGTGGTCATGTTGGTAGATTCATAATCTGGACTGAATCCTCATTTAGAAAATTAGATAATATCTATGGCACATGGTCACAGGCTTCCAAAGAAAAAACTGGATACAAGTAAGTGGATTTTATTATTATTACTATTATTAAATGTAAGCATGTTGATTTTGATTTTTGTCAATTTATGTAGTGTGATGTCTTTGGGGTTGGTGTTTCAGGTCCACTTCGAAATGGCCTAGGACTTTTTTTTCTTTCTTTCTCTCCTTTTTAGCCTTCCTATGCCAAAAATGACCAACTCTGACTTGACTAGAATTCTGAAAAGTGATGAAATTCAGTCTGTTTTGAAGAAGCCAAAGTAAGTTCTTTTTCATTTACTATAGTTAAACTTAAGCAAGGCTTTCAGAGGTTAATACTTTATCTTGTGGCAGTTTCTGGATGTATTTATAATGCTCTCTAAAGTAACCTAATATACTCTGGTTAATGGATAAATGTGGTGTAGAAAATTGTCATAAATTGTCTCTAGCAAGTGCATTAAATTCCACTTTCTTTGCCTTTCATATCCCGAAGGCTATATATATATATATATATATATATATATATATATATAACGAATGCACAAGATCTGTTGTCATCAAATCTAACTTTTCTTTTTAAGCTTGGCCATAAAGTTAACTTTCAGCAGTATTCATCACACAGAACCACCTGTTGAAGATGTCTTGGGCATTCTCCAGTCAAGATCTCTTACTCAGCTTTAAATGCACATTTGGTATTTTGCATTATATTATGCATTAAGTTCAGTTGACATGGAGTGGGTGTTCTGATTCTTGACCCTCTCTTGTTACCATGTCCCTGTTTCAGTACCATAGGTCTAAATTGTTCAGTTAACTATTGGCTTTTATCACTTTTGAAAAACTGCTTTTCACTAATATTATGTAACTCTGTGCTACTTGGGAAAGAGCAGCCATGAAAAATGCCAAATTAAACACCACCAGCTAGCAAAATGCATCTGTGTTGTGGATTATTTCTGTTGGGCTAAATATGTCACCATGCTATACCTGAAAGTTATAATACACGCTCTTGACTGGATTAACTAACTAGCTCCTTTGGTAGCCACAGGAAACAATATAGTTTAAGTGAGTCTTAACATCAATCTGCAGCAACACTGAAAGTTTAAGATGCAAGTAACTTCAATATTTCCATTTTAGGTAATATTTTTCATTTCAGTATGACCCATCCAGTAGTTCTGATTGTTACTTGAATGTTTGTTTTGACATTACAAAATGACTGTTTCACTCTTAAAAGGTTAGCAAGTTTGTTTTTTATCATCCTCTAGGTACATGTTCATCAGTAGTTTACATAAATTAAGTTTGAGGTGTGTTTTGCAACATGCTTCTGGTGCTTTTCTAAGTTTTTTTTTTTTTTTTTTCCCCCTCTCTCTCTCATGCAGCAAAAAGGTTAAGAGATATGTACTCAAGAAAAATCCTTTGAAGAACTTCCGGGTGATGATGAAGCTTAATCCATATGCTGCTGCCATGAAGAGGAGTGCCATCCTTACTCAGAGGGCTCAGAAGCGTTTAAAAGAAGATACTCTTAAGAAGGGAGTATGTATTTATGCTTTTGAAAATGCACTTGTGTATATATTGACTGTCAGTGGAGTAGTGATTTAATATAGCTACCTTCATCCATTTTTTAATACAGAAGTTTTCAAGTGTTTCTCTCTCTTCTTTTTTTTTTTTTTTTTTTTTTTTTTTTTTTTTTTTTTAATTAAACTGATTATATTCACTGGAATCTCAACTTTCTCTCTTTCTCTCATTTATTCACTCATTCACAGCAAAAGTCAATTCTTGACCTTAAGAATCCTGAAAAAAAAACAAATACACATCTGACACATTTTGGAAAAGTTAAAAAAAAATTTTAAAGTTAATCTGATTTGAAACAAGTGTTTGTGTGCAGCCTGAAATTTTGAATATAGGTATTTCTTAATTATGAGTGTCGTTTTTCTGACATATTAAGTGATGACACTTAGCTTAACACATCTGGTTATGACATTTAATACTAAAGATTTCTGCACAAATCCTTTTAGGTACATAAAATATCTTGGCAGATAAAGATTTGTTTTAGCTTTTCAGTTTTCGGTTATTAAATAGTCTTCACTTAATAACAGTGATTAGAAGAAATTTTTACAGAATTTTGAAGCTTCATAAATTAGGCTTAAAAAGGAAAATGATTGTTTTCAAAAAATTCTTCATGGGGAGGTGTTCTTCAGATTGATATCTTTAATGCTGTATTTATATTTAAAAAAAAAAAAAAGATCTAAATAAAAAAACACAAATAGCATAAGTTTTTTTTCTCCAGAATTTCAGAAAATTAATTGGAGATGTGTAACAAAATGGGGGGGGGGGGGTACTTTTTTTTTTTTTTTTTTTTTTTTTTAAATTTGTGAATAAGTCCTGAAAGCTCATTAAAATCCAACAAATTGATTTTTTGCAAGAATTTCCAAATTGTTTTTCACCAGAAAAGTTTCACAATGTTACATTTATCATAGTATATTCTGGTTAAAATCATATGGTCATCTGCTGGGGAAAAAAAATTTAATGAAGAATGGTTAAATTTGCCGTGTTTGGATTGTTTTGTTTTTTAAGTTAAATGCAATTTTAGAAAAAAATTGTATCAATTTTTACGCATTTTATAATATTAACAAATCACTCAATAAATCCCGGGCCCAACTAATAAAACAACTTTTAGGCAAAATTCAGCTTTATTCATCAATATAGTCTCCTAGGGTGATGCACTGATTCCAATGCTTTTCTAACAATTCAATGCCTCTTTTCTTTTTAAAGAACAATTTGTCTTTGGCCTCAGTTTCTGATATCACTTCTTCATTGGAGCCAAATTTCTTTCCCTGGGGCAATCTTTTGAGGTCTAAACAGCCAGTCGTCACTGGAGAATAACGTGAATGTGGAAGCAATTCATGTAGTTTTGCCATCGTTGCAATTTCACTTTTTTCTTCATTTGTAACCATGTTTTGGCAATCTTTCTTCAAACACACCAATAATGCTATATATTTGCTATTGATGGTTCTTCCTTTCTCATGGTAATCAATGAACAAGATACCTTGCCTGCTGATGTTTGTGTCTTTGGTCACATTGAATGGCTTTCATCTGCTGCTTTCCACTCTGCTGGCTGCTGATCCGACTAGAGTAAAGTAGTGGATCCATGTTTCTTCTAGTGTTGCATTTATGCAAAAATCCTTGTGTTAATACAGTTGCAAACAATGCTTTGAATCATTGACAAATATTCATGCAAAATGGTGAATACACTGCCTTCTGATATGGTATCAGCATACTACCTCTTAACTGTTGTTTACAACAGAGCAGAGTTCAAATAACTTAAGCCATTACTTCGCTTGGACAGTATTATTTTTCATTAGAAAACAATGCTTTAAGTTCAGATTTTTCCATTGTTTTGAAAATTTGCAACAGTAGCTTCACTTGAATAATTGCATTTGTAAACTAATAATCCAATTGGGCTCAAATTTTGTCACATGCCATTTGAAGGTTAGTACTTCATAAAAATCACATGGATTTTTTTACTATTGGTGCCTGGGACTTATTGAGTGTTGTGTTAAAGAGGGAGTGGTTTTATATAATAGTTTTTAAAAATTCAATTTTCAGCTCACCATGAGAAAATTGAAAAAGATGAAGGAAGAGGAATTTCTCAAGAAAAAAGCCAAGGATGCTGAAAAGAGGATCAAGAAGTTGGCTTTACAAAAAAAGAGGTTGAGAGCAAAAGCAAAGAGGCAGAAAAAGTTAATGAAGGCGAAAGCAAAAAAGCTAGCATCCTCCAAGAAAGGTACCAAACCTACCAAGAAAGGTACCAAGCCGACCAAGAAAAGTACCAAGCCTGCCAAAGTTGGAACCAAGCCTGCCAAGGCTCGTATAACTCCTAAAGCTAGTGCAGCTCCTAAGGCAATTGGTCAAAGAAAGGTTGCTACTAAATGAATAAAAATTCACAAGTCCTGTTTAAAGGAATAAACTAATTCCTAATTCTAATTTTGTGTTCTTTTTATACAAAATTTCCTAATCCAACTAATGCAATTTAAAAATTTCTGTAATGGTATTATGTAAATGCTTTCATTCTAAAACTACATCAGAGTAGTCAACTTAGATGTTATTAGCCAGCATTGTGGTGTTAAATTCATGTTTGCTTATCTTACTGTTCACTCTCTTGGTGCTTTAATTTTAGCTCAGGGCTTGTGCAAGAAAATTAACAGGGCCATTTCTGGGTCTTTTAAAATCCCTGGAACTTTCTATCTTGATTCATTAAAGTCAAATTGCAGAAATAGAGGTTTGGCTTTTTCCCCCTCCCTTTTGAGCAATTGAAATTTTAATGTCAATTTTTCAAAAGTAAAACTGCTTTTTAATTTCATCAGTGGGGTGATAAAATCCAGCTAAGAAATGTTGCATAATTTGTCAACGTTAATGTGTCAATTATGTTGTCTAGAAGTAACCATATAAGAATCAAATAAGACTCAACAGGAAAAATGAATTAGTCGTTGAAAATTGCAAGCTTTTGTAAATTAAAAAAATCAAATATTAAATCTTAATTAACTTTATATTGTAAGTTTAGTCTTACAACCCTGTCCTTTTTACCTGCCATAGGTGACTAGAAAATTTACAAATATTAATGACTTGACATTAGTCAGGTGTCATCAAAGGGAAAATGTTGTATATGGTTGTGGTACTACTCTCTCCCCAAACACATCCTTCTCTTTGGCACTATATAACATCTTGTAACATTTTTCAAAAGAAAAAAAAACATTTGTCCATCATCTGAAGTCAGATATACTGTTTTCTCTCCCTTTTTGTGTGTGTGTGTGTGTGTATATATATATATATATATATATACATACAAATTTTAAAATGTCATTGTCATGCATGTGTTAAAGCATGAAAAAACTTTCTACAAACATTTTAGACCAGCTAAAAATTGAGACTCAGCTATGAATACTATCAATTGAGAACTTAAATTTTTTAACAAACATTGCCTGTAGCTTGCTTTTGTTTTCTTCTTGGTGTAGTATAGTTGTCGATAATTTTTTCTTATATTGTTAACTTGGTGTAGTATAGTTGTCGATAATTTTTTCTTATATTGTTATGTAGACAGGAATGTTGTAGATGTCAAGAAATGAACAAATGATCAGAGAAGTAATGTAAGACATCTTAATGTAGTTGTAAATCCAACATATATATTTAACACAATGTTTGCAACTGAATCATATGAACACTTAATTCAGTTCTTTACCTTCTCTAGGGGAATGGTTTTGCTACAATCTTTTATATAAGTTTGCAGGCTTCTGTTGCCATATGTTCAATTCTGATGGCTCAAGCCTTCTTTCAGTTATAAAGGCTTAGCAAGTTGAACAATTCCTTCTCAATTTTCCTTAATTTGAATCACAAATTTAGCGACTTCAGTTTCTTTTTGGTTTGTGATCATTTATTCAAGTAAATGTCTGTTTGTGGCATGGGGTTAATGTTAAATGATAAAATTTTATCATAAAAGTGCTTATCCCTTGATGTCTGTTGTCCAACTCTTTTCAAAGTACATATGCTAGGCTACAAAAATCTAAGCTGACCAAGCATAGAGATGAATACAATATGGGAACCAGTAATACAAAGTTCAGTTAGGAGATAACTCAACTACCAAAATAGGCTTCACACAAGGAATGAGAATGATTGTAATAAAGGGTTCAGTTTGAAATTCCTAGCATTTGAAGGCCAGAGTATACAACAGCTGAAATGTACAAATGGCAACCAAGATGAGGACAATAGTCCCGATAGTGTAAATACTACCTCATTTCAGAAATATTAACAAATACAGAAATTTGTCACTAAGTAAATTTTAATGGAATGGAAGTGAACATGTGCGACTAACTTGTGACCAGTTAACGCACACAACGTGCAGCCTGAACATGGGGTTGGTGTCATAGCACATTCTGACAAACTACATTTCTTAGTTCAAACTTATGCTATATATATATATATATATATGTGAACAGTTCTCATTCTTTTTGTGTTCTATTTGAACTGATTCTTTATAAAAGACTTCTTTGTGGAACAAACTCCATCAAGAACGCTTCTCTGATTGCTAGAATCTTAACTTAATATCCAGGTTAACTTTCTATTCTGTATATTCTCACTGGCTGTACTTTTAACATAGTTCTATAGGAAATTTCCAATACAAACACGACCAAACTTTTTTCTCTACTCAGTAATAGAATATATTACAAACATGCCAGAATGATTCTACAACATTGTCTTTAGAAATTAATATCACCACATGAAATGCATGATCAGAGAAAACTAAAATCCTATTTTTCTCAAGCTTTTTTTTTTTTTTTAAATAGAATCTTGAAATTTCCTAATTTATTATTATA
This sequence comes from Ascarosepion bandense, assembly GCA_037127315.1. NCBI lineage: Eukaryota > Metazoa > Mollusca > Cephalopoda > Sepiida > Sepiidae > Ascarosepion > Ascarosepion bandense. Next base: position 557,212 of record JBBBDQ010000139.1, on the reverse strand, counting down.
GCTTTCTTCTCAGTAGTTAAACCTAACATTTTATCCAGATAACGTTCTACTCTATTATTGAATTAAAAAAAAAAATTTTGAACTAGATAATTTATGATTTAGTAAAATGAAAAATTAAAATAATGGTGAACAAATTCTTTTAGTTTTCCAACCCTATCCACCTTCCTGCTGTTGAGAAATAAAAATTTGGTATTTTGTTTACTGTATTATCTATCCAAAATGTTATGAATTATTCTAAACAAAGAATGAAACATCTCCAAGGTTATGATTGTTTATGTTGACTACCCAAAAACAATTATCTTCGCAGAAAGATACCTAGGGAAATTCTAAGGTAAATAATAGGGGTTACTATATGGTCTTTTTAACAAGGTCTCTGAAGAGAAATTTTGGAGGCACAGTTGCCTATATAAGCAAGACTGGTATGTTAACAAGGAAAGTCGCCAGAGATTTGTTCCCTTGCATCTCACAGTTGAGACAAAAACACCTAGAAGATCCATAAGGTTGATATTACCCAACAAAACTAGTGACTCGGAAAATTAAGAGGCAGAGCTCAGTCTTAAGTGATATAAGTAATAAGTATATTACTATGTATTAGTCAATGAATGTTAAAAGATTGCATTTAGAATTGCATTAACATTTTTGCATGGTTATACTGCCTTGGTTTTGAAAAATCCTAACCTCAGAGCATCCAGAAAGAAATAATATCAAAAGTCAGTAACTCCAAAAATGCTTTTGCTAAGAGGAACCTGCTTTGATACCACATGCAAGCCTCTACATATAAATATTAACTTTAGGTTCTCTTCAAGTTAATTATTTCAGCATCAAACTTGGAAAGTATCAATGATTATAGAGTAACCAATTTCAATATTCTCAGAAGAAAGATTTAGGTTATTGTATTTTTAGGTAGTGAGATTAAATTTTGTGACATTTTTACTGAAAAAAAAATTATGAAACTTTAAAATGAGTTTAAACATAGCCTTTATTTTTTACTAAGTGTTAATGAGGGATACTTTACATTAAAAGAATAACTTTCACATGGCAGATTATACATAAATTGTAGGGAATTTAATCTATACCATGACTTGCACTAGATTTGATATATGGTATATAGTTACTAGGTTATTTCAACACATTGCAAAATGTAAAGGCATAAATTTGAATAGGTTTAAAATATTAAGTGTACATCTTAAATTTAACAGATCTGAAATTGAATTGTATTTTGCTTTTGTAAATTCAAAAATAGAAATCATTACAACTAGCAATGATCTACTGATTTTTATGGAAATCAGAAAAAAGCAAATCACTCTTATTTACAGGTGAAACAGAATATATAGCTTTATGTTAAGCAATAAAAAAAAAAAATGCAAATTTTCTGTAACAATTATTCTACCATGTACATAAACACAAGCCTGAAACTTGTACAACTGAGGTTTGTCACTGCAAGCAATGTATGAGCTATGTGGTTAAGTTTTTAGTTTTTAGTTTTTTTTTTTTCCAAAGTAGTATAGTTAACAGTTTTAGACTTATTCTGGATTATTTTCAATTTATTATAATACACATTAAATTGAGTATATTCACTTATTTTCTTGTTTTAATATTAGAAAGCATACCATTTTATATTTATTGAAAAAATAACTGCTAAATTCCTTAAAAAAACCTGCTTGTAAAAAGTTTTGCCACATGAACTTAACTCATCTCTCCTCAGTTTTGGATACTGATAGATTTTGATAAATGTTTTTTTAAAGCAAGATTTCTGTTTTTGTTTTAGGTGCCTTACTTTTTCTAACATGTAATTTTTATAGTAAATTCAATTAATATTTAAACAAAAAATGTCTTATTAAATTTTTTTTTTCTTCTTCATAGATTTTTAAATACAAAATTGAGAATTTTTATAACAGATTTATAGAAATATTTTATTGTTTAAATAAATACTCAAAATAAATCATAAAACTAATTAGGATGTAACACATGAAAAAGAGATTCAGTTGTAGCTGTGAAAGTATTTGTAGGAGAGACAGAGGGAAGCCACATTATGTTGGTGAGAAAGTGACAGTAGTTGAGCTACCAGGTCAGAATCAATTACATCACAGATTCTTTGTTGAATTTTGTCAAGAAGCCCATGGTGAAAGCACCTGACCAAATGTGACAGCACTATTCAATGCATGGTCGGATGGTAGATTTATATATGTCTAAAATAGATTTAGACAAGAAAAACTTCCTAGCTCTACAATGGGAACCAACCTTCCAAGCAGCAGATTTAGCTACAGATTCAATGTAGTCATTCCACTTGAAATCAGCCGATAGTTTTCAGGGAGACTAGCTTGATTCATTCTAATTGGGTAAAAGCGGTCACCTATAGTGGTTAAATGACAGCAGCTTCATTTTGGAAGCATTAACATTTACGAGCCATTTTTAGCCCAGTTCACCACAGCTTGGAGGTCCTTTTCAAGCTCAGCAGCTAAATTGGCTTTGTCAGCATCAGTAGATCATGGCAGGAGTAAATTGTTGTGTTATCAGCATAAATAAATGCATGCTTGGGATCTGATTACATCAGGGAGATCATTGATGAAGATCAGAAAAAGTGTAGGAGCTAGAACAGGGCCTTGAGGAACACACATGTTCATATGATTGTATCTGGAAGCATGCTCATTACATGATCTGAAGGGAAAGACAGGATTAGGTCAATTAATCATCCAGTTATACCATAGCCATGTAGAAGACCAGCAAAATTTTTGGAGATATCTAGTGCAATTGCTTGGGCTTAATATACTCTGTGATGGTTGTTAACATAGCAGTATAGATCTAATGCTATGTTAACAACCATCACAGAGTATATTAAGCCCAAGCAATTGCACTAGATATCTCCAAAAATTTTGACAGAGCAGAAACCATACTGTTTATCAGAGAAGAGGGTATGGGCTGTGAGATGTTGAACCACTTCAGCATTAATAATAGCCTTGTGTACTTTGCCAAATATTGGTATGAGGCTGAGAGGGGGATAATTGGAGAGATCTAGGGGTTCTCTAGCATTCTTAAATACAGGAACCACAGAGGAGGACTTCCACCAGGCAGAGAAGGAAGAAGCAATGAGGCAGTAATTATAGAGTTTGGAGAGTTCAGGGGGTACATTTCTTCAAGGCAGTGCTTGGAATTCCGTCACCTCTGCTCACCTTATGGGTCTCAAGCTTTGAAATTATGTTAGAGACTAGCAAGGGAGTAATGAGAACGTCACTAAGTTGAGCCTCAATTTTAGGTGGGAAGTCGAGTACAGGTACCCTAGATGAATCAAATATCAAGTTAATAGAGAATTTGTGAGCAAAGCACTCAGCCTTGTTTGCTGAAGATGTGAGGACTTCAAATTCATTGATTAAAGTGGGAATCGAGGGCTTGCTATTATTTAAGACATTTTTACAGAGCTGCGAATAGTCTTTAGAGCCGAACTTGTGAGATGCTATACGTTGTTTCATTCAGCAAATAACAGCTTAGCATCATTCAGGATCCTCTTGCACTAATTAGGAGCAGAGATAAAAAGGTGCCTATTATGGAAAACCACAGCATGATCAGTTTCCAAGATAAAGCTGCATAACATGGCAAGAGTCAGGGATAGAAGTGAAACCGACCTAGTAGCGAGTCAGTTCCATTAGTGTTATTAGAGAAACGTGTGAGGAAATCAGCTACTTGCATAAGGGATTGAGTGATTGAAAAGTTCATGGTAGGGACACCAGCAAGATCTGTGGCAGAGTTTTCCAGCCACTTGCCATAGTGGGTATTGAAGTCTCCAAACACAAATATATGAGGAAATGGCCTTATCTATATTTTTAGAGATGCTGTCTAGTACGGAGCCGTCAGGAGATGAAGAGGAGCGGTGGAGAAAGAAAAGATAGCTAACCGAGCTTAGTAGTGAGAGACGGAGACACATGTAGGAATGATCAGGAGATTCAAGAGAAGTCACCCTAGCTAGAGGGAGATGTTCACTGACATAAATACCAATTTCATGCATGTAGATATTGGACTCCTTCCTAAAGAGGGATGGTAACCAGGGATATAGAAATCTGAGAAAGGAATAGAGGGGTCAAGATGTCAGGTGTGTTTACTTTGATGAAGGATTCAATGATGCAAATGTTGGTATGGATGCCACGGACGTTCGAAAAAGAGATGTTAATAGGTTTAGGTGATTTATGTTTCGCTGGTTTAGTTTTAGTCCTTCAATGTCATAAATAGTGATATTTTTTGGTAAGGAGAGGCCTAGAGTAGTAGTAATAGTCGGTCGTCAAATGCAACATGTATAGGAAGGAAACTGGTACAGACTGCAGCATAATGCAGCTTCAGGGTTGCCCGCTGGAAGCACTTATAGGGACACTCATCCATGCGTGACATAGCGCTATAAGATACCCCGATATTATTCACCTGTTGATTAGAGCAGCCTGTCAAGATGCTACACAAGAGTTCGGGCTCATAACTACCAGCTGGAAGAATGAAGAGACGATGCCACCATCCACACACATTGCAAAAAGCTTAAAACAGCACTACTATCAAGACTTGAGGAGAGAAACTGAGAACCTCTTCCTAAGCAGGAAACAAGGCATGAGCCGCTACTCCTGTCCAAAAGAAGAGGGAGGTGTATGAACTAGGCAATAGTAGGGTCTATCTACTCCAATTTAAAAAAAAAAAGTAATAAATAAATAAAAAATATAATAAAATAAATAAATAAAAAGTTAAAAATTCTGTAAGTGTAACTTAGTTAAAGTCGTGAGGTTCCTTAGTAACCACTATAAAAGAATTTTTTAACATTTTTTCTTAGCAATTCTAAATTAAGAAAAACCTTCCTACCCAGATGCCTAAAAGAGCTAACTGAAATCTTAGCTGACACATGTGTATTTTAAAAATTATCAGATGCTATATGTGACAAAAAGTAGAAAATAAATACATATATAAATATTAATTTTAAATTTAAAAGCTTGGGAAAATAAAACACAATTTTAAAAAAAAGCCAATCAAGCTTACCAGAGACAAAATTGGCTACCTCAAAATATTTACCAAGTTGAGTGAAACTTTACATTCAGTATGGTGAATTCTATTTCACTTTTAATTCAGTTCTTATTCAGTTGGCTTCCAGCTTCATTGACCAGAGAGAGAGAGAAACGGGGGATCAGAAAGTCGAAAACCAACATTAACAATTCAAGTTCCTATGGCTTCAAAGGAAAATTAAAACCTGACCTTCCTGTCACATTTAGGACTGCGGGATGGCATCTATGACTAACACAGTTTTTCTTTAATTTTTATAAATACATTTAGGTATCTCTAATATTCATGGAAAATTGGATACCTGAGTATAAAGAGTGAAGCATATATAAAACTTTTATTTTTTATTGTCATTTTTTTTCTCTTAACTCAAAGAATGGAAAACATCTGATATCTGATGTAAATATTATTTCTACATTTTAAGTAGATTAAAAAAATATTTGGGTTCAGAAATAGTGGCATTATATGAACACCTTTGTGGTTGTAAAGATTGTTAAACTTAAAAATATTCCAAAATTGATCTAATTATTGGATTTTAATAAAACTTGTGGCATTTATGTAAAAGAGAATGTTTTTATAAGCAGTCTCTCTTCATAATATTTTTTTTTGCATGATTGCAACTCTTCATTTTTTTACAAATTTTTGAAAACCAAATTTTTACAACTTTTTTATAAACTGTCAAGCTTCATTTTGGCAATTATTTTTTCTTGTTGTTCTTACAATATCAGATTTTAGAAATGCAATATTTATAAACCTTCTTTACATCTAAATTAATTTTTATATAAATCTTACATTTTTTTATATAAATGTTTATACTCCCTCCACTCAAAAAGAAATCCAAAGTAAACATAGTCTATTGTATTATATTTTTCATTTAACTTTTAATTATTTTAATATAATTTGACATTTCTTTTTATCATATAAATCCTTATACTTTTAATAAATAAATAAATATGCAAATATATTGGAAAAATATTCTCTGGAACTTAAAATAATTTAAAAAAAATATTACATGGCTGTTGATAGATACTATAACAATGAGAGTATAGAATTGTAATAATTTCTGCTCTTCAGCTGAAATATTTTGAAGTGGCCTTCAAGATAAAACTGTTTTTCTTATTGCTCCAATGTTTGTGCATAACCTACAAGATATTTTTTTATTTTGAAGTTTTATTTCTTTAAATATCAGAATAATCATTTTCATTAAAATCTCATACATCTACTATTTTTTTATATCAAAGCATAAAAATAATAAAAGTATTTGAGGTTTTTGGAACTCTGAGTCAATTCTCATCAATGGTGACCAATAAGGTAACCACATAAGTCAATCCTAGTCAACAAAACAACAATGTAGCTCTATGCTCCACATTGATCTTCAAGTTCATTTAAACCACCATGGTTCCATCTAGCTGATTTCTCACTCGTTAATGTGTGGCTTGTTTGATACTGGTATCATGATGATGTGCACTGTTTCACTTGACTTTGTACATGACCATTCACTCTTCTGCAACATTGTGTTTTTTGATCTCAGAGAGTGAGAAGATCACTGATGAAACAAACTGAAGTAAAGACAAGTTGACTGCTGGGAGCTACCCACAAAAAAGAATCCTTTGGAATAAAGAATTAACTTGGGTTCAAAATGTAACAATTTGGGTAAATATATGATTTGTTGTATACAGTAATTTTAATCCTTCCCATTTAATGTTATAATTAAATGACACTAGAATCCCTTTCTGGTCATATCTGTTATTTTTGCCTTGCCTGTGATTGGAGTGATCAAACTCCTAGATAGGTCTCATTCACAGCTCACATTACCTCAAAAGCCTTTGCTTGTGCAATTATGGATAAAAAAAGAGAGAATGACTGGTTGCTGGTAGACACAGCCAGGCAGCAAGACCTCAGTCCTCTGAAAACCACAGGACTAAAGTCACAGACAGACCCACTACCTATACTAATATTAAGAGTGATGCCCCAGCCTCACAAAATGCAGAAGAAATATGATCCTGGTTTTATAAGAATAAGGAATACAAGCAACTCCAAGCACAATTAGAGGCAAAACAAAAAAACATTCATCACCAAAAAAGACAGCACGCCCATTGACCTCTACCCTGAACTTGCCTGCTGTGAAATCATCACAAAATCTTCTATCTACACACACATCCCCTTGTAAAAAATGTATCCCATTCAGTAGAGATGCAAGTCCTTTAAAAAAAAGCATATTACACACCCCATGCCCTATTCCCAGTCCTTCTAACAAGAAACACCATGAAATGCCTCCTTCAAAAAGACAAAAAAGTCCCTCTGTAGAGGTAAAAGAGAAACAGAAAAATCCAGCAAATTTAGGGGATGATGTGGCATATTTTCCTAGCCCAGGTTGAAAGAGTTAAGAATTATGGAAAGTAGATAAAAGAGCTCAAATACTTATTGATTAAAAAATTCAGTGATAAAAACATGAATGCAAAACATGTTCTCAGTGTCATCTAGACTAGGTTGGGGGTGTGACAGACATGAGTTATGACTGAGGAATTCATCACTTACACAAAATCTCACCCAATATTTATCATCGACAATGATGAAATTAATAAACTTAAGCAGTTCTGTTCAGGAAAGGTCCTAGTTTTAGTCCACTCTTCATCTATAGTGATTGTGGAATAAGAGTAGTAATAACACTGTTTTGTTTTTGTTTTGTCTCTTGTAAATAATTCTTGTTTTCATTGTAAATATTAATTGGGGTTATAAATGATTAAAAATTGTCATTTTATTCACCCTCATTACCAGACAAATTGTACATATGAGGTCTGATTAAGACATCATAAGAGTCTCTGAGGTATTATGGTCACTGTAGTAAGAATGTGTTGTTTTGGTGTAAGAATTATTGTGGGTCAGTGATTGTGGCTAGCTAAGTTCAAGTATAAGACAGATTCAGACCAGCTTTCTCCATTCCCCTTTTTTGTTTTTTTTTATATATACAATAACATATATATATGTACATATATAATGAATATTGTCTGCTGGAACAGAGGTTACTCTAGTCCAGAAAGAAAAACAATACAGAAGAAATTTAACAACCACCAGACAAGAATTGAAAGGAACATCAAAGTCACTCCCATACCAAGAAAAGTGTGATTGTTCTATTTTTTGCTGTTGCTACAAACTTTTCTTTGAATATTGTATTTGAAAACTATTCAGAAAAGTATTTTCTCCTTTTCTATATATTATATATATTTTTTTCTGGGGACCTTATGCAGCATTATAATTTTTATTGTAAAAGTGTATATTTCATTTGCATTGATTATTTTTACATACATGTCACTGGCCATAATTTGGCACACAATGCACTTAATTTGTACAATTTAGGTATCTTCGCTCATTTTCAATACCTAAGTTTTAAAGTCAATTTTTAAAAAGAAAAAAGCTTTTGTGAATGTTTCATTTTAACCTTAATTGAAAGCTAAATGATTACATTTATTATTTCCAGTAAACAAAATACTCTGGTGTATTTTAAATAGAAATTACATTGATTGGAATCTCAACTTTTTGAGGGTTTTCAAAAGTTATGTATTTTTGACAGATTGACAGGTTTGTAAACAAAAGTTAATTCTCAGTTTTAAAAACCTTGCTAAAATAAAATATACATTTGTGACATGTTATTTTGTTTTTGGAATATTAACAAATTTAAAGTTAAATTAATCTGATTTGAAGAAAGTGTTACTTATAGCATGAAATTTAGAATAAAAGTATTTCTTTATCATGGAGGTTATATTCTTCTGATGCATTAAGTGATTGATGACAGCCAACTATATTAACAAGCTAAGTATAGATGACCAGAATTGACATAATTGTCCAATTTTTTCCCCTGTAAGGGGGAGGAAACTGTGAAATTTTAATATCACAAAAAATACCATACTAAAAAAACAACCTGTCTATACACACATAATTCAAAAAATCTTTTGGCTCGAAGATTTGTATTAAGCCTTTTCACTTTTTGATTAGTAAATATAGTCTTCACTTAATAGCTTAACCTAACCCCAACAAAGCTTTGAGAAATTTTAAAAATATTTTTGAAACTATATAAATTATTATAATTAAAAACAGAAAAAATATAAACAATTCTTGTCAAAATTCATTATTCATCAAAATATTTTTCTTCAAACTATAATGTCCTCAATATATATATCTCTCTCTCTCTCTATATATATATATATATATATATCAGCATGAAGTGTGGGTATAAAAGAATCCAAAAGAGTATCCTGTACATACAGTGGTAGGATTACTCTCTAAGAGAGCTCTAAATATATATGTATACGTACATACATACATACACACACACACACATATATATATATTGTTTTGGCGCTGATGGCGAGCGATAATGAATAACATGTGAACACACTAGCTATCTATTAAAGGAAGTGTCTTTATTGTTTATCTAAAGGAGGTAAGCCTACAGAGCCAGCCACACTTTCATGGGGCCATTTCGTATCCATGTTTTCGGAGCTATATACATCATAACATCCCTCTTATCAAATGATGTTTATACTGAGTTCAAGATAGTTTTAATTGTCTATATGTGATGCTGTAAAAGTCCATACTTTGTAATAGTGTGCGAGTTCATTATTGAATGAAGCTAGTACAGCTCAGAGTAATCAAAAAAAAGTCCCTATGTGCTTTTTTTCTTTTATATGGGGACCATTTCAGTTTTGGGTCATGTTTGCAGAACGTGAAGAAATGTTGTCTGGATTGTGATGACTTAAAAATGCCTTGTCCAAGAACTTAGAATAATATTTTGTATTTATCTTGAACCATCAACTTGGGAAATCTATAATTTTACTGTCTACAATATGAGGCCAAAACTTTACAGTTTTCTAAAGTTGGGTTAGTTATATCTCCATGAAAGACCCAAATTCTAACCTAGCCTGCAGGCCCATCCAATGTAACTCTCCATATATCACTAAAAAATTACTGTTGAGAAAACAGTTTTTAGGTACTTGTTTGAATAAAAAGTTAATAGATTGGTTGTTTTTATATCTTAACTTAGTAAGTTTTATACAACTTATTTGTTTACATTCATAACAACCTTCAAATATTTTTTAGCAATGTTTTCAATTTTGTTTGATTTTTTAATTGGTTTTTTTCTCATTTTGTAACATTATATTCCATTTATAATATCTTGTTTTGATTTTTTCATAAGGTTATATCTTTCTCATAAGTCATGGCAATCTTTATATCTTAAATTAAGAAAAAATATTAATAACTATACTCCATTAATAAAATGATGAACAACTTGAGTTGCATAATATAACCTCAAATAAGTAAAAGCCAAAAGTCACAATATGATAAACTTTTTAGAATACTCATTTTTTTCCTGTTAGTGATTTCATTTCATTGGGAAATAAAATAATTCAATTTAAATCTTAACGTTTGGTAGATGAAGGGAGACTTAAATGCTGGTAAAATTAATCTAACTTTTACAAAACTTTTTTCTTTAGCTGGTAATTTTTGCAATTCGCACCAACTTTTTGTACATAAAAGCTCTACATGCCAGCCTATGTATTTTTATGAACTATAATTACATCGCACGCCTAAGAAAGTTTATTTCAATATTTAAGATTGCACATAATCAAAATATTTAAAAAAAATATATAGAAGGAAAGAATTTCAAAAGAAACACTGCCATTCCTGATAAGAACATTGAATACCAAAATTAGACAAGCCTGGCTTGGTTATTCAGACACAGTTATGAGGACTCATGGCTTTAAATAAGTTCATTCAGTCAAATTCTAATCAAAATATTCATAAAGCGAAGTGAAAAAAAAACACTACAGTAAAATTCTTGAGGGGGTCATTTGGAGTAAGGGCTTTTGCGCATCTAGTAATGTCATTTGATATAAACAAATCTTTTCATTCCATTTTAGCGCCGATGGCGAGCGATAATGAATAACACGTGAACACACTAGCTATCTAGTAAAGGAAGTGTCTTTATTGTTTAGGTAAGCCTATAGAGCCGGCCTCGCTTTCATGGGGCCATTTCGTATCCATGTTTTCGGAGCTATAGACATCATATAACACACACACACACACACACACACACACACAAAAGCAATTAAAGGCTTATCTAATTGAATAATGTAGTTTTATTGCATTTTTTATTTTACTATTTGGAGCAGATTTTCAGAAAAAAGTTTAACTATTTGAGAAAAAAAAGTTCTGTTTGAACTCATGTTTAACTAAAAGTTTTCACAACAGTATTTAATTTCTTGAAGTTTCATGAAATTACCTGGAGGTGGAGGGAATAACAGATGTAAAAAAATATTTTTACCAAGATTTTCTAAAAATAATAATTTCAAAACTAAGTTAATTCATTTGTGAATAAATCCTGAAAGTTTCATTAAAATCTATTTTATGATTTTTGTAAAAATTTCCAAAGTAATGATCTTTTCACCAAAAATAAAGGCATTTTTACATTATCCATAAGAAAGTTAAAAAAAAGATTTTTAATTTGTTAAAGATTTTAAAAAATAATTAAAATAATTTGATCTTTCCTCTTAATAATAGAGGACATTATAGTTTGAAATAAAAATATTTTGCTGGAAAAAGCTTTGTTTTTATTATTTAGAGCCTTTTGTCTTCATGCTTGGCAGTTTTTTCAGTGAATTAGTGGAGGTACATAGAGAACTGGGGTTGTTGCTGATTCTCTATATGATTATGGGAGCAGAATGTAAAATAAATAATAATGAATTCTCTCTCAAATTTGTCAAAAGAAAATAAGGATCCGAACAAAAGATACTTTGTGTAGAATCACATGCAAATAAAGAGACCAGTATATATATAGAGAGAGTACTTGAAGAAGTAGGACAGAAAATAGCCTGTTGTCATAGAGGACTTGCATAACTACTGCTATTGATAGGCAAAAAAACAATGGCATTGCTGATAGGAACCATGATTTCACTGGACAACCTAGAACATGTAGAAACATGGATGAGAACTTTTACAGCATTTGCATGAGTAAAAAAATTAAGAGACTCAAAGACTGATGGAAGAGAAAATGAGATAACTGATTTATAGTAGGATGCGAATTGACAATTTGTTATCTGAACAAGTTAGAAGAAATGATGTTTAAGTAAATACTGAAAGTTTAAAAAAACATTAGACTAAAGCTAGAAAGGTTGGTAATAGTGGAAAGAACCAAGCTTTTGGAAACAAGACAAACACCACAGGAGTCCATTATGCAATACTTACATAGGTTGAAAGAGCAAGTAAAGTGAATTTGAAAAATTGAGATCACAGGACATGACCACAGAAGATGAATTAATTCTTCTTAGATTAATTAAAGGGCAAGACCAAAACCACAAGTGCAAAATACTAGAATGTCTGAAGAGTAGCAAAATGAGTTTGGAAGCTAGCATCGAGTTTTTGCAACAATGAGAGTTGATCAGAGAATTTAATCAACCAAAAGAAAAATTTGAGATATATAGGATGAGTACTACCAAATCAGTAATTAAATGTAAATATTGTGGAACAAGTCTTATGACAAGTATAAATGTTGAGCTTTGGGAAAAGTATATTCAAATTGTCAAAAAAGATAATTTTTAGAATGTGTGCAAATACGAAAAGCAAATAAGAAAAGTAAAAACTGTTCAAATCCCCTCTGAAGAAGAAGAAGAAGCCAGAGTATTTATAATGAATGTAAAAAAAGAGGTAAAGAAGAAATAAAGATAAATGGCCATATATTTGACATGAAAGTTGATACGGGCAGTGAAATTATAGTACATTGATACCAAAAAATTTCTGGTAAAAATTAGGATGACTAAAATTAAGAAAAAACAGCGTACAACTAAAGCAATTTGATGGAATGACCACAAAAACAATCGGCATATTTCAAGACAATTTTGAAATGGACAAGTGTTTTGAAATAATTCCTATGATAGTCGTAGCATGCAAAAAAGATCACGGATTATTAAGAATTGATGTATTAAAAGTAAACGCAGTGAGGCTAATCAATTCCATGGAAACAGAAGGAAATGCAGTCGGATTGTTGAAAGGCTATAAAGCAAGTATTTGACTAAAGGAGAACTATCACTAAAATATACGGAGTCAAGAAAAGTTCCAGTTCATATCCTATCTTTTGTAGTAGCAAAATTAAACAAAATGATACAACAAGGTGTATTAGAAAGAGTAACTCAAGGTGATAGTAATTGGGTGTCACTGATAGTAGTGATAAAGATAGCTGATGGAGACTTAAGGATATGTATTGATTATAAGATAGGAGTGAATCATCAGATTAATTTTCATTGCCAAACATTGAAACTGCAAGCCACGAGTTAGAGTACTTTTCAAAAATTGATCTCAAGTTAACATGCAATGAAATAGAAATTGACAAGAAATTCAAGGAAGTAACCATGATAAACACACCTGTAGGCTTATTAAGATGGACATGTCTACTGTTTAGGATAAATACTTTCGACCATATTTTTCAAAAATCAATTGAAAAAATTGGAAAAAATACAATAATATACCAGGATGATATAGGTGTTGGGGTGAGAACTAAAGAAGAGTTAAAATATAAAACAGGGCAAATTTCGATGCAATTAAAAAGGGCAGGCTTGACCATAAACAAAGAGAAATATAATTTTGACTGTAAGAAGATACCCTATTTAGGATATCAAATATTAGAAGGTGTAGCCGAAGGGAGCTGGTTAAGTTTTCTTTGATTCGGCCTTGTGTCAGACTTAACCAAACTCCCTACAGCTTACAAGTTTTATGCAGAATTATCATCAGAAGGTTTTCATCGTTATCAGAAGCTTGGTTGTTGGCAGGTAAGTATATGTGGAATTGTGTGGAATAGTGTAAGACTAAAATATACATTTTGCATTTTAAAATAGAAATTTATTAAAAGGAAAGAACAACACAAGTTATAGAAATTAACGGAGTTAACGGTAGAGTTCGTGTTCAATGATAAAGTTATGGGTATCAAGAAATGTAGAAAATGTTTGTAGTAGTAATTGTTGAAAGAGTATATGCATACATACGTATGTATGTATTCAGTAGGAATGTCTTTGGCTGGAGAAGAAGAAGTAAACGTAATCAGTACACGCGAAAGAAGAAGAAAGAGAACAAGGTGCGACCTGACCTTATCTCCGGGTCGATTTGAAGTTGAGATTACATTTTAGTTGTTTCGTCTCGCGGCTCCCATCTGACTGTTGACCGGTCACGGAATGTCCTTAAGTAATTAAATCTGGTCATGCGACCGGCTCCAGCGATCATTTTCGCTTTTATATGTGAAATAAAGTCATTATGAATTTTCTGTTTTTAATCTAATCAGGATTCAGAATTTGCTTTTCGCACTGACTTGCGAATTTTTCTTAGTTGGGTTTTTCCACAATGCTTTTAGTTCTTAATTTCTTATCTTATCTTTAGTTCTTAATTTCTACAAAGGCATATCACCTGATGGTAGACTAACAAAGAAAATAACAGAAATAGCTGCTCCAACAAATAAAAAAAGAATTAAAATCCTTTTTGGGGCTGATACATATTTGTAGTAAATATATACCAAGATAAATAATAGAACCATTTGCAAAATCACGCAAAAAAAAAAAAAAAAAAAAGCCAAAAAAAAAAAACAAAAAAACAAAAACAAGAAACAATGAATTAGAGTGAACACAGAAACAAACCATCACTTTTGAAACACTAAAGAATATTCTGAGGTGCAAACCAATAATAAAGGTTTTTGATTGCCAGAAAGAAATAACATTAATCACAGATGCAAGTGAGAAAGCGATTTGCTACTGTTCTATCACAAGAACACCCAGTCATGTACATATCATGAAGGTTAACGTCAGCAGAAACTAACTACTTGAATATTGAAAAAGAAGCCCTATCGTAGGGTGGGAATGTTTTTGAAGTAATCGCTCAGTCATAAAGGGTTCTGTTCGTTTGTTAAGTATAAGGAGAGGTAGACGGGTGAATGGTGAAAAGGAAAGAGGTGATAGAGAAAGATACAGATAATAATAACGATCGCTAGATGTTTGTCAAAGGACGTGTTAATACGCTCGTCTTTTTCTCTCTGGTGACAGACAAACTTGTCCGTCTTTTATTCTGTTTGTGGGGCTTGAAAAAGTCATTTAAGAATTCACTCCCGGATGTGATTCCAGCCTTTCCATTGGACAACGAACAAACTTCGTGTCGGCTTGCTAAAAGGTCCATAAAAGAATTTGCTTCTGAGAATTGAAGATTAATTAAATAAACAAAGTTTGTAAATTTGAGTCTTTTTAATTTCTAACAAAATCAAAAGTCAGTGCTTAACATTTGAATTTTAAATCTAGATCTTGTTTTGTTTACTACAGTACAAACCCTGAAAATGAGATTAAAAGCATTCTCATCACTTACAGAAATCATAGAAGCATATTTACAGATCTATTCCACATGCAGGAAGGAAAATGAGCCCGTCAGCATTAATGGGAAGACAAATCAGAGCCCCCATAACTATACCCTTTGCAACATGAAAAAAGGTGTGATTATAGAAAGAATAAAGAGACGCATTGAGAAGAAGCAAATTTCCTGATGTAAAAAGGTCACAATACGGCTATATTGGAAAAGAAAGAATAAAATATACTGGCACATGCAGATCAATTCAGAAGCAGAAATGATCTGGAGGATGTAGAAATGGAAGGTCAAGTACAAGAAAAGGCAGAAAGTTATAAAAGTGGAACAGAGCAGGAAATGGAAGAAGGTGAGAATGAAGAAATGGATGAAGAGGAGGAGGAAAATGAAGAGAGACAGAGATCACCATCAAAGAGAAAACATGAAAGACAAGAAGAAGGACAGTACAAAACAAAAATAATTAGGAGTAGTAAAAGAAAAAACAAAGGTGTAAAATTTTTCCGATTCAGGGAGGTTTAGTATTTTATGCAAATGAAGAGACCAGTATATATAGAGAGTACTTGAAGAAGTAAGACAGAAAATAGCCTGTCGTCGTAGAGGACCCGCAGAGCTGTATTATGACTACTGCTACTCACTTTGATATGTAAAACATGACACTTTGGAAACACTTTACCTGAAAATATAATGAATGTGTTATAGGAGGGATTTTTATTTAGCTCTGCAATACAAAAAAAAAAAAAAAAACAGACAAAAATATAGACAAATACATATTTCTCCTCAAACAACTCTCTTTGAATTTGCTCAATTCCCTTATCTGAGACCAAATAGTAATAATAACGACACACAACGATTCAGTGAGAGGCTTGTACCTGATTTAGATAAAGTAATAGAAAGTTCCCTAATGATATAAACTTTCAGAACACACCTGCAAGTGATTACTTTAAACTAGAATAGAACACAAGAATATATGGACAGAAACAAAAACATAACCCTTTGGAAAACAAACAACTGGCAACATTAAGGTTCTCAAGTTAGACAGTTAAATGGTGTGGCAAAGGAAATATCCATGATAAAAAAAGAATGTCCAATTATATAGGTACCTCCGCTCATTTTAAATTGAGTTTTTAAAAATAAAAAAGCTTTCTTGAATCTTTTGTTTTAGCTTTTAATTGAATGCTAAATGATTAAATTTATTATTTCCAGTAAGCAAAATACTATGGTGTATTTCCAACAGATTTGAATCTAAAGGTTTGAGATTTGAAAAAAGTTTTTCAATTTTTCAGCCATTTTTGAGTGATTTACACATTTGTAAACAAAAGTTAATTCTGGGTTTTAAAAATCTTGCAAAAATAAAATATACATCTGTAACACGTTATTTTTGGATAATTGGCAAATTTAAGGTTAAATTAATCTGATTTCAAACAAATATTACTTGCTTATGGTATGAAATTTTGAATAAAAGTATTTCTTAATCAGAAAGGTCTGACTCATTTCCTGTTATCAATCAGTTTACACATCTGGAGTATGGTGACCAAAAAATGACATAATCCGAGTGAACGTTTTGTTAAGAGAACAACCTTGAAACACATGACCATTTGATGATAAGTCACTTATAAGTTTCCATAGTAAAAAAATGTGCAGTTTAACATAAAATTTAATTATTTTAAAAATCTTAATTCTAAATTATTTGTTTTAAGCTTTTCAATTTTCGATTTGTAAATATAGTCTTTACTTAATAAATTAAAAACCAAATACACTGAGTGACTGGAAGCAATTTAAGAGATGTTTGACACTTTATAAATCATCATAATTAGCAAAGAAAAAATGAAAAAAATTCTTATAAAAATTCATTATTCATCGAATTTTTTTTCAGAATATGATATTCTAAAATTATATTTATAAAATCAATTAAAAGTTTATCTAAACTAAAAATGGCTTAGTTTTATTGCATTTTTGATTTTACTATTTGTATCAGATTTTCAGAAAAATGGTCTTGTAATTAAAAAAATAAAAGTGTGATACATATACACAGTTTCTAGAAATTTCATGAAATTAATCAAAGAGAGAAGTAACAGATATGAAAAAATATATATTTTTACCAAGAATTTTCAAAAACAATAACTGCATAAATAACTTCAATCATTTGTGAATAAGTCCTGAAAGTTTCATTAAAATCAAACAATTAATTGTTTTTTTGCAAGAAATTTCAAATTAATGTATCCTTCAACACCAAAAAACGACTTGCATCATATTATGTTTGCCATTGTACTAATTTCTCCAGTAGCTGACTGCCATAGGCGAATGAGGCATGGGGAATTTGATGCAGTCCAATAAACCTGACTGAATGCTGATGCCTCCGACCACTACCACTGCTACCACCCTGTCTGACGCCTTTGACCACTACCACTGCTACTGCAAATGTCCTTTTCAAGACAAAATTTACTGTCTTTTTCAGGATAACAGATCTTTTCTTGAATTACTACAACTGCCCTTTACAGGGCAAGAAAGTCTATCTTACTCTGATATGCACCAGATCAGTGCAGCGAGTTCCGATGTAAAGCCCAGTTCAACTCAGTGACTTCCAGTGTAGTAAGCAGTCCAGCTCAACCTGTAGTGATCCAGTGACCAGTCCTGTTTGACCCGCCAGCAATCTCCAGCGTGGAAACCCTATTTTGATTCCAGGCCAATCAACCGTTGACTGCTGATGTGGTATACACACCTGTCACCGGATCAACCCTTACTTCGACAGTTAGTGCATAGGCAGCATATGATGAACTAATATAATTAGCTTGCTGCAACAATGACTAGCAACTTAGATCCCGTTCCCCACTCTACAAGCCGATATTTGCCTGCAGAGATTGACTCAAGCCACTCAATCAACAGCAGATAACTGAAGTTAACAGAAGTTTACGATGTAGACAAGCTTCCAAATTTCAGATCAGAACTCCCACATCTATTTAAAGAGCTAGGTTTATAAAAGAAAAATATGAAATAGAATTAAAGAAAGATGTTATCCCAACTTGTATATACACATAGGAAGGTTACACAACCATTACTACCTGCTGTATTATTAAGTTGTTTGCTTTTTATCTGTCTATCTTCTTTTCCTGATTTCATGCATGCGCTTCCCTCACTTATTTGAGGTGTAGCATAGACTTAGGAGTCATCAAATTAATATAAGAGCGCTAGTTTGGCCCCAAGAGGTATCTCTTCCTCCATACCGAAAGCTCTCTGAATAACTGGCATGGATGGAAGATATAGGCATCATTAAGAAGTTCACAGGAAGTTTACAGGACCTACACAGTGGGTAAACTCCCTAGTACTTGTGGAAAGAAAACTGGAAAACTTAGGATTTGTCTTCACGTCTGAAACCTAAACAGGGCTATTCAAAGGCAACATTACCCAATGTAAACCCTTGAGGATGTACACCCAAACTGATCAGAGCAAAAGTTTTCACTAAACTTGTCATATGGTACCGATATTAAACCACACCACAAATCACTGAATCCTCATACCTCACAACATTTAACATGTCATTTGGGAGATACAGCTGCCTCCGCTTGGCAATTGTGCTGAAATAATCCCAGGACGAATTCCAAAGAAAGATGTATGAAAGTTTTGTAAATATTCCAGGTGTTATCACCTTTGTAGATGACATGTTGTTCTTTGGCAAAAGACTGCACTGAACATGACCTCATCAAGGTCATAGAATGAGCAAGACAGACAGGGATGAATCTCAATGACAACAAACTACAAGTTGTAGTTCCTGGAGTTAAATATTTTGGGCACATATTAACCGCTGATGGAACCGAACCAGACCTTAACAAGGTTTCTGTGATATGAGATATGCCAGCATCTATTAACAAAGCAGAACTGAAGACCATACTTGGGTTGATCAATTATTTATCAAAATTCGCTTACAATCCATCGGAGGCCACCATCCATTTGCACCATCTACTAGAAAAGGACTCTTATTCACATGGAGTAATCTTGACTTTGAGCCAGAATTATGTCTTAACCTACATTGACCCTTCCAAACCAATAACTCTCCAAATCAACGCCTCTAAAAATGACTAGGTGCCACACATTTACAGGAGGGTGAACTAATCGTATAAGTAAGGAAAACTATGCACAAATTGAAAACTAACTTTTTGCCATCCTATTTGGATGGTTGCAATGTCCCCACAGAGTCTGACCACAAGCCCTTGGCGCTGATCTTCAAAAGAACTCTTAATTCTGCTCTTCCTTGATTGTAGAGAACACTGCCCCAGCTAGGCAACTACAAACTAGGGATTATACATGTTCCAGAAACAGGATACCTGTAGCTGATGCTCTATCAAGAAAGATTCTGTTAAATCTCTACCAGAGGAATGGAGAACCACATACACAGCCAAATGAGCAGCTACCAGTCTCAAATGAAAAGATAAAAGATATCAAAACTGCTACCTAACATGATCCAGGACTCCAAGCCCCCATTAAGTTTATTCAAGATTGGTGGTTTGAGCAAAGTAAATCATAGAATACTGAAACCACTACACTGAATTAACCTATATATAGAGAACCTAATGTCAAAAAATTCTGATTCTAAAGCAATTCAGACACAGATGTTAAAGCGCCTACACATGGGACATACTGGCATCAAAATGACCTTGAGAAGAACTCGTTCTATACGATTTGGGCCTGGAATCTCTACTGACATACATAATTTGAATTAAAATGCCCTGACTGCATGGCTCTGCAGACTTCCAACCTAAGAGAACCCCTATAACAGCACACAGTCCCTGAATAAGAGCAAGAAAGGGCCACTAATATATTTGAGTGGGATAGGAATGACTTGTGGTAGTGGACTACTATATTTTGAGCTAGCACAGGTGCACTCCATCAGAAGCATGGTGATCATCAGATACATGATGTTGACTTTCTGCCGGTATGGTATACCGGAGAAAGTTGTCTCTGACAATGCCGCTAGTTTAGTCCTACTGAGTTTATGACGCTTTCAGAAGAATATGACTTTTTGCACAATACATCCTGCCCATGATAACCCAAATCCAACAGTCTGAGAAAATATGCTGTGAAAAGTAACAGAACTGAGGCACTGGAGCTGATGATGACACTCAACCCCAGACTGGAAATGTGAAACAGAAGTATATTTGAACAGTGGCTTCAAATCCAACGGCCTGGCTGAACGAACAGTATAAAATCAAGAAGATCTTCCAGAAGGCCAATGATGGGATTTTCTGCTCACAAAAAGGTCTCTCTCAGCTATTGACTTTATATATGTCCCTTCACTAGGAAGCCCTTCTTTTTTGAAAATGGGTTGTGGGGAGAGGAGGGGAACTTCTTGCCTTAACTCGTGTTGATGCTTTTTCTTGTTCATGTTCTTGCTGGCTAATAGATAAGTAGATTGTGTGTTGGTTAAATTCCATCACTTTCTATGCCCTGACCCACCCAGTCTTCTCTCTCTTTTTAGTTCTTACTTTGTCTGCTTCATCCTCACTCCCCCCTTTTTAGTTACAAAGATCTAAGTGGATGTATTTCTTTCTCCACCATTAGTATTTCCTACTGTGGCAGCTGTTGCTTCTGCTATTGTTGTTGTTGTGACTCTTGTTATTAATTTTGTTGGTGCTGCTGCTCTTCTTGTTTCTACTTCTCCTCCTCCTTAACTGTTTCTTTTGTGGGGATAACTACTTTTTGCTTGGGACATCTTGTTGGAGAGTGGGAAGAGGGGATGCTTTTAAGTCTGTCTTCTTATCACCCAACACCCAGGGCATGACTTGACCAATCCTTCTTGACCCTTAACCAGTCCGCCCACATTGTTTTTGTTTTGATCTCGGACCAGCTAAAGAAGGATTGTCCGTTATCATCTGGCTAGATTAGTCCTGACACGCAAGAGGTTGAGTATATTGTTAAGACAGGATTTACACAATTCGCAGTACAAAACAAAATCGGTATAACACTGCAAGCCACGAGTGTAGTTTTCATATATATTTATATATCGTTTATATACACAGATATAATAAGCAAAACAAAGCTGGTGACACTCAACAGTTGGCTGATATTTCAAAGATACATTCAGTAACAAAGTTCTCTGAGTTAGGGTTTACTCAATTGTCTTTTAGCAGCACGTCAGTCTGACCGTATCATTCAAATCACTAGTCTCAACTTACCTTCCTAACAGCAGGCCTCCTAATGACTCCAAATTATTCTACCTTCTCATTCCAATCACTGGCCCCGAACTAATTTCGTCTTGCACTCTGGTTTTATTACACCAACACAAAACCGAGGTAGTAAAGGGTAGTCACTGGGGGGGGGGGGGGGTTTCAATTTTCCCTCACTGTATAACTCTTACCAGCTCGAAATGAAAACATCATTCACCCATTTTGACTGACCCTCTGGGCCCTTCAGTAATGAGGGGGAGGGAACTCACTCTCTGTTATCACTAGCCTGTCTGTTTCTAATATCCGGTGGCTTGAGATAGGAAATTCTCACAGTCCAATTTTGATCTAGGGTCACACTTTGTCGAAAACAGGATAACAATGTTATGACTAGAATCATTTTACTCGGATTCAATCAATTCAGTTACTCTTCCCAACAGAAATATTTGTATTTTAATTTTTCTATCATTTCGGTTACTTTTCTCGACAAAATAATTGTATTCTCCCATTTTAGAGAAATCTCTTTTTAACTTTGAAGTTAATAAAAAAAAACATCAGCTGTCTGGAAATAGGGTTACAGTCTGCCCTTCTTCCAATCATCAAGAGCATCGAGGGCTTTATTGATCTTCTCAGACCCCACTGCTTCTTTAGGTGTTATTGAGTTGGAATATGGCCCCAGATGTCTTACAGGCCACACATTGGACAAGTGTCGCCACAAGTCTAGCAATAGGGTCTTCTTCTCTCCACAATGACAAAATTCTGCCTACCGCAGAAAAGCAGCAATCAGGGATGTTTAAAAGTCCCTCTAGATCATGAAGTTTGAAGTTTTAACACTATAGGCCCCTAGGTCTCTGAGCATCCACAGGTCAGTCCACTGCTCACTGGCTTAATTCTGCTTCCTGCCAACATTGTGATTATTATATCCAGAAAGTAGACGTGTTGTTCGCTCGCGGTCAACTTTTGCTGTAAACACAGCCGGGGAAGCCGGTGTTAAACATTTAGAATCCAGCAAAATGAAATAGAAAGAAAAAAATAATGTCCGTAAAAAGCTGAACGAACAATTGTTCGATGATTGCACTGTTAATGTCTTTTATATACAAGAAAAGAATAGAAAAGAAAAAAAAAGATTACAGAAAGTAAAAGTTTTTAGCATGACAACTCACACACGGTATTCTAGACACACAGAGAGTGTGTATGATTCACTGGTAGTTAAATCGTCTCAGAAGATATATATATAACCCTTTTCAACAATGTTCTCAGCCTCTTTTGACGGAGTCAATTCTTCTCAAATAAAATGCTGGGACCACGGTCCCTTTCAAAGGTGCTGGTACAAACGACGGCTGATGCAATTCTGATATTGCCCAGCTAGTGACGACATTAAACTTCATATAATCAGCAGTTTTCAATGCGACCACTATCACGACGTTACTTCTCATAGTCCTTCGGCGACTATCAAATGTCAACGGTCCACAACAGATTCGGAACAACGCTTTGACTTCAAATCATGAATTTCCTTATCGGGAACTATTCAATCTGACCTCTTCACAGAACGTCAGTTTCATATAATCATTTCATAATCTTCTTCTTCCTCGTCTTTTCGTCGTCACCGCACAACAAATACAATCTGCGACAAGCCTCCGTCTGATATAATAGGACCAAACACAAGTAAAATATAAAATATAATTTATTCTTTTTCCTACAAAGACGTCTTCAGTTAGGTGGTCAATTGGGCTGAATTGTCAGCAACCTTACTTCAGTACGCTCACATAGTTCTGGTTTCTCTTGTCAGCACCCCCCTCATCGGAGAGATTCGATATCACACGACCTGCATGCTTCTATGGTCGTGAACCAGCTCTCTTAACTTCAGCATTAAGACGTGTTTATATAGCAAAGCTGGAGGTTCGTAAGCTAGGTTGCCATGCACTTATCATGAGTAATCACGAGTGTTTTACCATGAGTGTCTGGCTTAGTGAGTGCTATTTCGTTTTATACTTGCTAAAATTAATATTCGTATAATTCCACCGTTCTCCAATGACCCAAATATAATGGCATATCTTATGCTAGATTCATATTTCACCATTAGTAAACAAACACGTCTTGATATTTAATCTCCACTAAAATCCTCCATATAAAAGTCATTATTTCATTTATCTCTATTGTTTTCTGTCGACCCAAATATAACGGCCTAATCTTCTGTTTAGATCAAATTTTTCGGGTGCATGTGTTTGACTCTCTCTCTCTCTCTGTTACGAAGTCTTCAGTGGCAATGTCCAATTTGTTACTGATGTCACATTCCCGACTGGTCCAAATTGGCTAAAATGAACCCTCAAATGATCGTCAGTTATGCCCATGGGTACCCCAGACTGTTTTTTTTTAAAATTTGGATGCCCATGGACATTTGCATCTTCACAAATTTGGTTGTGTGGATGCTTTCAGGTAACTTCTCTGCTGTTTTCTTCTTGTCCAGCAGGATGTTCTACATCTGATTGCACTTGCACAGGACACTTACTGGGATGTTGAAGCTCTTCATGGTGTCTTCTATGTTCTCCCTGCAAACCCTGACCAACTCATGGTCTTTACATCAATTGTTAGTAAGGA
The DNA here is from genome assembly GCA_037127315.1 of Ascarosepion bandense. Taxonomy (NCBI): domain Eukaryota; kingdom Metazoa; phylum Mollusca; class Cephalopoda; order Sepiida; family Sepiidae; genus Ascarosepion; species Ascarosepion bandense. Next base: position 533,054 of record JBBBDQ010000139.1, on the reverse strand, counting down.
AAACATTCTTGTCACTTGTGCCTCCAGGAGCTTATTATTGGAAACTAACTCTCGGTATTGGTCTGCATCTCTGCAAAATGCTCTGCTTTTCTGATCCCACAAAAGTTTCTTTTTGAGTCACAGGTAGCTCCTGCTGTGATTTTTACTGTGGAGCCTCTGCCATCTTGGCAAAGCGCATTACAAAGCACAATAATGAAAAATTCAATAAATTAACAAACAAAACAGTGACAAACATGCCAAAAACTGGTTCAACAATAAAACAAATTTTGCAAACGAAATGGTCAAACTCGCTGAACAAGAAGAGTCGAATTAGTAACAAAACCTGGGTTTGAAAAATCTATAATGATAGGCTATACTTTTAATGTGGCGCAGAAGTATTTCCTCGAGTAATGACTTACAACTAACTTATTTGTAGTCATTTGACTTTATGCAAAATAGCGTTGGGATGGCATGATTGAGAGACATCCTTAACTAATTGTAGACTACATCATTATCTTTTGTTGTTCTGATTTCTACCTTTTGTTGCTGCTATGAAGGCTATGAGAGAGTTTGATCTATAAATATTTTGTCTTCCTAAATAGGTTCATTTGTTGGAGCTTGTAACAGTGTAGCTGTTTTTGATGTATTCCTTTGATGTAAAATACATCTGCAGAGTATCTAAACATTTTGAGACAAAATTTTAAGATTTTTAGTCGGAGTTTTGGTAAATCTGTGTTTGATAGTAAGGGCGATGATATGTCTTTAATGTAAATAGTGTTCCTAAGATATTATCAAAGAAGTTTTCACAAACCTAGAGAATTGCAAGAGTCTCTTTTTCTATTATAACATAACGCTTTTCTGTATAATTTAAGTGTCTTGATGCACACGCAACGGGTAACGGTTGCTTTCTCATCTACTTGCAAAGAACTGCTCCAAGCCCATTCTGGCTGTCATCTGCTTCTATAATACTTCCCCTCTTAAGAACATAGTATATCAGGGCATAGAGGATTGTCCCATATTTACAGTTGGTCTTAACTAAACAGTTATCGTAAAGGCTCATTTAATGAGATTATATCTGGAAAAAACTGCTAATTAGTTCACCAGTGAACCATTGAAGTTCTTTGATAATTGTGGGTTGTGGGAATGAAGGGTCTGGTTCAATTCCATTTTCCTAGATTATGTGGCATAGAAATTTTATTTTGGTATTTAAGAACTCACATTGAGAAGCAGGAAGCAGATATGACACGAGTTTGCTGCTTGCTGGATTCTCTTCATTTCCTCCTGGACATGTTCGTAATGTGTTCTGTGGTTAGAGCCATGTATTAGAATGTAATCCGTATGACATACTACTCCGTCCAGTTATTCCAATATTTTTTATATCATTCTTTGGAAAATTTCCAGAGCAGAGCTTATCCAAAATGGAAGACAGATAAAACAGAATCTTCAAAATGGTGTCAGAAACTTTGTTAGTAGCCAGAATTGCTTGTCTAATGGGATTTGCAAGAAACCCAAGTTCGCATCTAACTCAATGTTTTACTACTACTCAGCTTGGCTAGATTTTCATCCACACTTTTTATGGGATTAATTACACTCATTACCATTTATTTTAATCTCGCTAAGTCTATGCAGATTCTAACATCTCCATTTCTTTTTGGTGCTATAATCATGCTTGAGCACCAATCAGTAGAAAGCGTTACATGTGTGATAATATTTTGGTGGACTATCACTTCCTATTTTTATTTCACTTTTGGTAGTGTTATTTTAAACATCGGGTTCCGACGTCGGATAAAATACTTACAAACAACTAGAGTGGCATGTTTAAGGGAATGAGAGATCTTTATTCACAACTTGGGTACAATCTCATGGATAATCCTTTAGATACCGTTTTTTATGAGAAAGCTTATGTAAAAACAGAAAAAGAGGACAGCTCGATAAGGAAGGACAATTTAATAATAAAGCTTCTTTAGATGTGGTGACTTTTCTATCTACATGAGAGGGAATGTGCCTGAGAATAGACTCTAATGGGTCTATGTGTTTTTTACTAGTTTCAACCCATTGTGCATACGCGTGTGCGTGTGTGTGTGTGTGTGTGTGTGTGTGTGAACTAAAGTGGCTGAAAGAGCTTAGAAAAATAATAATTACGGAACATTTTTACATTCTTTATCTCTAGCAAAAAGAAAACATGTAAGAATACTGGATAAATCAAATCAAAAATTAATATAATCTTCCTTGTCAGTCATTTTCAACGAAACATGCTTAAAAAAAAGGTTGCTGCCCCAAAATCGGTTTGAGTTTCGAGCAGCTAGTGGATGTTTAGCTGCACTGATGAGCTGTGATACAACAAAACAGGCTTGTATGTGGATGACGAATATATATATATATATATATATATATATATATATATATATAACACTAAGTTCCTGTCCTGATATATAGATGGCGTCACTAATAAAAAATCCATATGGTTTTTATGAAGTACTAATCTTTAAATGGCACATGACAAAATTTGGGCTCAATTGGATTATTAGTTTATAAATTACAGTTATTTAAGTGAAGCTACTGTTGCAAAGTTTCAAAACAATGGACAAATCTGAATTTCTTGCGTTGATAAAGCATTGCTTTCTGATGGGAAAATACTGTTCAAGCAAAGCAATGCCTTGATAAGTGTTATCTGGACTCTGCTCTGTTAGAAACAATGGTTAAGAGGTGGTATGCTGACTTTAAACGAGGTCGTACACAAATGATGTTGAATGTTCAGGTTGCCCAAAATCGGCAGTTTTCCCAGAAAACACCCAAAAATCCACAAACTTGTTTTGGCCGATTGTAAATTTAATTTGGGTGAGATAGCAGACGAGTTGAACATATCAAGAATGTATTCATCATTTTACACAAATATTTGTCAATGAGAAAGCTGTGTTCAAAGTAAGTGCCGCGTTTGCTCATAGTCGATCAAAAACAACAACATGATAACGATTCAGGGTGCTGTTTGCAAATGTTTCAACGCAACAAGAAGGATATTTTGCATAATTATGTGACAATGGATGAAACAAGAATCCAATACTTCACTCCAGAGTTAAGTCGGCAATCAGCTGCGTGGACAGCAGCAGGTGAAAACCGTCCAAAGTGACCAAAGATGCAGGCAAATTTTTGGCCTTTGTATTTTTGGATGTGCAAGGTATTTTGTTCATCGATTACCTTGAGAAAGAAAGAACCATCAATAGTGAATATTATATAGCATTATTAGTGTGTTTGAAGGAAGAAATCGCCAAAAAACGGCCACAAACGAAGAAGAAACAATTGATCTTTCACCAAGACAATAAAGTGATCTTCCACCATGTGATCTTTCACCATGTCACAAGTCAATTACAACGATGGCAAAACTACATGAATTGCATCTTGAATTGCTTTCACATTCACCCTATTCTCAAGATCTGGCCCCCAGCAACTACTAGCTGTTTGCAGATTTCAAAAGAATGTTCCAGGAAAAGAGATTTGGCTCCAATGAAGAAGTGATGTCGTAAACTGAGGCGTATTTTGAGGCCAAAGACAAATCGTTTTACAAAAAAGGCATCGAATTGTTGAAATCAATCTCTCACTCCAGAAGGTGATTATGTTGATGAATAAAGTCAAATTTTGCCTAAAAGTTGCTTTTTTATTGAGTGATGTGTTGGACTTATTGAGTGATGTGTTATATATATAACCTGCTTTATCAATAAAACCACTGAAAAACAACAAGTTTGGTGCTAAGCATTATCACAATTAAACACTATATATATTTAGTGTATTGAGGCAGCATGTAATTTTCTAAACGTATATTGTTAAGTATAACAGACAATGAATGTCTATTATGGTTAATCATGAGCTGTTCTAAACATCATATTTTGGCTTTCATTTCAGGTGAAAATAAAGACAAAAACTGTCCAACATTTGGATATTTTTTTATTACACTGATTCTAAGCTTTCTTTGACACTATCTCCCACGGTTTATTTTATTTTATTTTGTTTGGTTTAATGCAACGGAGAGATAGAAATTAATATTAGTGGTATTATTAGTTGAGCTTTAGTGTAATTCGCGATGTGAGCTTATGTAAAAAAAAAAAAAAAACGATTTTAATACTATCATATACTTGTAAAATCCGGGGAATAGAAAACTTAGCTGACAATTTGAAAGAAAGAGAGAAATATAATTTTCTTTCTTTTTCATTATAGTTTTCTTTCTTTTTCATTTATGATACACATTATTTACGCTAGGTGGAAAATTCGACAAAATGGTCACAGTCATAATAAAATGTCAGAATTTACTTGATGAGGTCAAGTAAGATTAGATCCCCCAACAGATGTTCCCTGAGAACAGAAAATTTGTGGGAATTGAAAAATCTAAATATGATGTAATCAAAAGGAAGTGAGCTGTTGATGTTTCATCGAGCTATAGCCTCCCCGCAAATCGTGTGGGTGGAAAACGATCTCATTAGTCGAAGGCTTCTAGTCGGCTAGATCTCCCGGGGTGATTGCAGAGGGTTATAAAAATAGAGACAGTGAGAAAAATCAGTTGAGAGCTTCCAGGCGACAAGGATAAACCAAACCCCACACCGCCGCCGTCACGTCGCCGCCTCTGATTCGGCAAATTCCGTTAAGCTTCGATAAGGACCCGAAAGAACTTTGTTGTTTAAAAGTTGCACAGAGAATTGACAGCTCTGGTTATAGGAAACATGTGAAAAGACTTAAAAAGAAATTGAAAAGCTCTGATGTTTTTAACGAAATATGGAAGACACTCGTATTTAAAGATTGAAAGCTCTGATATTTTTAAGCGAATCCTCTCTCCGTTGTAAACTGGCGTTCTGACAATTGTACTTATCGTCTTTTTTTTGTAATAAATAATTTTTTTTTATTATAAAGACTTTATTCGTAACTCTCCGGGTGTCTTCGACCTTATTTATAATTTTTTTTTTTTTTTGGTGCTCTGTTTATTTTTAACCGCAGGTCTGGTACTGGTAAAAAGACGACTACTGAAATTGCACAACGCGTCTTTCTGAGATGAATTCACAACGTGGGCAGTGGCCCGTTGTTGCAATAGACATCTTGAAAACCAGCTTTTGTGACGAGATCATCACGACCAGTAACAGCGACCAAACCAACCGGCCAATCGGGTGGCAGTGTCACAACTGGTGCCGTCATGATCGTCGACAGGAACAAGCGTCACAACGAGCCAAGCCGAGCCAGCTGGCCCGGGCGAAACTGTTACATTTCAGCTCATATGAGCCATCTTCTGAGAGGTTACAGAGATGTTAACATAAAGACATCCACCATCAAAGATGATATTATCTACATTAACTCAAAGCAACCCACATTCAATAAAATCACATTTCAATCTAGACACAGCATTGTATTTAGACATATAGATCTGTTGTTAACATTTCAGTCTCTCACGTGGTGTGGCATCATAGAACTGCATTACAAATTTACGACCTGCGTCTGTTATTCAGTGACTATTATCGTCACTTAGCCATGTTTTATGTCAACACAAGATAGTATCATCCATGATGGTGGATGTCTTTATGTTAACGTCCCTGTAACCACTCTGAAGATGGCTCATGTGAGCCGAAAGTATAATAAAAATATCCAAATGTTGAACAATTTTTGTCTTTATTTTCACTTAAAATTGAAACCAAAATACGATGTTTAGAACGGCTCATGATTAAACATAAATAACATTCATTGTCTGCTATATTTAACAATAAATGTTTAGAAATATATATATATATATATATATATATATATATATATATATATTGTATGTGTGTGTGTGTGTGTGTGTGTGTGTGTGTGTGTGTGTGTGTGTGTGTGTGTGTGTGTGTTTATTAACATTTTTTCTCTCTCATAGTTTGGGAGTGAATAGTGGTTACATGTCTGTTATTTGTTTGAGTTTGCCTCTTTTTGAAGCCACTATTCAAATATACCTCTTTCCAGCCTGGGATTGAGTGTCATCATAAGCCCAGAGTGACGGTTACCTTTCTTATCTACTTGCAAAGAACTGCCCCAAGCCCATCCTGACTGTCATCTGCTTCTATAACGCTTCTCCTGTTAAGATCATGGTGTGTCAGGACATAGTGTGGAGAAGAGACTGGTTCCATATTCAGAGTTGGTCTTCTCCAAGCAGTTGTCATAACGGTTCATTTAATAATAATAATACTAAATCTGGAACAAAAGCTTATTGTTTAACCAGTGATCCATTTAAGTTCTTTGATAGTTGTGGGTTGTGGGAATTCCCTTACTACTCTGTTTTTTTTTGTTGTTTTTTGTTTTTTGTTTTTTTTTTGCTGGGTCTGATTCAATTCCGTTTTCTTTTATTATATGACAGATAATCACCAGTGTCAGAAGGCTTTCCTTCGAAGGGTTTTGTCAGTCTTCACTTGTTATGCCTCAGCCCTGTTACTTTTTACAACATATCTCAATAAACCTATCAATCCTGAACAGCTTGTGTCCATTGATCTCACATACATGTGTTACAATGTGTCGCCCGTTTAGTCTGGGGTGCAATGATTGGTGTTTCTCACACTGCTGCCCATGGCAAGAATGGTGGTTATGGTGAGATGAACAGAGGGAATCTTACAAAATGAACACTATTCTCACCAGGAACTGATTGGATTATTTCAGCATGATGATCATTAATAATAAAAAGCGATTGGTTCTGCAAATTTCAGCAAAAGTTGGGTGCGAGTTGCGAGACTGGTTCAGGTAAATCAGATTAATCTTGATTTCTTTTTTTTAAGTTAAACTAGTCTCTTTTTGTTCTCCTTAGTTAATGTGAATGATTGTCGTTCCGAGCTTCATCCTGGCTTTTTTCTTTTGTTATGGTCCTTGTCAAGATTCTCGATCTTCCAAGTATTTTATTCACATTTTTTATCTTCATCAAGCCAACCTTTTATATTTCGCCACTCCTAAATTGATTTCAGTCCCTCCCCTGTGATTAGCAAGTGAGCTTCTTGATTTTGCTTATTGGCAGAATACAGTGGCCACTCTTGTTTTTGTGAGTTAGACAGGTCAATATTAACATATTTTTATACTCGCATGAATGTTTTGTTTTATTTTGATTGGTTCACTCTGACATGTCATGTAAATTTCTTTATATATTTTTGTAAAAAAAATTGTACATATTCAGAAATTTTTGTCAACAGGAGGGTTTTATAAGGTTACCCCATAAAAATGTGGTATTATGGTGCAGGTTGAGATTGGATGGAGAAGGATGAGTTCTTGTGATTGCACCAATTGTTTGAGTCATGGGTGGGATTAGTTAAGAATAGTCAGTATCAAGAAGCTTTTCCCCATTTCCCTTTCGACTTTGTGCCACAAATACATGCATTCATGTGTTAAATAAAGAAATACTTCTATATCACTGACTAGAAGACAATACGATTCGAAATGCAATAATTGACGGTTTCAACCACGGGACTTTATGGAAGTTATAAACATGTAAGACAATTTGTAAAAAGAAAAAGACAATAACACTAAGAACATTTATACTAATCAAAAGTGTTATGTTGCATGTACAGTGGAATAAATACAAACAACGGCTGACTTCCGAGGTCTCTTCCGAGGTATCATCACAACTATTTTATGTAGTGTTTGGAACAGTCATAATAGACTGTAGACAAAGGTGGAGAGCACCCCAACACCCCCTCCTAAGATTTTTTTTAATTGTCAGTTCTAATATCTTTTTCTTTTGGGATCTACAATTAGTTGGTGAGTCGCCTTTCTTTTCCTGTAAGACCTTCTTTCTTTTACATCTTCTTGAGGCATTTGCAGCTCAAAAGTATCATACAACTCCTCTACATTTTCATCTTCCCTTAGCGGCGTGTCTGTAGTTTCTTCTGTCAGCCTTTTTTTTATTTGATTTAAATGCCGCCTATGCATGAATTTCGGTCCTTTTACCATGTACAACGTTACCCACTCAATCCTTACTTACACCTGGTACCCAGGATGCAACGTTATTTTTATAATTTTTAAAATAAACTTTTTCGTTTAAATTAAATTTCCTTTTTGGTGTGATCGTAGTGGGTGTATGTGCCTAGGAATTAGCTTATCGAATGCCGATCGAACCTTCCTAGCGAACATAAGTTCGGCAGGCGACAGTGCTGAAGGCGCAACTTTGTTGGGAGTTATCCTGTATACTTGTAAGAATAATTGCAGTGCCTCCTTTGTGGGTGTCCCTGTTGCCTTTTTTAGTGCTTTTTTTAGGGTATCCACGAATCTTTCCGCTAATCCATTTGAACGTGGATGATATGGTGGAATTTTTATGTGTTCCACCTGGAATGTTTCACAGAAATCCTTGAATTCCTTTGCCGTGAATTGGGTTCCATTGTCACTAACTATCGTGTCCACTACATCAAACCTGGCGAATAGTTCGTGTAATCTGCTAATTGCGTTTTCCGCCGTGGGTCTTTTCATCTGGAAAACCTCAGGCCACTTGCTACAACTATCTATTACTAGATAATAGAAGCTGTCAATTGGACCTGCGAAATCTATGTGCACCCTTGACCAAGGTCTGTCTGTCTGTCTTAGGCCAGGGTTTCTGTAATATTTGCGAAGATTTTGCGGCGAGAGTGCACCCCTTACATTTACCAACCAGTGTTGTAATATCTGCGTCCATTCCCGGTCAGTAAACGTAAGACCGCATTAAACTCTTCATCCGGTTAATTCCTGGATGCCCCGTATGGAAGTCCTTTAGGATTCTTCTCTGCAATACCTTTGGAATCACCACTCTTTCACTGTAGAGTACCACATTATCGCACAGTGAAAAGGTTCCTGATGTCCACTCGTCCTTTTCAGCTAGTTTTGCTTTTATGTCCTTGATATATTCATCTTTTTCAGCTTCCTTAATTTCTCTCAATGAAACTGGTAATTCTCTAATTGTGTCAGTCAGAGTGTTCTCTACTTCATCTTCTGATCTTAACGCGGCGATCACTGTATCTTCTAGTGATTCTACTGATTTCGGGATAAGTCTAGACAGACCATCTGCGTGTCCGATCTTGTTTGATGGTAAATGCTGCAGTTTGAAATTATAGTTTAACAGTATCGTACCCCATCTTAACAAACGGTTTGCAGTATATGTGGGGAGTCCCTTTTTCGAACCAAAAATAGTTAGCAACGGTTTGTGATCCGTCTGCAAAATGAAATATCTCCCATGGATATAACGATGGAATTATTGCCAAAGCTTCTTTCTCAATCTGTGAGTAACTACGTTCCGCAGGGAGCAATGATCTGCTCGCATGCGTGATTGGCTTCATCGATCCGTCATTCCACTTGTGTAGAATACATGCGCCAATTCCGTGTGCGCTGGCGTCACAGGCTATTACTATTTCCAATTTAGGGTCATAGTGTGCAAGGAATAGATTTGATGTTAACCTTTCCTTGATTTTTTCAAATGCTTGTTTGCATTCGTTCGTCCAAAGCCATGCCTTGCCTTTTTGTAATAATTCATTTAACGGCGCTCACAAATTATGTAAGTTAGGGATAAAGTCCTGGTAGTAACTTACTAGCCCTAAGAAACTTTGTACAGTTTTTACATCCTTAGGTTCTGGCATGTTACGAATTGCTGAGGAACGGTTTGGATCGGGTTTTTTACCGTCCTTGTTAATTATATGACGTAAGTATCTTATTTCCTCTAATAGGAAATCACATTTATCTTCTTTAACTTTAAAGCCATAATTTCGTAACCTCTCAAACACTTTATGTATATGTGTCTTATGTTCTTCGACTGTTTTGCTCTTGATCAATATGTCGTCAAGGTAAGCGATGGCAAAGTCCAGCCCCGACAGCATCGTGTACATGGTTTGCTGAAACACGGCTGGCGCTGTTTTTACACCAAATGCCAGACGTTCATACTTATACAGCCCCCTATGTGTGTTTATACATAGGAGCTTTGAACTTTCTTCGTCCACTGGGATTTGTAAATATGCCTCACTGAGGTCAATCTTCGTGAAGTATTTCCCGCCATTTAACCTGGAGAATACTTCCTCTGGCTTGGTAATGGATAATGATAATCTTGTTAATTTTAATCCCGTTGAGAAATCTGCGTATATTCGAATATCACCAGATTTTTTCTTTACATAAACCGCTGGTGAGGCCCAGTCGCTGTATTCAATTTTTGAGAACACGCCTAACTTCGACAGTCTATCTAATTCTGTGTCTATTTTTTCGATCGCAGCGTATGGCGTATTTCTTTTCTTTTTAAATACTGGTTGAGCGTCGTTCTTCAGTCGGATTTAGCAGCATCTCCCTAAACCGTCCGAAAACACTTCGGTGAATGATTTTTTTTATGTCTGACTTTAATTTTTTTTATCTCGTCAGTTTTTCCATTAATGTTTTTGCAGTATGTACTTATTGGCAAATCCCACAAGTTAAACTTGTTCATCCAGTCCGTGCCAAAGAAGTTGTTGGTACCTTTCAATTCGAACATTTTTAATTTTTTTGTTTGATTGTTGAAATTAACAATTAAAACCAGTTCACCTTCGAACTGGATTTTTTTCCTGTTACAGTTCTTGCAATCTTGTTTGACTTCATCAACGTTGGTTTATTTAATTTTTTCCATGTTTTTACGTTTATTATTGAGATATCAGAACCGGAATCGAGCTGCATTCTTATTAGTTGATTTTGCATTTTCACTTGTAGATATTTCCTTATATTGTGGCTTAGCTCTTCCGTTCTCGTTATTTTTACCTGACTCTTATTTTTGTATCTGCATTTAGACATTTTGTGTTCTTTTCTGTTGCTGTTTCTACAAATCTTGAATTTAAATGGACAATCATTGTACCAGTGCCATTCACCACAGCCATAACAAGCTTTTTGGGCGGTCTTTTTTCGTACTTCCTCTCACTTCTGATAGGAGAGTGACACTTCCGTCTCGTAGATCGAAGCCGTATCTTCCTATTAATTCTTTTTACACTTGCTACTCCGGATTCTTCAATTTTTTTAGCATCTTCCTTGATACTCACGCATTGTTGACAAAAATCCGCTAGCTTTTGTAGTGAAATATGTTGTTTATTTTCGAGCTTAGTTAAAATTATTCTCCTCATTTCGTTGTCTTTATTGGATACCAGGCCCTGCACAAAGACTAAACATTTAAAATTATCTGCCGTCAATTCAGATAACCTAAAATCATCACATTTTATTTACAACCGATGCGAAGGTTGTATAGTCTTCGTCTCCTTTTTTCTGAAGATTTAGACACTCCCACCTTTTATGAATTAGTGAAAGTCTTGGATAAAATAATTCTTTGAGCAGACCTAGTGCGTCGTCGAATTCCAGATCTCTTGTCTTTCTCGGCAGAATAAAGTCTGTGAATTTATTATGCTCGTAAGTGCCTAGTTTCCCGAGGAGCAGTCTAATTTTCTTTTCGTTTGACCAGGTTTTGCAGTCAATCTCATAAAAGTCTTGATACCGATGGTAATATCGCTCGAATGTTTTATCTTCGTCAGGGTTATACGTGAAGTTTTCTATTGTCGACCAGATTGCATTTTGTGAAAAGGTACTATCACTGCTTTTGTCTTTCGCAAGAATAGCTTTATGAATGAGCTCTTACACTTCAACATATTTTCTGGTATTCTCTTCCTGAAATTTCTGCTGTTTTTTCTCGCTTTCAACTTGCATCTGTAACATTTTTTCCTGTAATTCTAATTGCTGTTTACGAAATTTTCCTTCACTTTCTTCCTGGTGCTTGCGGAATTTCTCTTCACTTTCTTCCTGTCTTTGCATTTGGTATTTTATGGGCTCTAGCATGGAAGCTTGAAATTGTTTCATTTTGTATTTTAGAGGAGAGACAAAATCTTTTTATGTCAAATTTATATTTTTTGCACAGAGGGGGAGGGCAAAAGTTTCAACACAAATTCTCTTACAGACCAACAAAAAATAGTAGTTAAGCGTAACTTACAATTTCTCGCTGGGTATACGGCCTTTTCCCGTAAATTTTGCGTCCGTCGTCGTTGTTACGAACTAAAGACTTTTCCGTGTTCAAATTTTCTGTCGTCACAGTTCCGTCGTGACGAACTACTGTTAATATTTCTTGTTTCCTCTGTGTATACTCGAATCCGTCGTCGCTACTGTTATTGTGGGACGATTCTGAGTTATTCTCATTCCCGTGTGAGATTTCACGTAGTGCCGGACTGCACGCCATGTCCCTTAGCTGGTGAAGGAGGGGCTCCAATGCCAAAGCATAAAGTCGGGGCGACAGTGGACAACCCTGTCGGACCGACCTAGACAGCGCCAGAACAACTTTCCGTTCACCTGTACCACAGCCGTGGGGGATTGATACAGGAGGCTAATCCAGCGGCGGAAGTTGGTTTTGAATCCAGCTGCCTGCAGGACAGCTGCCAGGTAACGATGGTCAACCTTATCAAATGCCTTGGACTGATCTAAATTGATCAGCGCGGCTTGTTCGTCGTTTTTTATCCCCTTTATGATCGTGCGTATCAGATGCAGGTTGCTCTGAATTGTTCGGCCCTCCATAGCACGTCTGCTCAGGTCTCAACAGAGACTCGGCAACTAATTGCAAACGATTTTGCAAGATCTTGGCCAAAATCTTTAACTCTGTTTTAGCAGAGTTATGGGCCGGTAACCCTCTAACTTCTTCCCCACATCCTTGCCTTTTCTCAACAGCGTGATCACACCCCTGGTGAATCTTGCCGGAACCAGTTGTTGAACACGACAGTCAAAATCGGGACAAAGATGTGCGACAGCCTCAAGTACAATTCATAGGGCAAACCATCGAGACCCGGCAATTTGCCTCTGCCGACCTTCTTCAAAGCCGCGTAGACTTCGCCCTCCGTAATCTCTCCCTCGCAGCTAGCTGCATCAGCCGGCAAAAGCCGGGGTAAGTCAGCCAAATAGCTACGAAACTCCTCATCACGGAGACCAGGCTCCTTGGTAAACAGGATCTCGAAATGCCGCCACATGTCGTCAGTCGACCGAAGAGTATGTCCCTCCGGGTTGCGAACCTCTCGAATGTACCGGTCGCCGCCTCGGTGAATCTCTTCCTTGTGCAGTTCTGCGCCCATGTTCACAGCTTCGGAAGACATCTTGCTTAACTTATGTCTAACTACCTAGCCCATGTAACGATCGCTATTCGACCGTTCTACGGCCTCCTTAGCTATGGCTAACTCTAGGGGATCCTCACTAGCCACCGCCCGGGAGTAATTAGCTCTAAGTGTCTTCACCTTGTCCGCCTTATCTAGTTTGAGCCGTTTGCTGAACTTGGTGGTGAAAGACCTAATACTATTCTTAAGATTCTCCCACCACTTATTCCCGATGACTTCCCCAGTTAACGCCCGCTGCACTAAGTTAATTAGCTGGCGCCGGAAGTCCCGCCTGTCCAGTAAGGACACATTGAACTTTCAGTAACCAGCCATTCTAGGCCTATTTTCTAAATTTACCCGGGCACAAACAAGTTTGTGGTCCAAGTAACCTAACCATTGGAACGTAGGGCAATCTAAAAGATCTATGTCGGCTTCACGAACTAACATTCTATCAAGGTAGCTAGCCACCTTGGTAGAAGGCCAACTATTAGCCCACGTCCACATTCTTCTCCCACCCTTGTGATCGACCCGGTATCTATCGACTATACCGAAGTCCTCGATGAGATCGACCAAGCTACGATCACGTGCCTTCCCGCTAGCTCCCCGCCCTCTATCCCACTTGGGGTCTAGGATGGCATTCCAGTCCCCCACTAAGACGAGTCACGTTGAATCCACTAGGAAGGGCTCCGAAAAAACGAGACGCGCTCCTCCTGGTCGTTGGGCGCATAAACCGCAACCAGTTGAAACGCATTGCTTTTCACTGCAATAGCGGCCACGATCAGCCGGCCCTCGGCACCGACATGGACAAGATCCACCTTCGCATCCAGGGTACGCTTAACTAGCAAAGAAACACCTCTGGCCAGCCAGTTCCCATATGCTGAATAGACGACAAAATCGTTAGACAGCACACAGGCATCGGCCTTGCAAACAAAGCGAGTCTCTTGGATCCCTGCGACATCCACACCGAAGGACAAGAGGTCCCGAAGCAGGCGGGCAGCCTTACTCCGATCCCTAAGGCCCTTCACGTTCATACTGGCTAACTTAATTGACATCTGTTTAGACCTGAAAAAGAAAGCAGAAAAATTACTTCTGGTCACATACGGAGCGAAAATCAATGGGAGTAGGGACCCCGACGGATTGTCCAAGATTACCTGTACCAATATCGGACGTAATTCGTCCGTCTTGGACAATGCCACCGACGTCCGGAAGGAAAGTTTGTTTAACCGCCCTATATAAAGAAGGATGGAGGATGACAGGGACCCTCCCAGTGCAAAAATGCAAAAGCCTTTGCAAATATTTAGTGCCCGTTTGGGCCATTTTTATAGACGGAAAAGCCAAGACAGCTCCCTGCACAAATTCCCAGGCTTTTGTTCTACAACCCCCGGTATTCCTAATTAACGTATGAACCCCGGGGGCCCCGGGGAATTTGCAGGGTCCTCGATTGACTTTCCGTCAACAGATGTTAGTTTGAATAAAGTCCTTAGGAGGGCCTTCTTCTGAGAAGAAAGGTCCCTCTCTAAGGCCGTCTGTCTATTTTGCGAATGTCTTTTGTACCATAAATGTTTTTCTTTTTCTCCCGTTTCGGGGAGGAGTTATCTGGATTCGGGGAGGGATGATCAGTTTTAGGGGAGGAAGTTTCTGATTGGGAGGAGGGTGTGGAAGGTGTGGGGGGAAGGAGAAGGTATATGTCTCACTGGGGAGGCAGACTGACTCCTCCCCTCAACAAAAACAGTTCTAATAGGGGATGTAGGGGCGGATTGGGTCCTGGGGGCAACCGTGACCCGTTCCACTCAGCCACGTCCCGGATCATCTTTTTTCCCTTTTTTGAGACACCTCCTCGTCCTCCTCCCGCCCTCTCTTCAAAGATGAGGAACGTGGTGAAGGCATTTCCTGCTCCATTTCTTGTTGTTGTTCTACTTGTTCTTTTTTGTTGTTCGTCTTTTTGTTGTTTCTCTGGCTGGTTTTGTTGTTGTTGCTTTACCTCTCTGCGAGGCTTCTTCTTTTCAGGGGATGGTGGTTTTTCATGTTGCGGAGGAGGAGAAGCGACTTTCTTCCCCCTCCTGACCACCTCCGTCCATTCATCGCTTTTCGGCGGTGTTTCCGGTGTCACCTGTTTTTCTTCCGGTTTCCTTCCTGGGCACATTTTAAAAGTGTGTCTCGCCAGTCCACATGCCCAGCAATGCGGCTTTCTCCCCTCCACCACGACGAACAGCTTTCTTCCTCCATACAACAAAATATCCGGGACCTTTAGAAAGTTTTCTCGGTCCAACACAATGCTGACACTTATATCCTCCGTGGCTACCTCTGCTTTACTTTTTATGCGTGCTACTTCCTCTACCGCTCCAAAAGCAGTAAAAAAAAAAAAAAGCTCACACATGATCACAGGAAATCTCCACCGGCACACCATGTATGGTGATTTTCGTCTTTCTAATACCCAGGTACTCGGTCTGAAACCGAATACCTTTGGCCGTCATTATATTTCCTGCTAGATCTTTCGCCTCTCCTTCCGAGCCCAGTAGAATATCCCACATCGCTCGGGACCTCCTTGCTAACACACAAGGGACGATGTGAAGAATCTTTAGTGCTTCTTCCATGTTCTCCCTACTGACAGCAATAAACTTTCGTGTTTTTTCGTCTGCTGTCAGCAGGGAGATTGTCCTCTTCGCCATTACGTTGACCACTTCCGGTATAGCTATCAACTCATTCTCTTTGATGTATTCTTTATATTTTTCCTGCATTAGCAGGTAATATTTACAGTTCTTTTTCACCGAACTCTTCGTCCATACCGTTGGTGAAGGAGTCACTGCCGGAACAACGTCAGAAGTTGAGGGCTGGGGAGACAAAGCCATAACTTGACTTGACCTCTCTCACAAAATCAATCTTTCAACGATAAAGTTCAACGATAACACTGATAAGCAACAAGGACAAACAAAAACACTGGTAACAAAAATTGACGTACTTACAGCAACGAAAAAATTCCACGTAAAAAATCCACGCGCGACTTTTCGTACAAAAAGGAACTGTATCGTATAGACACGAAGACACGAGATCACTGACTTCCGAAATATCTACCGAGGTATCATCACTACTACTTTATGTAGTGGTTGGAACAGTCCATTATTGTAGACAAAGGTGGAGAGCGTCCCAACAAAAAGCATACACCAAAAAACAGTATTGTAATAACATCACGAAAATGTAATACTTTCAAATAAAGCTTAAAGCACATGGCAAAAAGTAGAGTATCTGGTTTGTGTTTGTGATAGTTGTTGAAAAAATTGCACTCTTAGAAGATAATGTTTTGTAGAAATAAATAATGGACTAATTATCTCCTTTGGACCTATTTAGTTGTAGAGGACGCATGGAACTTTTTAAGGTTCTTTTCCTTTTTACTTCAGTTCCTGTAAATCAGCCAAGTTGAATAAATGTTTTTGTTACCGTGTCTTTTAAACCTTAAAGATTTCTCGTTTCTTTATGCTTGTTGATTGAATGTTATTTGTTTTGTCACCAGTCAAATAGTTAAAGTAGGGCGTTTTCATTCTTTTATTCTACATGTGGGGGTCCCACTGAATATTTTTTTAACAATAGTTTCTACAAGAAAAATTCTTGAGGTATTGGGGTTCCATCAACCTGACATAATACTGTAATATAACAATCTGGCCCCACCCGAGGAAGGCTGATGCAAGCGAGGGTGTTTCCGGTCATTGAAAGGAACGGATGTCGTTTGACCTTATTTCCGGCAGCAGCGGAAATAACTACAGAGGCAAACAGAACAGGTGTCTCTGAGAATTACGTGGGCGTGCGTGGGCGAGGCAAAACCGGAAGAAAAAGTCCCGGTTCTGGAAGATTATAAAAAGACCTCGGCACACGGATTCGCCAGTAGTAGTAGAGGAGCAACAGAGATCGGCCGGTGAAGAGAGACACAACAGATAAGACTACATTCCCGTCAACCCATTAGAAGCGCGCTCTCTCAATTCTCTGTTCCCTATTCTACACGGTCCATCGTCATTAATAAAAATATAACTTCATATTTTTATATATATGCGTGTTTGTTGTTTGTCGATATATAACAATACAACACCTACTGCATATTTGCTGCTGTTTGTGACCAACTGGTATTGCTTGCATTTCCGTTGAGGGTTGAGAGTCCTCACATACAAAGGCAAAACTAATTCGCCAAATTTTGGTATTAGTTTTTGATAAAAGCTTACTATCAGTAGGAATCTGTGTAGGCTCTTTGCATCCTTTGGATCAGCAAAAGATTCTCTTTTTTTATCTTATTGGTAGTAGGTGTAATGCTTTGTGAATTAATTTGAAAGTGTAAGAAAAGTAGGGAAGTTACATTGAAAACAGATTTGGGGTTGATATTTTAAAATTATTCTCATGGAAAATAATGAACACTGTGTCTATATCTTTTGTGAGAGGGTTCATCATCACTAAAAATAAACTATATATCCTTTTCATGAGAAACAAACTTTCTTAACTTTGTCTTAAACATTTTTTAATATTATTCTATATCAGATCATTTAATGTGCCGTATGAAAATTTCCTCTTGAGGACAATATGTTGAAATTACAGATTGTAAAAATTCTTATTTATTTTTCTGAAATGAGTTTGTTGCAGAGCCAGTTATGGTAACCAACTCTACAGACTCTTAAGAAAAGATGAAGTGGCACAAGAAAGACAAAAATAACAAAGACAAGATATTTGAGTTTCAAAGTTTTTATGTTTTAGGTCACCGTGAAACTGTTGTTGATTGATCGGTTTCTACCACTCGCAGGGTTGAGTCATGTGACTAACAAATCGTAAGCTAGAGTTGCTAGTCGTTGCTGCACCTGGCACATAGGATTGGTTTGTCGGGTGTTGCCGCAGTTGGGTGGAATAGACTGTGCTAACTGTCGGAGTATGGTTTGATCTGGTGATGGGCATGTAGATCACATTAGTAGTTAATGATTGATTGGTCCAGAGTTGAAATAGGGTTGCTACACTGGAGATCGCTGGTAGGTCAAAGTGAACTGGTTGCTGGGTCATTGGGTCACTACCGAGTCAAGATGGACTGCTTACTATGCCGTCACCCGAGCTGGTGCTTATCTTAGTAAGGTAGACTTTCTTGCTCCGAAAAGTGCAGTTGTAGTTATTCAAGAAAATTCCTGTTTATTGTCCTGAAAAGGACAGTTGAGGCAGCACTGGTAGTGTGGTCAGAGGCAACAGGCATTTTAGGATTTTTTCAGGGTCAAACTAGGATAATTTTTGAATAATGATAATGATTATTATACTATCAAGAGAAAGTTAGAAAAACGTTTTGCTACTTTGAAATAAGTAAATGATTTAAATAATATCATTTTTCCATGATCCTAAATGAAAAAGAAAATTCAGAAGGAAATGTGCAGAAGGTCAAATCTTATCAAAATCAGAGACTGATCAGTTTCATAAATT
Source organism: Ascarosepion bandense (assembly GCA_037127315.1). Lineage (NCBI taxonomy): Eukaryota > Metazoa > Mollusca > Cephalopoda > Sepiida > Sepiidae > Ascarosepion > Ascarosepion bandense. Next base: position 514,575 of record JBBBDQ010000139.1, on the reverse strand, counting down.
TTTGAAGCTTATAAAAGTGGTAGTGGTGGTGGTGGTGGTGGTGGGGGGTTCGCAATCGAGGGGTCAGCCAAAATTCGGTGGAAGGAAAGCTTTGTTAGAATAAAATATTCAGTGAGACCTCCATGTATAGAATCAAAGAATGAAAACGCCCTACTTTAACCATTTGACTGGTGACAAAGCTAATATTATTCAATCAACAACAAGAATAAAACAAACGAGACATCTTTAAGGTCTAAGAGACATGGTAACATTTATTCAGCATGGCTAACTTACAGGAACTGAAGTAAAAAGGGAAGGAACCTTAAAGTTTCATGCGCCCTCTACAACAAAATAGGATGTAACGTCCGAGGGAAATGATTAGTTCCTTACTTATTTCTGCTAAACATTAGTTAGCAAGAGTGCAATTTTACAACACTCCTTCTCACTCGCTGCTAGATAATTAAATTAAGTTAGGGTTTTAACATCCAATAGTTTACTGAGTTTCACAACATGTGTACCAGTGTGTTCTTTTGTTAGCACATCTGCAACTATATCTTTGCTTGGACACTATTTTAGTTGTGATGCACTTGTTGCCAATTGTTCTCTGATTAAGTGAAGTTCTATGACAACTTTTTTCTCAGAAATTTATGGACAGTTGTAGAAAATATGCTCACAACAATAACGTTATCAACATAGCAACTATAAACATCTCTCCTTCTGAAGATAGTGTATATATACAAGGGTTATTATTTAATTGTTTTAAACCTATCTTTTTCAGCTGACAGTCAAGTTTTTCGTTCCAGCATCTTGGTGATTGTTTTAGGCCATACAGGCTTCATTTTAGTTTACATACATGATGTTCTTTTCCATTCATCACAAACCCTTCAGGTTGCTTCATGTAAATATCTTTCTTAACTTCTCCATTCAGGAATGCAGTAGTTATGTCAGACTGATGTAGGTTAAGGTCATATTTTGCTGCTAATGCAATAAGTGTTCTTACCAATTCAAATCTGACAACAGGACAAAATGTTTCATCATAGTTGATTTTATACTTTTGATTAAAGCCTTGTGCTACCAGCCTTGCTTTGTGTCATTCCAAACTTCCATCAACATCAAGTTTTCGTTTGAAAACCCACTTGCGATCAACAACTTTTCTTCCACTGGGTAGTTCAACTAAATCTCATACTTCATTTGTATGAAGTGCCTCCATTTCCTTTTTCCATTTCTTTCTTCCATTTGCCTTTCTTAGGACTGGAAAGAGCTTCTTTTACTGATAATGGGTCACGTAATTCATGAGCAATGTTAGCCCATTTACTATATAGATTAGAAAGCATCCTCATGCTTTTTTTTTTATCTTTGAAGCTCTGTATTTTTATTTTCTAAGTTGTCATCTTCATTTTTACTAGTGTTCTGACATTCAGTTTCTACAACAGAATGTTTTTTGTCTCTGTCATTCTTCTCATCTTTTCGTTCAACTATTGATTTCAACTTATTAAAGATTACATCCTTACTGTAGAAGACTCAATTTTTCAATGTTCTTTAATCTATATCCTTTAATACAAGACCGATACCAGAGGAAAAAACGTTTCTTAGCTTTAGGGTCCATTTTTTTCTTTTGTCCTTTGGTATGTGAGCATAAACTCTGCATTCGAATATGCGTGTTTTACTTTTTTTGTTTGTAGCCTGTCCATACTTTATATGGCGTAATTTTGTGCACTGCATTTGTTGCGCTTCGGTTTCAAATATATGTTGCTGTAGATAAAGCTTCAACCCAAAATCTTTTTGGTAACTTAGAATCAGATAACATTGCTCTTACTATTTTTACCAATGTCCAATTCATTCTTTTGGCTACCCCATTTTGTTCTGGTGTCTTACTAACAGTATATTCATGGCGAATACCTTCTTTCTTCAAGTAATTTTCTATTTCTCCTGAAGTATATTCCCCACAGTTGTCTGTGCGCAACACTTTAACTTTTTATCCACTGGATTTTTCTATCATGATTTATAATTCAATAAATTTTTTGAACACGTCTGAAGCTATAGGGAAATAGTTAATGTTTATTTGATCCGGCCTTTGTGTTATATATAACCGAACTCCCTACAGCTTACAAGTTTTATCCAGAGCTATCAGACGGTTTTCATCAGAAGATTGTTGGCAGGTTAGAGGTTGGAATGTTTGGATTAGTGTGGAATAGTGTAAGAATAAAAATATACATTTTTCAGGTTAAAATAGAAATTTATTAAAAGAAGAGAATAACAAGAATAGGTAGCAGTTAATGTTCAATGAGAAACAAGTAATACGTTAAGGGTATCAAGAAATGTTTGTAGTAGTAATTTGTTGGAAAGAGTATATGTGTACGTGTGTATATATGTATGTATGAACGTTTGTTCGGTAGGAGTCTCTTTGAAGGAAAAGAAGAAGTAAAAGGTATCAGCACACAAGAAAGAAGGAGAAGGAGGACAATGTGTGACGCGACCTTATTTTCGGGTCGTGGTTGAAGTTTCTCCCGTTACTTTTTAGTTGCGTCCCTCTCACTGCTCCCATCTCTCTGACTGGCTCTGATCTGATAAAATCCTTTATAGTCATTCAGATTTTTTGCACTTTATGGTCTGGCAAATCGCTTCCATTGGTCAGAAATATCAATTTAACGTCTACTCGCAAAATCCAGATTTGCCTTTTTCTGTAAGCACAAGGTCATTCCTTTTTCTATGCGGCAAAACCAGGATTTCTCATGTCATTGTGAATTTTTGTAAAAGTAAAAAAGAAAGTTGATTTTAATTCTTAATTTTCTATCCCACACGTCTCCTTTGTGTTTTACTATATAAGTTCAAACATATCTGGATTTATCTTCAATGAATGTAATAAAGTATTCACACCCACTTAATGATTTCTCCTCAATTTTTTTTAAATATATCACTTTGTACTACTCCAAGCATCTCGTTGGATTTTCTCCCAGCAGATCCTGGAAATGAATGGCAATGGTGTTTTCCATCTGCACATAGTTCACAGAAATTCAAATTCTTTGTGACATCAAAATCCAAACCATTTACCATGCTTTCTTTAACTAATTTATGCAAATTCTTTACTTCAATATGACCATATCTTCTATGCCAAATTTCTTTTCTAGTCTCATTATTTGAACATGTTGCCGCTGCATGGGCAGACATTTGTTCTTCTCCAAGGTTTAAATAATATTAATTTCTAAATTTGGTAGCAGTAGCAATAGTTTTTCCTTTTTCATTGCGTATTTTACAGCTATGGTCAGTAAAAACAATTTTTTGCCAGATTCTGTGCCTTTAAAGGAAAGTTTAGGCACATATAAAGTTTCGTATAGATAGCATCTTTGCTGGTTTCTTGCTTAGCAATTTCAATGAAACTTCAACAGTTCGCCTTTCAAGGGCTTCCCCCGAGTATCCATCCCCAAATGTTATCTCTTGTGCTACATCAAAACTTTCTAAATCCATAATTTTATCAGCATCATTGCACATGTGACAAATTACCCCCGAGTCAACAATCAACTTTGTATCCCTTTTATTTGTAAGTAGAACACTAGACGCTACCAGCTCAATACTGCTGTCGTTCTCAGTGTTGCTGTTGCTCGAATTTCCCTTTGAATTTTTTTTTTTATGTTACATGAGTTCCTTTTTGTGTTATAGTTTCTTTTGAACGGAGTTTCTTTTCTTTCTTCTGGTCCATGGAAATCACGACAGTAATGTTTTAAGTGTACATATTTTCCGCACTGGAAACACTTCGGTGGTGTTCTTTGTTGTTGTTGTTGATTTATATGATGTATGGTCATAGCTTTGTTGCTATTAAACTCCTTTTGTTTATTTTCTGTCTCCTCATAAAGTAGACGTCCTGTTAAAATTTCCCAGTGTGGAACATCCGCGTTAGCTTCTAACACTGTTACCAACATATTGAATGAATCAGGCAGGCTGGCTAAGGAGATATATAACCCGATCTTCTTCTTCTATAATATCTCTGATAATAGACGATTCTTCAAAAATTTATGTCATTGTCTTGATATGGTCCTGAACAAGATTTCTTTCTCTCAACTTAAGAGAAAACTATCCTTCTCAACGTTAATTTGTTTGCCCAAGTCGTTTTCTGAAATTGGTCTGCTAACTTTCTTTATACAATTGTAGGGTCAACAGGATCTTCTATTATATATAATAGTGATAGATCAACAGACAAGACAATCGTAGCTAAAGGGTGATTCTTTCACGACAAGTATTTTCCGTATGCATTCACTTAGGTACAGTTTTCATTTCGTTCACAGTACTCCACAGGCTATCTTTGATTAATGACATTTTACATTGTATTCTCCAGGTGACATAATTTACCTCATTCAGTGGTACAATGTTTAATTTAGTTTCCAGAATTCCAGTTCCTGAATCATTTTTTTCAATTTCTGAAAAACAGCAAAAAATCAAGATGTCTGACTTCTAACGTGTGGTGGCCAGGAAACTGGGCCCATAACCAATGTTAAAATAAAATATTCAGTGAGATCTGTATGTGTAGAATAAAAGATTGAAAATGACCTTCCTTAACCATTTCACTGGTGAAAAAGCAAATAAGATTCAATCAGCAACAAGTATAAAACAAACGAAACATCTTTAAGGTTCAAGAGATATGGTAACAAAAAAAAAAAAACTTTTATTCAGCATGGCTGATTTACAGGAACTGAAATAAAACGAGAAAGAATCTTAAAAGTTCATGCAGCCTCTACAACGAAATAGGATGTAATGTTCAAGGGAAATAATTATTTTCTTATTTATTTTTGCTAAACATTATTTAGCAAGAGTGCAATTTTTCAACAGCCTTGGCCTCTTCTGGCCTCCCTGTAGAATCGCCACTGATTATAAGCACAAGCTTAAAATCATCATTTTTTTCCGGTATAACAGGGGACATCCAGGCAGAGCAGACAGCATCTGCTTGAATTGTAAAATAAAAAATTTAATAACACTAAGATTAGAAATTTAATTAGAAATAAGATACATTATGGGCATTACTGACTTGAATTTTTTTCGATGAATAATGAATTTTTACAAAAACAAGTGACAATCCCGACATAATGCAAACTTAAAAAACAATCCCTTATTTTTTTTCTTGACAAATTAGTGATTAGAGACAATTCTCATGCTTTTAACGTGAAATTTATTTTATTGATCACGAAGCAGGGTGCAGAAGCAAAAAAACAGCATGTGGAAGGAGTGATAAACTTAAACCTTTCTTCTTTTAAAGAAAACAATGTCAATGTTTGGTCTTTGCAACTGCAAGCGATTTTTAATGCAAAGAACATGACTCCCCAGTGACTGCAATATTGCTATGTAGTAAAGAAACTACTTACAGAAGTGACTATAGAAATTGCAGACCTCTTAAAATCCTTACCACAAGACCTACTGAACAATATGTTAACACAGGGAGTAATTAAGCAAACTAGCAAGTCTGATGATAGCAGGCTTAGATATTTATTCAATAATGTCGAGGTGGATGATAAAACACCCTCACAATTACAATGCCATATGAAATCCTTGCTGGGACCAAATATAATGTCCAATACTATCCTATGGCGTATGTAGATGAACAAGTTACCCACGACCACTACTCAGATCTTAGCACCTACAAAAGAAAATGAAAAAAAAAGCTGATGTTGCTGGTTGCATACCTGCAACAGAGAATAACCATTTCAGGAATTCTCTGGGTAATGACAGGCAAAATGATCAATAAATTAGTCAAATTAAGAAGGCGATCTCTGAACTGACCCTCCAAATGAGCAGCAGGTCACGTTCGAGCCTGGTTGGAAAGGGAAAGAGCAGTACCAGCAGGCATAAAAATAAACAAAAGATGATACATTATGTTGGTAAGACAACCCACAGATGCAATAAGCTGTGCAGTCACCAAGGAAACGAATCAGTCAGCCAATGAGCGCAACTCCATTGACTGGACAAATAACATCACAGAGTAGTCATATTATTTGCTTAGCAAATCGGCTAACATGAATTTTCTTATAGACTCGGGAGCCCAGATCAGTGTCATTTCAGTCATGTCTAGTATGGAAATGCAAAATGCCTCAACTTCAACGTATAAGCTGCAGGCAGGAAATACATTGGTTATAACAATGTATGGTGAAAAATACTTAGGTTGGATCTTGGTTTGAGGTGAGAGTTAGACAGGGATTTATAGTAGCATGTGTTAAAATACCCATTATTGGAGCTGACTTTCTCACTAAAAATTATCTGTGAATTTGACAAAAAGGATTTTGTCAGGTAACAAAACAAAGTTTAAAGTTTCAGGCATTCGCACTGCATACGTTTCCATGGGAACTGCTGTTGCGTTTTCCCCGGAAAGCGAATTCAGCCACATTCTTCGCCAACACCTGGGCATCACTGGTCCTTTATTACAACCTACAGTTGTTAAGCACACAAACAGTCATCACATTCAGACAAAAACACAGCCTACTTATGTGACATCACATAGACTGTGACCGGATAAATATAAATTTGCCAAACCAGAGTTTCAGAACAGGGAAGAGTCCGTCCTTCTAAAACTGCTGGTCATCTCCAATTCATTTAGTTCTGAAAGATTCTAAATGGAGATTATGTGGCGAGTTCAGGCAGATTAATTCTGTCACAACTACTGATCGTTATCCTTGACTATTTATTAGGGATTTCACCTTATCACTGCGGAGAGCAACATTTTTTCTTTTTTGCTTATCATCAAATTTCAGTTTCTGAGGATGATATATAAAAGACAGCGGCCACTACACTGTTCGGCTTATTCAAATTTACCAAAATGCCTTTCGAACTTCAAAATATGGCGCAAAGACCTCAGAGATTTATCGTTGTGGTTGTCAGTGTCGGATTCAAAAATCTTTCTACACCAATAAAAAAAATCTTTTTTCACGTGTGTTACGAATTGCATAACACAAAACACAAAGAACTGTATTAACACCAAAAAGGGCAGGGAAAAATGAAATTACATTTACAAACTAAAACAGAATTTATTTACATATATTACAAATAAGGTTTACAATAAAATTGGGTAGAGGTTTAAAACAGCATTCTGGTAAGTACAATTTAAACATGATAGCCCCAACAAGTAGCAGTCAATATTCATGGGTGAAGGAGGATATCTGCTTTAGTTAAGGGGGTGAGGTTGAGAGATTAGATATACATCGAGCGAACACTGACAAAATGAATTGTTTACTGCTAATAATAATAAAAATTCTAAATTACTATCATAGTTTGGTCAACAAAATCAATTAAAAAAACAAGCAGTATTTACCGATGATCATTTCTGTTCAGCGTCTTTTATGTAATAGATTATAGTGGGTTATCCATTCTTTTCCAGTTTATAGTGGGGATTCCGTTCTTGTGAAGGGTAGTATTATGTTGTTGCAGATTAACGGAATTTGGCCTCGTTGTAGATAGCCCACTATAAGTCATAAAATGATTATAAATCAAGAAAAGCAAATTGAGTTGAAAAATAACATTTTATGTATACACATATCAATAAAGGTTTTTACAATTAAAGTAATCCTTTGAATATGGGTACACGGACGTTAAAATGTTCATAGCAATAAAATGCTGAAAAGAGAATTAATGCTTAGGAATGTGGGAGCGTTGTAAGTAAGAAATGTCTTTGATGTATCCGCTCCTTAGGTCAGTAAGTAGTTTTGAGACAGCGAAAGATAAGGTGAGAGGGAAGGGAGGCTAGCATAGTAAGCCGCTTGACTTCAAGGGGGATACTGATTACACTCTTCTCTCCCGAGTCAGCCTGTGTGTGTCGGCCTGCATCGGTCTGTTTGTCTGGCGATGCTTTCTGTGTCGGCTTTTTATATCTTGTTTTTGGATTGCAGTAGATCATTTCGGAATTCATATCCTTATTTGATTCTGTGCTTCCCATTGGCCGATAAATAAAATTCGTGTAGGCTTGCGAACTGGAAATTTAATATTTAATTAATTTTTAGTTTTCAACCGGAACATCTGCGCGAACCCGGATGCGCACCGACGAGTTTTGGTCATTTGCTTTCTGGTCGTTAGAGTGCAAACATCCGGCTCCTTGCTTTTGCTTGGTCGGTATCACCACAAGATTAGCCAGAGTTGACCTCAATCTGCATGCTACTGTGGGTTTGGACAACAACAACTGAAAACAGCTGACTAATCTATAGGGACTCCAGTTTATATGTTTATTAGATGCTCTAGAACTCTGTAGAAGTTTCTAGAGACTTCTAGAAAGTTACGCATAACAGTTTTTCTCTATTGTTACTAAATCTAAAGGGTTTGGTGAATGAGAACTTTGATTGGATGGCATATATAGCTATAGATTTAATTCATAGATTTAATGCATCGTTTAGATTTTGTATTTACTGGTATATTGTGTAAGAAGTATAAAAAAAATGGGGTCTCATAACAATATGACAGTTGGCTCACAAAGTTTACCGTGTGTGGATGTTTTCATAAACAAATTGGATACATTTCTCATTTATTAACCAATTAGGATTTAGAGAAAAACCTACAATCGAAGCCTAATTCAAATGTTTGAAATACATAAATAGCGCAAAGTTTTGTTTTCTTACCAAAGAGAATCCATTTGTCAATTGGATTCCATGTCCAAGAGGCATGCATTTGCTTTCCCTTTCATACTGCATTCATTAGTTCTCTTTCTTCCCTTTTACTCATTTACTGTCAGCAAAAAATAAAGATCAAAGACAACAATTCTATCCTTTTTCTCACTAAAGAAATAATTTTTGGCTTATTGTCTCTGTCTCTCTCTCTCTCTCTCTCTCACACACACACACACACACACACACACACACACACACACACACACACACGTCTTTTCTTTCACAAATTCATTTTGCATCATTCAACCGACTTAAAAAAAGACTCTAAGAACACACATACTCGCAAGAGACTTTATGCAGACTTTCAATACATGTATTTAAAAAAAAATAATAATATGTCAATTTATCTCGTTAAATCAATTTTACATTTATTATTACATACGAGGCCTTTTCTATCCTTTTTTATGCTTGTTCAACAAAATTTCTTTCAATGTTGGTGGTCTAAGTTATGTTCGACACAAGGCCATTCACAGGCATAACCAACTCCTAATCACAAGAGGACTACCTTTTGTTTTCATATATATTGATGATTTGCTGATAGCTAGTAAGGAAAAGTCAAAGTATTCTGCACACTTGTAACAAGTGTTTGAAACCTGATGATATACAGATCAATAATTCATCCAGAAAAATGTCTGATTGGAATCCGACAATTAAACTTTTTAAGACATACTATCTTGCAGGAAGAAGTCATGCTTGTTTAAGATAAAGTTATTTCCAACATTGGTACAACAGCTCAGGCATTTCGTCAGACTTTTCAATTTTTACAGAAATCATATCCCTAATTGTTCATCACTCACCACCTTATTAAAAAAAAATAATAAAAATATAAAATTAAATGACGAATAAACTGCAAGAATAGAAAATGCGAAAAAGGTTTTAATTATGCCAAACTAAGTTATTTGTGTAATGACGACAATATGAAATTGACATTAACAACTAATGTTAGTGAATTAGCAGTTGGGGCCGTTTTGCACTAAGTGATATCTCTCAAACTATTTCATTTTTTCTTCTAAAGTGACTCAAGCTCATAGGAATAACAGCACTTTCTCGAAAGAACTTTTAGCTATATTTTTTAGCTGTGAGAAAGTATCAACATTTATTAGAAGGCAGTGACTTTGTGATTTTCACTGATCACAAACATTTAACTCATACAGTGAATTCTACTTCAAGCAAATACTCAACGAGAGAATTGCGTCAACTTGATTTTATTTTGCAATTCACCTCATGTGAAAGCAAAAATTCTAAAATAAACAAATGTCCTAAGTGTCTGACATGGAGATAAGCAACCCGATAAGAGTAGGCAAAGCATACAAATATTAATCTCAACAAAAGTATTAATTATATGCAAATAATCCTGTTATTTTTATGCTAGGAAAATGTACATATTTATTATGATGATAAACAAAACATGTAGTTGATCACAATGTCTTTAGCAGTACTAAATTTCTTACTTTCATGTTTTTAAAAATGTTCAGATTTGAGAAGATCATAGTCCAAATAGGAGATGAGTTCAGAAGATTAGCATTCTCAACAACAGAAGAGGAATGCATAGAATGTGTATGATTTTTTTATATGTTAGCTAAGTTTCTATTATAATAGTAAATTCTAAAGAATGTATCCATATTTAAATTAGGAGAAGAAATGACGTTGATTTGGGCTTTTAGTAATTTTCTTGTTTTCTTTAAATAATCAGTGCTTATTACAAGAGTTTTTGATATTCACTTCTAATTATATAGTGTTAGATCTCTTGGATATACAACACTGTCAAGTTGGGATCCTCTGTCACTGCTATAATTTCTTTTCTATTGCTTTCCTTTGACATGGATTTTTTTCCTTAGAGGTTATTAGTTGCTGGTATTTCTGATATGAGATGTTCTTTTATTCTTTCTTTCTTTTTTAATGGCTTGCATATTTAGATAAATGCTAAGCCTGTAGGGGCCTCGGTGATGCTTATCAAATTGGCCTTGTGCCAAACATGACCGAAGCCCACACAATTTAAAATATCAGAAGTTTGAAGGTTGGATGTTGAAATGTGGAAGAATAAAATATTTCGTTTTGTATGTTAACTAAAATTTTATTAACTAAACAGAATAACAATTTTGTAAGAAGTAAAATACTCAAATAGAAAATGTATGTAGTTAATTAATTTGTATGCGTTAAATGTTAAAAAAAATGTAAGTAGTTAAAAGTTCCAGAGAAATAGCAGTAAGGAGTTAAATGATTCCTTAAAGTTGATAGTAGCAGAATGTGTGTATGTAAAAAGACCAATCAGGCTACTAATAAAGTCTATGTTCCTTTCCCTTTCTTGGGGGCGAGAAAGTAAAAAGGAAAGTGAAGCAATAAAGGAAATTGTACTTATCGGAGTTAATTTTTAAGAGTCAGATAAAGTATCTTGTTGTTTTGAGTGAAGACGAAGAAAGGAAAATCGACGAGGCGTGACAGGGACAGCATCTTGAAATTTCTTTTTGTTACATTTTAGCGTGTAGTCTCTAATTCCTGCTCCCATTTGACTGACTGATCTGGCCATTCAAGAGACGTGGTTGAGTAGAGGAATCTAGTCAAGTGACTGGATCCAACAGCATACCCATTGTTTAGGTGTTAAGAAAAATTGACTGGGGTCATAGATCAATTTGCTATTTCCTAACCAGTCAGAATCCAGAATCTTAGTTTTCACACTGACTTGTGAAATTTACCTTGGTCTGGGTTTTTCCAAAATGTTTTCAGTCATTCTGATCCATTTTTGCGGGTGTGCAATTTTTATTTTTGTGTTTTACTTAATTGTTAGATGATATAGAAAATTATATTATAGAAATTATATTGTGCAATTTTTATTTTTGTGTTTTACTTAATTGTTGGATGATATAGGATTTGTATCCTATAAGCCTACTGAGGAAGCAATCATAGCAAATCATATGTACTAGTTTCTTTGGATGTCTGTTTCTCTGGCTTTCTTCTCTGTCTAGTATTTTTACTTTATTCCACAAGGATTGGTGGACACCCTTTTCTCACGATATATAATCAGTCATGCCTGATTTCACTGTTTTACTCCAATTACAGTTTATTATGTTTCTCCAGTAGCAAAGGAGACAAGAATACATTAGGTTTAAGACATTAGGTTCTAGCTTCAGGATTATTCCAGAGCATTAAAGCATTTGTTATTTAATTTGCTGAAAAATATTCAGGGGCATAATAACACTGTTGTGGATACTTTGTCTCGAGCATCACTTCATCATTCAGATAAAGCTGTTTTCGATTTTGATACTATTAAGGAGCAATACAAAACCATGGGATCAGCGATGAAAGGGACATCACTCCAGTTGACTGTTACCATCACCTTTTATCAACAAAAATAAACTGCTATTTCATGGGTACCTCCACTCATTTTTAATACCTAGCTTTTAAATTGAATTTTTTAAAATAAGTTTTCTTGAAACTTTTGTTTAGCTTTAATTGAAAGGTAAATGATTAGATTTACTATTTCCAGTAAGCAAAATACACTGGTGTATTTCCAACAGAAATTATATTGATTAGAATGTAAAATTTTGAAATTTTTTTTAATTTTGAAATTTTTTGGACATGTTTCAGTGATCGACACATTTGTAAACAAAAGTTTATTCTCGGATTTAAAATTCTTGCAAAAAATAAAATATGGATCTGTGACATGTTATTTTTGGAAAATTAGCAAATTTAAAGTCAAATTAATCTGATTTACACAAGTATTACTTGTTTAAAGCATGAAATTTAGAATAAAAGTATTTCTTAATCACGGAAGCGTTGATTCTTTTGACCTTTGAAGTAAGTGATTGATATGTGATGACAGCCAGGTGTGGAAATAAGCTAAGTATGGTTGACTAGAATTGACATAATTGTTCAGTTGTTTTCCCTTAAAGAGGAAGAAACCATGAAAAATATGACCTTTTCAAACTTAAACATTCACACACACACACACACACACACACACACACACACACACACACACACACACACACACACACACAAATTATTTTAAAAATCTATTGGCTTGATCATTTGTATTAAACTTTTCAATTTTCAATTAATAAATATAGTCTTCACTTAATAACCTAACTGCGCCAAGGTTTTGAAAATTAAAAAAAATATTTTTGAAACTTTATAAATTATTATAATAAAAAATGAAAACAATTATTGTAAAAATTCATTATTCATCGAAAAATATTTTTTCTTCAGACTATAATGGCTTTAATATAAATATATTTTAAAAGCAATTAAAAGTTTATCTTATAAAATATCATATTTTTATTGCCATTTTTAGTTTACTATATGGAACAGATTTATGGAAAAATGACCAACTGTTAAAACACACACACACACACACACACACACACACACACACACACACACACACACACACAATTGATGATTTACATTCCCCAAGGAGTCCTACGTTTAACTAATAAAACAAATTTTCGAAACAAAATTTAATTTCTTGAAATTTTATGAATTTACGTGGAGTGGAGTGTAACAGATGTAAAAAAAAATACCATGATTTTCTAAAAATAAAAATTTTAAAAATAGTTCCATTCATTTGTATATATAAGTCCTGAAAGTTTCATTAAAATTGGACAAATATTTGATTTTTGCAAGAATTTCCAAATTAATGTTTTCCACCAGAAAAAAAATGAGTTGTGTAACTAGTTTACTATTGGAAACTCTCCTACCGATTTGCTTATCCGCTGACGCAAAAAAAAAAAAAAAAGATTTTTTTACCAAAATTTTGAACGTGTTTGAAAGAATTAAAAAATAAAAAATGAAAATTTACTTTGATCTTTCCTGTGAACATTTTGATGGGAAGGGGAAAAAAATAAACTTTGTCTTTATGAAGTTTAAGGACTTTTTATATTTCATGCTATCTTTTTTCAGCGAATTGCCCGGATGGAATCAATGAGGCAGTCGTAGAACCAAGATACAGGGAATTTAATTTTTCTTCGAGACCATCTTTTTTATTTATTGCATTTGCATGAGATGTGTGAGGGGGAAAATATAAACTTTTCACCCCCTCGTTGTAATTTTTTGGGGTGGGGTGGGAATGCTATTAAAGTAGAAATGTACGTGTGTGTTTATTTTACTCGTGGTTACTCGAGTTTGTGATATAACTTTTGACTCACAATGTCACAGAATTTGGCGTTTGATCATTTAAAAAATAAATTAATGACTGAGTGATGGTCGTCTAATTTTTGTTCTACCACAACCATACTTGGATTAAAAATTATACAAACTGGAACTGAATATCTGAGGGTGGAATATGATTGTTTCGCTGCTAAGCTTCCGAACCATGGGTTTATGGTATGTTATGGCTATTACTGCTGGGTTGATTCTTTCGCCTAAACATCCAAAACTTTTTGAATAGCTTTCGCCGCTGAAATAAATAGGCAAAGAGAAAAGGAATGATACAGAGACACTAGAGGGACAGCTTGGGCACTGATTTTATTTTTGGTTCCAATGACCTCTTGTTGGGGAAATTCCTTCCCGAACAGTTTGGCACGTCTTTACCGTCCAAAGTCCAACAGAGAAAGAGATAGAGTTTATTTTTGGCACCAGGAGGCCTCTCTTTTTGTGCATGCATCAATTGTCTTTCCTGTCAGAGGACTCCTGGGAGATTTTTATGTTCATTTTATTTCGTACTTTTATTTTATATTGTATTTTTATTTTATTTAGTAGTTTTTATTTTATCTTGTATTTTTATTTTATTTAGTGATTTTTTATTTTATTTCATATTTTTATTTAATCCCTACAGGAATTAAATAAACCCACTTGGCCACTTTTATTGAGGATATAATTCGCTATCAGTCATGAAGAAATGCAAGTTAATATAAAATGTAAGGAAGAGACTGAGAAGGGGATCCTGATTTTTATGTGAATTCAAGACATGGATATCAACTGAATCGACATCGCTTTGCCGATGTAGATTTTCCAACAAAGTTAGATAATCTTATCCTTCTCAAGGATTTCACTGAAATGAGTTGACAAGACTGGTTTTCCTTAACAAGGATTTAATCAACAAAACATTTCCTGACTAAGCAATTCGTCAACTGACGAATGCAAGTAAGGGAAGTAATTACACTAACAAAATGCCAAGGGCAGATAAGTATAGTACATTCTCCCCCTCCTTTTTTTTTTTTTTTGCGGTTCATCATACCTCTTTGGCTTACGAATTTCCCGTTGGGATCGTCTGGGTATATCAGGAGTTCTTGACATTACTTGAGGAGGAATAATATTTAAATCACTTGGAGAAGATACAATTTCTGAGTTAACGATAGTTTGTGAATCGTTACTATCTACTTTTTCCTTGGGAGATTCATTAGTGGGTGTAGAATCATTTAGGTCTTTCTGGATATCATCTACAACATTCTCGCTTTGTAATGAGATCCTTGCTGGTGCTAGGTCGCTTACAGAGACTGTAGATTCGCGACCATTGGTGAATCTTATGTGTGCATATTGGGGATTTGCTTCGAGTAACTCTACTTCGTCAACCAATGGTTCGTACTTACTCGCTCGGACATGGCGACGCAAAAGAACAGGCCCTGGCTTAGATAGCCAAGTGGGTAAGGAATGGCCGCTGGGAGTTCGCCGTTGATATGAAAAGAGTCTTTCATGTGGTGTGGCATTAGTAGCGGTACAAAGAAGAGATCTTATGGAGTGTAGCACTTCAGGCAAAACCGTTTCCCACTGCGATTCCTTGAGATTTCTTGAGGCTAGGGCTAATAATGTGTGTTTCCATATAATCCCGTTATACCTTTCACACTGACCGTTTCCTTGGGGGTGATAAGGCGTTGTCCGGCTAGTAGAAATCCCGAGATTGGTGAGATATTCACGTACTTCCTTTGATAAGAAGGATGCACCCTTATCCGAATGGATGTAGGATGGCATGCCAAATACTATGAATATTTGACTTAGACCCTGTATTACAGAGTCTGAATTAGTGCTTGTACATGCGAAAGCAAAAGGGAAACGTGAGTACTCATCTATAACCGTTAATAGGTAACGGTTTTTCGAAGTTGAAGGAAGGGGCCCCTTAAAGTCAATGCTGAGTCGTTCCATTGGTTGTGTAGCTTTGACTAGGCGTCCAGCTTCTGGTGTATAGAAGCGTGGTTTCCATCTGGCACAAACTGCACATGCTGCACACACTCTCTTAACCTCTTCAATAGAGTACGGAAGATTCCTTACTTTAACAAAATGAGCTAACCTGGTTATACCCGGATGACAAAGATGTTCGTGTATTTCATGCAATCTTCCCATGTTGTCGAGTGCATTGCACTGGACACGCGAGAGCGTATCGGCTGGAATATTGTTTTTCCCTGGTCGGTACATGATATCGTACTCGTAACACCCCAATTCCATTCTCCATCTTTCGATCTTGCTGTTCTTGATCTTTCCATGCCTTCTTGCATCAAACATGAAATTCACAGCTTGTTGATCTGTGACTATCACAAAACGTCGTGCTGATAGATAATGTGACCACTTTTTAACTGCCTCTACTATTGCACAAGCCTCCTTTTCTACGGAAGAGTGTTTTCGTTCTGTAGTCGTAAGTGTGCGTGAAAAGAATGCTACTGGACGGTTTGCTTGATTGAGAGTGGCTGCAATAGCAGTATCAGAGGCATCGGTTTCTACTACAAGAGGTATCTTTTCGTCGACTGAGTGCAATAAGGCCTTTTCAATTTCCTCCTTGAAGATTTCAAATGTTTTTATCGATTCTGGATCAAGGGGAAATGAATTAGCTGTTATTAAGGGTCTAATCTTATCAGAGAATTTGGGTATCCACTGGGAGTAGTAAGAGAATAATCCAAGCACTCGACGCAGAGAGGTTTTGTTCTGAGGAATAGGTAACTCTCTTAATGGCCGTAGACGTTCTGCATCAGGTCTAAGTAAGCCCTGTGATATACTATAGCCGAGAAAATCAATGGATGTTTTAGAGAACACGGACTTCTCTTCATTGAGAGTGAGGTTATACTGGGTAATAATCTTTTTTAATTTTTCTAAGTTCTCATCATGGTCTTGCTGATTTTTCCCGACTACGACAATGTTGTCTACATAGGCATACACTCCCATTAGATTATTTTCCTTAATAATCTTGTCTATTATCCTTTGGAAACATGCAACACCATTGGTCACTCCAAAAGGAATTCTACAAAATTGGTAAAGTTTACCGTTAGCTTCAAATGCTGTATAAGGCTTATCTTCTTCTTTTATTGGTATCTGGTGATATGCACTCTTCAGATCCAATGAGCTATAAACTTTAAATTTTGATATTTCCTGGGCTAAGTCATCCATTCTTGGTAATGGATAAGCATCCAATCTAGTAAATCTGTTAATTGTTCTACTATAATCGACTACTAGTCTCTTTCTTTGACGTTCATTTGTTACTATTAAAACCTGAGCCCTCCAAGGGGAAGTACTTTCCTGAATTACACCCTCTCTGATCATTTTCTCAATCTCAGTCTGTATGAAACGTCTGTCACCCTCTCCACACCTTTTAGATTTAGTTGTAATAGGTTTACAGTCTGGATCAATGTTGGAAAATAAAGATGGTGTGTCCACTAATGCCGAGGGCACACTACAGGAGATAGGATGAGAGATTTCAAGATCTTTCTTAGAGCCACCGAATGCAAAAGATATAGTGGAATGTTGTGACATGAAATCTTGGCCAAGAATAATATCAGAGCAGAGTTTGGGTAGAACTGAAAGTTTTACATTTGGATACCACTCACCCAGAAGGTTCAAATCCACCGTACACTGTCCTTTGATAGAAGCTTTAAGTGATGATGACGCCATGGACACGTTACCAGTAGCAGGTTTTATTTGTATTTTGTGTTTCCTCACATAACTGAGGGAGATAAAGGATCCTGAGCTCCCCGTATCCATTAGCGCCGTACCGGCGCCATTTTTCCCGACCAATACGTATAATGCAGCCTGTTTTAGGGATCCTAAGGAGGCAGACGTAGTGTTGGATATCAACATTGTCGCGAGTCTGTGAGAGCATGTTGCAGCAGATGTCGTATTTGGGTTCGAACGGCACATTTTTGAGAAATGGCCTTCTTTTTTACATTTAAAACAGGTAGCGTTTCTTGCTGCACACACACTTCTGTTATGACGAGGTCCTCCACAAAAAAACACGTATACTTGGTGTTAGCCAAAGCTGCACAACAAGTATTAATGGGGACCGTTGACTGGACACCGGTACAGTTATTTTCCTGAGAAACTGCACCCACAATTGGTGTTTGAGTGTATGTATATGCTTCTGAATTTTTCTGAGCTGCATGGAGCGCTCTAGCTTGGTCGATAGCTATATTTAAATGCAGTGTTTTGTTTTCAAGTAGCCGTTGTCGAATAACGTTTGAACGTAAACCTGTGATGAATGCATCTCTGACACAGTCGTCTCGGTTTTGAATCGCATCAACTGGTTTAAAGTTACATTCTTTCGCTAGTAACTGTAGTCTTTGCACGTATTCGTCAATATTTTCCTCCTCTTTTTGGCCGCACGTGGCAAGTAAATGCCGGGCGAAAACTTCGTTCGGGGGTTTTATGTACAGTTCTTTCAGACGGTTAACTGCACTATCAAACGTATCACATTCAGCAATGTATTCGTATACCTCAGAAGAAATACAGTTTATCAGTGTATCGAGTTTATCCAAATCAGTATGGATGTTAGGGTCAACAATTTTACGTAGGAACGACGAGAAACTTCGAAGCCAGTGATTAAAGTGCTTACTTGAGGATGTTGTATTAGGAGGGGTGCCCAAACGTTCCGGCTTCAAGTATTTATCCATACTGTTGAATATGTTTTGTTGATTAAATTGAAATGAGTTGACAAGACTGGTTTTCCTTAACAAGGATTTAATCAACAAAACATTTCCTGACTAAGCAATTCGTCAACTGACGAATGCAAGTAAGGGAAGTAATTACACTAACAAAATGCCAAGGGCAGATAAGTATAGTACATTCACCACAAGGTATAGAAACATAAAAATTAAATTAAATAATAATAAATTAATAAATTGTTTATTCAGAAAAATCCTTGTATAAAATTGTTTGAAATGCACTGCATAGAAAAGTATTTTTGAAAGATTTTTTAAAAGAGAATTACGTTTTGCTGAGAAATTTTTGCAAATATTGCTAAAATCAGCGAATGTTAGCGATTAAATAAAATAATTCCAATCAATAACATTTGAAATACACTTACAGCAAAGTAATTTTTTGCCTTTTGAGTGTTAGCTTGAAA
The DNA here is from genome assembly GCA_037127315.1 of Ascarosepion bandense. Lineage (NCBI taxonomy): Eukaryota > Metazoa > Mollusca > Cephalopoda > Sepiida > Sepiidae > Ascarosepion > Ascarosepion bandense. Next base: position 495,708 of record JBBBDQ010000139.1, on the reverse strand, counting down.
TTAAGACTAACAAAAGCTAAATATTTTTCACTTTTTAAAGTTTTTTTTCCATGTTTTATGAAGTCACAATTAAAGAAGTTTTTTTTTTTCATAACCTAATGAAACCGAGAACATTTTTTTTCAGTCTCAGTAGTGTACTGTAGCATGGGGAGCTGGTTAAGGTTTTATCGCGGGGTATCTTATCTTATTGATTCTTTTTCTAGTTGTAGTAGGATTCCGTTTCTAGTGAAGGGTAATTGTATACCGTGCAGGTTAACGGAATTTGGCCTTGTGGGAAGATAGCCCACTATAATTCATAAAATGATTATAAAATCAAGAAAGGCAATTTGAGTATAAAATAACATTTATATATACACATTTCAATTAATGTTTTTACAATTAAAATAATACTTGAATATATGTCCAACGGAGGTTAAAGTGTTCATGGAAAATGATATAATGCTGAAAAAGATAAAAGGCTTAGGAGTGTGGAAGCGTCTTGTAGGTAAGGGCATGATCATTTTGAAGTTGCAGCTTCTAAGGTCAGTAAGTCAGTAAGTACTTTGAGGAATGTCTTTGAAGAGGTCAATAAGTGCTTTTGAGACAGGTATAGTGGACGAAGCGTCCACTTACTAATTTATGTTTACGAGTCGACTCGACGTAACTGGTTGGTGAAATAGAACAGTCAATAAGAAAGAACGAGTAAGGCGAAAGTAACCAGAAAAACAATGTATTGACAAAGGTTACATGGGGTTGAGAGAGCATGCATAAGAAAGTGAAAAGGAAAGAGTCATTCCCCTTCGTCTGTTCGTAGAAACAAAATAAGATGTATGAAGTTTTTTCTCTAGCTGAAAGAAAGGTTTGTAACAATTGTTAAGATTATCGTAAAGAGTTCAAAGTCCAAATCCTTGATGAAGAAAGTCAGACAGAAGACAAAGTTCTGTGTCTGTGTGTGCGTTGAGTAGAGAGAGAGAGAGAGAGAGAGAGAGAGAGAGAGAGAGAGAGAGAGAGAGAGAGAGAGACTTACATGCGAATGTAGCAGTCTTAGTCAGTCTGTGGATTTCTACTGACGAAGGTTGGAAAAATGTGAATTTATGTGTAGAAAGTTATTTTATGTAAGGTCCAGTTTGAAGGAAAGTTAATGTGCATAGTGTTAATGTCGGTGAGAAGAAAAATAAAAGAAATTTGCGCCACTAATTGCTACCCGCAATTAGTGCGCGTGTGTTTGTGTGAGTTAGGGAGACATGTCTGCTCTTGTCCCGGGACGAAATCCTAACTGGTGTACCACGTGATGTTTTCCGCTTTTATTAGCATCGTTTAGGCGAGAAACAAGTCATCACGTGGACGCCGAGTGACCATGCGTGTGTGTGTGTGTGTGTGGGTGCCAATGTATGAAACCCCACACAGGGAGGAGGAAAGAGGTCAGCATAGTAGCCGCTCGACTTAAGTCAAGGGAGAAACTAATCAGCTCGTCCGTCTCATCCGGTCTGTCTAACAATGCTTTTTCTCCGCTTTTTATATATGCCTTTTGGATCAAAACGCAGCTTGTTTTGGGATTTTGATTCTGGGCTTCCCATTGGCTGGTAAATACAATTCGCGTAGGCTCGCGAAATGGTAATTTGATATTTGATTAATTTTTATTTTTTAACCGGAATATCTGCGCAAATCCACCTGCGCGGAGGTGATTTTTATTCATTCGCTTTTTGGTTGCTATAGAGCAAACATCCGGTCGGCTCGCTTTTGCTCGGTCGGTATCACCACAGTTTCTTTGATTTGGACTTGTGTCAGACTTAACTGAATTCCATACAGCTTACAAGATTTATGCAGAGTTATTAAATTACCAGAAGGTTTTTCATCATCAGAAGGTTGGTAGTCAGTTGGAATGTGTGGATCAGTGTAGAAGAGTGGAATAATAAAATATACATTTTGAATGTTAAAATAGAAATGTATTAAAGGAGGAATATCAATAATTCGTAGAAATTAATTTTCACTGAGAAAGTTAAGGTATCAAGAGTTCGTACAAAATGGTTGTAGTAGTAATTGTTGAAAAAGATAAGGAGGAGAAAGAGGACAATGTCCGAGTCGCTTGAAGTTACATTTTTGATGCGTGTCTCTCTTTTGCTGCTCCCATCTCTCTGACTCTTGACTGACACCGAGGTCATTTATACAGTCTTTTTGAATTTCCCACTGAATCACCCAGTCCTTCCAAGTATTACAAGTCGCGCCTATTCAATTAAATTATAAGTCAAAAATCATTTTAATACCTACTTGCGAAATCTGGTTTCCACTGACTTTTTGTTAAGCACATGGTCAATTCTTTTTAAATTTTTCTATTTGGGAAAACCAGGATTTTTCATACCTCGTTGTGAATTTTTGTAAAAGTGAACTGAAGAAGGTTGATATTTTATTAAATTTCTTATCTGCTATATAGTAATCAAATCCAATTGTTTAAAATTAAATAACAACAGCACAAACAATTTAAAAGCAATATTTAATTAATAAAAAAAAAACTGTTATAACTTTCCCTGGCCAATTTGGTAAAAAGAAAAAGGTATATTGATTTTTTAATAGTTTAAATTTTATCATTCATCTATTGGTTTAGGTTGTAGCTTTCGTAAATTTTTTTTTTAAATTTTTTTTTACTCTTGTGAAAACTCATTATGTGGATTACGCTGGCTGACTCCTGCTACTATTTTTCTTCTATTATTTATTACAGCTGCTACTCCATCTACGAGTTTATTTGTACGTGGAATCTTGATAGCCACAACGTACAAACACACACTACTTGTAGTCCGTTGGTAAGCTACATTTTTTGTTCTTTCATATACCATGCTCTTTCAGGACATAGGCGATCAAGATTCTACTTAATTTTTTATTGCTCAAAATAAGTTTTTAAAACTCTTTAATATCGATCGTCCCTCTCCATTTTTTGTGGTTCTTGTTCTGCCTTCAATACCCTCAAACACATTTTCTCCCTTTTTTTCCTTCATTATCCTCCAAGCCATCTTATGGCTCAGAAATTTAAAGATATATAATAATAATAATAGTAATAATAATAATAATATATATATACATTGTAGATAGCCAAAGATTTGCAAAAAAATGATCATGAAAAAAAAAATGTCCGAAACTTAAATTTCATTAAATTGCTGGAATAAATAACTATGAGGACATTATACTCGGAAGAAAAAAATTTTCGATGAATAATAACATTTTAAAAGAATTGTTTTCATTTATTTTTTTTTATTTATTAAAATTAAAAAATAATTAAATTAAAAATATATAAAATTTAAAAAATATTTTTAAAATCTCCAAAGAGTAGACTTTTTTTTAGTTAAGAACTGATGATTATTGCTTATCTAAAATTGAAAAGTTTAATAAAAATCGTTTTGCAGAAATATTTTAAATTGATTAAATAAAAAAAAATTGTGTGTGTATATGTTCATTTACGTTCCATTTTGGTTGGTAAGTTACAGTAAGTATGATGTTCCATAGGAATCATAACATGTTTCCATAAAAAGTTAACAAGCGTTTTGGATTATCTCCTCTTACATAGAAAACAGCACTTTATTCTTCCTCGATTGTATAGACGAATTGAATTGAAACAGAAAATTGAACAGGCAACAGAAGAAAAAAAAAAGGCCCTTTTCAGGGCCACAAAATATTCCAGAATGTCTTTTTTCCGAACATATTACATAAATAAATAAATAAAGGTATTGTAACCAAATATACTTCATTTCATCTGCAGTACTATAAAAATTAAATGAGATATTTTTACCATGTCTTCAAACTTAGTGATACTGATAACTTATGAAAGAGACATAATAAAAATATTAATAAATAACATAAAATAACTTAGTTTGGTTATTTTAATTTCATTCTTTCTTATTAAATTAAAATTATTTTAAAAGGAATTTAAATTTTTATTTATTCAGAAAGCATATTCAAATTTCTGACTATAAATCTAAATTAAAATTCTATAAAATATTATATAATTGCTGAAATTATTAAGTTAAATTTTATGTTTTTTTTGGCTCGTATGGGCGCCATACTTAGCGTTCTTGACAACTTCCGGATGTCAGAAATCTTTCGTCACCTCATGAACGGAGGGCTAAAGTTTTTTTTTTTATTGTAAATTTTTGGCAGTAAGGAATTATTACTTGATTGAAATGAGATAAAGGTAAGTTTCAATTTTAAAAATTGAGTTAAATGACGTGTCAGCAAGGTATATTTTACTTTTGCAAGATTTTTAAAACAGAAATTTGGCTACTGTTTACATAATGTGTAGATCAATCAAAAATGGTGGGAAATTTAAATTTAATTTTTCCGATTAAAAAAAAAAATTAGATTAAAATCAATATAATTTCGGTTTATTGGTCACCAGTGTATTTTTCTTTCTGGAATTAAAATTTAATCTCTTGGCTTTGAATTAAAGCTAATTTTAAAGCTTGAAGATAACTTATTTATTTTTAAAATTTAAATTTAAATTTAGGTATCGAAAATGGTGGTAGGTACCTATTTTTAAGTAGTAAAGTAATCATTCTAAATCTGTAGTATATGTTTTCATTATGATAAAATACAAACCAACATCAAAGTTGGTTTGTATTTTAAAAGCCTACATTTTTATTTTTTAAACTGTAGTAAAAAAATGTTTCCCTATCAAATTTTATGAAATAAGCCACAATTGATGCTTTCTTCAGAAAAAAAAGGGTCTTATATATTTTAAATAAATTCAATTTGCAAAAAAGTAATTTGTGAATCATTTTTTTTTTTTTCAAGGTTACTAGTTTCTCCACTCCTGTCTCTCTCTATCCAGTAATAAAGCCATATTTTCAATTAATAATCCAGTCTATACCTATAATCTTTGGAATAGCATTGATTAAAAACATTTATTCTTTAAAATCTTAGGTACAATGACGTCACAGATTATACGATGTCATCACGCATTAAACCATTTCCGTTGTACTTCCATTTTTTACAGTTTTTCCCAAAACAATTTTATTGAAAGAATTTATATTTCATTTTTTTTTCACTTTTTTTGAAAAAATAATATAAACGACACTCACCACACGTCTTGTTCTAATCAGGTTGGGGGGAATCTCGGTTGGGGTGGGGTGTTATACAGCTAAAAGGAGACAGACACTATTATTGCCACTTGAAGTGTAGGTAGCATTGATCATGTTTGTTAAACTGACCTTATACCAAACATGCAGGAATTTTTGTTTCGTGAAAGAAATCCTGCTGTGAAGAAAGGGAAAGAAAAATAAAATTAATGTAAACAAAAGGTTTAAATTTAAGAAAAAATAATGCTTTATTAATCACAGGGAGGAACTGTGTGATGATTGCAAAACTAGTCCGCTTGCAAAGGTTTTAGTTTATAGCCTTGGTACCACAACAAAAAAATTAAAAGTCCTTCGCCATTACCTTGCTAGTTTTGAGGCCTCTGTTCTTTCTTTCCTTTCTTTTTCTAAAGAAATCTCCCTTCCTTTCTTTCCTGCGAAGGGAGAGAACTTAGGGGAGAGTTGCTTCCCTCTTACTGCTGAATTAGCAACTCTCTTTTCCTTTTTTTTTTCAATGTCCGGTGTTCAAAAGTTCCTTCTTCCTCTTCTAAGGTTGGAAGAAAAAAATCTCTCCTTTTATAACTTTTTTTTTTTTCAACCCTCGATCTGGGGAAAACTTTGTTTTTCTTTAGTAGAAATAAAACTTTCCTTCTCCCTCTGGAAGAAGTTGTATCCAATATTATTTCTCCTTTGTACTTCTGAAGGGATTCCTTTTTTTTCTTCTTTAGCAAGCTACTCAAGCCTGCAAGCAAATTCAGACTTCTTTTAATGTTTTTTGTCTGACAGAGCTAAAGTTTTCTGGACTGCTATGGTTGGTAAAAATCAAAAAACTGATGGTTCCGGCTCTTTCAAATTCTGTCAAAGAGAGCCAACCAATCAGTGGCGAGATATACAACGTGGTACAGCATAGACATTTCAACTTCCCAACAGCCTCAGCGAGAAAAAGAGAGAAAGAAAAACCAAAGAAATAAAAGGATGAATAAATTTTCCACACCCTCCCAAAGGAAAAAGGAGAAAAAGAAAAAAATGCTTCAAAAGGAATAAAGTTCAGACCAAGCTAAATAGTAGCACCAAATAAAATTTGAATTTCTTTCACTAACATTTCTACGGGGCTGAATGTTCAATCCAGAACCGACTGTTTAAGAAGCTTCACTACCGACTACATCAGCTGACTCCAAGGCGGGTATAGCAGCCTGGTGGTAGTGCGTAATGGACAATTCCATGGGAAAAACGTTCCTCAAGGAATGCTCCTGAGAGACACCATCACCCTTTTTAATCAATGCAGATCTGACCAACTCATCTTTACCCTGTGTGAGTCCTATCACTCTTTCAAGGGACCAACAAGGTCAAGGCTTCATGGTATTTTTAATGAGAACATCTATTTTAATAAGATTTTTGAATTCAGACTGGTGCAGGTCATGAGACAATTCTCTTAATCCTAAGAGGATACTCTTCATACTATAATTTGTTAAATTCATCCAGATATTGATCTCTCTATTCCAAGCTGACAAGAAGATCATCCCTAGAAGTGGGAGGATTGGCAAAATAGACCTCCTGTGCATACAAAAAGACAAAGCTGTTATAATAAGGGTGAATAAAGATGTTAGGAAATATGATGTTCAAACTCGCATCTTCAGAACAATGGTACGTCAAGAGACGCACATTAACCAAACTCTGTATATCAGATAAAACTGTCAGAAGCTGGAAACAGTCCAATTTCTGTTGCCCAATGCTCTTAAAAAGACAGTTTTTCATAACCTATATTAATCTCTCCCACACGGTACCAAACCAGACTGTTGGGAGTAGATGTTTTGAAGCTCATTGGACCCATACACTTAATGTATAATTATTTTTCTGGGTGGTGGCATATTTGGTGCTGTTTGATGGGAAATTATTCAAGAGACTATTGTGTATAATCAGTATATAAAAACATTATTTCACAACACTTCAGACATCGGTCCACTTATTTCCTTTGATGTTACATTTCTTTCTTTTATTTGTCAATTGTGTACACACTTCCCGGCTTGGTTTAGTTCGGCAGAGAGACAGCGAGTGAAAAACTCATGTGACTGCCTTGTGATTAATCAACACAACGTGGGACAAGGGAGAAAACCGTGACAGTCAATCTACGACCAGCTGGCTGGATCGAAACCAACAGCGACAAGGGCTGGGTAGTGGTATACAGCTAGGCTCAGCCCTTTCACATGGAAGGTCAATTTCAATTTATCATCCACCAGAAATGGAATGTAATGTCTAGAATTAGGAAAACTGACATGCAATTTAATCTCCTCTTTGACATTCAAGAATGTTTTGATCAAGAATGTTTTCCTTTTCATGTTAAATTCTCTACCTGAACATATCCAGCACACTATCAGCCAAGTAGGACCTCTCACTTCCTGAGTTCACCAAACAGTTAAATCTCTTCTCAACAGAACCTGCACAAACAGAAATTTCAATAATAGGCAACAGGTCTGAGCTACCTACATGCCAATAAGTATTAAAAACTACAGCAGTCTTAAGAGAGGGGCACAGCACACCCGCGTGCCCACATCTCCTGCAATTCCAGCATGGATGGAGTTTTAGCTCCTTACCTGGGCAGGCTTTACTCATGTAAGAAGGGCTAGTACAAAGGTCACATAATCCCAGTTCTTTACACCTTTTTATCCTGTCTGCAAGCGAGGAGTAAGTGGCACAATTGAATGCCTTGTGTTCATTACTCCTACAAAAGTTACACCTAAAATAAACTCCACCAGGTTTCACAAAAACATTTTCCAGGGTGGAGGGCTGTTCAGTAACCAATTTACTCCTGAAATTCTGTTTACCCATTTTCTTTGTAATAGACACTGTCTTTCGATGGTTAGCATCTACTGGCTTGGTCAATTCGAGGGTGTGAGCAATCTGTGTAATTTTCCAAAATCTATCCTAAGGAAGGGTAATTGCTCCCTACCTGATGAATTAATTCACATTTCAGTGGAGGAGGCAAGTTTTTAAACACAATATGACTTAGTAGTTTATTTCCTCGAGAATCTTTCTCAAAGAAGAGTCAAAAGAGTTCTTTAACTTGTAAAACCTTGCCTTGAAATTCATAAGGAATTTCTTAGCAGAAGCAAGATCACCATAAATTTTGTTTCCCTCCAAAATAGAGGCAAGCAAAGAATCAACAATACTACCTCTGTCCAAAAATTCTGTTTCCAATATTTGCATAGCAGCCTCAAAATTAGTGTCAGAAATGGACAGATGTCAGACTAGCTGAAAGGCATCGCCCTCAAGGTGGTTTTTTAATGCCAAGATTCTTCAAGCATCACTATGCAAACCTGCCACACAATTAAAGAATTCCTTCTGGAAGTTCAGGAAAGCCAGCTTGTTATTCTCGAGGCTCTTGAAATTAAGCTTGGGGCATTCTAACATAGGGTGTTAAATTATATGGAGTAATCTTGGAATTCATCTTTCATGAGTCGGCAAAACCCACAGGCTTGGACAAACTCTGCATCCTAGCAATGCTGTCCAAGACTCCGGCTTGAAACCAAATCTCCTCTCTATTAAATGAAAAGACAATATCTTCTTCTGTGTTGTTTTCTAAATAGGAACTGTTTATTTGATCATCTAGCATGTCCATAGAGGAAAAATACCTTTTGATATGTTCCTTGTGAACAAGCAGTTGATCTTTGGAAAGGGTATCTAGGCCTTCTAAATATTCCAAGGTTGTGGGGATCTTAATTTTAAGTATCCCCTTTCTTTTAAGGAAAAGGGAGACGGTGGGAGTGGAGGTCATCTTTCCTACATGGGCATGAAATGGTGCGCAAAATTGGTGGCAAACAGAAACAAACAAAGAGACAATATGGCGTCTACAGCACTCCTAAAATGAAGGAAGCAAACAAAATGGCTGCTAGAACCACATAAAACGAGAGAGCAAACCAAGTCAAGAAAATGTTAGGAAACTGAAATACCAACCAGAAAACCATGAACATTAATGCAGTCAGCACAGCAATCTCAAATCCTCTTTTAAATTTAAACAAGATTAATTATCTATCTACAGATAGAAGAAAAGGGAATTAGATTTGCAGAGTGCAGGAATTTTTTGTTTCGTGAAAAAAATCCTGCTGTGAATAAAGGGAAAGGAAAAAAAAAATTAATATTAAGCAAAAGGTTTAAGTTTAAGAAAAAAACAACACTTTATTAATCACAGGGAGGCACTGTGTGCTGACTGCAAAACTGGTCTGCTTGCAAAGGCTATAGCCTTGGTACCACAACAAAAAAATTAAAAGTCCTTCGCAAATACCTTGCTAGTTTTGAGGCCTCTGTTCTTTCTTTCCTTTCTTTTTCTAAAGAAATCTTCTCCCTTCTTTTCTTTCCTGTCAAGGGAGAGAACTTAGGGAAGAGTTGTTTCCCTCTTACCGCTGAATTAGCGACTCTCTTTTCCATTTTTTTTTTTCCCAATGTCCGATGTTCAAAAGTTTCTTCTTCCTCCTCTTCTAAGGCTGGAAGAAAAAAAAATCACTCCTTTTATATCCTGTTTTTTTTTTTTTTTCCCCAACCCTCATGGGTTATTGGCTGACATGGGAAACTTTGTTCTTCTTTAGCAGAAATAAAACTTTCCTTTTTCCTCTGGAAGAGGTTATATCTAATATTGGTTTCCTTCAACCCTCGTGGGTTACTGGTCAACCTAGCGAAACTTTGTTGTTCTTTAGTAGAAATAAAACTTTCCTTCTTCCTCTGGAAGTTGTATCCAATATTATTTCTTCTCTGTACTTCTGAAGGGATTCCTTTTTATTTTCTTCTTTAGCAAGCTACTCAAGCCTGCAAGCAAATTCAGACTTCTTCTGTCTTTTGTCTGACGGAGCTAAAATTTTCTGGACTGTTATGGTTGGCAAAAATCAAAAAACTGATGGTTCTGGCGCTTTCAAATTTTGTCAAAGGGAGCCAACCAATCAATGGTGAGATATGCAACACGTGGTACTGCATAGGCATTTCAACTGCATAACGGCCTCAGCGAGAAAAAGAGAGAAAGAAAAACCAAAGAAATGAAAGGACGAATAAAATTTCCACAAACATAACTCCCCACACTTAAAATAAAACAGAGGATTGAACAAACATCAAAGGATAAAGATCTCATATTTTATAATAATAATGAGATCTATTAATTAATAGATCTCATTATTATTATAAAATATGAGATTGATTTTGTTATGAGAATTGTATTTAAGTGTGAAAAGTTACTTTTTTGTTGAATTTAAGAAATATTTTTGAAGAAAAGTCTAGTTGATGTTTTAATGTGTATGCATAATGGTAGTAAACGTTTGTATGTTGAGTCTTTGTTCCTTTCTTTCTTTTGTTGCTGGCCATTTGTGAGGAAGAAGAAAAGTCAAGGCAAAGATAGTGAGATGTGTTGTCCTGGTTTTGTTTGAATGTTTAGGCAGAGAACTTGTAGCTGTATGTAATGCTCTTTCTTTCGTTGGGTGAGGAGAAAAGAGAAAGTGAGAGGGCAAGAAAATGCAGGCTGCATGACCTGTGGCTTTTCTTGAAAAAGGCAAAATGACATGTAAGCATTTTGATGACCAAGAATTGGATCAACTTTGAATATTTTTTTCTGTTTTCTGGTTGGTTAATAGATAAGATATTGTATCTACTTTGTTTTTGACAACATCCACATATGGTAAAAATGTGTAAACCAATTATCTAATAAAAAGGAATTTTTCTATTGTTTAATTTGTAAATATAAGTTCTTTTCATTGGCTCTTTGAAGGGTAATGTGTGTAAGTTAGATTTATTAAACAATCAGATATTGAGAAACTTGACAAAGTTCTTAGGATTTTTGGTATGTATTTCTACCGTATCCTGTACCACCAAAATGCACATGTTCTTTATGAAATGACAGCAAAAGTTTCTATTCTTAAAAGTCAGGTAATTAACTGGATGAATAAAATTTTCAGTATTTATTTGTTAATGGATGAATTTCATGCTGAGTATGTTATTTTATTAAAATACTTTGTGGAAATATTTTTAGTTCAGTGTCCTCCTCACCACTAACATCTCAATACATAAAAAATATTTTAAAAATTAGTGAGTGATGACAAATAGTTTTATAAAGAAAATTCCCTAAAGATGTTATTTCAGGAAAAATAATTTCTTTAAAATGCTTCTGAAAAATTACAAATTCAATAAAAAAATTCAATAAAACAAACAAAGGTATGCAGCAAATAATAATAAATCCCCATTGGCATCCAGAACCTTTTGTCAATGTACATCCAACTCTGCAATGTGCCACCAGTAAAAATTGTGTGCCTTAGATGTAAAAACATCTGTTAGTGCCTGTCCCAGTCTGTCTGCCTTATTTATGAAGCATTTCCAATGAAGTTGGTTGCCTAGACAATGAAAGAGGTGAGAACTTTATCAAATAGGGGTACATTGCAGTACCAAGAAAACAACAAGAAATAGGCTGTCACTTGTTGGCTTCTAACAGTGTGTGAAGTACTCACTTGCTCAACTTATGCATGTGAAGTCTGTTTCATTAGAGACTTGGAAGTATTTGGCAAGCTCACCTCAAGTTTGGTGATCCTCACTGGGTGTACCATACTTCCGGCCTTGTGCTTAGAAAGTTGTCTTCTTCTATGGCTGCCTTCAGGGCCTTATCATATAGGATCTGTGGCTAGCCACTATGGAGTTTATCACAAAGGGGCAGATCTCCTGACCTGAAATTCTGGAACCAATTCCTTAGAAAGTTTGACTGTTGTCTTCTTCTATGGCTGCCTTCAGGGCCTTATCATATAGGATCTGTGGCTAGCCACTATGGAGTTTATCACAAAGCAAAGGGGCAGATCTCCTGACCTGAAATTCTGGAACCAATTCCTAGCAGTTACGTTAACTCACAACATTATCCTTAAAGGCTTGATATATTCAAAAACTTGCTGCAGACAGGCCCATCTTGAAGTCATGAAGCAGACAGCCCCAAACCATCTGCTTTGACACTGTCCTGTTTCCTTGTTGCTGCTTAAGCTATGATTGATGTGCATCCACAACATCTACTTTGGTCAAGATCCCACTGCTTTCCTGGCATGTGACAAACACGTTTGTGTATCAGTGATCACTTCTCACAAGATGTAAAAAGGAGAAAGGACTTTTTTGGTTACCTTAAAAAATAAAGAAATGTGTGTTTTAACAATAAAAAAATGTAGAATTTAATGCCATTTTCTCAGTGTGAAATATTTTTAAAAGAATTTTATTTTATATATTTCAAGATAACAGGATTTTTGGGGATAGGAGGAAAAGAGAGAATGTCAAATCTCTTATTCTGATTATTATGGAAGGCACAAATGAAAAAACAAGACACTTACTCTGGTGTGAAATTTAATAAGAATTTACATTTATTAAATGATAAAAAATAGCAATGCAAAATTTACAAAACAAGCTTACACAAACCTTTTTTGTGCACCACACAATTAGGCAAGATAACAAATTCTAATTATCCTTAAAAAGAAAGTCATGTTAGACTTTGTGAGACCTGAGAAGCATATGACAGAGAACGTGGAATGAAGGGAATGTGGGGACTGTTTTATTTCATGGACCTGCTGTGTAGCTGTTTGATAGTTTTGAGCTGTTGTGACTTTTGTCAGCACATTTGGTTTCAAGCTATTTTTGTCATTTTTGTTTGTAATCAACATGGCAGATGGCAAGGTTGAATTTTGACTCATGTCAGGATTTGATGGGTCTACATCAGTAGTTAAATGGATTGAGAAGGTAAAACTTGTTTGTAGATTGTGCAGTATAAAGCAAGTAGAGTTGTCATTCCTTTGCATCTGGTGGAGTCTTCACTGTCTATCAACAACAGAAGAGGAAGAAAAGTCTGATGCAGAAACCATAAAAAAGGCTTTATATACAGCATATGCAACAGATTTGTTTTGAAACTATTAGCAATTGAAGACACGGCAGTTATGTTTGGATGAATCTGCAGACGTGTCTCTGGCTGAATTGCATAAGCTCATGATGTTATTCAGTGGACTTCCTGACCAAGCATTTATTTGCACTTTTGTGGTGGAATTGCCTGATCAAGTAAAATAGCTTCTGCAAGCCTCATCCAGGATGAATGCTGTGGCACTTAATCAGCTACTGACAGTTATGAAGGATGATTTGTGTTGAAGATCCTGTAGTAACAGCAGCACACTCAGCATTGTGTGATTTTTTTTTTTTTAAAAGGACAACAATGATACTCTTAATGTTATATATCCACAAATAACAAACACGCATGTATATAAAAATATATCTTATATTTTTTTATTGATGACCGCTGGACTGTGTCGCACAAGGGCAGAGAGCTGAGGGAGCGCTTCCAGGGGCTGACGTGGGGTTCGACGTGGGGTTAGCCTCTCTGCTTACTCGCCTAGCTTCTTCTTCGACTTCTCGAGACTTGTCTGTCTGTCAAGACTAACTTCTGTCGAGGCTGACTGACTTCTTCTTCTTCGACTTCTCTTCTTGTCTACTTCTGGAGACTGTCAAGACTGACTGGGTTCGACTTCTCTTCTACTGTCGACTTCTGGAGACTGACTTATCTGTGTTTTCGCAGTCTTTATATATCTTCCAAAACCGGGGACTCATTTCTTCCGGTTTTGCCTTGATCACGCGACGCCTACGTAAATTCTCAGAGACCCTGTCTGTTTGCTCTGAGCTATTTCCGCTCTGCCGGAAATAGGGTCAAAATGACATCCGCTGCTTTCAATGACCGAAAACACCCATGCTTCATCGGCCTTCTTGGGTGTGGCCAGATTATTATATTACATTAAAGCAATTGTCTGTTATCAGTGCAATGGTCCTAATCATGTAGCAAAAGATTGTCAGCTCTAAGATAGACAAATATAGGTATCTCCACAAATTTGCTGATAAAACAGCATAGTATGAAGAAAAAAGCCCCAAATTAAATAAAAACAGTTTTATCGGCAAAATGTTCATGTTATTATTAAGAGGATAGATCAAAGTATTTTTTAATTATTTTGTAAAATTTTTTAATTCTTTCTAACATGTTTGGAATTTTGGTAAAAAATTTTGTTTTTCTTTCGTCTATGAGTGACAATTTTTACACCAGCAAATGTAATATTATGCAAGTCACTTTTTTGCCAGTGAAAAACACATTAATTTGGAAATTCTTGCAAAAATCAAATAATGGTTGGATTTTGATGAAAATTTCAGGACTTATTCACAAATGACTTAAATCCTTTTAGAAATAGTTATTTTAAAAATTTTGGAAAATTTTTTTTTTTTTACATTTGTCCTCTCCCTACCCAATTAATTTCTTGAAATGTCTAGAAATTCATGAGAGTCTGCCTATATACCTAATAGTAATTAAATTCAGAAGTCATTGGGCAATGTTAATGAACCGATTTTTTTTCTAAAATAGCCCTTTTTCAGAAAATCTACTCCAAATTGTGAAAACAAATATGCAATAAAACTGTCACTTTTTATTTAGATAAATTTTTAATTGGTTTTATAAACAATATATATTAAGGATAGTCTGAAGAGAAAACATTTTTTCAATGAATAATAAATGTTTACAAGAATTGTTTTCATTTTAATTATAATAATTTATAAAGTTTCAAAAATCTTTTAAAATTTTTTCCTTCATCGTTCACATTAGGTTGTTATGTTAATATGTGAAGCCTATATTTACTAATCAAAAAATGGAAAGCTTAATACAAATAATCGAACTATTCAATTTTTTAAATAATTAAATCTTTTTGTGTGCATGCTGATGACACATATTTTCTTTTTACAGGTGGTCATATGTAATATGTATCATTAAAAGGTCACATGTTTCAAAGATTGTGCTTCTTACAGGAAAAAACAAAGCAACTATAAACATTTTTGGCTGGGTACAATTCTTTTATCGCACTTCCATGTTTCAACATTCGATGGGTTTTGCAAATTATCCCTTCAAAATTTAAAGCGAGTTTTATATTTTAATTCCTAGTTTCCTAATTTTGTTAAAAAAAGTAATTGTGAAATTCAGTTTGTGGAGGTACCTAATAAAAAATAGATATTAAAAATATAAATTAATAAATGCCATAACATTTAATAAATTATTGAGTTATTTCTGTCATGTTATGTAATTTCATTCCATTCTCTGTTATTAAATTGTAAAATTATTTTAAAATAAAGTTTTATATTATTTTAATTTTTATTTTTCATAAAACATCTTCAAACATAAGGCTATAAAACTAAACTAAAATTCTATAAAATATTATAGTTGCTGAAAATATTGTGTTAATTTTAAATTTTATTATATAGTTACAAACCAAAGCATACGATTAAGCTACATAAAATTATAACACAATAACCCTGATAACAAGGCTACTGTAATTAAGAAATACTTTTATAGTACATTTTAGCTAGTAAGTGAGTAATACTTGTTTCAAATTAGATTAAGGTAAGTTTAAATTTGCTAATTTGAATAAAATAATGTATCAGTGAGGTATATTTTATTTTTGCAAGATTTTTTAAAAGCAAGAATTGGCTTCTGTTTACAAAATGCATCAATGGCTGAAAAATTGAATCTTTTTAAAATCTGAAAATTTTTAGATTCCAATCAATATAATTTCAGCTTAAAATCCATTAGAACATTTTGCTTACTGGAATTAGTGAAATTAATCTCTTGGCTTTCAATTAAATATTCAAGAAAACATTTTTATTTTTGAAAATTCAATTTAAATTTAGGTATCGAAAATGAGTGGAGGTACCTACCAAATATGTTGCTACTAATGTAACAGACTTGGCCACATTGCATGACTGTCCAAGAAACAACATATGAAAGAAGATATCAACAATGGTCTCTTCCCCAAGCAACGAGCAAATAAGGGGCTCTTCCTGATAGAAGTCCATATTAATGGTTTTAAATGTAGGGTATTAGTAGACACCAGCTGTTTCCATACTATTGTGAATGAATCTGTTTGCAGAGCCTGAAGAAAGGAGGTGAATGTACTAACCTTGAATGGGAAAGCCCTTAAGATCTGCTCAATGAATATGTGGGTGTATATACTGCTGTATCTGTAATTGATTTGAGCCTACCTACAAGTGCATATTCACAAAAACCCTGAGAGTCTGAGAGGCTAGACGATGGGATTGCATGTCTGGGAGGATCACAATAGGCTTAAGTGGAAATGCAGTAGTGAGATTCTAATGATGCCTGTTATTATCACTCACTGAGGCATTTTCTCATCATGTAAGAAATTAACAGGATATTTGTGGTTGACTTCTGGATGGGATGACAAGGTGCAAGATGCTTCTCTTAAACAAATGATACTAGATATCATTACTTGAGTATGAGCCAATGATTCTATGCAAGGTGCATCACATGTAAATGGGCACAAATTTAAAGTATGGATTGGCACAAGTTTGCTGGCCACTGCAGTCTTCACCTGTTTGGGATGCATGTTGGCTGATCCCAGTGAACCACCACACACACCATATAAACTTGGCTGAACTTGTAATTTGGCACTTGGTCACTGATTCTGCATGTGCACACTGTTGGATCATGGATTCACAAACAGGAAAGGCCTGCAAACATACTAAGGCAGCAAGTGAGATGCTGATTCAATGGCAGCTACACATCTTGGAACAACTAATTAAAGTGTATGACTTGTCTGTTGAGATCACCTTAGTTAAGTCAATGCAAAGTTTAACTGATCGACTGACTTGAATACCACTAAGATGGCTTCAAACAATATGAAAGGAAGTAGAATCCATACAATCAGAATGCCTTGCTGTTATAGACAATGATAACCTAGTGCAGGTAGCATTCATCCATCATCAAACTCGTCATAAAGTGAACATTTTATTTTTTTTAAGGCAATTTTTTTTTTGTGCTTCCATAATACTCAGGGAAATTTGACATTCCCTATACTCTTCTTCTCCCATAAAAAATCCTTTTAAACTGTTAAATTATTTTTTTGCACAGAAAATGAAATAGGAAATGAACAATTGTGAATTATCTTCTTAATTGACTATATAAAAATTACTATGCATGAAATATGGAGGATTTTAAAATTTATTATGACATAGGTAACTGAAAGAAAGCAAAATGAAGGCAACCAATTAGTATTGATTGAATCAGTCTTTATCAATTTTTCACATTTTTTAAAAATTGCTCTTTCTTTGTTTAATAAATTGTTTTCAAATAATTAAAAAAAAACCTGGTTTGGAACAAACAAATTAAATATTTTATGAGATCAAATTGTTCCAAAATGTAAATAAATACAGAAAATGCCTCATAAAAAAATATAAATGTATAAAAATTTTTATTTTAAAGTATTTTCTTAGATTCTTACGATAAAAAAAAAAATCAAATTTTCCTAAAAGGCCTATATAGAATAAAAAGAAGTCCTTACTTTAAAAAAGTTAAAATGATTATTTTTAAAACATAAACGAAAAGTGTTTGCATTTTTTGATAGTACTTTTGGTCATCCATATTTTTAAATAAGGCAGGCGAGCTTTTTTCTTTTTCAGTAGTATTCTTCTGTATTATTTCACTTATGAACTTGATAAGTTGAGTTGGAAAGTAACTTACTGTGTTCAAATGTGTGCTATATTTTAAGCGAACAATAAAAAGTAATATAAAAATAAAAGTAATATATTCACAAAAACTTTGTTAATCCTTCCTTAATTTTTTTGGCAGACCTGGAAGGAGACTACCGCCACCTTTAAATTTGTTGTTTTGCATTTTTCTTTTTTTACTTTTTTCAGCGCAGTCTTATCGGTTAATACATAAAGTTTCCGATTATTATTAAAAAAAAAAACAAATTGAAAAAATTTCAATATTTAAACAATTTTAGAGGGGGCTCACTTTCTCGTACAACGTTAAATCAATCCTCCATTTTGGAGTCACTCGCGTTATGGTCGCTTTGTTTTTGTCTTTTCCAAGTTTTCTTTAGTTCTTACGATGACATCTTCCTCGGAAACTCCAAGAATGCCTTTATTAAAAAATTTCGCAAAGGATTCAGTAGTTGAATATGCGCAAGCAAAAAAGTTAATTGCACAGGATCGATTTAAGGTTGTATGAAAAACTGAGCCCCAGCCCTCTAAAATTGTTTAAATGTTGAAATTTTTACAATTTTTTTTGTCAATCGGAAAGTTTAGGGTTTAATCGATAAGATTAAAAAAAATAAAAAAATAAAAAATAATCAACCAAATGTAATGTCGTACCAGCGAGTGGTTCCAAAATGAAACATCGATTTACTAACCTTGTATGAAAAGCTAAGCCCCCACCTAAAATTGTTGAAATATTAAAATTTGTCCAAATTTTTTTGTCACTCGGAAAGTTTTAGGGTGTAATCGATTGCACTGAAAAAAGTAAAAACAAAAAAAAAGAAAGAAAAACAACAAATTTAATGGTAGTGGTAGTCTCCTTCAGGTCCGCCATTATTATTATTATTATTATTTATTTTAATCAAATTTGTTGAATTTTAAGAAAGTTTTAAATTTTCTCATTTTTTAAATGGCGAATAAATTTACCATATGAACATAAAAAATGTCTTCATAATTTTTTGATGGACTAGAGAGAGAGAGCTTTAGGCAGTCAGGGCAAACAAAATTAAAATTTTACTGAAAAGGAGACATTTAATAAAAATTAAAATATTTTTTAAATCTAATTTTTTGTGGTATAAAAATACTTCACTTGTGAATGGCTTCATACAGAAATACAGTCCGTGTGTGCATCTCATCTCCCTGTTTTAATAATAAATAGATGAAAAAGTAAAAACTTCTGAAAATAACTTGGTGCATACACTGCACTGCATAGTGATTAAGCAAGAATTTTTTTAAACTACATTTCGGTAGGATACACAAACACTGTACCAAAATATGATCAGTTAAAAATTTAAACGAGTTTTTACAGATCGTTTTCTTTTTTTGCTAAAAATTTAATTTCTTATATAGCTGACAGTTTCGATAAAATTTTCAAAAAAAAAAATACTGGTAAGGTGAACAAAGCAAAACAAAATTGAGGATTTTCCGCAGTTATTGAAAGTTTGCATAATTGAATATTTGAGAATAATAAAAAAAGTATGTTGGCTGATTTTTAAACTTTTTTTCCACCGTATAGACTGCTATCGATGTTATTTCAACAAAGTAATTTTGGTGGTAAAAATTAAAAAAAAATATTGATGCTGGCTAACGTAATTCGATTTATAGCAAATCCAACATAAACGAATGGTATTTTTTTTATTTTTATTTTCTGAAAACAAATCCACGAATGGTATTTTTTTAATTTTATTTTCTGAAAATTATTGTGTAATCTGTCTGTATGCAAAATAGCAATTAAATTTATTAAATCAAAGATAACAAAAATATTTTCTTTCTAAAAAAAAACGAAACTAACGGACATATGGAAAATTTTCTAGAACATTTACTAAAAAAAAACACACAAGATACGTACAGAAAAGAGTAAGGCTGTAGCTTTGTTTGAAAATAATATTTTCAAGGCAAAAAAAAAAAAATGATGTAAAATAATCTTTTCAAAGCCAAAAAATATAAATTTTGATGGCTCAAAAAAAACTTAAAAATACAATACCAGAAGTTTTGGTAAATTTTTGTTTTATCCACTTTTTTTTTTTAAATGAAATATCGAGAAATAAAATTTTTATACTCCTTGGAGAAATCATCAATTTATTTTTGTAAAACAATACCAGTCAGTTACTGAAATTCTGCTCTGAATCGTAAAATAAAAAATACAAAAGATAAGTCAGTTACATGATGCTCGAAAGAGACATGACTGATTGGGCAGAAGATTATCCCGCAGTAGGTTGCCATTATTTTCTGCGGTAGACTGGTTGACAGCAAAGGCTATAGAATGCAGTATGTCCTGTTATTTTTAATCCATAACTGGAGGGAAGAGTCGGATTAAAATCCAATTTTCGCAACAAAATTTAATTTATTAAAAGTTAATGAATTTACGTGGAGATGTAAAAAATTTATGTAGAAGGTAGTTCACGTTAGTTGATTTGGACATCGAGTAACTATTATGTTGTGGTAGTAATCTTCTTGAGAATGTCGGATCACCATAATGTAGTGGTAACCAATCTTTTTGAGAACATCAGGGTCACCATTATGTAGTGGACTGGACAAATTGGGTACCAGTATGTAGTAGACTGACCATCGGGGTAGTAATTTTAACAGTGAAAAGTAGGTTGGTTGTCCAAACCACTACATTTATAAATAAAATAACTTAAAGCACAATGTAACGAATATAACAACATTGTATTAAGGAAGAATACAGGACTGAATAATTCGTGAATGCAAGATGTTGTGAAGAAGGTTCTTTCTTAGATATTAAAGATATTGTCTCAATATTCATGCTAGAAGAGTTCCTGAAAAGGAAATAATATGTTTGTACTGAATAGTAGTGAATATAATTATACATGTATTGAAATGTACTTATAAGATAGAGAGAAACATTTTTTGTAGCTAATTGCTGAATGCAATTAGCACAGTATGTGAATTGGAAGGAACGAATGGCATTCGGACATCATGCTCCAAAAAACAGCCTCCAACTGGCTAAGCACGTGTGGAAATCAGTTTATATATTTCTTAATAAATGTAGGAAAAAAGAAAGTTTCATGTGTGATCCTCACATGGCGATATGCATGTAGGTATGTACGTGCATGTAGAAGTGATTCTACAAGTACACTTCAAATTCATCAACCCTCACTTAATAGTAATTTTGAATTTTTTGTGTCAGTTTTTGTAAAAATACTGAACTGATGTCTATACACGACATTATCAGGAACTAAAAACTTTATAGTAAAGTTTTTAAAGTTTATAGGTACCTCTGTGGTGATACTGATCAAACAAAAGCGAGAAACCGGATGTTGGCTCTCTCACAACAAAAGGGCAAATGAATAAAACTCGTCACACATCCGGGTTCGTGCAGATGTTCCGGTTGAAAAATCAAAATCAAATATCAAATTTCCATTTCACGAGCCTATGCAAATTTTATTTACCAGTCAATGGGAAGCCCAGAATCAAATTCAAGTATGAAATTTCAAAATGAGCTGCTTTTGATCCAATAGGCAGATATAAAAAGCGGAGACAAAAAGCATCGTTAGACAGATGGTGATAGGATAGAGTTATCAGTGCCTCCCCTTGACTTAAGTTGAGCGGCTACTATGCTGACCTCTTTCCTTCTCTCTGTCTCAAAAACACTTATTGACATCAGGAGTGACTTCTTCAAAGACATTCCACACAAACCAACTTACTGACTTACTGACCTTAGAAGTGGCAACTTCAAAACGAACATCCCCTTACCGACAAGGCGCTTCCACACTCCTAAGCCTTTTATCTTTTTCAGCATTATATTTTCCATGAACATTCTAACCTCTGTTGGACCTTTATTTCAAGTATTGCTTTAATTGTAAAACATTAATTGAAATGTGTATATATAAATGTTATTTTATACTCAAATTGCCTTTCTTGATTTTATAATCATTTTATGAATTATAGTGGGCTATCTTCCCACAAGGCCAAATTCTGTTAATCTGTAATGGTATACAATTACCCTTCACTATAACAAAATCCTACTACAACTAGAAAAAGAATAAATAAGATAAGATACCCGCTATACCTCTATTAAATTGCTGAAAAAACAAACAAAAGAAAAAAAGAAAACAGCATAATAAAAAAGGCCCCAAACTTAAAAATGAATTTTATCCATCAAAGTATTTATGTTATTATTAAGAGGAAAGATCAAAGTCTTTTATTTTATTTAAAAAAAAAAAATGTCTAATCCCTTCTAACATCTTCAAAATTTTGGTAAAAAATGTTTTGATTTTAGTTAGCAGGGAACCAAATCATGACAAGAGTTTGTGGTGAAGACAAAATAAGAATAACTTTCTTTTCTTCACGATTGGCAAACTTGTAATGTCATCTGATAAAAAAATACTACTTAGCTATCATAGGCCAATTTATTAATCACAGCTTGGCGATAATGTATTTATCTGATAAAAAAATACTACTTAGCTATCATAGGCCAATTTATTAATCACAGCTTGGCGACAATGTATTTATCGCTTTATTTTTTGGCAAATTTTGTGCACTTTTCTTGTAAGCAGGCTGCAGCCAGCTTTCTTAATTTTTCTAAAACTCAAAATCTGATTGGCCTAATTTATTTCTGGGGGAAAATATTTTTGTAGGTGATGTGACTTTCACTGCAGGGACATTTGAGCCACTTCTATATCTATCTATCTATCTATCTATCTAGAGAGAGAGAGAGAGAGAGAGAGACTAGCTTCACCAATGTTCACTTCACGTGAAAATATTATTAGCCTTTAATGACAACTGATAATTGTGACACTGAAGACTCTTTCTACTGTTGAAGTACCTTAAAATGCATTCTGTTTATCTTGAATTCGAAAGTAATACTTTCATTAATACCTTAAAATATACCTTTTTTTATCCATGTTGAATACAATAACTTTATGTGAAACCAACTCTGTCAATTTGCTTTACGCTTTTTGAATACTACTTTATGAATGACCACTGAATATGTACATTCTCTGTTCTGACTGTTCATCAAACCTCAGAGTCTTGTGTTTGAATAACTCCAATGTTAAATTATATGCCAATATATTATCAGCCTCTAATGAGAACAGCGGAATTTCAGAGAACTCTATTCAACACCAAAACTAATAAACCTTTTAATGTTTGATTACAAGCTGCTGATAACTTCAAATGTTTAACTTTGTAAAAGAAATTCTTTATTTTGTTTTGTCTTGTACTTCCTCATTCTTGCATCACCTCTTTCTTCACTGGTGACCTTTTGACATGTGATATTTCATGATATTTTAAGAAATTAAATTTTGTTGGGAAAATTTATCAGTTTGTACAGTACTCCTCACAAAATTTGCAAAAATTCTTTCTCACATTTTTGTGGAAATTCACAAAATCGTTGGAGGAAGAATTGCTACTTATTTATCGTAAGGCAGTTTATCAATCGCAGCTGTTAGTGGCAATTTTTCAATTGCATTGTTTTATTTAGAGCAAACTTTTGTGCTTTCTTAGGCTCCAGCCAACTTCCCAAGCTTCTCTCAAACTCATAACCTGACTGGCTGATTTATTTCAGAAAATGTTATTTTTGCACAAGATGCAATTAAATAAAGCTACTGTTGTTGTGGTGCATTGGATATCGGCTCGGAACGAGAAATCTGGGAGCCGAGTTTGAATTCCAGCTGAATTCATTGCATTCATTTACGCGCAAATACTCTTGGGAAAGGTATTAATCTGTCTGTTCCTTCCAGTTATGGGTTAAATAACAGGACAGATTGGGTTCTATAGCCTTGGTTGGCAACCAGTCTACTGCAGAAAGCAATGGCAACCTACTGCGGGATAATCTTCTGCCCAGTCAGTCATGTCTCTTTTGAGACATGATCGCCCAAGCATGTATCACGTATGGCACTTAACTAACTGACTGACTGTTGCAAATTTTAAAAACAATAGAAAAATCTGAATTTCATGTGTTGATAAAGCATTGTTTTCTGATGGGAAAAATACTGTTCAATCAAAGCAGTGGTTTGATAAGTGTTATTCGGATTCTGCAATGTCAGAAACAATGATTAAGAGATGATATGCTGACTTTAAACATGGTCGTATAGACACAAATGATGCTAAATGCTCAGGTCGCGCAAAATTAGCAGTTGTTCCAGAAAACACAAAAAAAATCAACAAGCTTGTTTTAGCTGATCGTAAATTGAAGTTGCGTAAGATAGTTGAAAATATCAGAAGGAAGTGTATTCACCATTTTGCATGAACATTTGTCAATGAGAAAGCTGTGTTCAAAGTGGGTGTCGCATTTGCTCACAGTCAATCAAAAACAACAATGCGTTGATGATTCAGAGTGTGGTTTGCAACTGTTTCAATGCAACAAGAAGACTTTTTTGCGTAAATATGTAACAATGGATGAAACATGGATTCACTACTTCACTCTGCAGTCAAATCTGCAGTCAGCTGAGTGTACAGCAGCAGGTGAAAGCTGTCCAAAGTGACCAAAGACACAAACATCAGCAGGCAAGATTTCAGTCTTCATATTTTGGAATGTTCAAGGTATTTTGTTCATTGATTACCTTGAGAAAGGAAAAACCATCAACAGTGAATATTATATAGCATTATTGGTGCATTTGTAGGAAGAAATCGCCAAAAAATGCCACAAATGAAGAAGTAAAAAGATTTTTCACCAAGACAATACACCATGTCACAAGTCGATTGCAATCATAGCAAAACTACATGAATTGCACTTTGAATTGCTTTTGTATCCACTCGATTCTCCAAATCTGGCCCCCAGTGACTGCTGGCTGTTTGCAGATCTCAAAAAAATGCTCCAGGGAAAGAGATTTGGCTTCAATGAAGAAGTGATATTGGAAACTGAGGCATATTTTGAGACCAAAGGCAAATCATTCTACAAAAAAGGCATCGAATTGTTAGAGAAGCATTGGAATCAGTGTATCACCCTAGAAGGAAACTATGTTGATGAATAAAGTCGAATTTTACCTAAAAGTTGTTGTTTTATTAGCTAGTCCCGGGATTTATTGAGTGATGCGTTATCTAGAACATGCTACAGCCAACTAACATTAATTTACAGGCGTTCTTGGTTTTAGCCCATTACGATTGCATATATATCTATCTAAACTTATTTATAAATGGAACTTTGTCTGTGTGTGTGTGTGTGTCCATTACCTATAGACTCCGAAACGGCTGAACCAATTTTCAGTTGTACTATAAGCGTCTGCGAGTGTTCTTAGCTAGGTTTTGTGTTTAGGTACCCCCGATAGATATTGAAAATCGATAATCGAAAAAATCGAATTATAGAAGGAGTGGTCCGATTTTAATGCACTCATAGACAAAGACATAAGAAACAATATTCAGAAGTTTCAAGGTTGCAGCTCTTACAATAGTGAAGAAAATCAATAATATATATATATATTGCTCTAAAAAGAAAAGACGTCATACTTATCCCAAAACCCAAGGAATCTTTTGGCCAACACTTTTTCAAGGGCTTTGTTGGCAAAAATTATGAAAAGGGCTGAACGAAGACAATATCAATAGGGAAATTACTCACAGTACTGGGAGAAAGTGGAATACGTTTAAAAATAAACTTTAATGAAAAATACATTAAAATGTGAGGGGGGTTGTAAATTTGATTCCACAGGAGTGATTAAAAAAGAAAAAGTTTCACTCACAGACTCTCCAGTAACTGCAAGGAGCAAAGGAAATGCTCTTTCTGTCTGCACAGGCTTGGTCGCTGGATTTTTTGATTGGCCAATTTAATCATGCTATAAGATCTTGGCATAGGATCATCAATCTGAGAATTAGAAGAACCTTTCTCAGATCGTGTTTGTCTTGTAGTGTGGTTCCTTCCTTTATCCAGAGGAGATTGTCTAGAATCAAAAGCTCTGACATCTCCATCGAACACTCTTTAATCAAGTATGAGCTTAATAAATTATTTGAATGCTCAGTTAAAGTCTTGTGGTCCTTTCGTTTTATTATGAACGATATTAAAAGCAGAAATAGGTTTTTTGACTTTTTTTGGTTCTCTCGATATTTAGTTAATCGCAGACTAATTCTTGAAAAATCTGCTACCGAGAGAAATAATAAATACTTAGAATACTTGATTACTAGAAGGTACGGTCATGTTTCTGGTGATTTACACCAACACATTTTCAATTTTTCCAGTATAAATCTCACTGGGGTTGAACTTTCTGTTTTCTCCCGTGGGTTGGATTTTTGTGTGCCGCCTTCTCAGATCGACAAGGAACAAATTCTTTCTGAGTTCGAGTTATTATACTCGCAACTTATTCATCATGTTCCAAGTTCTACTGAAAAGTGTTCCACAGTTAAAGCTGGGTTGTTTGAGTTTGCCAATGAATTCGCTTCGTTAGATTGCGAGAAAGATATTTTGCACTGGCATAGTGTTCATTTTTGTACACTTAAGTCCTTACGTTCCAGGGAAGACATTTATATAACCAAGCCAGACAAGGGATCTGGTGTTGTTATATTGAACAAGGAGGATTATTTATCAAAAATGTATAACATTTTGAATGATCCTTCCAAGTTTATTACTATAGGTTCTGCCGACAATTTTGACAACACAAGCAAGATTGAAGCCAAGCTTCAACGTTGGCTACTGTCTTTGTACAAAAAAGGTTTAATTTCTAAGGACATCTACAGCAGGGTCAGGCCCACAGGCTCGCAGCACCCCAGGATGTGTGGCCTTCCAAAGGTCCATAAGGAAGGAGTACCCCTTAGACCCATTCTTTCTATGGTGGGTTCTGTGCAGCATGAGTTGGCTAAGTGGTTGGCTGAGATTATCCAACCCCTATCCAATGTTCTTTCATCCTATCATGTTCTTGACTCTTTCAGGTTTTCCAGTTTTATTAGAAATTTAGATTTCTCTTCAAGAGATAAATTCATGGTCTCTTTCGACATAGTATACAAATGTTCTACTAAATGAAACTATTGATATCTGTGCTGACATGTTGTATAGAGGGAATTTTGGCCCAGTAACAATTCCTGAGGAGGTTTTCTTGGAATGTATGCATTTGGCCACTGAAGGAGTCGAATTTAGTTTTAATAATACCATGTTTGCACAGACAGATGGCGTTGTGATGGGTAGTCCTTTGGGTCCTGTCCTTGCTAATATCTTTGTAGGACATCATGAGCGTTTGTTGTTTGAAAAGGTTGATGAGCCATTAATATATCAACGTTATGTTGATGATACCTTTTCCTTATTTTATAATGCTTCAGATGCTGAACATTTTTTAGTTCAGTTGAACTCCTTACATCCCTCTCTTCAGTTTACTATGGAGACAGAGAAGGATGGATGCCTTTCTTTTTTGGATGTCCTTGTTCAGCGACAGGATGATGTTTTCATGACATCTGTGTTTCGCAAACCAACTTTTACCGGTTTGTACACAAATTGGAACTCTTTTGTTCCTAAGTCCCACAAAATCGGTCGTATAGAAACATTGGTTCACCATGCCCTTAATATTTGTTCCCCTATATGCTTGAGCAGTGAACTATTGCACTTGCAAAGTATCTTTGAGGCTAATGGGTACCCAACCAATGTGGTTAAACGTGTTATTGATCGCAAGATCAAACGGTTTAAGGAACCAAAAGTTGAAGGAGTGAGTCGCTGTCCTTTATACTTAAAATTACCCTGGCTTGGCAGGAAATGTCAAACTGTTACTGACAAAGTTTCGGCGTGTGTTTCATCTTGTTATTATTCAGTACAGTTGCGTATTGTTTTCCATACTAAACCAGTTTTTCCATCCTTCGTCAAAGACAGGTTGTCCTATTTTCGAAAAAGTTCAGTTGTTTATAAATTTAAATGCTGTTGTGATGCGGCATACATAGGATGAACAAGTCTTAGGTTGGAGACGCGGGTCTCGCAACACGTCCCTGCAAATATACGTTCTGGCAGCCCTATCAGTACTATAAGAACAACCCAAGCTGTTCTGGATTCAGTGATCGGCCAACACTTGCTGGACAATCCTGCATATGCATCCTCGTACGAGGACAGTTGGTTTTCTGTCTTGCACAGCGCTCGCTCAACATATCATCTACCGGTCCTAGAGGCTATTTGCCTGAAAATCCAGCGACCGAGCCTGTGCAGACAGAAAGAGCATTTCCTTTGCTCCTTGCAGTTACTGGAGAGTCTGTGAGTGAAACTTTTTCTTTCTTAATCACTCCTGTGGAATCAAATTTACAACCCCCCTCACATTTTAATGTATTTTTCATTAAAGTTTATTTTTAAACGTATTCCACTTTCTCCCAGTACTGTGAGTAATTTCCCTATTGATATTGTCTTCGTTCAGCCCTTTTCATAATTTTTGCCAACGAAGCCCTTGAAAAAGTGTTGGCTGAAAGGTTCCTCGGGTTTTGGGATAAGTATGACGTCTTTTCTTTTTAGAGCAATTTGTGGTTTCTGTGGGTACCAATCTTTATTCACACATATATATATATATATATATATATATATATATATATATATATATATATATATATAAAAGGCAAGATGTTTGTGTGTGTGTGTCTGTTTATCTGCCTGTATGTCTATTTTTTTCAGCTCTTTTATTTTAGTTTTTGCTTCAGGTTTGGCTCTAAGTAGGTATAATTGTAGTTCTTAGTCTCAGCCATGATACCATTTACTCAGAGGACTTATTTAGCCTCCAAAATTCAGTTTACGACGAAAAAAATTTATTTGATATCGATAACAGGAAATCAAAATTTGACTTACATCCATTCATTTTTCTTTCAGTCTGCGGTTTCGCTTTAACTGGAAACAACTATTGCTTTTTAGTCTTTTGTGCCAATGTCCAAAAAGTCTGAGCACCAGGACCATGGATTAGTTTTAAAACTTTCATTACACCCGAGCAACGCCGGGCTATACTGCTAGTTCCTAATATGCATAACTTGAGAGCTCTTTTGAATTAATTATTGAAAAAAGACATAAAATGGAATTGGTCAATTTACAGGCAGAGTGTTTAAGGACTTTTGTACATCCCTGTCTATTGATCATCTTACAACCTTGGTACACCATCCTAGATTCAACGGTTAGGCTGAGAAGTTTGTAGACACATTCAAGAGATGAAAAACCAAGATATAGACACAGATGAGAAAAGCATATAAAAATTCCTGGAAGCACTCCTAACTCAAATACAAACCCAGGGCTTTCACCAGTGGAACTCATGTTTGCGAGGAAGATTGGATCTGTACTTGATAGGCTGTTACCAGGTCGGATGAAAAAAAATGTTTCTAAAAGGGAAAACGTTAAAAGTCTACAGAACTGGCGACAAAATATTTTTTAAGTACTACAGAGGTGGGAAAAGTTTTGGGGAAGATGGCATTATTATAAAAAGGCTTGGCAGATGTATGTAATAAAAGGAAATAGATTAGGATGCAAGAGGTATATCAACCAAATAAAGCCGAGACACACCAGTGATGTCATGCAAGAAAGTGATGAAATATCAATGGAGGTATTATACCACACATTTGAGGTGCCAGTGCCTGTATCTTCACCAATCTAGTTGGAAGTGTTCCCAACACCACCAGTACTGGCTCTCCAGAATCTACTTACCTCATCAATCCAAAGGATTGTGAAGCAGAAAAGCATCAGGAAGAAAAGAAAAGAGAGTCCTGGCCCAAAGAGAAGAAAGTACTAAACAAAAATTTTTCTTTTTCATGAGAAAAATTATCTTGGTGATGAGGTATTATAATGGAATATCCCAGCACCCTCTATGAACACTATGGTGGATTAATCTATCATGAATAAATGAGCAAGACGATTTTCACTCGTGAGTCTTGCTTATGGATTAAAATATGTTAGTACTATTCTTGTCTGTAATAATTCTTGTGCTAAATAAACCTTTTATTCTATTACACCTGGCTTGGTAATTTTTCCACTTGGATTTACACTTGTCCAGGATACAACAACATTTTATCTGTAGTTGAAGGTATACAGTTGTGTTTAAAATATATTTAGTTGAAGCCATAAAATTGTTCAAAATATTTAGATTTAGCATTAAATAACTCATAGAATACCATGATTGACTAACCAACATAAAAGAGCTTTCATGACATGAATCCATAGACCCTACAATTTTTTAAGTTATATTTTGGAATACAGCTTGTACTCTAAAAAACAAACTATAACATAAAACACACATATCACTGCCTCTAATAATTACGTCCACACAAACACATGTATGTGCACAAAACGTGAGTATCATCTACCATGTATACAATTGTGAAAACAGAATAACATGTATCATATGTTTACTAGGATGTTTTTTTTGTTTTTGTTTTTCAGCGATAAGAGTAACTGGTTAATTTGATTTCTGTTAAATATTAATGTAGAATGGTTTATATTTTGATTGCTGTCAATACTTAATATTTATATTATTCTTTATATGTTGCATGAAAAATTAAAATATTTGGAGGCTGGAACTTTATAGTTCATGAAAACATTCTCTCTCCTAATTTTGCCTTAATTTATTTCATTTTTCCAGTTAGCCAGGTCATTTGATTATTCCACCTTTTTGAGGAACTCTTGAGAAATTAACTGCTATATGTAATGGCATATTGAGGATGTTAAGCTCTATAAATGTGTACATTCTATAGCAGTCATGGTCAAACTGCGGCTTGCAGGATGCCTGTGGCCTGATTGGCATTCTGAATGAAATGCCTAATTTCATGAGGAAAATTATGTTATTAAAATGTTATTTGTTTCCTTTCATTCTCACTTGTTCACTCACACACTCTCATGCATAAGCACATACATAAACAATGATTAAGTATAACATTTTTCTTGAATTTTATAAATTTTTGTTAAAGGTAATATTGTCAGCATTTTAAACCATTCTAAATAAGATCATAAGTGTAAACACTGCTTCAAAAACAGGAAACCTAATAGTTTTCTCTAAAGAATAAAAAATATTTTTCCATTATCAAATGAACAAATTAGAAACAAATTACATGCAGCAGCATGTGTTAATCACTCTGTTATCAGTGATAATATTATAAAAAGACTTCAGATTTTTTCTTATAAAAGGAATCTTTTCTAAAGAAAAAATTGACTTTTCCTCATTTCTAAAGCAGATGCTTATGTACAATGTGTACAGTATCATTAATGAAACATTACCTTGACTTTCTTTTTTTAGTGTGGCTTGCCTTATGATGAACTGTGCCTTGTGCAGACCACTGTTACAAAGCGATACTAAACAGTGCTTAACCCAACTGACTCACGTTAATCAGTGTTTTGATATTTGATTATTGTAATAGAAATTGCAAGAAAGTGAGTCAAACTTAGAACTTTTCAATACTCATTCATAAATTATTCTTTTTAGTTATTTATTTTGATAAGATTTTGCCAAATGAAATGTATGTTTTTTCATAATGCATTCTCTTTAGTAGTGGGAGGTATGTTAATTAATACATTTGTTTTATTGCACCCCCATGAATTTAGATGTGTAGAGTTTAATCATAAAGAACTTTCTATCTCCATTGTATTTTGAAGCTACTTGCTTACTACTATGTCAAAGAAAAGAACAAATTGGAACTGGTGTGTGTGTGTGTGTGTTTGTGTGCATGTGCATGCACATCAATCTATGCATTGTTATTTTTCAGGTTATTTTTCCATAACTTGGTAGAGAAGATATTAGTGCATTTTTAGAGAAGGATTGCAACTAGTTAAACAAGTTTCTTCAACTATGCATCTTCATCACTTGTTTCTTTCACTAACAATTAATTTCTGATGATCAAACTAAACAAATGAAAATAATTGGAGGTTGAAATTCTAATTTTTTATTCCATTTGGAGTTTTGAAAACTCAGTAAATTGTTTATTCATTTTAAACATTTCTCTTCCTTTTCCAAAGATTTATTAATTTTTCTTATATTTTTATTCCTTTTCTTTTCATTAGATTTCTCCAACTAAAGACCAAGTGGAATATCGATAAAAAGTAATCCAGAATGGAGAAGCATAATTTTTTTAAAGCCTTCATTATTTTGCTGACAGTTTGTGCACATATCATTATGATTGTTATTAACTATCTGGCAACATTTCCACTAAAAAGCATGGGTAAGTATGTCATATATCATATAAAACATACTTGTACATATAGACTAATTTCAGCTGAATTTTATATTGTCTTTAGAATGATTATTATAGATTTGTGGTCAGATTTCATGAATTATTTCTAATGAAATAATGGGGTACTCCATAAATTTTGCCCTGCATGATATTCTAAAAGTAACATTGTATTGTCTAAGAATTGGGAACAACATGTTGAAGGAAATGTACATTATATTCAAAGAAAATAAAGAACTTATTAACTGATTAAAAAAATTAGTTTTGGCCTGGATTTTAAATTTCCAAAATTTACATTGAAATCAATGAATAGTTTGCTAACTCATTAGTTGTGTCATGTCAACTTCCTTGTGGCTATGGAGTTGGGCTGGGGGAGGGTTCAATTATGCTGAATCTTACTAAATCTTAAGCTAATTTGAGTTCAAACTCTTCTGAGGCCCTCCTTGTATGTATTTAATGGGTTTAAATTAATATTTTTAAACAGGAATTTTTCCCTCAGACTCCAATCTGATTAACTACTTTCTCCTATTGCACAGATATTTTAAGTCACTAACCACTTTCCATGCACTAGTATGACCCCAACAGGGCCACAACTCTATTACATCCCTCTCTAACCCATTTAAGTATTCTGCAATCTCATTTGAGGGGTAAACATAGTCAAAATGGAGGGTTTCTTCACTATTTAGGTATTGGTCATCAGTTCAAGTAAATGGTTCCTGAAAAAAAATATATACAGGCATGCATATATAGTGCATGTGTGTGGTTCATGCACATGTAGGTTATATATGGTATATTATTTCACAAGCCATTGAAAAAAATAAAATCTATATGAATGCAAAGCATAAAATTCATAATTTCTAAAGTTTTTATCTTGGGCATACCAGTTGACATTTCAATAGGTGTCTCTACCACCAGTTCTGTGCCTTTCTATCTCCATTGTATTTTGAAGTTACTTGATTACTACTATGTCAAAGAAGATCAAGATGGTCTCTCTCATTCTTCTCTGTTTCCCAGAGCTATAGGCCCAATAGGCACTTGCCCAGGGACCCCATGAGTATAGAGGCC
Organism: Ascarosepion bandense; assembly: GCA_037127315.1. Lineage (NCBI taxonomy): Eukaryota > Metazoa > Mollusca > Cephalopoda > Sepiida > Sepiidae > Ascarosepion > Ascarosepion bandense. Next base: position 462,994 of record JBBBDQ010000139.1, on the reverse strand, counting down.
CCATGCTAATCTTTGTATATTAATTGACTTCTGTTACAGAAGCCATTTTTTAGGAAATGTTAAAAATAGAAATTATTATGACAAGTCATGCATATTCCAATTAGTGAAAATCTGTCATAATTTGAGTTGGTTCTTGAATAAAAAAAATTAAAAAATGAGAGAATGTCCCTTTTTGACCAAGAACACACTGGAATGGTGAGGACTTTCTTCGAGGAGGCTTTCCACCTATATAAATGGAAGGGCTGATTTGTCTCACTAGTTCATTTCATTTGCAGACAATTTCTCCTATCACTGAAAAGATCAAAGAACTGACCTTGACTCTTGAGTATCAGTCTTTGCACAGTCTTAGCACAGACCGAATCTGTTGCCACTGCATACTCCATCATTGACACTGCCTAATTGCAGTTAAGATTTCTTTGAGCTAAGGAAACTTTTCCTGCAAGTCAACTACATTCACCCCTCACTTTGCGGTGTTTGTTTTACCTTGATAAAAATTATTGTATATCTGTGTAAATAAACATTTGTTACTGTTTATAACAAACGCTTTTCTTCATTTCTTTGATGGTGTGGCAACTATTCTTCTTCTCTGATGCCAAATTCAACACTCCATCGACTGAACTGTATCCATCCCCACCTTTCGCGGATCTTAAGAAGCAACGTGGGTGCGGAAGGAATCAGAGAACAACCAGTCTGGAACATGTGGTAATCACAAAACCATTGGCCAACCTGTTATCGTGAAAATATAATAACACATAAAAATCAATATTGTTTTGAATGTTTAATCATCATATACTTATATTTTTACTTTGTAAAATAAATTATTTTTATTGTTATATAACTCTAGCATTGATAGTATTTCTTTATTTTCCTTTTCTTTTACCTTCTCTCTCTCTATTTTTTTCTTTTTGTCACAACTATGAAAAAAGAGGGTTTTTCCTAAGGTTTCTATGTTAATTTTACAGCAACAACAAAGAAACATATATTTGTTTTCAGATATTTTTTTGATAAAACTGACTTTGAGTTTGTTTAAAAATGTCCTTTTCTGTTGAAGAATTTCTTTCTTTCTTTGTCCAATTTGGATGAAGAATTTCACTTATAAAAAAAGTTGGAGTTATTACAACTAGCTAATCTTTGAACTGACGAAACGTTCAGTGTCTTATTCACATATTGGAAATCTTTTTTTTCTATAGTGAATTTAAAACATTGTTTCTGATGCAATAAAAAAAAAGTGTGAACATTTGTATCAATAAGATCTGAATTATGATGACCATTTGCATGTGAACATCTTAAACACTACATGACTCTTTATGAAGATTGTGAGACTCTCCCTACACTGTACAGAAAAATAATTTTGAATAATTTGAAATCTGTATGCCTGAATTCTGAAATTGCACTGGGAGTGTTCATGTGCATTATGATGACCAACTGTATTGGAGAACATTCTTTTTCAAGACTGAAACTTAAAAAAAAAAAGAAGCTTTGTGCCACATTGGGAAGCATTGTTTGAATTGGCTTTCACTCCTGTGCATGGAAAATAACACTTCTATTCCTGAAGATCATTGACTTCAAGCCAATAATAAAGTAATTCTCTGAAAAGAAATGTCGCAAATGTTTGTTATAATAAAAAGTTTGTAGTAATTTCATACTGTCATCTCATCTCTGTGGCTTACTGAGTATTATTATTTTTTTTTTCAAGCCTTGTGTATTGTTCAGATGTTTATAATGTTGATTAGCTGCTGCTATACAGCATGTTTTTAATGGTTTAACACCATTTTTATTGACCATTTACTTTTTATTCCTATGAGTGATTGTTGTAGGGGCCCCAGCATACTTGTTTGTTCAGGTAACCATAATGCTATTAAGATGGCCCTGTTATTCTCCTCTCCTGCCATTGTACATCATCACTGAACTCACTACAGAGCTTCCTCCTCTTTTCCTTAATTTATACACTACTATCATCAAGATTAATATAATTTTTGTTAATTGCATACTTTCCTTTTGTGCCTAAATCCGATCTGATAAATTTATTGCTTGAGGTAACATTTCTCTATCTGGCAGTTTTCTTTGATCATCTCATCATCTTTCACAATTTATAAACACTACTCATATAGATTGAACTACTTTGTGGACAAGCTCCCTATGCATTCTGAATGTCCTAGCTTTCTCAGGTATTAACATCATAAATTAAGTCCTTCTTGCATTAAAAGCTATGCCTTCCGTCTCCAGCTTATAACCTGCCACTACTCCTCTCTTTTTGTTATAGGAGAAGGAATGGGTAAGTTAATTACCTTAAACACATTGAATGTGCTTTCCCTAATCCAATAAATGTAAGAATACCAAAATCAATAGCTTATCCTTGTTCATTAGAATAGTGCATCTCAGGACACTCTAATAATGTCATTATCTATTCACTGGGTTAGTGGGTTGCCTCAATCTGTGAGTCTGTTTGGATTTTAAGTCACAGGTTCTTCAAATGCTCAGGAGTTACTATACAAGATGATAATTATCCTAAGGCCAGCATCAATATGGGCATGTATGCACTTTAGTAACAACAAAAAAGATGGCATAACCTGCCTAAGTTGATTGTTCAGTGTTAACATTTAGAAGTACTGTTTAACAAATCTCCCTAGTCTATTCATCTTAACTTCATTATTGTGGTTATATTCCCTAATTCCTAACTCACATCTTGGTTTTCCTTGATCAACTTGATAATCTGTCTGTTTTTCACTAGATTAATTCTTGTCACATTTAGGATTTATACACTTTCCATGGCCACCTGGCCCATCTGTTTCTGGCTAATTTCTAGTGTGTTTAATTTACTGTTAATCCCTTTTAAATCACCTACTGATATTGTACCAAGGAGTACACACAAGGTTTTTCCTACTATGAGTATCACTGCTTTTTTTCTCTTCTGCCCAACAGATATAAATCTCATCACATTCTTAATCATCATCATCATAATCTTCTCTCTGAGTACAAACATGAAACTTAGATATTCCTCCTGTTCTGATCCTTGATAACCACAAGCCGTATTCTCACTTGTGATTCTTGCACATGCTATTTATTTTCCTAATTTCCTTAGTAATTCCTCATAACAAATCAGATCAATGACAAAGGTTATTATCTAATTGGACCTGGTGATAGTAGTCCCTTTACTTGTCTTCTTAAAAATTGCACTTTGCATTTGTTTCATCCTTACAACTGCCATGAGAAACATTAGCACCCTCCAATGAGACATTCTGCAAAAGACAATAAAGAAATCAGCCAAAAAATCCCAAGCCTATACACACATAGGATGACATCCACTCCTGATTACATGCATGTCCTTAACCTGTTCAGGATCCTTCTTTTCCATTACCTCAAATTTCCTGGGTCCTTTTTTCTCTTCTTAATGATTTTCAAGTAATCAATTTTCCTTGAATTAAACTTTTTTAGTTTTCCTTTCTCTCAGCACTTCTCTGACCTTTCTTTAAAGGTAGTTCCTCCTTTTCACATTGAGGATAAGCTTTTCCATCTTTAATTCAGCCAAGGGAATCTTATTGGTTTCCCATTCTGAGTTGTTTGTTGTCACATTATCAACCAATGACTGTAAATTATTAGATTCCAACTTTACCTCTATATCTGACATTTCATCTGCTATATCAGCCTTTCTGTTTCTGTTACTTTGGGGATCTCCCATTTTTCAGTTTCAGCCAGTTTCACATCATTAAAATGTGTCCTTTTCATTTTTACTTGTCATTTAATTCTGTTAAGCAAGTTTTCCAATTTATCATGTGTTACGCCTTATAAAACCCTTTTACTTCCTTTATTTTCCTGTTAACTCTCTGATTTCTCTTTTTTGAACTTTGAATATTCTATCTAAAATTTTATATTGCTGCTCTATCAAGATTTTCTGACTCTCTACACCCACATATCTTCTGGGTTTCATGAGTTTATCCATAGACAGTGCAACATCTCATCCAAATAATCAGGGTAAAACTTACTGGTTTCATTGATTGAAATTCTTGCTACTGCCAGAGCCTGATTCAAAAATAAATTCCAATTCTCATTCTCTCTCTCAGATAATTTTGCCAATATATATCTCCTCCAAATTGATGGCAACATTCCACCTATGTAGTAACCAATTTCAAGGATGCTACAAATCTTGGAAATATCTCAAATGTACCACTGTTTGTGTTGTCTTGTCTTTTACTACATATGCCTCAACCCAATTTATCAACCAATCAATAGATCTCCTTATATTTCTGTGTAAGATCCTGATATATCCATACTGATATTCACAAAGTGGTAGGAAGGGATATCAGTTTCTACCAATGGGGCAGTATTACACTTTCCATTTCTCACTTGATGACAGCTGCCTACATAAGCCATTATGTTTCTATACAATCTGGACCAATAATATTTTCAACTGATCAGATTGAAGGTTTTATCAGTTCCTATATATCCCATCTTTTCATAATATTGTTCTAACACTGTAGTCATTTAGTCATTCTAGCCTGTTATCATTTAGGCTCATACAATCTTAATCTGGGATCTTCCTCTGCATGGGGCACATAATATATTAACTTATCCAAAATCTGAAAATTTTCTGCCTTCCTTCTGGTCACTTTTCCTTCCTCTATCTATTCCTTGGGTTTTATAATTGGCATATCTTTTTTTATCGTGTACTCATACTTCTCTTCTTTGTCTGAGTCTAATCAAACTGGTCTATCCTTCAACCTTGTGGCAAAAGAAAAAAATCACTTACTGTGAAGAAGGGCACATGCATTCTGTATGATATACCAAAGACATAATAACCAAAATAAAAATAAGTCAGTGGCAGCTGTTACCTTAAATGCATCTCAGATATGCTAATATTGTTTATTCTTTACCAATGAAAAACAAATGTTCTGTCAGTGAAAGTGGTTGGTGTGTTCAAATGAGAGAGTAAACTTTTTTCTAGCTTGTGAGTGACTGAGTGTTGCCCTGTATGTTGGATTTCTGACTATTTACATGTATTGAAATTTTTTACTTTGGACACGTGATTTGTGATTTTGGCATTCTTTTTCCAGCCACTGGATCTTTCAGTTCGGACATGCAATTTCTTCATTTCCTTTGGAAATTGAGGAATTGAAATATCAACTTTTGAACAAACCTATATGAATTTATGACATTAATCTGATAAGCTTTATTGTTCACTTCAGACTCCACTATCAACAGTGTTTGTTTCAACTTCAATTCATGACAATGGATTTATACAGGTGTTCTCCTTACTTGATAAGTATTCTATATAGTAGGTACCCCACTGCATTCTAGATATCTAACTTTTAAACTGAATTTTTAAAAATGAAAAAGTTTTCTTTAAACGTTTATTTTAGTTTTAATTGAAAGCTAAATGATTAAATTTACTATTTCCAGTAAGCAAAATACTTCTAACAGAAATTATATTGATTGAAATATAAAATTTTTAGATTTTTTTCAATTTTTGAATTTTGCAGTCATTTTCGAGCAATTTTTAAACCCGAGAATTAACAAAAGTTAATTCTCGGGTTTCAAAATCTTGCAAAAATAAAATATACATCTGTGACACATTATTTTTGGAAAATTAGTAAATTTTATGTTAAATCAATCTGATTTACACAAGTATTACTTACTTATAGCGTGAAATTTAGAATAAAATTATTTCTTAATCACAGATTTTGAACTTTTTGACCTGTCTGTGCCATAAATCAAGAATTTGTTGACATTTTTGAGTAGGTAAGGGAGGAAACTCTGACCTTTTAATTTGCACATGGAAGATACCATACAAAAAAAAAATGCACAAAAAAAAAAAATTATTTATTTTAAAAATATGGAGGCAGAAGAATTTTTATTAAACTTTTAAATCTTTGATAGGCAATATAATCATCAATTCTTACCAAAAAGATCTATCTGCAACAGTTCTTTAAAGATTTTAAAAATATTTTTGAAAGTTTATAAATTATTATAATAACAAAAAAATTAAAACAATTCTTTAAAAATTTCATTAGAAATCAAAAATATTTTTTTTCTTCAGACTTAATTTTTCTTCTTTATTCAAGTAATTAAAATTAATTTTTCTTATTTATTCAAGCAATTAAAATCTTTGTAAATTGAATAATATTAGAGTTTTATTGCATTTTTTATTTTACTTTTTGGAGTAGATTTTCAGATATAGAGGCAAAATTAAAAAAAAAAATAGATGATTTATATTCTTAAATGAGTCCTGCATTAACTAAGAAAATTATAGACTGCAACACTTTAAAATTTATTAAAATTTCATGGATTTACATGGAGGAGGGAGTAACAGGTAAAAAGAAATTTTACCAAGATTTTTAAAAAATAATAATTTAAAAAATAATTTAATTCATTTGTGAATGAGTATTGAAAGTTTCATTAAAATCTGACAATTATTTGATTTTTGCAAGGATTTTCAAATTAATGTGTTTGTCACCAGGATAAAAAGTGGGTGATGTCATCATTATGTTTGTCATTATAAACAGTTGTAACGTTTTGGTAAACTCAAATCAAAACAAGATTTTCTGCCAAAAGTTCAAACATGTTAGAAGAAATTAAAAAAAAATTTTAAATAATTAAAGAATGCTTTGATCTTTTCTCTTAATAAGAATATAAATATATTATGGAAAAAGTGTGTTTTTATTAAGTTTGGGAACTTTTTTATTCATACTATGCTGTTTTTTAGGTGGTGTACCTACTATATAGTAATTATAACCCCTTAGTTTTAGTGCACACTGTTGAATCTTATTCAGTATTGAACAGATACTGTAGTGATTTATTATCTGTTTTTGTTGTCCATTGGTAAATGGAAAAAAAGTGTTAATGAATAGAACGATGGACATACCAAAAGAAAGAATGAAGATTTCTCTTTTCAAAAAGCTTGATTCTCTAAAACCAGAAGAATTACTTACCAGAATTTGGTGTTATGACAGGAAACCATGTGGTGATCTTAGGATGACAGCTAATTAATGACTTCGCTCCCTAAGTACTGGTTTTGAATACACAAATAAATAGGACAGATATCTGTAACCAAAACTCGAGAATAGTTTCTTTGTGGTTGGAGAAATGAATAACCCTGACTGAGTTGGGGAAATGGCTGATCAAAAAGCTATTTCATAATTGTTGAACAGGACCAAGATAGAAAATTTTGTGTAAGCAAAATTGGAAATGATAATTTTTAATTAATGACCCCACGTTAAGCTATGCCAAGCAGTTGAGAGCCAGATTGGTTGAAATACTGAGGAAGGTGGAGGAATTGCTCATGTTCACTGGGAAGTATTTGTGGGAGATGCCAATAAGAGAAAGAAGTTATTGGGACAGATTAATATCTGTGACTGCTACCCATGGGAAAAGAGGGTTCTCTTGTATTGGAAATGTAATTAATTTTCAAGAGCCAGACAACAAAAGTATTTGTGTTGGAAGATAGGGGAATCACCAACCTCCCCAAACATATCAGTCCTGCACTGGTTTTAGGTGGATGTCAATAAATAAAAAGAAATTGAGGCAGCCAGAGCAGTTTTTTTTGAGATTTTGAGATGAGAGATGACTGCATTGTCTGATATCATGTGAGTGACAGCCTGTTTGAATAGAATCTCCAGCATAAGCCCTGTGCCAGACTAAACCAAACCACCTGAAGTGTTATGTTAATAAGCAGGATGAATCAATAATTACCTGCATGAGAAATTGATAAATTCTAGTGTCAAGACTAACCAAGCACTGTACAAAAGAACATATATAAAAGCCTTTACTTTTATTAACTTTTTTGCTTCTTCATTTTGTTTAGACCAGTCCAATATGACAATTCCCAGGGATGATTCGATCTTACCAGCCTTATGATCAAAATCCAGTATATAGTGGAAGAGGGCAAAGTTTGAATGGAAGCAGTCATCTCATTGACCAGCCACGGGAGTTGAATATTTGGATGATTGGCAGAGTGGGAGACAACATTATCACAAATACTACACCATCCAGATAACAATACAATTTATGGAGTTCATACACTCTTGTGTAGGCCTCTTTTTCACTTGCACTACAGACTATTTCTGTTGAGCGAGAGAGTTTTTGTAATAGAAAATAAAGTGGAATTTCTCTTTTCATACCTTCTATGGAACTTTCCTGTGTTGGACATGATTGTAATAAACAAGCCTCAATGCATGTGTTAGTTGCATCAGTATATGTCATTTGTTTACTCAATTCTGAATATGCTAGGCACAGTTGTTAGTTGCTCCTTTAACATATATCAAAGGATCACTAGCAATCTTTGGTCCACTTTTAGATAATCCTGGGATAGATCTTCTGTAGTAGCCTACAGTATCTTTAAATCCTCTAATTTTCCTAACCATCCAGGTTTCTGGCATTGCTTGTAACCTCAACTTTATCAATATCTGGCTTCACTTCATTCTTGTTAATCATAAAACCAAGATATTTTGTTTCATCCTTGAGAAATTGACATTTCTGAGATGTTCTCTTAGATGATTGAACACTATTTGTAAATGGCAGAAGTGTTCTTTCATGTTTCTAGAAAACACCAATATGTCATAGATGTACACCATAGTGATATCTGCCAGTCTATTCACTACTATAGACATGAGCTACTGGAAAATGTCAGGAGCTCCTGCTGGTCCAAATGGCATAACTGTAAATTGATATAGTCTCATGTGACACACAAAGGCTGTTTTTCCCTATTATCTTCACAAGTAATCCTCCTTGACCCATAGGCACAAAATGTATACCCTCTACACCCAAAATATTCTATTTATTAATTCAACTTCTAAGATTTTACTTTTCAATTTTATGTTTAAGTTTTATTTTAAATTAAATTATTATTGAAAGAAATACTGTATATCTTAGTAAAGAAAATGGTGCATTTTTCATTGAATTGTGTGACAGATGGACACAGTTTTTATTATAGTATAGATATGAAATTTGGATTGATGGACACAGCTTTTATTGTAGTATAGGTTTGCAGTTACCTACCAATATTTGAATCTCAAATCAAGAGTGGAAAAGCAAGTAGCTTTCCTAACAAAGTGAAGATATCGTCAATTAGGAGTAGAAGTTAAGCAAATGGTTCAGTGATATTTGAATCTCAAAAGACAGCATAATTAATCTTTCTTCATTACTACTATGGGAAAACTCCAAGGTGATCACAATCTTTATACAATTTCTGTATTTCACATTACTTAAATTGACCATTCTACCAACTCTGTTTTGTGAATGGAAGTTTTATATGGTCTTAATTTTATTGGTAGGTGATCACTAAAATCTATTTTCATTTTTACAGTTTGGGCCCTCCCCAGCTCATTATCAGGATTAGCTATCACTTCCATATTAACTCTTAATGAGATAATTTCTCTTTAAAGTCTACTGGAATCACAAGCTCATCTTTATGGTAGACTTATTTTTGCTCATCCTTGCTTTCCTTTTCCTACCTAACTTTGTTCTTGACATTTACTGCCACTACTATACCCGGCTCTATTTCAGTTGACTCCTATCATCACTAGGATACTACTTTGTTTTCTTCTACCAAAGTTCATAACTTCCTTACCCTGAGAATGAAACTTCATTGAAGGGATCACCTGATACAATGTTCCTATCTTCTCACTAGGGAATTCCAAACTGCCAATGATTGTTATTGCTGCCTAGGAAGGTATTTTAACATGTTCTGACAATAACTTTACTTCTATTCCTTGTCCTTTATCTAACAGTATTTTTTATCATCTTAAAGTTGGTTTAAAAGAAATTAAGGCCCCCCCCCCCACTTTTCTGGATCAAATCTTCATCCAATATTAATTCTCTATTCTAGTTAGGGGATATGTAAATTCACTGTAAGGTCACTTTGTTTTCTCAGTTGCACAAGTAAAACAAGGATTTTCTCTAATTCTATTGTGGTACCATCCAACTGAATCACCATTATATCAGCTAGCTTCAACCAGTCTGTGGTGGAGACTTACCTCGCCGAAGCAAAAGAAGGCGGTTTGTTTGCACGTGCGTTCGTAGACGTAATGGAACCGCGAGGCGAGCTCATGCAAGGCAGTTTTTCGAATGACACGGCGCATGCGTCATTGGTGAAAGTGAGGCTCTCGGAGAGTGGGAAATTACGAGGCCAAAAAACACATAAAAAGAGCCTACTTCTGTTTCGGAGTCACTTCGCTATTTACGACTCGAGAAGAGAGAAGTTCTTGACTTTTTTTTTACTGTTTTCTAGTCGTGTGTGACTGCTTCTGATTTGTGTTTGTTCGTTTTTTGCCCCCTTGTTTGGAGATTTACATTTATTTAAAAAAAAGACTTGGACTGAATAGCTAAGTTTACGTTTCATTTTTTTTTGTTTTTCTTTTGTTTTTTTTCTTTTCCATATTTTCGTATTTTTTTATTTCAGTTTTTGCCTGGTTTTTCTTTCTCTCCGCCATATTTGTTTGGTTTAACATTTTTCTTTAATTTTTTGTTTTATTTTCAGCTTCAGTTTTTTGAACGCCTTATTTTATTTGCACCTTTTAACTAATATCTTGCATTATTATTATTTTTGCTGCAGTGACTTTATACTGTTCATAACTGTTTGTTTTTTCCTCGTAATTTTTCTGCCCCTCCCCCTATTTTTTTACGTGAGTAGCTGTTTGGCCGACTCGCTGTATTTTGTTTATTGTTTTTTCTTTTTACTTTATTTTTTAATTTTTGTATTGTAAGTGTAATTTTATACAAGTTTCCACCAGTTCGTAAATTTTTTTTCAGTTTAATTATTTTTGAGTTTAAAATTCTGTTTGGTTTTTAAAGGCCAGTGTTGTTTATTTTTTTGTAATTTTCCTGTTTTCTGCCGTTTTCGGCTGATACCTCCGCCGCTGAACGTTATTTTATTTTGAATTTTATTTTTTTTTTTTGCCATTAAAGGCTAGATTTTCATTGCATATTTGTAATTTTGTTTACCGACTCCGGCCAATACCTTTATAAGTTTGTGCCGTTGAAGGCTAATTTTTAATTTTCCTTGGCCGTTCTAGGCTTATTTCTGAATGGGTTAATTCAAACCTGATAACTTTCTGAAACTTGTATTTGTTAAATTGTTTTTCTGCAGTTTATCTTTGTAACCTTTCGAGGTATTTTGTGTATTCTGTTTATTTTGTATGTGTATACTTCCATTTTCCCTCCCCTCCCCCCTACTGTGAATATTTCGAGGAGAATTATAGTGCTGGTCGGTGTCAAGTTTCAGAATGGCCGACACAAGTCGGTCTGTGAAAAAAAAACTTTCTTTTGACCCTCCTTGGAAGGGTCCACCGGATAAAAATTTAGAGACATACCCTCCATTAATTGTTGATAAAAATCAACAAGACCAAAGTAAAAAAGATGAACCCAAAAGTAAGGTGGCCGAGAATGGCCAGAAATCTACAAAATGTATGGAAGACAAGAACAGCAATAAAGACAACAGTGATAAAAAGGCGGACTCCGGGGAATCGCCCTGTGGCTGGACGTCCCCTCCAAAAGTGAAGATCAATTTGACGGAGTTCTTGGAAAAGGCCAAAAGCTATGCACACCTTGTGAAAGAAGGTGGGATTTTGGAAGACCCCCAAGAATTAAGAAAAATTGAAAAAAGAATTGTGTCAGTCTTTGTGGTGGACAAGCGTTCGCGCAAAATTTGTCGCTCCACAAAAGACACAGTGTTGAAAACACTGCAGTCCTTGGAGGTAATGCCCTTAAGAATAGTAAAAGGCGCGGGCTTCTTCATGTGGGACGTGCTGCTGCCCACGCAAGAAGATTGCCTTAAGATGGTAACAAAAGACCACATCACGAAAGACCTGATCATAAGAACAGAATACCAAGGCATGCGTAGGACCAAGGTAGCAGTTTTCGAGGTCCCTCCTCAGGTCATCGGGGAGCATTTAGGTGCGTATTTTTCCCAGTTCGGCCAGATCGTGGATGTCTCCTGTGATGACCTGACCGGGGGATGGTCTTTCGACATTATGTTGGATCGTGAAGCCTTCCTGACCATCCCCAACTGTCTTGACGTAGGGGGCCTGAGCTTGCCGGTAATTGTTTCCGGTCGTAAGCCGAAATGCTGGAGGTGTGGAGAGACTGGTCACCTCTCCTCCTCCTGCCCAGAGAAGAAGGCCTCTGGAAGCCAGGCCCCAGACTACCAAAATACCCCTCTGGCCGCTTCTTCGTCAAAATCCGTCTCGCCTGTAGTGGGCATGCCAGCAACCAGGACCGGTGTGGTATTGCCCCCGGTTGGGACAAAACATCTTCCCCCATTCCCTGAAAAACCTTCGACTACTACAAGTGTAGCTAAGGAGAAGGGAAAAGGGGAATGACAGGTTGTTGGCAAGACCAGAGGGAAGAGCCAAGCAGCGGGACCTCTGTCTCCGGAAGCCTCCAGGACGAAAGGCACATACAGACCCACTCCCTCTACCAGCAAGAAGGGCGACGCCTTGGAGTGGTCAGCACCATCTTTGGAAGAGATGAGAAAAGCCTTTGATCCCGGATATGAGGGCATGAAGAAATTGGAAAAACTAAAAAAAGATCTGGAAAAAAACCAATTCGACCTGCTGTCTCTGCCCCATCCTCTCCTAGTAAAAAGATTAGCCCCAAAAAATCCCACTCCTCTCAGCCCACTCCAAGAAAACCTGCCCCTCTCAGTAGAGACCCCAGCCCGTTTAGAATTCCTTCTCATCCTACACCCAGTCCTTCCCCCAAGAAACAATTGCCACCTCCATCCAAGCGTCAAAGAAGCCCCACTGCTGAGGATAGAGATCCCAGAAAAAAAATTTCTAAAACCCCCTACTTGAAGGGAAAGGAAGTGTGCACCATCTCTAAAGAGCAAACCGAAAGAGCACAAAGCTTTGGGAACAGAATAAAAAAATTAAAAAGCTTCCTGGCAATGAAGAAGTGCGGGGACAAAAATATCGAAATCCCCACAAATTTCCCCAATGCTCAAAGTTTACTAACAGTAATTAGAACAGGGGCCAGATCCAGAAATGTCTGGGACATGATTATTGAAGTGGAGAAATCGTTTAAAATGTCACCACCTATCGCTATCGTGGAAGGCGAAAAAATTGAAAATTTGAGAAAATTTTGTGTTGGACGGGTCCTGATTTTTGTTCATCCCACGCTTTATAGGGCTCTAAAACTAATCTTTCCCTGGGATGTTGGCGGCGTCTCCTCTGACGGCACTATTGATAAAGAACTAGGCTAAGGGTCAATGGGAGAGGCTGTCGGCATCCTTTCCCCATCCATGTTCTGTCCAGGACCCCAACCCTAATTACGTATCACAATGGCTCTCTGGTTAGCAAGTATGAATGCCCGGGGGCTGAGGTCAGAGTCTCGGAGGGTGAGACTCCTTCATGATCTCCAGCGCCTCGGGGTGGATGTTTGTTGTCTGCAGGAAACCCGGTTTTTAGCTGGCGACTATGAGTGCATACTGTCTAGGGATTACGATCTCTATTCAGCATGTTTTGATGGTCATTCTAGAGGTGTTTCTTGGCTAGTGAGCAAGTCTTTGGGTGCAGCGTGTACGCTTGTCTTCGCGGATCCAGCGGGCAGGATTTGTGTGCTGGATATTACCATAAAGGAGAAGTCTTTTCGGCTCATTGGGGTTTATGCGCCCAATGTCCATACGGAGCGTCCTGCTTTGTTTCGGCAGCTCGAGTCGTTCTTTGGTACATCGAGACGGGTAATTTTAGCGGGGGATTGGAATGCCGTCCTTGACCCTGAGAAGGATCGTATAGGAGAAAGATCGGGTACTAAAAACCCGAGTGTGAAACCATTTCGGGAATTTCTCGACAGGAATGATCTTGTCGATAAATACCGAAATGAACACCCCCGGGAGGTAGTGTGGACTTGGACTAATAGGGGCAGCTCGGATTCGAAGGTAAGCGCAAGCTACCTCGACCGAGTCCTAGTTAGGAGAGTCGACGTAGGGCTCTTAGGTTGTCCAAGTTTCCATTCGATAGTTTACACGGATCATAGGCTCATCCGGGTTCGTGTGAACTTAGATAAGCCTAAGGTTAAGTTGGTTGGCTACTGGAAATTGAACGCGTCATTATTTGATAGCCAAGATTTCCAGGACCAGCTTTTACTAACACTAAAGCGGGAACTGACGGGGGCTGTGGTTGGGAATAAGTGGTGGGACACACTTAAATCCAAAATTAGGTCGTTTGCTGCCGACTATAGCCGTCGGCTCAACTTAGCTAATTTAGCGGCACAAACGGCGATAGAGGAAAAAGTTGATCAGGCAGTTAAATGCCGTGATAGTGGGGATGTAGCCTTAGCTAGGGCCGAGCTGGCCTCCTTGCTTATCAAGAAGGATCAAGCTCTGGTAGTTAGGGCTAGGTTAAAAAGAATGTCTTCTGAGGCAACGAATATGGCCGCAGAATTGCGTGCAGAGGAAGCTAGGCAAGCAGCCAATCGGCATATCAAGGACATCACATTGCCGGATGGACGTACTGTGACTACAGACGTGGGTATATGTGGGGCTTTTCGGGATTACTTCCAGGATCTTTTCACCAGGGAGCCCGGTCTGAGCTCTGCTCAGTTCGACACCTATTTGGCTGACTTTCCCCACCTCGAGGCGGCTGAAGCAGCTAGGTGCGAGGGGCCCATAACAGAGTCGGAAATCTGGGATGCACTGAAATTGGTTGGCCGGGACAAAACTCCAGGATTGGATGGTCTTCCCTACGAACTGTACTTGAGGCAGTCGTCCGTTCTTGTTCCTCTGCTGGCTCTTGTTTATAACAACTGGATGGAGCAGGGGTCTATACCTCGTCGCTTCACCAGGGGTGTAATCAAGTTGCTTCGCAAGAGCAAGAGCGGTGGGAGTGGCATAGATAATTATCGGCCTTTAACGATGTTAAATACTGACTTAAAGATTTGCAGGCTGTCCTCTCTAGTCTGATTGGCCCCGAGCAGACTTGTGCTGTGAAGGGCAGGACTATTCAGGACAACCTTCATTTGGTACGCCTGATCATCGAGAAAACCGACACCGAAGCCGCGCTGATCAATTTGGATCAGTCCAAGGCATTCGATAGGGTTGACCATCGCTTCTTGGAGTCTGTCCTTTCTGCCGCCGGTTTCGGGCCGTACTTTCGCTCCTGGATCCGACTGCTGTATGAGTCCCCCGGTGCGCTGGTGGAAGTGAATGGGGTAAGATCGAAGCCCTTCACTTTATCTCGCTCCATTCGTCAAGGTTGTCCACTTTCGCCTTTGCTGTATGTTCTTGCGTTGGAGCCATTCCTTTGCAAATTAAAGGCGAATCCGGTCCTTCGCGGAATTTCCGTACCTGGTGCTACCACCTCGGCCAGGTACTCCGCCTATGCTGACGACGTTTCGGTTTTTGTGTCGAGCAAAGCCGAGATTGACGAAGTCAGCAAAGAAATCAGATGTTATGAGACGGTGACAGGGGCCAAGATCAATCGCGATAAGTCTGTTGACTTGCGATTGGGTGCATGGAAGGGAGTTTCTTTTCCCGGACCTTTCCTCTGGATGGACGGACCAATCAAGATTCTCGGCGTCTTCTTCGGTCCTGATCTCCAGTTGGAAATGAATTGGTCGGAGGTTCGAGAGAAGTCCGAGTGCGCAGTTTGTCTGTGGACTCGGAGGAAGCTCTCCTTAAAGGGGAGGGCGGAAGTATGTGCCTCGCACATCTACCCGATTCTCCTTTACCGACTCTCGGTACTTCCTCTCCCGTCTGCCATTCGTTTGGGTTTAATTCAGCTCTTGTTCTCCTTCCTTTGGGGAGAAGGCAAGTCGCCCAAGGTGCGTCGCAAGATCTGTTGCCTTCATCCGTCTGAGGGCGGTCTGGGCATGCCTAGCGTTGAGATTCGTCAACACACGCTTCACATTAGGTTCCTGGATCGAATGTGTATGCTGGCGGATGAGAACGGCGCCCTCGTTCAAGAGGACGTCCATAAAAACTTTCCATCCTTGAGAAGTGTGCATTTGTCGGAGGAGGAGGCCGGCCGTACTCCTCGTGGCGAGTGCTCCTTCTATAAAGAATGTCGTTTGGCTCTCCAGTTTCTCTTGCGGGTTACGGATGGCCTCTCCAACGCCCAATCGTTGTCTCTTAGGGCATTATATCAGGTTTTAGTTAGGGGGGCCGTTCAAGATAAACTGATTGGCGAGCTCGGGCTTACGAAGCAGGAGGCTCGCTCCGTATGGCCTTGGGCGCCTGGGTTGAAATGTCTCACTAACGATGAGGCATCACTCACCTGGCTGATGATTCGAAATGCTCTCTGGGTAGGCAAGAGGCTTCATGCAGCGGGCTTCATTCCGAAAGCAACCTGCGTGCGTTGTGGGCTGTCGACGGAAACCGTCGATCATGCCTTCTTCCACTGCAGTGTTGTTGTTCCGTTGTGTAAGTTTCTTGAAGACCTTATGGTTCGTATGCTGCGTGGAAAGTTCTTTGTCCTTGAGGCTAGTTCTGTTTGTAGCAATGTCGTACCTCCGTTATCTAGGGCTGAGCACTATGTGCTCTTTTGCTTACTAGGTGTTATGCGAGTCGTGATTTGGACGACGCGACAGAAGGAATTCCATGGTGAGGGGAAGTTTACCTCTTCCCAACTGATCTTGTTCTTTAAGCATCAGCTTAAAGTCAAGATCAGGACGGAAAGGAAACGACTCACTCCATCGGAATTTGGCAAAAGGTGGGTGAGTCTTGCGCGTTTCTGTTGAGTGAAAGGTGCTGACCTGGAGTAGTTGTTTGATGCTGGTTAGGCATCAGGATATTGGGTGTGCTGGGCAGAACATGTGCACCCCGTCCCTGTTAGGTTAGTGTAGGGAAAGTTTGATTTTTCTGTTTTTTGCACAGTTAGATTAGTTTAATCCCCCATCCCTTCCCTCTTTAGGTGTTCAACAATGTTAGTTCTCCGGTGGATGCGTGGCGACTTTCGTTATTTTTCAAGTGTGCTTTTCGTTTTTTGTTATGGTGTTTAAATGTGTGAGTGATTGTTGATCGGATATATGGTATTATATTTCTAAAGCCGCGCATTATATTTCGTCCGGGGAAGTGATTTTGCTGTCACAATATTAGAGTAGTGGGGGGCTTTTATTACTAATATGATTTTGTTTAGTTTCTTGTATATATCTTATTTTCATTGTATAAAATCATTGGGGAATTTTAAATGTTGTTATTTTCTGCCCATGCCCTCCACTGAAAATTGTACATATGGGAGTTAAGTAGGACTACATAGAGAATCTGAGGTATTATGGTGGACGTGGAAAGAATGGTAAGTAAAAATGTGGTATTATGGTAAAAGGTTTATTGTAAGTGTGTCAGGGTCAACGAAAGTGAATAGCTAAGTTAAATTAGGACAGATGAAGACCATCCCCGTATTAGGCCTTGTGCCACATTTGTACGTTTAGTGCAATAAATAATTTTACGACTCGAGAAGGCTACACCGGTGTTTGGGAGACAGCGTTTTGCTTACGGTGCGTAGGAAACGGAGTCCCTGGTGAAGCAGTGTTCCGGGTTCTACGAGTAGCAGCTGGCGGAGTGGTTATTAATTCGTCTACGAACTACACTCTGAGAAGACACAAATACCCACAAGCTATTTCGGCATCTATTACGATTTCCATTATGGACGGCAAAGTCTTTGATGTCCGGTTGATTCCCGAGTTCAGTGGCGCTGCAACTGATATGCCAATTGTTGAGTGGATCGAAAATGCAGAGTTGGTCTGCGAACTCTGTGCTATGGACAAAGTTGAGCGGATTCTTCCATTACGCCTCCGAGGCGGTGCTCTTGCCGTATACAGGCAGCTCAGCAAGGAGCAGAAAGCGAATGTGGAGCAAATTAAACGGGCCCTCATGACCGCGTATGCGACAGATGCATTTGATGCATACGATCAATTTGTTACTCGGCAACTTCGCTCGGGAGAAACAGTGGACGAGTTTCTGGCCGAACTACATTGTTTAGCTCGGCTGGTTGAGGGATCGTTGCCCGAACGATGGATGATATGTGCGTTTGTTTCGGGGTTGCCACAATATGTTAGACAGCTTCTTCGTGCCTCGTCCAGAATGGAGACCATGACATTGGAGCAGCTTTTGACTCGAGCACGGGCTATCATGACCGACAACGGAAGCTGTAAGGAATCGGTCGCTGCATCCACTGGCAAAACACATTCGAATACAGAGTTGCTCCCTGATAACTCGTGCAGTGAGACCTTTTTTGCTACAAGTGTTCTGGACCCAACCACATGGCGAAGGATTGTATGCAGGGACGCCAAGTGAGGTCGGACGGTCGAGTGCGGAAGTCTCACCGTGAAACCCGATGCTTCAGATGCCATAAACTTGGACATACATCATCAAGATGCCAGGGAAACGCCCAAGGGGAGGAGACGTCAGCGCCAGTCTCCTCCCTGAGCAAGTGAGAATCAAGAA
This sequence comes from Ascarosepion bandense, assembly GCA_037127315.1. Taxonomy (NCBI): domain Eukaryota; kingdom Metazoa; phylum Mollusca; class Cephalopoda; order Sepiida; family Sepiidae; genus Ascarosepion; species Ascarosepion bandense. The sequence goes on along the minus strand of JBBBDQ010000139.1, from coordinate 444,624 downwards.
ATTGCCCGCCGTAAAAGTGCTTGTGGATGGGCGAGAGTGCACAGCTCTGGTGGATTCCGGCTGCTCACAGACGCTGGTGAGCAAAGCTGTGTGTCGCCATTGGAGACAGAAGGAAGTAGGAGTGCTGACGGCCGACGGGAAGACTTTGAAGTGCCTGGGGCACGGCAGAATAAAATTGGAAGTTAAACAGTCTCAGCCTGTGAACATTGAGGTCCTGGTCGTGGATGGACAATTGTTGGGTTTTGACCTGCTTATTGGCATCGATGCGATCAAACAGCTAGGAGGTGTTCACCTGACGGAATCTGGTGAGGCATACTTTGGAGACCTGGATGGATGTGCCGCCATTTCTATCGATGAGCCCGATTTCAGTGTGACATTCGATGAAAGGCAAAGAGCGTGGACTGCAACATGGAAATGGGCAAGTGGTCACTCGTCCGGCGAGCTGACAAATAACGTGCAAGAGTACACTGTGCCAGACCATGCCCGGGATGCGTACGAGAAAGAACTCTTGCTATGGCAACGTAACGGATGGTTGCTGCCATATCCCGAGGAGGAACTTGGTCCACCCAAGGGTCTAATTCCTTTGATGGCAGTCGTGCAGGAACATAGGCAAAAGGTCCGGCCGGTACTCGACTACCGAGAATTGAACGGATTTGTAGAAGCATTCACTGCCGATGCCGAAGTGTGCGCACAAAAGCTCAGAGAATGGCGACAGCAAGGAGTTGATGTGTCGCTCTTGGATCTGCGACATGCCTACCTACAAATTCACATTGACAAGAAGCTGTGGCCATTCCAAACAGTTATTTTCAAGGGCAAGCGGTTCTGCCTTACACGATTGGGGTTTGGCCTAAATGTGGCACCACTCATCATGAAATCTGTCGTCGACGCTATAATGTCCCAAGATCGTGTGATCAAAAGTGCCATGTCGGCTTACGTTGACGACATTTTTATCAATGAGAGCCTGATTTCTGCATCGCGCGTTCGACAGCACCTCTCAGATTACGGCCTAGTCTGTAAAGACCCAAAACGGCTACGAGACGGAACTAGGGTCCTCGGTCTGCAGGTGTGGGGAGAGAACGGTACTCTCCGATGGAAGCGGGGTGGACAGATCCCGGAAATTCCCGACGTGGTGACTCGTCGACGTGTGTTTTCCATTTGTGGGAAACTCGTGGGCCACTTCCCTGTGTGTGGCTGGCTAAGGGTGGCGACTGCATTCATCGAGCGCCGAGCAAGTGCGGTAACCAAGAGATGGGACGAGGAAATCAGAGATGCCAATCTGCTTCTTATGCTGGAAGAGACGATGACCAGAGTGTGTGAAATGGACCCTGTTGGAGGAGACTGGTGCATAAATGGCAACGAGATAAAGGTCTGGGTGGATGCAAGTTCTGTGGCCACAGGACTGGCGTTAGAGGCGAATGGAAGCATCGTTGAGGATGCTTGTTGGTTGCGCCCGACCAATGATGCCAGGCATATCAATCTGGCTGAATTAGATGCAGCAGTCAAAGGCATCAACCTGGCCCTTCAATGGCAGGCTACAGTGTTGCATCTGGTCACCGATTCAGCATGCGTACATCGGTGGATATCCGACACCTTGACTGGGAAGGCACGTGTGAACACTAAGGCGGCTGATGAAATGCTCGTAAGACGACGCTTAGGAACACTGCGGGCATTAATGGAAGAATATGGATTGACCATGGATGTCACGCTGGTGAAATCCTGTCAAAACCGCGCAGATTGCCTCACCAGAGTGCCACGCAAGTGGTTGAATCTACATAAGGAGGGAAAAGAGCCAGTCCCGGAGAGTTGCGCTGCAATGAGGTGCCGACTGAATAAAAGTCAGGTGGTTGACGTCCACTGAGAAAGTGGACATGCGGGCGTGAAACGAACCCTATACTTCGCCAGACTTATCGACCCACTAGTGTCGAAGGAAATCGTGCGATCGGTTATCAAAGCCTGCGAAGCCTGCCAGTCTATAGATCCGGCGCCAGTTCATTGGAAAAAGGGAAAATTGAGCGTGGAAAACAACTGGAGTAGAGTAGCAATGGACATAACCCATTACAATGTCGAGCATTTTCTAACGCTCATTGATTGCGGTCCCTCCAGGTTTGCAATTTGTCGGACATTGCGTCGACAAGATGCACATAGTGTCATTCACCAGTTGAAGATGATTTTCTTTGAACGGGGCCCACCAACCGAGATATTGACTGACAATGACCCTGCGTTCACTTGCAGACACTTTAAAGAGTTTGCAAACAGCTGGGGTGTGCAGTTAAGATTCCGATGCGCATATTCACTGGCTGGTAATGGAATTGTGGAGCGCAGCCACAGGAGCATTAAGACCATCGCAGCAAGGAAGGGTTGTTCCGCGTTGGAGGCCGTTTATTGGTATAATGTCACGCCAAAGGACGATGTCTCACCTTCCACGGCACCGGCTGACGTGCTGCATAATTACCACGTCAGAGTAAAAGGCATTGAAGCCAAACCCCCACCAGAACCACAGATTATCGGAGGGAGATATGAAGAAGGTGACGTTGTCTGGGTCAAAAATCCGCACGGCAAATGCACAACCAAGTTCAGGACCGGGCGGGTAACCGAAATTGTCAGCCCACTGACAATGCGAATTGATGGGGTACCACGCCATGTCAAAGACCTACGGCCATTTTCAGGACCATATTCATCGTCGGGCGATGAAACCGACACAGAAGAGAGTGAGCGATTTATTTACTTGGGGTCAGGTCAACCAAGTGATGGCTCCGATGGTCCACTAACAGCGGATGCTGACGTGCATGACGAAACCTCAGGTGACAGCCCATCTGAGGACAAACCTTGTGTTGTACCCCTCCGAAGGAGCACCCGCCAGAAGAGACCCGCTCCCGAATGCACTTTTTGTGATGATGAGATCAGAGGGGAGTGTGGTGGAGACTTACCTCGCCGAAGCAAAAGAAGGCGGTTTGTTTGCACGTGCGTTCGTAGACGTAATGGAACCGCGAGGCGAGCTCATGCAAGGCAGTTTTTCGAATGACACGGCACATGCGTCATTGGTGAAAGTGAGGCTCTCGGAGAGTGGGAAATTACGAGACCAAAAAACACATAAAAAGAGCCTACTTCTGTTTCGGAGTCACTTCGCTATTTACGACTCGAGAAGGCTACACCGGTGTTTGGGAGACAGCGTTTTGATTACGGTGTGCAGGAAACAGAGTCCCTGGTGAAGCAGTGTTCCAGGTTCTACGAGTAGCAGCTGGCGGAGTGGTTATTAATTCGTCTACGAACTACACTCTGAGAAGACACAAATACCCACACAGTCTCTTGCTATATACAGCTGTGTTGATTTTGAATTGATATGCTGAACATAGTTATGAGTTCATATCATTTAGACAAGCAACAATTTGAAGCAAGGACAATAATACAGTTGACTAAATGCAAAATAAATTTATTGATATGTGAACCTTGGTGTGTTTGTGTCAGACTGACATGTGTATATAGAAAAGAGTCTGTATTTATCTACTTGTAGTGAGCTGGAGAATGTGGTGTTGCTGAAGTGGGTGAGCTGGAGAATCTGGTGTCACTGAAGTGGGTTGTTACCATTTTTTGACCTGGTCGTTGGTGTGTGTGTATATTGGCAAGGGTGTTCATGTCATCTCAGATGTCCATTTCCTTTGACTGGCAGGATGAAAATCTTCCTCGGTCGTTTTTGGCAGACTATTATGTAGCATGCAGACATTGTTGAGAGCAAAACTTCAAACTTACTTGGCAATTTGAATTAAATATTTGTGTCAAGGAAAATGTGTGGTGGTTTAAGGAGAACGAAAAACGTATTTTTCAACCAATCATTTTTTAGTCCGTTACAGATATAGCAGAACCAATATCAATCAATGCTTGCATCTCAATCGCTTAATGTTGCATGTTACTTTAGTCTCTGAAACAATTTCCTAAATCTTTGCATTCTTTCATTTTATACTCAGTTGAAGTATGTCTATCATAATCACTCTCTCTCTATTCATGACTTGATTCTTCATCCTATAAGAGTTTTCCTTTCTTCTGTACTGTAATAAGCCTATCTTCTCCCTCTCTGTTTATATGGCAACTTCAGCCTTCCTTGAGAGTTCATTCCTCTCACTCTCACATTGCTTAGCAATTACTGTTGGAATTCTATTCAGGTGACAATATCTTTTAATATGGCTGTTTTTTTTGTTTTTTTTTAAGGCAAAATGCTTAATGATAGTGTCTAAATAGATGATCTCTGCTTCAACACATCCAACATCCCCATTGTTTTCTTTTATCTTGAGTGACATTTGTTTGGGCCATCTTTTTTCTTTGACTAGGGTTTCTTCCTGGGAATTTAAATATTTCATTCCGATACTAGGGTTAGTCTTCTTTTTGGAGTGGGTGTATTTTTCAATCCTCCTAATCTCTTCCTACATACATGCACTTTCTTCCTTGGTGCCCAATCCTGATTTGTGGGTTATTCCTTCACTTATGGACTTTTCTGCCACATATAAAACCGATTATATCCCTTCTAAGGATAAATGTTTGATGTTAGCCATTTCCTTTTCCCAGTCCTCATATATGTCATGCCAACTTCCTTGGACTTGTGGAATCATGCCAGGGATGTTTGTTTATTGAATCTTACTAAATCTAACTTAGTTTAATTTGATTTCAAACTTTTTCTGAGGCTCTTATTTTTTGAGTATTTTATGGGTTTATCTTTTTCCTATCAGACGCCAATCCAATTAACCACTTTTCCATATTTTTCTCCTAATATCTCTGCTCCTTTGTTTAGAATTACCAAGTCTCTTATTATTGCAAGTCACTAACCAGTTCTAATATGACTCAACCAGGGCTACTGCTCTTTTATGGATATAGTGTATGTTTTATTGGTTGAGAAGATTCACAGTCTTAACTGACTATAGCTCAAACCTTATCACTTGTGACCAATGTATGGATATAAATTTAATAATAAAAATACAAGTACATTATCAGGTGTTGAGGTTGTTAATAAATGTAATATACAGAGGATTACTGAAAAATTATTGAGCCAATCCCCTTGCCAAAATCTCAGGATAAAATATCAAATTTAAAAAGAAAATTGCTTCTTTCTTTTAGCTTTCCCTTCTATTTAGTGTTAATTTTATAAGTTTTTCTTTGAAATAAATACTGTTATCGCAGACATTGATTTATTTTTCCTTTATCATGAAACTGTTTTAAGAGTTGATAGTATAAATCATATTAATGAATTTTAATTAAAATTGAAATCTAGATAGGTTTATCCCTATCTAAAAATGCTACTTTTTTTCCTCACTCTTAGAAGATAAGAATAAAAATGTTTCAGTACAATGCTCTCCCATTGAGCTTTATCAACAAGATTTTTTGTATTCAAATGCAGTTTATGTTGAAACATTGAAGATTCATGGAAAACAACTAACTTTTATCATGTTTTTTTTTTTATTCTCATTGTAATCCATGGTAATCTGTGTTTTTGTTGTTGTTATTATTATTGCTGCTGTCAGAGTAAGAAAAATAAATTAAGCTGAGAACATGGTGACTTAAAACAATTTTTAAAAAGCAAATAAAATTTTTTTGAATTGAAAATTGTTGGAACATTTACTCTTAGGTGCTTAGTATTAAGGAGAGGGAATCTTAATTGAAGGGTCAGATTTTTTCTCAATATGCAATAAATGGAATGTCTTCATAAAAGATCATTTAAAGTCAAAAATGTAGAATTTAGTTTTGGGGACATCATCCCCAGGACTCCTTGCACATTCTGATAAGATAATAGCACACAAAGAAACTGTGGCACAAATGAATTATTATGTGAAAAGATTTGCATAATTTAAATAAAATAAATTAAATATTGACTTGTATGACATAGATAAAAATTGGATCTACATTAATGCACCATTATCTTAACAGAAGATGCAAGAAATCCCATGAACAAAGTTGCTGTCAAATCTTTCTTTGAAATTTGTTTATACAACTTATTCAAACAATCATAAAATCTTAAAAATAGAGTTTAAAAGTATATATTAATATATGCAAATATATTAAATGAAAATGAAGGAAAAGTAAGAATGACCAAAATATTATCCCTCATAAACTGGTGAATCAAAAAATATAGCAAAAATGCTCTTTGTTGACAAAAAGTATAAATATATTCATAACACAAAAAACAAAACAAAAAAAAAACAACAGTGTACAAAAGAAAAATGCTACAAGAGAATAAGTGATAGTTATTCCATGCCAAATCAACAAGTGTCTAACCATCACCAACACAAATTTTGGTCAAATTTGGTACACTTATAGAGTTTCATGATAGAAATTGAATAGTACATATTTTACATCTCTAGGTCACAGGGTTTCTAATATATGACACAAAAAATCGAATAAAAACTGAGTCTAACCCTGAACTAGCACAGCCAGAAAATGTAAAACTGCACTCTCCTTTTCATGTGTAAACCATAATGCTGGATGCAATACATTCAATAATTCATGGAAAACCACAGACCACTCCTCAATGTCAAATACACAATAAGTGACATCCACAGATGTATAATAAAACTGAGGATTTTCATTATCAGCAAGCAAATTCTGCTCATAAAATCCAACAAATATGTAGTGTAAAAATGGAATATAGACACTGACAACTGTGTGAAGGGAAGTAAATTTTTATTTCACCACGTGCGAACCACTCGCTGCCATAATTCAAAACAAAACTGTCCTTTCCCTGTTTCCAGTGATTAAATTGTCTCCATCGTGAAGAGCAGCCAAGGGACACCACTCAGTGGAGTTAACAATTCTTCCCCTTTTTTCTTATCTTTTAGATGATCTCTGAAAAATAGAGAGGTAGAAAAAGAGAAAAAAAATATTGTATTAAATATATAGTTCTTTGGGCTCTGCCACAAACCCAAGTATTTTAAATGAAGGCACACCCTTCCTAGTTAAACAATCAGCAACTTGTTCATTTGTAGGTATCCAAGAGAACTCTGCTATTTCCTTTCTTTCCATCATTTCTCTCAAAATAGCCATCTCTATGCAAAGCCTCTTGTCTAAAATCTGTGTGGATGAAAGTACAGAGTCATAGAGACAGGAATTGTCCATTTTGCATTTTATCTTGATGTTCTCAGGTTCATCCTTCAACTGCAGTAATTCCAATAATAGCTTCCTTTAAAATAGACTGGCTTCTGACATGTCAACCATGGTTAGTGTTTCAGCAGCTAGTGTACTTTTGACCACTCTTCTAATGCGCTTAGATTGCCAGGCTATGGGCATATATAATCTTTTTGGTTGGTGATAACAACAAATATAACCTCCCTGAGATCCTCCGTCTGTCAGGTTAGTGAATGAAGTATCACTATAGACAACAATCTTTAGGTGATCAAGATTTCCTAAGTTGGGAATGTCTATCTGGGATTTTTTCTTATTTGCTTTTTTAGCTACTCAATTGGTATATGTTATATATTCTACATTGCTTTGTTTAAGAATAGAACTTAAAGCACTAACATCGTAGCTAAGATCAGGTCTGGTTTAGGTAGCCAGCCAGTTAAGTTGACTAATAGCTTGCCTGATTTCAGTAATTTCTGTTGTAGATATTGTGTCTTTTAGGTTCCTACCTGTTTCAACTGGAATATATTTTAATTTTTTTACATATTCGTTCTGTCCAAGTTTGATATTTTCACCATTCTTTTTTATGTCTAATCCTATGTATTGGAACTCCGCAATTTCTTTGGAGTTAACTGCAAATACCTGACGGATCCTGTCTATAACTTTTCTCTGAAAAATTTCTGAGCCTGCAAAGCAAAAATCGTCCACATGAGTAGCAATCATACTTTGCAGTTTGTTTCTGAAATGCCATGTGAATATGGCCTGATCATATTTGGAAGCTACTGCTCCTGAATTCATTAATTTCTCTTTTAGTGTTAGGTACCAAGACCTAGAGGCATTATTCAGACCATATACACATTTGGAGAGTTTCCAAATATATCCTTTGGGTACATTGGCTTCTTTGAGAAAATCCAAATAAACCAGTCAATCCAACTCCTTGCTTTGCAGAAATGCTGTTTTTGTATCCATAGATTTACACACCCAATGGTTAGTTGCCATTATTGCTATTGCTAATGCTATGCGTAAACCTTCCTTGGAACATGTGGGAGAATCGTTCCTTAGGTTGTTAGCATCTTTATCCTGAAAGCTTCTGGCAACAAGTTTGATCTTGTATGTTTGTTTGCCATCAGAATTTTTATGTGTGTAAATCCATCTGATGGAAATTTTTGGTTGACCATGATCCGGTACTTGGATGTAGACTTTATTTTTAACCCAGTTCTGGAGTTCCCTACTTCTTGCTTCCTCTAATTCCAGGTTATCATTGGCAGAGGTGATCATGACATTTTCCTCATCACAAGAATTGTGCTCGTGTTTGGTTTCTTCAGCCTCACTGGTTTGCCACTCAGATACCCCATGTTCAAAGTCCAGCCAGAAAGGTTCACCCTGTTCCATAACTACATTCATCAAATGTTTGTTTTTGCCAGTTGGCTTTTCCTGTCCTACTTATGATATTTAATTTTCTCCATCAGTGTCTGTGTCATTGGCAAGCTTGCATTTGATTATTTGTCCAGGTTTTGGAAGCTTAACTTTCTTGGTGTTGATGTCCTGCTTATTTGTTATATCTCTTGTTTCCATGGTCTGATGTTGCTCCATATTGTTGTCTAGGACTTCAAAATCTTCTTCTAAATTATTCTCTTCAAAATTTGGTATTTTTGGAGATTCTTCAGGCCTTTCTTGTAGGGTACTGGAAACCTTGCTGCTACACTCATTGGGATTTTGATAAGTTTCAGGGTAGCGCACTAAACAAGATGGATGTAGCCTTACATAGGTGCCACCATGCTTGACAAGCACCTGCTTATGTTCCCATTCTATGACAGTTCCAGGACCAAGCCATCTATCACACAGATTCCTTTTGTAGAGAACAGCATCTCCATTTTTGTATGACTGCACTATGCTTGTTCTAACTTGGTGAAGTGCACGTCTTAGTTTCTCTGAGGATTCACCAATGAAATGTTTCCTGGTAGTATGCATAGCGTTCAGATTATTTGCAACAATGTCGCTGGTAGAAACACCTTTTAGTGCAGGGAGCTTGTCATTTAGAAAACCTGGTAGGTTGGGATTTCTGCCAAAAACTAGTTGATTAGGACTGTATCCATGGATACTGTGAAGCATATTTTTGGCACTTACAAACCATGCAAGAGCCACCTCAAAACTACAATTCGTTTCTTCTATGGTTTTCTTTACCATTTCTCCCAATATCCCAATATTTCATTTAGTTGTTCCATGGGCTTTCAGCAGCAGTGGTATGAACGACAATGTTTAGATTTTATGCCATGTCCCTAAACAACTGGTTATTGAACTTTCTGTCATTGTCAGTGAGAATAAATCCTGGAGTTCCAAAATACGCAATCCAGTTCTTGAAGATAGCACTAATGATATCTGAACTTTTCTTGCTTGGAATTCTAACTCCAACACCGTATCTGGTACCATGGTCAATAAAGTGCAGTACCTTGTTTCCATTAATTTCTTTAATATCCATGGCAATGCTCTCATTGAAATAGATTCCCAGTGAAAACCCAACAATGGGTCTGGGTTCAACCCTTTTGTACCTCATGCAAATTTCACAAGAATTAGGGAGTTTTTTAAGAATTTTAATAAATTCAGAATCTTTCATTCCAGTATTCCTAACTAAGTCACATAGCTTTTTACTGCTAGGGTGACTGAATTGTCTGTGGAGTTTAGTAGCAAATTTAATTTTTTCTAGTCTATTTTTACTTGCAATCTCTTTAGTAAACAAAATTTGTTTGAACTTACCTCGGTCTGGTAATGGGAATGTGATAGTGACCAGATGAGATACATTGCAGTGGGATCTTTTTTTCCAAACATGGTGACACTGTTGTTCTCAAAATTAAGACTTGTCCTGGCTCTTTTCATGGACTTTTTACTTAACAACAGTGGTATGTCATCCTCTACAACATCAGTGATGTTACTGACCTCAATGCCGGCAATAACACACAGTGGAGTGGCTGTGTGGGTAGAGTTAAATGTGTTTCCGTCCCCAAACTTGTAATTCCTTACTCCGTCTTGAACTTTTATTGCTTGTTTTTGTTTTTTTGGTACGGTTTCCAGAAAACACTCATACCATTTAGTTCCACAAACAGTTCCAGATGCACCACTATCCAAGACAGCCAAGTTGAGTGTCTCTCCTAAGAACATGTTAGCACCGCCTCTCCAATATTGCTTTTGCTGGTTCATTAGCACGAGTGTTAGACACTAGTAAATGACCTCCTTTTTAGCTGTCTGCCTCAACATAAGGGCAGTCACAGGCTCAGTGAAATTTACAACCACATCTGAAACATGAAGTGTTGTCGCTTTCAGATTGTGGGTTTGAAGTTTTTTTTTGTGTAGCATGTTGAGTTTCTGTTGCAGCCTCTTCCGCCATTACTCCGACCATTAAAACAGGAATTCTTATCCCTGTGGTCTTGTCCATGACTACTATAGTAAGTCTCCTCAGTTTTGTTTTGGTTGTCCATGCTGAAAACAATGTCCAATTCGCTCTTTACCACGACTGGAGGAATTTTTGGTGATGAAGTGTGGCAGTAATCTTCGTGTAGTATTTTTTTAATTGTTTGGACATTTCACTAAGTGTGAGTTCTCGAACGGTAGCTTTTATTAGCTGTTCATTTTCCAGGATGAGATTGGCACTTTTCAATGCTCTGTACGTGAGCACAGGCTCAGGCAGAATTATTTTGTGCTCTTTTAATTTGGTGATGTGTTGCTCAAAATCTATGAGAAAATCGTCTATTGACGTGTTGCTCTGCCTTTGGAGACATTCAAAAGTATCGTACGCTTTAAATGCTGCTTGGTTGGCATCTTCTAAGAAGAGGGTATCAAGTTTTTGGTATAAGTTTTCCATGCCATCTTCAGCATTGAGTATGTCGATGTCCAATTCCAATAATGCTTCTCTGGCTTTACCTTTCAAGGCCAGTAGCCTGTTTGTGTGCTTCTAAACTGGTGGCAAGTTCCCATATCCACATTTCTTTTTTCCAGGAATTATATTTGTCTGTGTTTAAGGCAGGTGGGGTAATATATCAAGAAGCCATTTTTTTTTTCTTTACGCTCTGCTACCAATGTAAAAATGGAATATAGACACCGACAACTGTGTGAAGGGAAGTTAATTTTTATTTCACCACATGCGAACCACTCACCACCATAATTCAAAACAAAATTTTCCTCTCCCCATTTCCGATGATTGAATTGTCTCCATTGTGAAGAGCGGCCAAGGGACACCACTCAGTGGAGTTAACATGTAGGTCATAGGAGAACCTAAAAGACTACCTATAGCAATCTTGTCTAGTTATCTGTATTTTTTTTTTTTTTTTTAATCGTATCATTCCGAGCAAGGCGGTAATGCCACTGATGTGCAGGGGGCTATGTAATAGTGAAAAGATCGGAAAAGAGAAAGCCGGAAACCACATCCTAAACAGGGAACAAGGGATGAGCCTCTTAAACTGTTCAATATACATGGGTGGAGTGTGAACCGGGCAATAGATAGATCTATCTACTCCAATTGAGAAAAAAAAAACAAAGTGAGAAGATTGGAAAAGAGAAAGCCGGAAACCATATCCTAAACAAGGAACAAGGGATGAGCCTTTTAACCTGTTCAATAGACATGGGTGGAGTGCGAACTGGGCGATAAATAGATCTATCTACTCCAATTTAAAAAAAAAACAACAAAAAAAAAAACAAAGTGAGAAGTTAACTAAGTTTTAACTTAATTATCCTCCAGTAAATAAATTTCTTTGAAAAAATACAAGACAAAAAAGCACTCGTTCAAATAACTATGAAACTTTTAAAATTAGCCACAACAAAAAATTAAAATGAAATCAAAGCAAAATCATGACTTACTATTAAAGTTGTTCCCAACCCCCCAAAAACACGTGCTTAAACCAGTTGATAGAAGAATTATTTTATCTTTTTGGATGCTAAGTGCTGTGTATGCGGGGTGGGGTGGGAGTCAACTAACTGTACAATGGCCGAGCAAAGAAGACGACCAGGGAATTTAACAGAGGAATTTTAAAACAAAACAAAAAAAAAATTATCCTCCAGTAAATAAATTTCTTTGAAAAAAATACAAGACAAAAAAGCACTCGTTCAAATAACTATGAAACCTTTGCCACAACAAAAAATTAAAATGAAATCAAAGCAAAATCATGACTTACTATTAAAGTTGTTCCCAACCCCCCCCCAAAAAAAACGCGTGCTTAAACCAGTATATCATGTAGTAAAAAAGTTAAATTCTACAAAGTGACAAACTCCATGAACTGAATGAAAACTGTCTAAAATTGGGAGGGGGATAAATGACTCTGAAAGAAAGGATTTCCATAATTTTCCTTAATAGAAAACACAAGAAAATATTGCTGATATCAAAAGAATATATATAAATTTATTATTGAAGTTAAAAGGACAGTCTTGAATAAAAATAACAATAAGAAGTTTAATGAAGGTTGGTAATGATGAGGAAACAGGTAATTTTAACAAAACAAGATAAGGAATTTATTTATTAATTTACATGCTTGAAATAGTGTCAGTAGCTCATTTCAGGAAAATAAATCAAAGTTCTTAATCTTCTTATAATTTTGACATATTGTCATGAAGAGGAAATGTTCATACAACAGATTAAATGAACTAATGCAATATGAGTTAGGGGAGACAACTCTCCCCTAATGATTCATTGACAGAACAACAACATGGCTGCTGGACCATACACTGTGTGCAGACAGTAATTTGTTATCCAACCCAATCCTGCTGTATCCTGTTTTTGCCCATTTAAGAAACATAAATGCTCTGTTTACTGCCAAATTGGACATAAAGAAAATTTTTGTAAGGCAAACTTAAAAAAAAAAGCTGAAAGTGTAATCCACAAGAAATTTATTAAAAAACGAAAAAAAAGCCGATGCAAACAAATTTGGTGTTTGCAACATTTAAAGCAGACTATATAAGCAACAGAAAATATATTGTTGTTTCAGTGAACAACAAACTAGTTAGTTTCCAGTTTGAAACAGTATCAGATATTATGTTAATATCCCAGTCATCTTGGAAATTACTTGGAGAGACATGTTTGTCTGCAACAGTTTACATAGCGAGAAGCGCTCTGGGGACCAGATTTATTTAACTGGTGAGTTAACTTGTAATGTTACATTTTGAGCTACCACATTTTCAGGTGTATGCTATTTTGCTGAAAATTCTGAATTAAATTTAATTGCTCTTGACTGGATTGAACAGCTTAATCTTACGTCTGTTTCGGACATTGAAAAACATTTTATGGAAGAACTTAAAAATAAGTTCGGTGACATTTTTCAAGAGGGCCTTGGTTGCTATACTAAAAGTAAGGCAATTTTGAAATTAAAAGAGGACTCTAAACCAATTTTTAGACCAAAACGACCTGTGTCATATATCCTATGTGGTATGATTAAAAAGGAATTTCAACATCTTTAGCTAGCAGATGTAATAGAGCATACAAATTTTTCTCAATGAGCAGCTCCTATTGTAGGAGCAAAAAAAGCAAATGGAAAAGTCCAGCTATGTGCTAACTACTCAACTGGTTTAAATAATTCTTTGGTTGCACATCAATATCCTCTGCCAGTTCCAGAAGATCTTTTTACTAAATTAAATGGTGGAATTTTCTTTGTAAAAATTGATTTTTCTGATGCTTTTCTCCAACTGGAACTTGAAAAGGAGTCTAAGGAGCTCCTTGGAGTCAAACCAGCACCGACTATTTTCCAGCAAACAATGGACACCATGCTGAGCGGATTGACTGGAGTTGCAGCATTTATTGATGACATCATTGTTGCAGCTGTATCCATTAACTTTTGCAGCATTTATTTTGTTTTCAGCTGAATCCAACAATATGGATTCTGTGTTAAAGCTGAAAAGTATGAATTTTTCCTGGACAAAATCAAATAACTTGGTTTTATATTTGACAAAAATGGTAGAAAACCAGACCCCAAAAATACCTTGGCAATAAAAAATATGCTAGCACCAACAAATGTAAAAACATTACATTCTTTCCTTGGCTTGGTTAGCCACTACAGTGCTTTTTTGCCTGAACTTCATTGAGTTTGTGCACCTCTCAACAATCTTTCGAAAAAAGACATATGGGACTGGTCTGATGCAGGTCAGTCAGCTTTCACAAAGGTAAAGTCCTCAATTTCTTCAAGTCTTTTTCTGACACACTACCACCCAACCATGGATATTGTCATAATCTCAGATGCTTCTAATTATGGTGTTGGAGCTGTTGTTTTTCATATTTTTCCTGATGGTAGTCAAAAAGCAATTACTCATATATCTAGATCACTTACACCTGGAGAACACAGCTATAGCAAAATTGAAAATGAAGCCTTAGCAATAGTCTTGCCATTAAAAGATTTCATAAAATAATGTATGGGTGTCATTTTATTCTGATCACGAACCACAAGCCTCTTCTCAGTATTTTTGGATCAAAAAAAGGTATTTCTGTATATATGACAAACCGTCTTCAAAGATAGGTGCCTATACTATTGGACTATAACTTTATTATAAACTGATGCAAGAACTGATGCAATTGGTAATGCTGATGCACTATCTAGGTTTATGACGATACAAAATAAAGTACCAGAGGGCTCTGTCATTGCAGCAGTATCTCCTGAGCCAGGAATCACTTCAGTATTTGCATCTACTATAAGAGCAGTCACTTCTACAATTGGTCTGTGAAGCCACAGCTTCTGATCCAGTTCTACAAAATGCCCATGCGTGTATCACATATGGCAGTTAACTCACGGAAACACAAAATGGCCAAAAAGATTACTGGCGTCTCTGCAAAAGCGTGCTCAGCAGGAACAAGACTTCAATACCCCCACTAATCAATGAATTTGAAGTTCTCACCTCCCCAGCCGACAAGGCTGAATGCTTTGCCCATAAATTCTCAACCAATTCGACACTGGACTCGTTAGGAATACCTACACCAGACTTCCCACCCAGAACTAAGGCTTCAACTAAATAACGTCCTCATCTCACCCTCGCTGGTCGCCAAGATAATTGCGCAACTTGACCCACACAAAGTGAGCGGCGGTGACGGAATCCCAGTCATAGTACTGAAGAAATGTGCCCCAGAACTCTCCTCTGTCCTCTCTAAACTCTATAACCTCTGCCTATCTGCTTCCTGCTTTCCTGCCTGTTGGAAGTCCTCCTGCGTAGTACCTATATTTAAGAATTCAGGCGAACCCTCAGACCCCGCCAATTACCGTCCTATTAGTCTCCTTCCAATCTTTGGCAAAGTTTTCGAAGCCATTATCAACGCCGAGGTGATTCAGCACCTTATGACCAACGGGCTTCTCTCTGACAAACAGTATGGGTTTCGCTTTACCAGGTCTACTGCTGATATGCTAACGACCATTACCGAGTACATATACCAGGCACTCGACAAGAATGGTGAAGCCCGAACCGTTGCCTTGGATATCTCCAAAGCATTCGACAGGGTCTGGCATTCTGGCCTCTTGTGCAAACTGCGGAGCTATGGGATAACTGGACATCTGTTTGACCTCATCCAGTCCTTCCTCTCTAACCGCACATTAAAGGTGGTATTAAATGGGCATGCCTCCCAAAACTACCAGACGAACGTGGGCGTCCCTCAAGGTTCTATCCTAGGTCCCACGCTATTTCTGATCTACATTAATGATCTCCCCGACACCATTAGATCCCAAGTTGGCATGTATGCCGACGACACAACAATCTACTCCCGCATCGATCAGAAACCAGGTCTGGACGACAAAGTGAACCTCGCTGCCGCACTGGAAAGGGACCTCCAATCCGTAGTGACCTGGGGTAGGAAATGGTTGGTAAATTTCAATGCCTCCAAAACAAAGCTGTTATCAACTAACCACCATAGACAATCGCATCTACCTCCCATTAGCATGGGACAGGCTAGCCTCCCAGAGAGTAAAATACTACGCCTCCTTGGCCTTACACTCTCGCCGGACCTCAAATGGAATGACTATATTGAATCCATTGCCAAATCTGCTGCTATGAAAGTCGGCTCTCTGTGCAGGGCCCGGAAATTTTTCCCACCTGAAACTATTCTGCACATATACAAATCTACCATCCGCCCGTGTATTGAATATTGCTGCCATATCTGGTCGGGTGCCCCTGCTGCTCTCCTTGGGCTTCTTGACAAAATACAAAGGAGGATCTGTAATGTGGTTGATACTGACTTGGCAGACCGGCTGCAGCCGCTCTCACACCGGCGTGATGTAGCTTCCCTGTGCCTCTTCTACAAGTACTTTCATGGCTTCTGCTCTGATGAGCTTAGATCACTGGTGCCGCCCAAGCACGAATTTACACGAGATACTAGATTAGCAACTAGGTCCCACCCTTTTACAGTTAAACAAATAAGATGTAACCGTAAATTCTACTCCAACAGCTTCTTTGCTCGCGCTTCCCGCCTGTGGAACTCCCTTCCACAAGTCTGCTTTCCCGACAGTTACAATCTCCAGGTGTTTAAATGTAGGGTCAATAGACACCTCCTATCACACTAACTCCCAACTATTCTCACAACACTCTCATCTACCCAACCCTCATTCTCGGTATCCTCACCCGCCTATCACCCACCCTCTGTTATTTCCTATATTTAACCAGCCTTTCTCCACTCTACGTAGCCCCCTGCACAGTAGTGGCAGTGACATGCCTTGCTCGGGGTGAAACGCTTATAAAAAAAAAAAAAAAAAAAAAAAAAAAGTATGCACAGACAAAAAAAATTCAACCTTTCTTTCAACGTTGAGCTTCATTGTCAGAAGTCAATGACTGTCTTCTTTTTGTTGAGCACATGATTGTCCCATCTTGATTACAGGACAGAATGATCAAGCAATTTCATTATTTTCATCAAGATATTAGCCATATGCAACCCTAGTACACAGCTATGCCTATTGGCCTAACATGGATAAGCGGTTGAAGGAATTGGCACACA
Organism: Ascarosepion bandense; assembly: GCA_037127315.1. Taxonomy (NCBI): domain Eukaryota; kingdom Metazoa; phylum Mollusca; class Cephalopoda; order Sepiida; family Sepiidae; genus Ascarosepion; species Ascarosepion bandense. The sequence continues at coordinate 427,586 of JBBBDQ010000139.1, read as the reverse complement.
CATGTTCCAACTGCCAACTGGCAGCAAAATCTCCCAGGAAGACTACACTAAGCTCCTGGCCTATTCCTAAATCACCCTGGTCATGTCTTTGCATTGATTTCGATGGACCTGTCAATGGACAGTGTTACTTTTACTTGTTGATGCTTACAGTAAATGCCTGGAAATATTTAAAATGAGTTGCATCACTGCAGATGAACACAATTCTAAAGTTGAAACAAATTTTCAGTCACTTTGGTATCCCACAGATATTAGTTTCTGATAATGGCACTGCATTCACTTCAGCTACATTTTCAAAATTCTGTGCACTTAATGGCATTCAACATATTAGAACACCACCTTTTCATCTACAGTCAAATGGCCAGGTGTAGCACTTAATAGATACTTTTAAGAGGACACTCATAAAAAACAAAGGGGACAGAACCACACCATAAATATTAGAAATATTTCTCAGTAGCTACAGTGTTATACCAAATCCCAATACACCTAATGGTAATTCACCAGCAGAAGCACTGATGAATTGTAAAGTTTGTTTACATATGGATATCATCTGTCCTACTCCAAAACATTCCCAGAAAAGGAACATGATGATGGAGAAACAATTTAGCCAACATCATGGAACAGTGAAATGCACATATATACCAGGACAATCTGTACTTGTTAAGGACTACCCCAATGGCATTCAATGATGCATTCTACGTTGTTCTGGAAATGTTAGATATGATGTAGATACAGAGCCTACAGCCTGGGTTCAATTATGATCTTCTCAAGCTATACCAAAGGATAATCCTAGGACTCCACCAAAATATGTACTTAGTAAATCGGTGAAAACCCTATCAAATGCAGATAAATTCCTGAATAAGTCATATGAACAAAAAGCTAAAAAGGGGAGGTGTTAGGGGAGGCAACTCTCCCTTAATGATTCACAAAAAAAAGGGTAACTTTGTGTAGACAGTAATTTGTTATCCAACCCAATCCTGCTATATCCTGGTCAGTGAGAATAAAAAGCGAATATTGTTATGTTTCAAAATGTATTTAACTGTGTTTGTTATATTTTGTTGTTCCTAATATTTGGGGTTACAACAATATGAAAACATGTTTAAGACAAAGGTAAGAGAGTTGATTGCTCACAGAAGGGATATATGGTTTGGGTACATGCAAATGTAAAAGAAGAGTTTGAAATACTTAATTTTTTTTTATTATTGAGAGAAAACTTTTTGAAGTACTGTGTGCTTGGTTAAAAGCTGATATAATTGATGAATGGTTTTACATTGGCATGAACTTGGTTGTGAGGAACTGAAACAAAATCCTTTACATGACTTCAGACACTCTTCTCTTGTTAATTTAATTGTGCTCCTCATTTTATATGAAAAAGAATTTTGTACGGGCTCACTATGTTCTTTTCTTCTTGGATCAACAGCCAATTTCATTGGTCCAAAAGCAATTTCACCTTAGCTCACAAATTTCTTTCCATCTTTTTCCTCAGCTCACTCAATTTTGAAGGGAGTAAGTAAAGGGCATTATTATTTCATACTCACTGCAGCAAAAAATAAATGAATATTTTATGCAATGAACTGAATAAATCTGAAAAACTGTTTGTAATATATTGCACTTGGCCCACCATAGATAAAATAAGTCTGAATGGGACATTGTTCTTGTGGGTCTCTGGTAAACAATATGACAAAGTTGAACAGAATTCAGCACATTTTTATTGCTAATTAGAAAATCCACTGAAACTCTTGGATAATAAGAATTTCAATCTGGTTGAAATACTTTTTTTTTTTTTTTTTTTTTTTTTTAATCATCTCACCCCAAGCAAGGCATTCCACTGCCACTATTGCGCATGGGGCTACATAGGGGAAGGTAAAGAGAAGGAGTGGATAGACATAGGGAATGTCAGGAGAAAGGTGATAGATGAGTAAGGATAGCGAGGATGAGTGTTGGGCAGATGGGAAGAGTGTTTGATAGAATGGGAGCAGGTTAGTGTGTTAGGAGGTGTCTATTGACCTTACATTTAAACTCCTGGAGATTGTAGCCGTCGGGGAAGCAATCGTTTGGAAGAGAATTCCACAGTCGGGAAGTGCGAGGAAAGAAACTGTTGGAGTAGAAGTTACGGCTGCATTTTATCGGTTTCACTGTAAAAGGGTGGGATCTAGTTGCTAATCTAGTATCTCGTGCAAATTCGTATTTAGGGGGCACCAGTGATCTAAGTTCATCGGAGCAGAAGCCGTGAAAGTATTTATAGAAGAGACACAGCGAAGCCACGTCTCGCCGGTGGGAGAGAGACTGCAGGCGGCCTGCCAAGTCGGTATCTATCACATTACAGACCCTCCTCTGAACCTTATTGAGAAGCCCGAGGAGAACAGCAGGGGCACCCGACCAGATATGGCAGCAGTATTCAATGCACGGGCGGATGGTAGATTTGTAAATGTGCAGGATAGATTTAGACGGAAAAAACTTCCGGGCCCTACACAGAGAACCGACTTTCATAGCAGCGGATTTAGCAATGGATTACTCATCAGTAATTCAATATGTAAAGGCATACTCATCAGTAATTCAAAACAAATTCTGTCAAAGAGACTTTTAACAAAACTTCCAAAAGGACTAGATCTCTTCCTTTAACTTGTCTATATGAACAGCTAAGTTTTGAATGTCATCACTAATAAAACCACATTCTATGAATATGATTTATCCTTGATCTAGAGGTGTGAAAACCAATAACAGTTTTAAAAATAATTTAGAGTTAGTTATAATTTTACTTTGAAATTTGAAAGGAATATTTAATTTTCTGACTAATCCTGGAGCATAATTGGTCTATATATACTTAAATAATGTGGCAGTTACAAAATTTTATTTTGACTTCCAAAACAGACTTATATATGTATACAAATATATTGACACAAAATGGGAGGAAGAGAAAAGGATAAGCAAAAACAAACAAATCATTGCTCACTGTAAACCCAAATTGGGAAAGGTAATAATCCGTCTCTTCTCTCCAGTTATGGGTTAAATAACAGGACAGATTGGGTTCTATAGCCTTGGCTGGCAACCAGTCTATTGCAGAAAGTAATGGTAACTTACTGCGGGATAATCTTCTTCCCAGTCAGTCATGTCTCTTTCAAGACATGATTGCCCATGCGTGTATCACATATGGCAGTTAACTCACGGAAACACAAATTGCACAGTCTGGAAAAGTACCTTATTTATTTGTACTTATCATGGATTGGTTAGATAGCACAAAATTTGCTGGTCAAGTCTCTGTGTGAAGCTTAGTAATTTTTTTTTACAATTCATGGATTATATTCATTATGATGTTCTGCTTTTCCTCATCTGTTTAGTTCAGTGATTTATGATTTTAAATGTCAGTGCTGAATATATTATCAGTTAAGATCTGTAGAAGGAAGTATGAACATTTGCATAATTTTGTTAATATTTCCAGTTTTACCTAATCAATAATGTAACTTGTACCTTGTCTTTTATCAGAGATCCATAGTAGTCAGATTTGGATAACCATATGAAAGTGCTTGACACATTTTATATTAAATCTAAGCAACCTTCTCTCTGTAAGCAGGAATGGTTGCTGGGTTTAAATGTAACCTGCAAGTGCATACAGTAACATAGCATGGTTATCTTGGGGTGGGGTTCAGAAATCTTTTGAAAAAATTGTTGCTGGCTGGGGCTGTAGAATACTCTTCTGCAGAGATAAAATTCCCAATGAGGCCACTTATTTGTTGTGGGAGGTGACACATGATGCCTGAGTTTCTGAGTGATATGCAATCCTTGACCTGAGTGGATGTGGCCATGCAAATTGTAATGCTCCATTTCAGCTTTTATTTAGTCCAAGGGGTGCAGTGAAAATGACCTGATCCAATCAATAGGCTGGTCATGCAAAACTGATTCTAAATGCACAGTCATCACCTTACACACTTAAAATACATGTGATATAGACAAACAGGAGTTACCTTTTTTTTAATGTTGATTGTCTCCCTTGAAAGAAGAACTCACCTTCACTTAGATACTATAAATAAGCAGTCTAGCCATACCTCCACATTCATACTCAATAAAGCTTAAGTTTTCACATGCCTCCAAGTTGTTATTACAATTTATTGAACATGACTCCAGAAATGGAACATCTTATTTGCCCACAAAAATTTGCCATTGACCCTGATTCTGATATTGCTGGCAAATGTTGGACATGCTGGCTGGTGATGTTTGAAAATCTACTTCAAACATAAAGAAACTCGAACTGCTGGCTAATTACATATCACATACTATTCACAAAATTATCTTGGACTGTTTGTTTTACGAAGAATTCTTGCAAGATGCATATCAAAAACCTACACGAGATATTCAACCATTACTTACTTGCTACTCAATGACAACAAAATGGAGAAACTCTGGAACACTATCTTAAAGAATTACAAGCTCTGAGCAAGGATTGCAACTTCCAGTCAATGACTACTGAAGAAATCTGAGATAAATGAATCATGGACATTATATTATAAAAGACTTCAGAATTCTCAGCTAAGACAGGCACTTTTAGAAGACTTTTTAGGTCACCTAATTTAAAAATGGCCTATGAACAGGCCTATATATTTAAAGTTGCTCAAAAACAATCTGTTTTTTATATACAGTCTGATACTATTGGTGCTACTTTGAACACACACTCTTTTTTTCCTGCTTCCTTTTATATGCCTACTTCCACAGATTCCACTTCTGTACCTTCTTTGCCAAATCAAAAAATCTCCTATCACCTGCAAACTCTGCAGAGAGAAGAGATAGATTATTACTTTTCCCCAAAGGTATCTATGCATAAGTGAACATAATGAATTCAACTGGAATTTAAACTCAGCTTTTTGATTTCTTGTTCCAAGTGTTCCATTACACTACAAATAGTTGTAATAAATGTTACTTTTGTGGACTTGGTCTATATTTCAACCTTCTTGTTCATCTCAAAATGCTAGATGTTACACATATGGAATGTTAGAACATTTTTCAAAGATCTGTTGAAAATCAAAATCAAAAAATTTAAATCATCAGCTGAAATGAAAATAAAAAAATTAGCTTTAAGTCTGGAAAGAAAGAAAATTTCATTCAATCATTAAAAAAAACAGAATTAGAAGAAGCCCTTAACAAAGCACATGATACAGCTGTCAGCCCAATAAGGTGCATTATAAATTTCTAAAACAATTACCAGAGCCATAAACTGCTTGCTACAAATTTATAATGATATATTCACGGGGCTTATTAACTGGCAAGAACATGCCGAAATTATCCTGAAGAAAAAAATGAAAATTCAAAAATATATAGTAATTTCAACTTTTTCAATATGCTATCTGCAAGTTGCTAAGTTCAGATTTTCTATTAATTTATTCTACTGTATCTGTTTTTCTCTTTTACTAAAATATACTAAATTGTTCGGTTGTCTAAAAGCTGTTTTGACTGTTCAAACTTAGTAAATTTTTTTTTTTTTTTCAATTGGAGTAGATAGATCTATCTATCGCCTGCTTCACACTCCACCCATGTCTATTGAACAGGTTAAGAGGCTCATCCCTTGTTCCCTGTTTAGGATGTGGTTTCCGGATTTTTCTTTTTCTTTTCCAATTGTTTCACTCTTACGTAGCCCCCTGCACATCAGTGGCGTTACTGCCTTGCTCGGGGTGATATGATTAAAAAAAAAAAATTGGTTAGTAATAACATCCTTAAAATATGAAAGCGATACCAAATCCAACTATAAAAAAACAAGCTCAACAAATTATCTACTCATTGCTTTTACCAATTGTGTGTGTAAAACCTTTCAAAGGATTATTAACAATAGATTGATATAATATTTAGTATTTACAGAATACCAATCATGTTTCAGAAATAAAAGAAGTTTGATTAATCATCTAGTTCATTTAAAAACCTTAATATGATAAGTGATTGTCAAAAAAGAAAATCTATTAGCATCTCTAAAAGAAGGTGAAGATGTCATCCATGCCAATGACAGAGCCAAGAAAGCAAAAATGACATTAGAACTGATCCTTTCAACAAACAAATATCTGTTATGGTGAAACACACCTATTCCTCGGATAATGGACTCTCCCTCCTATATTAATAAGAGTTAACATGAAGTTAACTCAAGAAGCTCTTGGGAAGTTCATAGGAGTTCTTAGAAGTTCTAGAGAGTTCTTTAGAGTTCTATTGGAGTTCAGTAGAACTACTAGGCAGTTGATATTAGTTGGCAGTTAGCTGACTACTAGGGAGTCAACTTTCAGTGGAAGATTACCAAGTTCCTAATCGATTAGCAACTGACATAGCACGATTATAACTTTCAGTGCAAAAACTACTCCACAGCAATATCATACACAGATTTGAATCAAACCATTAATAAATACATTTTGAGAAAGTGACAAGAAATGTGGATGCCTAATCAACAAGTCATTTAATATAATACCCAACAGCAGAGAATGGCCTTCAAGTTACAAGAAAGTGAGGAAAGAAGAGGTAGCTCTTGCTAGACTCCACATTGGATGCACCTTTCTTACTCATACATACTAAAAAATGAGAAATACCCAATGGGTATGTCATGTCTGGAACGATATATGGCAAGGCATACACTGACAAAATGTGTTGACTTCAAAATACTATAAAAATATTACAAAACAACTAAACAAGAAGAGCTTTTTAACAATGGAAAACCAAGTAGCATTTTAAAATCTTTAAAAGATTGGAATATAAAAAACAATATAATTTTGAGATTTATGCACACAAAATGTTTAGAAATTTATATGGACATAGAAAAATTGAAACTTTACCTTATTTATCAAACATTTAAAAAAAACATTGAACGTTTTCTATAAAAAATAAAAATAAAATTTTAAAATTTAAGATTGTTATTTTTTATTAATGTCAGAAATGTTTTATGCAATTTTTAACATGTTTCAACAAACATGCCATAAGACAAATCAATGAAATCAAAGAAATAAAATATCAATCCCTTCTTTGATTAGGTATCATAGAGTAACTCCTTAAGATCATTTTTGCCATGAATCAATTTATGAATAATTATGAGATTGACACTAGCACACTTGTTTCTCTCACACTTATTAACAACAGAGCATCTCTGGAAATTTTGTAGTGCATCTTCAAATCATTTCCAGTAGGACACAAGGTAATTAATATATTTTAAAATAATGCTGAAAAAAGTAATCATATTATATTTGTAAAGAGCTGCTTATCCATATGTGACAGAGAGAGAGTCAAACACATACACACATTTAAAAGGTTCAAAGTTCTTAGCATCTGAAAAAGGTTGAAATGGCCGAAACATCATGTTATTCGTTTCTTTCTTTTTTTTAATTTCTATTAAGTATTTTTCTAAACAAAAATTTCTACTTCCAGTAACGTGGCAATGTTAAATTAAATTTGGACTGAATTGAACATTGAAATAAATCAGCGTAATTGTTTACCAGTATTGAAATCTGATCCAGCGCAAGTTGAGTACTATTTAATTTGGGTCATGAGAAAACAATGGAAATGAACGAAATAATAAATTTTGATAAAAAGGATTTTGGAGTAGATTGAACATCGAAATGTATTTTGATTTACTAATGGTGAAATCTGATCTAGTGTAAGTTGATTGCTGTTTAATTTTGGTCATCGGAGAATGGCGGGAATGAATGAAAATGATTTTTTGCAAGTGAAATTGAAATAAGTGAGAGGACCTTTGCAGGTCACATGATTTTTGGCTGTAGCAACAGACACTCATGTCAAACATGTGGATGACTCAAAGGTTTCCTATATAAGGGCGTCGTAATGCTGAAAAAAGAAAGAAGGAAAGAGTTGGTTCACAACCGTGGAAGCGTACGGTTGTGTGTCATTGGGTCTTCCTGATGAGGAGAGTACTGACAAGAGAGACCAGAACCGTATGAGCCTACGGTTGAGTCACCCCCACTGGAGTAAGGTTGCTGACAATTCAGACAATTCTATAGCAGTTTTGTCTTCTTGGCTTTGTTGACTGAGTTATCGAGATTCGTACAGGCTCTATCTTTTGGTTCGGATTGAAATTCTTGATGCATGACAACCAACAGACCAGACTAGCTGATTCAACGAGCCGTTTTCGTCACATTTTGCCTTGTTCTCCCTCGATCGCTTGTTCTGCCTCATCATGTCTACTTAACTCCAGCATGCAGACAGCTTATATAGAGTGAGGTGGACTAAACAATTTTTAGCCACTGCCCCCAAATTTTAATATGCAAATTGCCTTGACCACCATGCATGTTGCCTAATCTCCAAATCTCTGCGGGAGACTATTTCTCAAGTGGTACTAAAAATGAATTTGGAGTTCCTGCTGGTTTTTCCGCAGACATCTTCCACTTGAGTCTTGCCAAAACCACTTATCTTGTCTGAGGACTTGGCTGGATTTGGTCTTTCAGACCACCCAAGAAATCCGATTCGCCATTTATCATACTTTTTACTTAATCACCATTTATCATAAACTTTACTTAATGAACCTGTCCATTAATCACTCTGGAATTATTACACTTAATTAACTAATAACTCAACCCCAGAAATAATTATAAAAACCTTATTTCTGGCATTACTCCAGAACCCCTTCTACCCAACTAATTAGTACCTTCATCTCAATCCTTTAGAACTGTTAATTAATAAATCAACCTTGGGTGGGGTGGTGTGGGGTTCTCTCTCTGTCACAATTCAACCACCTACCTGAAGGCGTCTTTGTATGAAAAAGGAGAGTAAAATATATTTTACTTGCATTTGGTCATATTCTTCAGATGGAGGCTTTGTTGCAGATTGTAATTGTTGTTGCTGGCGGTGATGATGGGAGGACAAGGAAGAGGAAGAAGATTATGAAATAATTTTGTGAAACTGATGTTTTGTGAAGAAGTCGGATTGAGGGTTCCCGACAACAAGATTTATGATTTTAAAATTTTAAGCATCGCCCTGAATTTGTTGAAGGACTATGACAAATAACATTGTTATAGCGGTCACATTGAAAACCGCTGCGTATATGAAGCTTAATGTCACTAGCCTGACAACATCGGAAATGCATCATCCGTCATTTGTATCAACATCTTTGCAAGATATCGTGGTCTCAGAGTTTTATTTGAGAAGAATTGACTCCATCAAAAGAGTCTGGAGAACATTGTTGAAAATAGTTATATATATCTTCTAAGACGATTTAACAACAAGTTCACCATACACAGACTCTCTCTCTGTTTAGACTCCAGTGTGTGAGTTGTTATGCTAAAAAACCTTTTATTTATGTAACCATTTTCTTTTCTATTCTTTTCTTGTATATAAAAGACATTAACAGTGCAACCATTGAACAGTTGTTTGTTTGGCTTTCTATGGACATTATCATTATTTTTTCTTTCTATTTCTTTTTGCTGTATTCTAAACGTTTAACACTGACTACCCCAGCCGTGTCTACATCTTCAGTCGACCGTGAACGAATAACACTTCTGCTTTCCTGACCTAATAATCACAAGGTGGGCAGAAAGCAGATTTAAACCAGTGAGCTGGTTGACTGACATATGGATGCTCAGGGACCTACGGTCAACCCCTTAAGTTTGATTAAGACCAAATAGACACCTCAACCCGAAGAGGAAGTTACTGGAGGTTGAGAAGCCAGAGTGGAAGAGTTAGGTCTGATGCACATTGACTGGAATAGGCTTGTGGAGTGGAAGTGCTAGATATACGGTCCTGCGAGCAGGATAACCACTCGGGGACGAAAAGGGTTAAATATATAGTGCTGTGATAACCAGTATTCGACCTGAGGGGTGAGAGTGTTAAACATAAAACTTTTGCTTATTTTTCTTCCTTATAATTAATTGAAACTGTTTTAATGCCAATAAGTTCTAAATATATATCTGAATCCAACAAGTGATTTTTAAGATGATTTTTTCTTTCTTTATTTTTTAGGTCTCTTTACAATGGAAACTGGAAATGTATCCCATAAATTCAATCTGGAAATAACTCCTCATGGCAAAACCTTTATGATTTGGGGCATCATCTACAGTTGGGAAAGCATTTGGCTTCTCTATGTATTTACAACACTTTTCCGAAAATCCAACCGAGGCCCACTATATGTCTATCCTCCAGTTACACCCAGCTTTTTGTTTATCCTTTACATTTTCAATTGTATCTTAAATTCTGTTTGGTTAATTCTTTTTGACAAGCAGCAATTATTTTATTGTGCCATAATTCTCTTCTTTATAGCCTTCAAACTTATTTTTGCTTTGATACTTGGTCATGTTAGGTTGGAGCATTTTACCCTCTTTATGTTCAAAGCCAAAATGAACAAAGACATCTGGTATAACCGATTGCTCATGCACAATAGTCTGGCAATGAATGCCACATGGGTGTGTCTTGCTTTTTGTTTGAATCTTGCTATAGTTCTTGTTTATGACTACAATGTTGCTCAGGATGTTGCCGGTAGTTTGGCTCTAACAATGATGTCAGCTGGAGCACTGTTTTATGTAGCCTTTGATTATAAACGTAAAAGCACACATTATACTGTCACACCATATGTGGTTCTCTGTTGGGCCAGTATTGGAATTATTGCCAAGAATTATGATTTGGAGTCTGCAAAGCGTAATTCACTTCTGTCTGTGTGTCTGCTTACTGGTTCTGGTGTAGTTCTGTTCTTTAAATTACTTTCAATTCTTATGCGTAAAGAGGTGAAAATTACCAAACAAAAATAACAATTTCAAATAAGAATATGAAGTTTCTTAGTATTTAAAAAAAATGATAAACTTTAATGATAAAATGTGAAGTGTGTAAAGATGATTTAAACTATGCTTAGTTTTTAAACTACAATAGTTTGAATAAAAAAGCCTACAATATTTTGTGGATTTGTTTTTAATTATTTTTTAAAAAAATGGCTATCAACTTTAAATATCTTATAAAAAAAATTCTGAAATGACTATTAGTCATTTTTTGCAGCCATGAAAATTAAATTATATAAAGAAATAAAAAATGCTTGTCTGCTTTACACATTTTCAGTCTTGACATTTGATGGCCACTGATCATTATGAGCGAAATATTAATATTGCATACTTAGCATAATATATAAAAGCACATGCACACATACAGTTTATGTACAACCCAAATCTATTGTACTAAAAACTAATTTTTTTTCTTAATAGAGCCAAATTCATTGGTATTAGAAAAGTTAATTGATAACGTTATGAATCATTCATTGAAACCACCTTTTATTGTTAAATTCTATTCTACTTTTTTCAAAATTTGAATACTTTACAATATTCAAATTGATTGAGCTATACAGATTTATTATGTTGTCCTTTGTTACATTAACATTTCAGATAGAAATGTTGATTTTCTGAGCTAGAATTTTTGCTACTAACTTTTTTAAATTTAAAATTCCATTTTGTGTTTGGAAATAAAAACTATTTAATATTACAAACTAGACAATATTATTTAAATAAATGTGTACTTATTTATTGAATAAATGTGCATCCCCAATTAAAAAAAAAAATGATTTTCTGTTATTTTAAGACAATGAAAATAGATTTTGAAAAATGTACTTGGTATCCCAAACTAAAGTTTTGTTTCTAATAGACAAGACATATAGAGCTTGAGAAAATATAAAAAATGGTACTTATTATTATTACTGCATTATTCAAAGTTTGTAAAAATTTTCCATTGCATTTTGAAAGACAATTTTAACAGTGTATAACTGAAGATACAGGCTTCAGGATAGTTAAGTCATTATAAATGTAATTAAATGTAATGTCGTATAAGTTGTCTAAAAGTAAAAGAAACATGAAATGAATAATTATTAGATCAGACCAGCTTAAACATTGGGAAAAATTGTATTCTAAAAATGTTATAGTAAAAATATGACCCAGAAGAGCATATTTGACTGAAGTTTCATTTCAACATTTAACTTTGTAACTTCCTGCTATGACTCATAGCATAATAGAGATCAAGCAAAGATTTTTTTTTCAGTAGTATATTCATTAAAATGTATTTACATGCAGAAGAGCAAATTGGCAGTAGGGCAAAAATGGGTCAATGATGCGGTAATGCAAATCTTTTTGTTTGCATGCTAAAATCCAAATCTTCAAAGGCAAGCTCTTCTTGGTGAGTATCTTTTTCAAGCATTCCAGCATCCTAACTCTTGATCCTTATAGAGAGATGCATTACTTTCTTCCAAGAATTCCCCACTAAATACACCTCTACATTCAGTGTCTAAGAGTAATGTCTAAATTATTGAACCAGCATTCTAAATTAGCATCATTTGCTTGAAATACAAGTAAAAGTCAACATACTGAACTATGCTATTTGCAAGATGACAGAAAGACATGTTTAGTCAAATGCATGTTTAGTGTTCAACTGTAACAAGAAGGGCATGAAGTCTCTCGTCTGAAATATCAGTCAGAATACTCTGTAGTGTCAGGTTAGAAGCACTGATAGAAACAACTATTGATCTCATCTATATAGAGTGTGATATTTGGTGACTATAAGATCTTTTCTATTACAAGTATTTTAGAAAGGAAACGTGATTCATTACTAATATTAGATGATGTAGATTATATGGGGTGGTCATACCAAAAATGTTTGAGACAGAAATGCCAGCTTCTTGCAGGCCTTTTGTAGCCATCCTACAATTCTCATTAAAGCAGTTGAAGAGATGGTCTCTGGTTATTGTAACCTCCTATTTTTTTTTCATTTTATATATTTCAAATTGCCTCTTGATCTATGGAGTTCTTCAACTTAGCACACTTTCTCTTCAAGAAACATTTTATTTTTGCAATGACATTTTGTCAGCTTCCAGTTTTAGCATTTTATCCTTTAATGACCTGACTTGTTGTTTAGGGTCACTATTCATACTCAACACCTTGTAATTTTTTTTCAAATTTATAATTCTTTTTGTACAGTTGACTCTTAGTCAGATGTTTTTAACTTGCCGCTAACTCAGCAAGTTTGTAAATTGAACATATTCAGCTTGCAGAAATGTTATTTCTTAAAAAGCAGTTTTTTTTATTGCTTTGTTACTGTTTGAAATTTAATTGACAGTTTTTAAGTTATTGCTGAAGTACTCTTAATTTATTTTTAAAGAAGCAAATGTGTGTTGAATAGATTTTTGGCTTGAGTATACTGCAGTAGTGGTGAAATTAATTGCTTTGTCCTAAGAAGGATGATTTGAAGGGTTGCCTTGAGGAGATATACCAACATAGTATAAACAAAAATTGCTACAGTTTTGGAGGCTTTTGTCCTTAATTTTTGTTTAATTTTATGCATTTTTACAAGGTGTTGAGAATAAGTACTTTCTATGTAACTTGCAAATGGAATCTAATTTAACTAAATTGTCATCATACTGAACTTTATTTTTTTCTTTATTAGGTTGAAAGCTGAGGCTGAAGAATTGTCTTCGTGGTCAAGACAATGTTGCTGGGAACTCTTAAACTATCTTAGATGTTGAATTTTGGTAATGTAATTCCAATGGCAGTGATTTCATCAGCTATAAAGCATGGAAAGAATCTAAAATGACTCAAGTCATTTCTTCTGTTAAAGCTAAAATCTTCTTGTTACTGTTTGCTGCACTTGATTGTTCTTTCTTGGTGCCTAGAAAGAGTTTGCAGAACCAATTAAAAATCTGCATGTAAAAATAGATAATTCATACCAGGCTATAGTGGTGGTGAACAAGTAACTTGCAGGTTTAGAGGGAGATAACTCATGACTTCCAATCGAGGCTTTATGCAAGGAATGAAGATCATTGTAATAAAGGGTTCGGTTTGAAATTCCTAGCACCTGAAGAAGGCCGGAGCATCATACAAATGGCAACGAAGATATTCGGACAATAGTCTGAATAATGTAAATACTACCTCATCTCAGAAATATAGACAAATACTAGATAATTTGTGTATTACAAAATAAGAGAAATAAGACTGACTAAATGAATTTCTTAACAGCAATGAGAAATTTTGTAAAACATTTTTTTATTGCTTCCTAAACTTTTCCCTAATTTCTTTCATTTCCTGATGATCTTTAAAATTAAGAAAGCTGCGAGTTTGAATTCAAAACAGATGAGACCTCATCTTGTTGCCAAAAGAATCAAAGCCAATGCCAGAAATTCAATTGGATTCTGGGCAAATGCTTTACTGCCAAACCATAAATAATGAGTTTAATTAAAATTTACTTTTGAGAAATTTCACTACGAAATTTTCAGCTATGAATATGCGTAAAAAAAAGGGTGCCCATCATTGAAATAGTGACATAATCTAAAGAGATATGAAATAAAAACTACTTATAATACCTGAGAAAGAAATATATAAATTTTGTTTACATAATAATTTTATTAAATTAGCATTGAAAATAAATGAGTATCAGCAGTTGGATTTGAAGAAAGTTTCACTATTTTGACAAGATTTCATTGTGTAAACTAGGGCAGTTTGGGATACCTAATAATAATTAAGTAAAACAAAATTTGGTAATTTTGATAATATTTTTGTCTTAAATCATTTTTAAAACATGAACAGAAGTAAGTTTTACTGTCCTGTTTATACATGAAAATCATAGACTAATGGAATAAAGGCTGTTGGAAGCTAGTGGATAGAATTTTGTTTATTAAATATTAACTTTTTATCAGTATATTTTTTAGAGTTGCATTTATATTTTTTGTCTGTTCTATTTTTCATTCTTTTTCTTACATATGCAGTGGAACTTCTGTTATCCAACCAATAATTTACTGAATTTTCAATTATCTGGACAAAATTTCATGGGTTCATGAATATTTAGTTTTATGACTTATTCTGTTACAACTGATTGAAGTTATTGCTGTTTCCATGTTTTTGAAGAAAATGTGTTTGTCCACTTGATGTCAGTGGGTCACTTTAAACAATGTTGAAATAATCTTACGAACACATGCATACACATATAAACTGACACACACAAAGAATCGATCAGCACCTTGGGAACTTTAGTTAGAAGAGCTTATCTTCAATGAACTGTACCCATATGTATTTTTTATAATTGTCATGATTTCTTGAATTTTCAGGGCCTATATTTTTGCTAAACAGATAATGTGATTTTATTTTTAAAATAAAATGAATTTCAAAAGAATATCTTTTGTTGTTATTGAAGAATAACTTTAAACCTGCTTTTGTATGTGTTTAGTGTGGCTTCCTTCTGAACTATCAATTATCTTAACTAAATACTATCTGCCCATCATTTCACAGTAAATATTTTCTTTAGGTTTTAATATAAAGTGTTTTTTTTATATTGTACAAATAGATGAAAGTATTTTTTTCTGTTTGTGTTACTAACAAGGATGTTGAAAATTTCTTATATTTGACCAATTTTATTCTACAATATTCACTTTTATGTGGAAAGGCAGAAAGTGAGCAAGACTGAATAAAGTGTATTGATGCACTTTCTCTTTTTGGTTTAATGAATTATATAATTTGTCATTTTCAACTGATTTCAAAACATTGAATTTAAGATAAATTGATAGGTCATGGATTTTTGTATATAAACTTATATAAGTTTATCAGTTATTTTAATTGTATACAATAAAAGAATTTTATAGAACTGTGTTCTTTGTTTTAACAAAAGCGTATGAATTTAACAATATTGGAGTCTGCAAACATTTCCAAAATATCTTTAAAAGATTAGCTTATATAATCAAAATATTTTCCTTGAATTTTTGTGATCCTATGCCAATGTTCAGAAATTTTGAATTTCATATTGTTAAAATGACTATCTGATACAATGAATTTGTTAATGAAATTTTGAACATTGACAACATCTGTACATTTTGCATTAGATGAAGAATACTACATTCATAAACAGAAATGATAATCTGATAGTGCCAAATGTAATGAATAGAATGTATAAAGAAGAATTTCTCATTCAAGTTGCATTGTTTTATTTTTTTATGAATAAATGTGTGGTCAAGCATTGTATGCATGGACATCATATTTTATAAAAGGCTTTTTTATTTTATTCTATAATATTGAGACTTTAAAGCTAATGATTAACATCCTTCAGTAACCAGACTGTAACAATTTGTACTAAAGTTTTTAAGTTGCACCATATTTTCCCCAAAAGTTAGATTTTTACTGAATAAAGAACACTCAAAACTAGTTTTCAAAAAATGTGCTTGGAATTTTTCCATAGACTTCATAGTAATTCTAATAAAATCACTGTAGTGACATAGGAAAAATGGATTTGCCCTATATTGCATAGAGTCAAGCAACTACTAATAAGTTACTTAGCACAGTGGTGGAACTTTTATGTCACAGACTAGAAGACAACACAACAATATGTCATTGCTGATAGGATCTCTAACACCCTTAGATGTGCCAGACTTTGTTGAAACCTGTATATGTTGATTTACTGCCCATGCACAGACCAAGAAGTTAAATTACTATTTTTGGCTTCAGCAGGGTATGAATCCACTAGAAAGATCTCAGTCATGGCTATCCCTGAAAATTGGAGAATTTGATCTTTTCATAGATTTTAGACTTTTTAAAAAGTAATTTGTGCCTGAAAAAGAAGTTGGTTATTGCATAGAGAAAAAGACTTTCTGGTAAGCCAACAAGAACTGAACAAAACAATCATACAGTTTGTATACAAACTATAAGAATCTTCCAGATTGTTTGAGTTTGACAAACTTGGTCTTGGTGAAATGAGTTCATATAATTGAGATTGAAAGTATGTGTAATGTTTTGTACAAACACAAAATTTTAGAACAGTTACAACTAAGATGTCCTTGGATGCATCTATAGAGATTTAATTGAAAAATTCAATACACCCAAGAGTAATGCTGAAGCATACAGCATATTGAATGGCCTTGTGTGCTGCAAGGACTGTAATAAAAAACCATGGATGGTACAAGAAAAAATGTTCAGTGTTAGAACAAGTATACTGGAATTGTGAAAATATATAATTTCTAGCCTGTATACAAATATAAAAGGAAAGTAGAATGAGCAGAAAAGTTAATAGCCCCTTAGGAAAATACAACTGTATTTGTGATACAAATACATAATGAGAAAAGTACTAGAGAGAAAATTAAATTAAATGGTAAGATGCTTCCTATACAAGTGAATACTGTGAGGAATCTCATCTTAATCCCAATAAATCTTTGGAAAGGAATGGACAATCCAAAATTGAAGAAAAATTGGCTGAAACGAAGACAGTTTGATGGCTCTTTTATTAAAATGTTAGGTTGATTTTAAGGAACTTTTGGGACCAACACATGCTTCAAAATTATTTCTAATGCAGTGATGAAATGTGAAAAGTCATGGATTCATGGGAATAGATATCTTGAGAGTGGATATTACCAAAGTAATCAACAACAGGAAGTTGGAAAGTACTGAGGTGGGGATGTGAAAAGGTACAAAGTAAGCATTCAATTAGTAGAAAGTAGTCACTCTTCTTACTTTGAGTCTACCTGACTGCCCATGATACTGCACTTTTAGTAGTTGCTAAAGAGAAAATGATTGTGGAGCAAGTAATTTTAGAATATGTCTCCTCACTGGAGGTAGTAACTGGGCCTCTCCCATTGTTTTACGAAAACTAGATGGAAATTTATGAATTTGTATGAATTAAAAGATAGGAATAAACCCCAAAATAGGCTCCAACTCACTCCCCATGCCAAATATTGAAACTTGTGTTTGCAAATTGTTAGGAATTAAATGTTCAGCCAAAATCGACTTCAAATTTTCCTATAACCAGATAAAAATTGAAGAATTTAATTTTCTTACTCAGATGGAAGCATATGACAATATACGTATTGGTGCTACCAGTAGTGAAAAGCTAAAACAGAAAATGGATTATCTTATAAAAATGGATAAATGTGTTAATTTGTGATGCAATAACACATGTGGCATATGAGATTTCCAAAGACAGAATTTCAGCAGACAGAAGTTTGATAAAGAAAATAGCAGAGGTATTTACACCTACAAATAAAAAAGAATTGGAATCTTTTTTAGGATTAGCAGATTTTTATAGCAGATATTTGCCATAGTATAGTGAAAGGATAGAACTGTTTGCAGACTTATGAAAAAAGAACAGTAAATTTAAAGAAACTCAATGGCAGAAAATTCTGAAAATTAAAAAGAAAACTCATAAAATACCCCTTGTAAAAAGTTTTGACTAAAAAGGAAGTAACTTTAACTACAGACACAAGCAAGCATGCCTTATCAGCAATTTTGTCTTTGTGTAACCCTATTACCACATGGCTGATATTAATTTTTTGTTGATTTTAAAGATAAGAGGAGATTTCTCTAAAATTAAAAAAATACAATTACTTTTGTTGAGAAACAAAATGAATTGATTCATTGGGTGGATAGAATGATGCTTGGTAAATTGGCTTTGTGCCAAACACAATTGAAGTAACCGCAATTTAAATATCAGAAGATTGAAGGTTTGATGTTGAAATGTGGAAGGATAAAATATTTTGTTTGCATATTAAAGTAAAGATTTATTAACAGAATAACAAAATTGTAAGAAGAAAAATATAAGTGAAATTTTGTTAACTGAACACTATAGCATATTTGTGAGAAGAAAATGTTCATATAGAAAATGCATGTAGTTTTGTAGTTAAAATTGTTCAAAGAGAAATGTAAGTATTCAAAATGTCCTACATAAGTTTAGAGTTCATGGCTGATAGTTGATAATAGAATGTAAAGTCTTATGTTCCTCTCCCTTTTTTGGTAGGTTGGTGACAGGGTGAGAAAGAATGTGAAACAAAAAGAAATTGTGCTTAGAGTGTCCTGTTATTGTTGTTTTTTTTGACGGCGTGGAGTAAAAATGAAGAAAAGAAAATTGGAAGTAAAGGCGAGACGTGACCGAGTCAGCTTGAAGTTTCTTCCTTACATTGTGAGATGCTATTAGATACATTCAAGAGATGTCGTTTAAGTAGTGGATCTTGTCATGTAACCGGCTCCAGCAGGCATTTTCTTCTTTAGGTGTGAAAAAAAATTTGACTGATGTCATATATCAATTTTTGATTTCCTATCCAATCAGGGTCCAGAATTTTACTTTTTGCACTGATTTATGAAATTTGCCTTGGTTTGGTAAATATAGTAAATTGGTAATATAGTAAATTAGAAAAAGCAGGAAAAATGTTTACAAATAGAAAAAGGATCAGAATTTTAAAATGGAATAGGTGAATGAAAACATGCTTTTCTTTTCTTTGAGAAAAAGGATGAATATAATAAATTAAAAAAAAAGCAGAAATATGTTTATATATGGAATAGTTGAATGAAAACATGCAGAAATTAGTGAAAAAAAGATGAATATAGTAAATTAGAAAAAAGAAAAATATTCAAGAATAGAAAAAGGATTAAAATCGTAAAATAGTATAGGTGAAGGAAATCATGCAGAAATTGGTGAAAAAAGGATGAATATTTTAATTACAAAAAAGCAGAAAAAATGATCACAAATAGAAAAAGGGTCCAAAGTGTAAAATGGAATAGGTGAATGAAAACATGCAGAAATTGGTGAGAAAAGGGTGAAGATAGTAAAATAGAAAAAAGCAGAAAATACGTTCGCGAATAAAAAAAATAAGATCAGAATTTTAAAATAGGAAAGATGAATGAAACCATGCAGAAATTGTTGAGAAAAATGATGAATATAGTAAATTTGAAAATAGAAAAAATGTTCACGAATAGCAAAAGGATCAGAATTGTATAATGGAATACGTGAATGAAAACTTGCAGAAATTGTTGAGAAAAATGATGAATACAGTAAATTCGAAAAAAGCTGAAAATATGTTTGCGAATAGCAAAAGGATCAGAATTGTATAATGGAATAGGTGAATAAACAACATGAAGAAATTAGTGAGAATAAGGATGAAAAAAATGTTCATGAATAGGAAAAGTTTGAGTTTTGTTTAAGGGCATATCAATCTCTGTGGTTAATGCCAAAAAGGTAGGGTTTTAAGATATTTTTTTTAATGTTCAGTTATAGTGAGAAGGTTAATTTTGTCAGATTTTGTTGAAAAATTAAAAAAAAAATTTTCTTTTTTTTTTTCTACAAAAATATTTCATGGTAACAATCTTTTTTCTTCAAAAATGTATTGTTGGTAATATTTTTAATTCAAAAATATATATTTTTCTATAAAAGTCTATTTTTATACTTTCATAGAGTTTTGACGTCAGTTTGAAGGTAAAAATATTTACCCTTAGCTGGGACCCTAACAGCTGCTACCACCCCGGGTCAGGGTGGACATGGGAACAACAGCAATTAAGAAGTGGTTCCATGCTCCTCACAACCTCCCAGTCAGAGGCCTTGCTGCTGAATGCAGTTGTCATAGGAAAAGGCTCAGAATGGTAAAAACATCATGCAACCCCCATTTTGCTATTCATCCGCTCAGGCCAGTCATGTATGTTACATGCTGTATTTTCCCCTGTCTCTCCTTCCCTCTATCTGGTCTATTAGTATCAGGTTCTCTAAGCCCTCCTCCCTTATTGCGTGTCCTAGGAACTTTATCTGTTTCTTCCTGATGCTCATTATTAATTTCCTTTTTGTTTCTCTTCTTTTCCAAAATATCATCATTGCATCCGCAGCATCCTTCTGTAGAATCACATTTCAGTTGATTCAAGTTTTTCTTTCATTTTTGATGATATTGTTCAGCATTCACTGCCATATTGAAGAACTGACATCACATAGCAATCCAGTACTCTTTTCTTTGTTTATAGCGAAATTTTCCTGTCTCTTAATACTCTACTCATCTTCTGGAACACGTCCTTCGCCATGCCAATTTGCCTTTGGATCTGTGTCACACTTTCCGTCTTCTGCTAAAACGCTTCTCAGATATTTAAATTTTTGTACCTGCTTAATTTTAGTATCCCCTACCTGTATTTGGCAATTTGGGCTACTCTTTTTGCTGATGACCATGCATTCAGTTTTCTTGTTTATTTATAGTACTTTTTTGTCACTCTTCAGCTACATTCTGAAGGGGTCTTATAGTTTCCTTTCTGTGTTTGATATCAGCACTGTATCATCTGTGTACCTTACGTTGTTCAAGTTGTGGCCTCCGATGACAAATCCTGGCATAACATATAGGGTCCTCAGAATGGTCTCACTGTACAAGTTGAATAGATCCGGTGAAAATCCGGTAAAATGGAATAGATGTATGAAAACATGTAGAAATTAGTAAGAAATAGGATGAATATAGTAAATTAGAAAAAAAGCAGAAATAATGTTCAAAAACAGGAAAAGGACAGGAATTATAAAATATATTATGTAAAAAAAAATTATGCAGAAATGTGTGTGATAAAGGATGAATATAGTAAATTAGAAAAAAGCAGAAAAATATTCAGGAATAAAATGATCAGAATTGTAAAGTGGAATAGCTGAATGAAAACATGCAGTAATTGATGAGAAAAATGAATAAAGTAAATTAGAAAAAAGCAGAAAAAATGTACCCTAAAAGAAAAAGGATCAGAATTGTAAAATGGAATAGGTGAATGAAAACTTGTAGAAATTGACCAGGAAAAGAATGAATATAGTAAATTAGAAAAAACAGAAAAATAAGTTCATGAATAGAAAATGGATCAGAAATGTGAAGTGGAAGAGGTGAATGAAATCATACAGAAATTGGCGAGAAAATATTGAATATTTTAAATTACAAAAAAGCAGAAAAAATGTTCGCAAATAGAAAAAGGGTCAAAAAGTGTAAAATGGAAGATGTGAATGAAAACATGCAGAAATTGGTGAGAAAAAGGCTGAATATCATAAATCAGAAGAAACAAAAAAACAAAAAAAAAAAAACAGAAAAAAATGTTCGTGAATAGAAAAGGGGAAAGGTTTATGAAACATGCAAAATTGGAAAGAAATTAGAAAAAAGAAAAGTTGAATTAAAATATGCAGAAATTGGTTAGAAAAATTATGAATATAGTATACTAGAAAAAAGCAGAAAAAATGTTCACAAATACAAAAAGGATGAGAATTGTAAAATGGAATAGGTGAATGAAAACATGAAAATGAAATGGGTGAGAAAATGGATGAATATAGCAAATTAGAAAAAAGAAAAATATCCTGAATAGAAAAAGGATCAGACATTTTAAATGGTATAGCTGTACGAAAACTTGCAGATATTAGTTAAAAAAAAAAAAAAAGGATGAATATACTAAATTAGGAAAATAAGCAGAAAGAAATGTTCGCAATTAGAAAAAGGATCAGAATAGTAAAATTGAATAGGTGAATGAAAACATGCAGGAAATGGTGAGGAAAATTAAAAAATATAGTAATTGTTATAGTGGAACATCCTGCCATCCCCGAGAATGGAATGCTCTAGACTATAAAGGACGATGACAGGTGGTGAGAGCGTAAACGTCTTAGACTCTCGCCTGACGACGCTATGACACTGTCAGCACTCTGCCTTCGGGTAGAGGGCGCTCTCTGCTTCCGAGCAGGGAGCACAAACCCAGTCGTGGTTCCGCCGAAGGGTAGAAGCACGACTCGGTAAAAATAGACAGACATTTTTTTTGGCCCGACTATATGGCCGGGAATACCCACTATAAAATGACCATGTGTCACATCTGGCCTTGCGTAGGAAGGCTAGTAAATACAAACGTCTTAGGCGAAGGCATTCTCTATTTGAGAATTTATTCCGCTCCTACTCGTTGATTGCTTATCTATATCTATTTGTTAATTGTACATTAGTACAATAAATTCGTTATATCGTATTCCTGAGTCGAGTACCATTCTTCTACTAATCTTTACACTGATATTCCTTTCCGGGATATATGAAATTGGCGACGAGGATTCGAAGAAGTTCACGTGGAGGAAAAAATACATTCTCGCCAAATATCAGATTGACGACGAAGAGTACTGTCGCTTGATACCAGTTTTTGCGAATTAGGGATATCAATTGCCGACAGCAAAAAAGAAACTCACACAGAAATGTTCAGTTGTCAAATAAGGAAATTAAAGAAGATATGTTTAAATGCCTAATTTTTGTGCAAGGTTTAACGGCGCCTAAGGACAAGGAAGTTCGTTCGAGGATTTTAGCAATGTTGGAGCATGATACGGACATAACTTTGCATAAAGTATCGGAGAAATGCCAGAAATTAATTAACATTAAAAGGGATAATTTATGTACTGAAGAAAAGAATATTACCCGAATACATAAAGTTAAGCAACGTGCCTACAAAGAAGAAAGACCATACTGCAAATCATGTGGCAACACTAATCATGTCACAAGTAAGTGCTATTTTAAAAATAAAATATGCTTTGAATGTGCGCAAAAGAGACACAAAGCAGTAATATGTAAGAAAAAATGTATCGAAAGTCCAAAAAGATTAATACAGATGTATCTAAGAAAGTTACAAAGGATTTCGGTACAAGAAAGTATGTAGACATCAAATTAAATGGTCGAAATATCACTTGTTTGCTAGATACCGGAATTGACATTTCTACAATTGATGAAAATACCCGGAGAAAAATAGGTCGACCAGAGCTGCAGAGCACTAAGAAAATTGCGAGAGACATTTCGGGTAACAAATTGAAATTCGAGGGTGAATTTTTCGCAAAAGTAGCATTTGACGGCAAAATCCACAAAACTAAAATCTATATGATTTTAGAAAAAGATGCAAATTTATTTGGCATTGATTTGATTGTGTTATTTATGAGAGAAGCCCATGAATATGTTTTGTAGAAGAATAAATGCGTCGAATGTAGGAAAGTCTAAACAGACAGAAGAATTTAAAAAAGACTTGAAGGAGTTTACTGAAGTTTTTTTGCGGATGAACTTGGTTGTTGTACGCAGACTGAAGTGAAGTTTGAAATAAAGGAGAACGTAAAACCAGTGTTCAAACCGAAAAGAAAAGTTCCCTTTGCATCGTTAGAGACGATAGACAAAGAGGTACAGAGATTGAAGAACGGAGTAATTAAGAAAGTAGATTAATCTGAGTGGGCATCACTTACAGTCTACGTAAAAAAGGGGAACAACAAAGTAAGAGTTTGTGCTGATTTCTCAACCGGACTGAATGAATGTTTAAAAGGTCACACGTATCCACTCCTACACCGGAGGAGATATTTTCAAGGTTGTCTGGGGGCAAAATCTTTTCGAAAATTGATTTGTCAGAAGCCTATCTACAAGTCAAGGTCGAGGAGGAATGTTCTAAGTATTTAACCATCAAGACTCAGAGGATGGTATAGGTTGAAATGTTTACCGTTCGGTTTGAAGGTAGCACCAAGTGCATTTCAACAAATTATGGATACGATGTTGTCGAGTCTAGATTATGCAGTGGCATACTTGGACGACATTTTAATAAAAAGTGAAAATGTGGAAGAACAAAACTCATGTCCGTGAAGTTCTTAAAAGAATTAGGAATTATGGATTCAAGGTAGGACTTCATAAATGCGAGTTCTGTATGGATAAGATTGAATATTTAGGCCAAATAATTGCTCATAAGGGAAGGAAACCTAACCCAAACAGTACTGAAGCAATAAAAAATATGCCTAATCCGGATAACATGACTAAGTTACATTCATTTCTGGGATTTGGAAATTATTACAATACATACATTCCTAATATGCATGACTTAAGAGCACCATTGAACAAATTAGGAAAAAATAAAAAGCGGTGTTGGACAAGGGAATGCGACGAAGCATATAAAAAAAATCAAAAAGTGCTTATTGTTGGATTTAGCGTTAGTACATTTTGATCCAAATAAAGAGTTAATTGTAGCGACGGATGCAAGTGAATATGGCATAGAAGCTGTACTATTACACAAATTCGAGGATGGCGAATCAAAACCTATCGCTCATGCATCGAGAGGGTTGCTTCCAGCGGAAATAAATTATACCCAGATAGAAAAGGAAGCACTAGCTATAATTTATGCTGTGAAGAAATTTCACAGATTCATTTATGGGAGATCGTTATGCCACAAACCGACCATAACCCTTTATTGTCGATTTTTGGGTCGAAAAAAGGAGTACTTACTCATTCCGCAAACAGGTTGCAAAGATGGAGTGTAATCTTATTAAATTACAATTTTAAGATGAAATTTATTCTGTCTAAGGAAATCGCACACGCGGATTGTCTGTCAAAATTAATTCCGAAAAGCCCTGAGTGGTTGGAGGAAACGGTGATAGTAGCGTTAAAAGAAGAGAAAGAACTTACGGATGTACTAGTGAACACCGTTAGTGAATTACCGTTAACGCTGGAGGAAATTAATAAAATGGCGAAAACGGATGATTACATTGCAAAAATGATTAATCATGTGAAAGGTAATGAGAAAAACAAAGGATGTAAAGTTTCACCATTTTCAATTTGTAATGAGGTACTGATGTATGCTCAAAGAGTGGTAATTCCACGTGTCCTACGAAAGAGGATATTAAAAGAATTTCATTTGGGTCATCCGGGTATATCCAGAATGAAATCATTAATGAGGAGTTATGTATACTAGGATGGACCAGGACATTGAAGATTTGGTGAAGCAGTGTAAAGGCTGTCAGCAGCAAAATCACCGCCCCCCCCCCCCAATAAAAACTCAGCCGTGGCTCAAAACGGATGTGCTGTGGTCACGGAAACATGTGGACTATGCAGGGCCATTAAAGGAAGCCTAATACCTAATCATTGTGGACAGCTATTCTAAATAGCCTGAGGTTTATAGATTTAAGCGCCCGACAGCGGCAAATACAATAAAGGCGTTAAACGAAGTATTTAGCCGTCTGGGGATACCAAACACAATTCCATGTTTACGGGAGCTGATTTTAAACGTTATTGTGATTCGTTAGCAATCGAACACATAAGAACACCTACATATAATCCGAGATCGAATGGTCAGGCAGAAAGGTTTGTCGATACGTTCAAAAGAGAAATGAAAAAAGCTAATGAGATCGACACCGAAAACAAAAATATCCAAACTTTTCTGATGGTTACAGAATTACGCCGAATCAGAACGTTAATGGGAATTTGTCGCCTGCAGAGGTCATGTACGCAAGAAAGATTAGATCAATTTTTGATAGGTTGTTACTAAAGGAAAAGAAGAGCGTGATAAAACCAAACTCGGATATGAAATATTTCAAAGAAATAAGGTTTTCTCTAAAAACTATCGGTCTGGAAAGTGCTTTTGGGAAGACGGTGTAGTAAGTAGAAGAATCTGGAAAGTTATCTATATAATTAAAGGACAGAGGTTTGTAAAAGACACTTAAATCAACTGAGACCCCGATACGTTGAAACCGTTAACAATGACCAAGAGATACCGATGGAGGATTGATACATTCCCAATCAAACCACCCACTAACGTTGGAGTACCGATGGAAGTAACTTCTGATTCTCATGAAAGTGAGGACGCAAAGAGAAGTAGTAATAGAAAAAGGAAGAAGATGAAACGGCTATGTTCAGATCCTAAACGAAAAAGATATTGAGAGCAAAATTCTAGGAAGAATTTACCCCGGGGGAAGGTGTTATAGTGGAACATCCTGCCATCCCCGAGAATGGAATGCTCTAGACTATAAAGGACGATGACAGGTGGTGAGAGCGCAAGCGTCTTAGGCGAAGGCATTCTCTATTTGATAATTTATTCCGCTCCTACTCGTTGATTGCTTATCTGTATATTTGTTAATTGTACATTAGTACAATAAATCCGTTATATCGTATTCCTGTGTCGAGTACCATTCTTCCACTAATCTTTACACTGATATTCCTTTCCGGGATATATCAGTAATTTACAACAAAGCAGAAAAAATGTTCGGGAATAAAAAAAGGATCAGAATTTTATAGTGGATGAGGTGAATGAAGACATACAGAAATTGGTAAAATGGAATAGGTGAATAGGTGAATTGTAAAATGGAATATGTGAATTAAAAAATGCAGAAATTGGTGAGAAACAAGTTGAATATTGTAAATTAGAAAAAAGAAAAAATATCCTGAATAGAAAAAGGATCAGACATTTTAAATGGTATAGCTGTATGAAAACTTGCAGATATTAGTTAAAAAAAAAAAAAAAAAGGATGAATATACTAAATTAGGAAAAAAAGCAGAAAAAATGTTCGCAATTAGAAAAAGGATCAGAATAGTAAAATTGAATAGGTAAATGAAAAATATAGTAATTTAGAACAAGGCAGAAAAATGTTCGGGAATAAAAAAAAAGGATCAGAATTTTATAGTGGATCAAAAAATGTTCGGGAATAAAAAAAGGATCAGAATTTTATAGTGGATCAGGTGAATGAAAGCATACAGAAAGTGGTAAAATGGAATAGGTGAATTAAAAAATGCAGAAATTGGTGAGAAAAATGAATATTTTAAATTAGTAAAAAAAAAATGTTCATGAATAGAAATGATCAGAATTTTATAATGGATCAGGTGAATAAAAACATACAGAACTTGGTGAGGTGAATAATGACATTAAATTAGAAAAAGCAGAAAAAATAATGAAAAAAAGCATGAAAAATATTTACAAATATTGAAAAAATGTTAAAAAATCTAAATTGGCAAAAGCTTCGAAAATTTTTATAAATAGAAAAAGCAAAGTTGTAAAATGGAATAGTCGAATGTAAACATGCAGAAATTCCTGAGAAAATGTATAAAAATAGTAAATTGGAAAAAAGCATGAAAGATATTTACAAATACTGACAAAATTGTTGAAAACATTAATATGTAATAGGTGAATGAAATTTTCAGAAATAAGTGAGAAAATGCATATAAATAATTGATGTGGGCCGGTGATGGGACCACAAAATGATAGCCTTACCTCTATGTTTCAAGTTAACAACATATATTAAGTCAAAAATAGATACAAGAGAATATAAGCTTGGCTTACTAGTGACTGACAGAGACAAACTGCTGCGCTGAACTGAAATTATTATACATTAAAACGTATAAATGTGGCACAAGGCCTAAAATGGGAATGGGAGGGGTTGGTCATCATCTGTCCTATCGTTAACTTAACTAGCCTCTATCACTGACCCAATCGCTCTTATATTTCTTTCACCAAAAAGATCCAGTCGCACAACGCTATCTTACACAAACACCACAATGCCACACACGCTCTAGGAGATCCTACCTAAACTAATTATGTACAATTTTTTTTTGTGGGGGGGGGGGTGGGATGAAAAAATAAATCCCCAATGTTCTTGATTCAAATATTTACAAAAACTAAACAAAACTGATGTTAGTATGGGGAAGCCCTCACGATCTAAATGTGGCAGAAATCCCGGTTAACTGGACGAAAATACTGCGGGATTATAAAATAGACATGTACCATTAAAACAATCTACAATTACTCACACATCCACTCACACATTTAGACATGATAACAATTACGAAATCACACACTCGAAACGAAAAGGCATCCCACAGTTAGCAGAGAACCGCAATCATTGACACCTAAATGAGGAGGGGATGGGGAATATTAACCAAAGATAAAGGGGACAAAAATGAAAGTGGGGAGGGGCCATGACCATTCATACCCTAGCTAAGTTAAAATTACTTGTTCAAAACTAAACGAAAACTAACCTAAGCTAAACTAACACTGGGCTGGGCTGATCAAGTTGAATGCAGGTGACCAATATCCTCTAGCCTAGGTCACCTCCAGATGGAACTCTAATTTAGCCCCTTTCACGCACACCAAACACGAAGCAGTCACCCACTTTTCGCCAAATTTTAATGAAGAGAGCCGCCTCCTTTCCGCCCTGATTTTGATTTTAAGCTGATGCTTAAAAAACAAAACAAGCTGAGAAGAGGAAAACTTCTCACCTTCATAAAATTCCTTCTTTCGCGTCGTCCAAATCACGACTCTCATAATGCCGAGTAAACACAAGAACACATAGTGTTCTTTTTCAACTGAGGCACAACATTGCTACAAACAGCACTGGCTTCAAGGACAAAAAACTTTCCACCCAAGACGCGAACCATGTAACCTTCAATTAACTCTCACAACGGCCGCACGACCCTGCAGTGAAAGCAGATGTGGTCCAAAGACTCCAACCCCACACCACAGCGCACGCACTTTGGCGTAACTACCAAAGCCGCTGCATGGAGCTTCTTGGCGACCCAGAGAGCCTTCCGCAACACCAGCCATGTAAGCGATGCCTCTTCGTTGTTGAGACCTCCACTCGGGCGCACAAGGCCAGAGAGAGTGAAACTCCTCATTCGTCAAAACTAACTCTTCCCTCAGATCATCTTTGGCGGCCCCCCGTACTAACACACGATATAATGCCTTAGGAGACAACAGTCGGGTGTCAGAGAGGCCTTCCTTCACCCGTGTGAAGTAGTACAGAGCAGGTCGACACTCGCGATAGAAGGAGCACTCGGCATGAGGATTGCGCAGGGCATCCTCCTCTCCCTCATGCACACTTCTCAAAGCTGGGAAAGCTTTCCTAGCGTCCTCCTTCCAGAAGAGGCCGTTACCCTCGTCTTGCGCACACATTCGATCTAAGAATTTCAGCCGCAGCGTATATTGACGGATCTCAACGTTGGGCATTCCTAAACCGCCCTCAGCAGGATGGAGGCAACAGACCTCGCGACGCACCATAGGAGCTTTATTGCGCCACAAAAAATGGAACAATACTCTCACTAGTAAAAATAGTTCGGCGGACGGGAGGGGAAGAACCAAGAGCCGGTAAAGTAGGAGCGGGTAGATGTGCGAAGCACAAACTTCCGCCCTCCCCTTCAAGCAAAGATTCCTCTGAGTCCACAGACGAACTGCAGCCTCAGCCTTTTCTCGGACCTCCAACCAATTCATCTCCAACTGGAGGTCGGGGCCAAAAAAGACGCCGAGTATCTTCACAGGCCCGTCTGTCCAGCTGAAGGGCCCGGGAAGAGAAACTTCCTTCCACGAACCCAACGAACACAGATTTATCACGGTTGATCTTGCCTCCCGTTAGCGTTTCATACCTGCTGATTTCCTTTCCGACTTCGTGAATCTCGGCACTGCTTTGCACAAAAGCAGTCACGTCGTCGGCATAGGCAGAATACCTGGCCGAGGTGTTCAAACCAGGGAGGGTAATTCCTTGTAGGACCGGATTCGCCTTTAACTTGCGGAGGAATGGCTCCAACGCAAGAACGTACAGCATAGGTGACAAAGGACAACCTTGACGAATAGATCTGGACAACATGAAAGGCTTCGACCTTACTCCATTCACTTCCACCACAGCTCAGGGGGACCGATACAAGAGACGTATCCAGGCGCGAAAGTGCGGCTCGAAACCTGCCGCCTCGAGAACAGATCCGAGAAATTGATGGTCAACCCTATCGAAAGCCTTGGACTGATCCAAAGTGATCAGCGCGGCTTCTCCGTCGACTTTTTCTAAGATCAAGCGTACCGTATGAAGGTTGTCCTGAATAGTCCTACCCTTCACAGCACAAGTCTGCTCGGGGCCAATCAGGCTAGGCAGGACAGCCTGCAAACGGTTGTCTAGGACCTTGGCCAAAATCTTTAACTCTGTATTTAATAGTTAAGGACCGAAAATTACTAATCCCATCCCCTCCGTGCTTATCCTTACGAAGCAGCTTGATCACACCTCTGGTGAAGCGATCGGGAATACACCCGTTCTTCATCCAGTGGTTGAACATCACTGCCAGCAGAGGGACAAGCACGTGCGACTACCTCAAGTACAGTTCGTAGGGAAGACCATCAATATCCGGAGTCTTGTCACGATCGACCTGCTTCAGCGCGTCCCAGATTTCCGCCTCTGTTATCGGATTCTCGCACCCAGCCGCCTCAAGGCGAGGAAAGTCAGCTAAATAGGTGGCGAACTGAGCTTGCGATATTTCGGACTTGTTCAGCGGCCATATTTGTCGCCTCGGAAGACATTCTTTTTAACCTAGCCCTAACTTCCAGAGCTTGATCCTTCTTGATAAGCAAGGAGGCCAGCTCTGCCCTAGCTACGGCTATTTCCCCACTGTCTCCCGATTTGATAGCCCTTTCTACTCTAGTTTCTTGTGCCGTATGCGCTGCTAATCTATCTCGGTTGAGTCGATTACTATATTCAGCGGCAAACAACCTAATGGTTGACTTAAGGTGTCCCCACCACTTATTCCCAACCACGGCCCCCGTCAATTCCCGCTTTATGGTTAGTAGCAGCTGGTCCTGGAAATCCTTCTCATCGAACAACGATGTGTTGAATTTCCAGTAGCCAGCCATTCTAATCCTAGCCTTATCTAAGTTTAGACGAACCTATGGTCCGAATAAACTATACTATGAAAACTTGGACAACCTAAGAGCCCTAAGTCGACTCTCCTAACTAATACTCGGTCAATGTAGCTTGTACGCAACACCGAAGCCGAGCCGCCCCTATTAGTCCAAGTCCATGCTAATTCCCGGGGAAGCTCATTCCGGTACTTATCGACAAGATCAAGCCTGTCGATAAAGTCCCGAAATGGTTTTACATCCGGGTTTTTAGTACTCGATCTAGTACCCGTACGATCTATCTCGGGATCGAGGACGGCGTTCCAGTCACCCGCTAAAGCTACCTGTCGAGATGTCGTCAGAAAGGGATCGATCAGCCGAAAAAAGGCGGCCCGCTCCCCACTGGCGTTGGGCGCATAAACCCAAGCCTGCCGGGAACCCGGGCCAGTCCGAATTACTGACAGGATTCTTTGGGCAAAGGGGAAATTCCTTTGGTTATCTATGGCTTTTTAACGATGGTCCGACTCTGCTCGGCCATCTTGGTAAATTCTTTTCCTTTTTTCAATGAAATGTGGTGCAATAATAATAAAAGATATAAATCCAAAAACAGATTTCAAAAATAAAATAAAATACAACACAAAATCTGAAATAAAATCTGAAAAAAAGAATAAAAATAAAACAAGAAAAGTAAAAACAAACAAAAACACAACTAAAATAAAATTAACAACTGTCCAAAAACAGGCACCAAAATAAAAGTTCCAAACTAGGTTCCAAAACCTGTCAAAAGAGAACAAAATAAATAAACACCAACCAGTCCAACAAAAATCCAAAAACGTCAAACCTGAGGTAGACGGAAGCCACGAGAGTGATTAACTCTCAGTTAATATACTGGTAGGAAGAGTCTATAGTTAAATGGGTAACGCCCCCACAACAATAGTAAATGGTAAAATAGCATGCAATTGGTTACAAATGCTGAGAGAAATGATAAAAATAGTAAATGGGAAAAAATGTATAAGTTTTGGATATGTCCCGGAAAGGAATATATATATATATATATATTATTCGATGTAGCTAAGTGGTTTTGGCAACGTAACTGGGTAGGACAAGCTAGATTGTCCTACACAGTTACACTGGTACTCGTTGTAGTTGTATGCAGTATGCTTAGGCAATAAGCGTAATCAATAGGCATTCTAATAGACATAGTCTTAGGCGGCCCTGCCTTAGTCTGCATTTATGACTGACACCAGGGAACCAAGTTGTATGCATATTCATTACATCAGTTTTACATATAGAAAATGCTCAGAATATTAGTGACAAAACAAAATAAAAATAATAAATTGGAAAGAAAGAATGAAAGTATGCTAGAAAATTGTTAATAAATGTATTGAAATAATGAAATAGAAAAGATGCAAGAAAATATGAAAAAGTAGTTAGTAAAGGGTCAAATATAGTAATGAAAACATATATAAAATAACGTAAAAGTATAGAAATACTAAAATGAAACAAACGCACAAAGCATGCATAAAATAATGAGGAGAAAGATAAAAAATGGAAAATAAAAAATGTATGAAAACAAGCAGAAAACTATAGAATAAAACAAAAATGGAAGAAATGCATGAAAATATGCAGCATATTTTTGAGAAAAATGCTAAAAATTGTATTATGGAATAAGTGAATGAGAACATGCAAAAATTAGTGAGAAAATATATGAATATAGTGATTTAGAAAAAAGCAGAAAAATGTTTGCAAATAAAAAAGGATCAGAGTTGTATAAGTAAATGAAAACATTAGTAAATTAGCGAGAAAAACGATGAATATAGTAAATTAGAAAAAGCAGAAAAATGTTCAGGAATAGAAAAAGGGCCAAAATTGTACAATGGAATAAGTGATTGAAAACATGCAGAATGTGGTGAGAAAAATGCTGAATATAGTAAATTAAAAAAAAAGAAGAAAAAATGTCATGAATAGAAAAAGGATCAGTATTGTAAAATGGAATAGGATCAATGAAATCATGCAAATATTAGTGATAAGATGATAAAAATAGTAATCTGGAAAAAAGGATGAAATTGTTTACAAAAACTGAGAAATAGGATAAAATTACTAAATTGGAAAAAGCATGAAAAATGTTTGCAAATGTTTACAAATACAAAATGATCAAAGTTGTAAAATAGAATAGCGAATGTAAACATACAGAAAAATCGTGAGGAAATGCATAAAAATAGTACAACAATTTTTTAAAACAAAATAATAAACAATGTTAGTAAGACCCGTCCATCACAGAAAATGAGTGGCTGCTGTATTCCACCAAACGGCGAAAATCAAGAAGCACACTCGCTAAGGGAGTGGAGGGGGGGGGGTAACATAATTAATGGAATGGGATAATCAAAGGCTGAACCAGCCGAGATAAAAAGAGGCCAAAACAAACTGGGGAGGTTGGGAATCTCGACTTGGATCATAACAAAAGAGAAAGCCGGGTACAGGCTAGGAACACATTCATTCACATTGACTAGGTACACAAAAGAAAGCTACCTTAACCAGGGGAGGGTTCCAAAGGAATCCACCCCGATGTAACCAGCAGGTCTAAAAGAGAAAATCAAGGCTAGCTCCGTTCACGCGAACCAAACTCGCCACATTTACCCACCTTTTGCTGAAGTCTGTCAAAGTCAAACGTTTCCAATCAGTTTTAATCCTTATTTTGAGCTGATGCTCAAAATATCGGATCAGATCCTGATGTGAAAGACACTGACCTCGCAAGACTTCCTCCGTTCGCGTCGTCCAAATCACCATTTGAGCCATGGCTCGCAGCGACAGAAACACCATACGCTTCATCCCAGAAAACGGGGGCGACACATTGTCGCAGGCAAATGCACGATCAATGAGCACAAGCTCTTGCGGCACGATACGAGCAGTCAACTCACCGACACGGTCCCATAGAGGGCGAACTCGCGAATAATGGTAGAAGGCGTGCCAAGCCGTTTCTTTCAAGCCAAGGTTGCAGCGTTCACAATCTGGCAAATCCGCCAGGCCCCATGTGAAGGCCATGTCATTGAGAGGCAACCTATTCCGAGCAAATCGCCAGGTGAGCGAAAACTCAGAGTTGCTGAGATAATCGGTACCTGGCGCCCAAGACCAGAACGAGCGAAACTCATCCTCCGACAAGCGGAGCACATCACGTAATGAATCCTTCGCGACGCCCTCCACTAATCCACGATAGAAGACTCTCCTAGGCTGTGAAAGGTCACTGGACCGTGGAATGTCCCGCAAGGCCGCCAAAGATTCGAGGAGAAAACTCGATCACTCCCGAGGCTTGAGGCAACGATTACTAAAGATACAGACAGAATTACCCCATAATTTGAAGCTACCAGTAGACCCCACCAGATAATTATGGAAATATTATACTCTGTGTTGTGTAACCTTATTGGAAGTGATGTTAATTCCATTGTTAGACAGAGACAGGCTTTTTGAGATATACCAGTTTATAAATGTACCTATTCCATACCCCCAAGCAGAGAAGGGCCTCGAAACGGTGGCGAGATACCAGATTGAGACAGAATATCTAGCTTTGAATTCATCCAGCACACAATTTTTATAATGCTGACAACAGAGGAAGACAGTGTCAGAATGATGCTCTGGGAACATGTACTTCACTGAATCTTATATGTTTGACAAGTGAGAACACGTTGTGTATACTCGAATTATTCAAAGACAATAAAAGGGGTTGAGGGGAATTGCCAACTAGAGATACTGACAAACATTGTGCTCGCGCAAGCTATCAGTATATCTGATGGAGTTTGAGTAGTAGTCACTCAGAAACTAATCAATCTGTCCAGGGTAAGACGCTGAGAGTGAAATCACCCTTCCTTGTCCCTAATAAAACTACCGCTGTGGCGATCGGCATTTGACATGTCTATCTCCCTACCCCCGTATTACCAGGCTGAAGAGAAGCATGAAGAGAAAGACTCGATAATAGAGATAGTTGATAAAACTTTAAATACAGTTATAAGAGCCAGTGTGAACAAATTCCCTAGAGTCACCCTAAAACGGATGCCAGAATTATTAAAACCAATAAACAGGATTATCTGGATCAGTTAAAAGATAGACTAAATACTTTAGGAAAAGAAGATATGGTTTGGAGGAATAACACAATAATCATGATAAAATGGTCAGTGGGGATAAGTACTTTGTTAATCATTGCTGCAGTAGTATCGGTGATATGGAAAATTAAAAAGTACAGAGAGAAACGGATTAACGATGACTTGGTGGGGTGCAACAGCGGGAAAGAGGGATACCGCTCAGCAAATCGAATCAAGAAGAAGAGACCGGATTGAACTTGGTAGCAGAAATAGAAGAAGAGCCGACTCCTGTCGAGAAGCAACCAAAACCTCCTACTGTAGAGAGAAGAATGGTAACCAAAAGGAACAAATCATAAGACACACATACACACACATACCCAAAGAAAAGACTTTTATAAACATTACATGAAAAAAAGAGGAAAGATATTGCATGTAAAAACGAAAATATTGTATGTAAAAATAAAAAGGGGAAAAGACATTATCGCATCCGGCCGGAAGTTAATGCCGGCTACTCAAACGTCTAAAAGCGTCACCACGGAAAACAAAGCAAAGTCATTAATTTCCGGTGATTCAGCGTTTCCAAAAGTCAACACACACACACACACACACACACACACACACACACACACACACACACACACATAAACAAAAACAAAAACGAAACAAAACATAAACATACACAAGCACTCGTACCTAAAAACAATGACCTGAAACTAATCTATGTACACATGGTGTTAAAAAAACCCATGTGTACATTTAAAAGTGGAAGGTAAATTTTAATCGACAAACAAAAGACATTATTAACTAGGCAACGTTACTGACCAAGGCTGAC
The DNA here is from genome assembly GCA_037127315.1 of Ascarosepion bandense. Classification (NCBI taxonomy): domain Eukaryota; kingdom Metazoa; phylum Mollusca; class Cephalopoda; order Sepiida; family Sepiidae; genus Ascarosepion; species Ascarosepion bandense. The sequence goes on along the minus strand of JBBBDQ010000139.1, from coordinate 391,620 downwards.
ACAAATATGGCCGATTTTTTCCATCAAATCAACTCGGCTCCGTCCTTCGGGATAGGTTCCGAAATGAACAAACTAAGACCGAATAAAAACAGTTTAAGGCCAATTTAGAAAGGTTTTGAACCTATCCACTGCAGTGGATAGGTAATGTTTTTGACCAAGACCTGGGCGTACGCGCTCATGTTCCCCACATTAAAAAAAGACCTTGTGTCACATCTCTCTCAAGTGGAGAAGAAGAGTATCAACTCGGCTCCGCCTTTCGGGCTGGGTTCCGAAATGACCAAAATAAGACTGAATAAGACCAGTTCAAGAACAGTTTAGACCCATTTGGAACCTATGCACCGCTTACACGGTGGATAGGTAATATTTGACCACGACCTGTGCGTACGCGCTCTTGTTTCCCACATTAAAAAAAGACCTTGTTCACATCTCTGTTAAGTTGGGGAAAAGAGTAAATATCAACTCGGCTCCGGTCTTCGGGCTGTGGTCCGAAATGACCAAATTAAAAACGAATTAGTTTAATAGCAGTTTTGACCGGTTTTTAATCTATGCTTCGCTTACGCGGTGGATAGGTAATATTTGACCACGGCCTGGGCGTACGTGCTCATGCTCCCTACATTAAAAAAGACCTTGCGTTACATATTTCTTAAGTGGGGGAGAAGAGTAAATATCAACTCGGCATCGGCCTTCCGCCTGGAATTAAGACCGAATATGACCAGTTAAAACCAGTTTAGACCGGTTTCGAACCTTTCCACCGCGATGGATAGTTAATGGTTTGACCACGACCTGGGTGTACGCGTTGATGTCCCACACATTAAAAAAAGACCTTGTGTCACATCTCTCTGGAAGAAATGTAAATATCAGCTCGGTTCCGGCCTTACGGCTGGGGTTCGAAATGACCAAATTAAGACTGAATAAGACGAGTTTATAACCAGTTTAGACCGATTTTGAAACTATCCATCGCGGTGGATAGGTAATATTTGGCCACAGCCTGGGTGTACGCGCTCATGTTCTCCACATTAATAAAGATCTTGTGTCACATGTCTCTCAAGTGGGGCAGAAGAGTAAAGGCTTCGGCCTTCGGGCTGGGGTCCTAAATGACTAAAATAAGACTAGTTTAGACCGGATTTGTACCTATGCACTGATTATGTAGTGGATGTAGTGGATATTTGGCCACGATCTGGTCGTACGCGCTCATGTTCCCCACATTGAAAAAAAGACCTTGTGTCACATCTCTCTTGAGTGGGGGAGAAGAGTAAATATCAACTCGGCTCCGGCCATCTGGCTGTTGTTCGAAATGACCAAATTAAGACCGAATAAGTCCAGTTTAAACCCGTTTTGAATGTATTTACTGCGGTGGATAGGTAATGTTTGATCACGACCTGGTTTTACGCTCTCATGGTTCCCCACATTAAAAAAGACCTTGCGTCACATCTCTCTCAAGTGGGGGAGAAGAGTAAATATCACTCGGCTCTGGGGTAGAGCAATTTGCTCCCCCTACCACCTACCACCTGCGCCTGGCCGACCTTACTTGCCGCTCGTTGGTAAGCAAGAATATAGACTATTACTCGGACTTACTTCTTGTATATATTTGACGCCTACTAACAAGTATTCCTGAATCTACTAACCGTGTACAGGTTGTATATCTTTTATTCAATATACTTACATTTTTCCTCTCATATCTGTTTTTGTTATTATTATATTGTGTGGTTTTCTAAACAAGAATCCACAACAATTTGGCGACGAAGATTCGAAGAAGTTCAAGTGGAGAGAAAATATGGTTTCATGTCAGTTGCCACAACAATTTGGCGACGATGATTAGAAGAAGTTCACGCGGAGGAAAAATACATTCGCGCCAAACAATAATTTGGTGACGAAGGATTCATACAAGTTAACGCGGAGGAAAATTACGTGTTTCACGTCAGTCGCCAAACAACAATTTGACGACGAAGCATTCGTACAAATTCACGCGGAGAAAAAAAGACGTTATTACATCAGTCATAAAGAGCAAATTGGTGACAAAAAAGAACGAACTTACGCATAACACCAAGGAAAAAAAAACCAACAAAAAAACTTAGCGTCGGGGATCTCGAAAATCACATAAGAGGAGTCAACAACATCAAATTGGCGAAACAGATTCGTGCACAAGTCGCACAACAAAATTGTGACGACTTTTTTTTCTTCCTTCTGAAACACTTTTACAAACTGACTCAAACAAGTCGACCACAAACAAGTTGACAACACTAATACCGAAAAGAAAAAGTGGAAGATTTTCAAAAGGGAATACTCGAAATTTTAAAGAGAACTGAAGAAAGACAATATCAATTAGAAATAAAAAAGATGGAAATGCAAAAGGCTAACGAAGAAAGACAAACAGAATTACAAAAGAGACAAATAGAGACGCAAAAGCAAATTGAAGAAAGACAAATTGAAACGCAAAAGACAAACGAGGAAAGACAAATCAGCTGCAAGAACTGTTATTAAAATTAACAGGCAGAGCCCTGGATAGGAACACGGAGAAGGAGACATTTTCACAAGATGCGGTGTGGAACGTGATTGAAATTTTTAAATACTCAGTTGAGGGAGATAAAAATTTCAGAGAGTATTACAGGTGATACGAGGATATTTTTAATATCGTCTGTCAGCACTGGAGTGAGAAGAAAAAATTAAAACTTCTACTCAGGAAATTAGGCACAGATGAACACACCAAGTTCTATATTCTTCCTAAAAAAACGAATGATCTAACGTTCGATGAGGCAGTGACAGGCCTCACGGAGCTATTTAGCCCAAAAATCTCGTTGTTCCATAAAAGGTGGAAATACGAAAACGAGGACTATTCTACTTTTGCAGCTATCGTCATTAAACATTGTGGCGATTTTAAACTGTCGGAACTTACCCCAGACAATTTCAAGTGTCTCATATTTGTCCAAGGATTAGTTGCTGCTAAAGACAGCGAAATGAGGAAACGCATGCTAACCAAAGTGCAAAACGAGCCAGGTCTAACATTACAAAAATTGTCAGAAGATTGCCAGAAATGCCTCAGCATAAAGAAAGATATCAAGGACATTGAAAAGTCAGGAGTAGCGTACATTCGAAAGGTAAAAAGATATTTACGTTTTGTACCTTCCCCACAGACAAAAAATTACAACCCTTACCCTGTATTCACGTGAACTGACCAAAAAGTTAAAAATTATTTTCTTAGCTTACTGGCAGAAACGTGTGGGATGGTTGCAAATTTCTTTAAAATATTCTTAAAAGTAAGTCATGTTTTTTTTTTTTTTGCTTAATTTTAAACTTGTCATGCTTAATTGAGCGATTGGTTTTCTTTTTTAAGTTGGCCGAAATTTCTCTGAATGTCGGACTTTAACTAAGTTAAAACTTAGCAGTTTACCACCCCCACTTTTGCTTTTTGGGGTAAGATGTGGCTTGTTAATTTCAATGCGTTTAAGACCAAGCTGTTGTCTGTCAATCATCACAGGCAACCTCTCCTGCCTCCAATAAGCATGGACCAAGAGAGTTTCCCTGAGAGCAAGACACTCACTGCGCCTCCTCGGCCTTATCCTCTCTTCTGATCTCAAATGGAACCACTACATTGAGTCCACAGCTAAATCCACTGCTAAGAAGGTTGGGTCACTGTGTCGGGCCAGGATGTTTTTCCCGCCTGAATCCCTCCTGCATATATACAAATCAACCATTCGTCCGTGCATGGAATACTGCTGCCATATCTGGTCAGGCGTCCCTGCTGTTCGTCTCAGTGCTCTCGACAGGCTCCAAAGGAGAATCAGTAATGTGATAGGTACCGACTTGGCGGCTCGACTACAGCCACTGACTACAGCCCACCGACGAGATGTGGCCTCCCTTTGTCTGTTCTATAAATACTTTCATGGATTCTGTTCCAACGAACTTAAGTCACTGATTGACGTGTTTTGTCATTTCCTGACTTGCTTTGGCGAGCGTCAGACGTTTTGTTTGCAATAACCCATTTGGACTACTTTTATTTCACACAAAAGACCCCTCTTTGGTTTAGCTAAGTTTAATTTTATTTATCTTTTCGTTTTCTTGCTTTGTTTTTTAATTTTATTTTCTAGCTTTTTGTATTTTAGTTTCGTATTTTTTGACGGCCATATTTGTTTTTGTTTAGGTCGGCCGTCTTGAATTTATTTTTTGTTTCTCTTTTTTTTCAGTATCCGTTTGGCCTTAAGTGCCATATTTATTTTTGTTTAAAAACTTTTCTTTTAATAGTAACTTTCATTTGAATTTTTGACCAAAAAAAAAACCGTTTAATTTATTTTTTTCCACTTTTCTTTTTAACCCCTCCCCATATTTCATTTACGGAGGTTGCCTTAGGCGACTTTTCGCTTTTTGTTTGACTTGCGTATTTATTTTCTTTGTGTAGTTTGTTTCATTGTTGTAAAGTTTATTCGTTGTACAAATTTAATTCGTTTATTCCTTTTTTGTAAACTTTATTTATCCCAGCAAAGTTTATTTTTTGCCCCTCCTCCTATTTTTAACGAGAGTAGCCTTTTTTTAGGCAGCTCCTTTTTTTTGTTTGTTTTATTTCTTTTTATTGTAACTTGTAAAGTTTATTCATTGTTTGTTTTCGTTTATTTTGGTAAACCTCTCTAGAGGCTTATCTTTTGCCGTTTTAAGGCAATTTCTTAGTGTAATATTGGCCGCTAAAGGCTAGTATTTTGGCCGTTACTGTCTGAACTTAATCTGTATTTATTTTAAAATCCTTCGGGGTTTGTTGTTGTTATTTTAAAACCGTTTTCTTGTCTTTCTTTGTTGCTTGTTTAGTTTGTGTTTTTTTATTTATTTTCCTTATATATATTTTTTTCCCCATTTTTTCTCCCGCCTTTTCCCACCCCTTCATTTAAGTTTGATTGGTGGAAAAACAAAAAAAAAGTGTTCAGTGGAGTGACGAAACTTAAAAATGGCCGACACTAGTCGGTCTATAAAGAAAAAATTGGATTTCGACCCCCTTGGAAGGGCCCACCGGAAAAAACCGATGAGGCATTTCCACCTCTTCCGGGAGAAGAGCATGGCAAAGAAAAAGACAAAGATAATGTTATGAAAGCAGCAATGGCCGAGAATGGCCAGAAAAATGTTGAAGAGAAAAACAAGACAATGAAAGATGCTTTGACCGGGGAATCGCCCTGTGGCTGGAAGTCCCCTCCGAAATGCACGATCAATCTGGCGGAGTTCTTGGAGAGAGCTAAGAGCTACGCACACCTTGTCGTAGAAGGTGGGCTCTTGGAGGATCCCCAAGAATTAAAGAGGATTGGAAAAAAAATAGTGTCAGTCTTCGTGGTGGACAAGCGTACGCGCAAAATTTGTCGCAGCACGAAAGACATGGTGTTGAAAACACTACAGTCAAAGGGGTATAAGCCCTTAAGAATAGTTAAAGGTGCGGGCTTCTTCATGTGGGACATACTGCTACCCACGCCAGAAGATTGCCTAAAATTGGCAACTGAAGAAATTATTACAAAAGATCATATTTTTAGAACGGAGTATGATGGCAAAAGAAGGACCAAGGTAGCAGTGTATGAGGTTCCTCCTCAGGTCATCGGGGAGCATCTGGCTGCGTACTTTTCGCAGTTTGGCCAAATTTTAGATGCCTCCTGCGAGGACCTGACCGGGGGATGGTCTTTTGATATTATGATCAGCCGTGAAGACTTCGAGACTATCCCCAACTGTCTTGACGTAGGGGGCCTGAGCCTACCGGTAATAGTTACCGGTCGCAAACCGAAATGCTGGAGGTGCGGAGAGATTGGTCACCTCTCCTCCTCCTGCCCAGAGAAGAAGTCCTCTGGAAGCCAGGCCCCAGTCGACCAAAATCCCCCTCTGGCCGCTTCTGTTACATCCGTCTCGCCCGTAGTGGGCATGCCAATACCCAGGACCGGTACGGCAGTTACCCCGGTTGGGAACAAAAAAGTTCCCTCACCCTCCGAAAAACCATCACCAGCTGCAAGTGCAGCCACGGAGAAGGATAAGGGGGGGGTGGCTGGTTGCTGGCAGGGCCAGGGGGAAGCGCCAAGCTGCGGAACCTCGGTCCCCGGAGACCCCAAAGACTAAAGGCACTTACAGCCCCACTCCCTCTACCAGCAAGAAGGGCGATGCCTCGGCTTGGTCAGCCCCGAAACTGGAGGAATTGAAAAAGGCATACGATCCTGGATACGAAAAAACCCTAAAAATTAAGGAGCTGAAGAAACAGCTAGAAAAACGTTCTTTTCGGCCATCAGAAGAGCGCATAAAACAACTGGAAAAACGTCGCTCGTGCCCCTCGGCCTCTGCCCCGTCCTCCCCTCAGAAGAAAAAGACGGAGAGACCGAAGAAAGTGCATTCTTCTCAGCCCACTCCCAGGAAACCTTCCCCTCGCAGTCGAGATCCCAGCCCAATTATTAACTACTTCAGAGTCTCTCCCTGCCTCTCTCCCTGTCCCTCTCCCCAGAAACAGATGCCTCCACCAGCCAAAAGACAAAGAAGTCCCTCAGCTGAAGATAAGGAGGCCAGAAAGAAACCGGCCAAAGTTCCATACAGGCAAGGGGAGGACATCTGCTGCATTTCCCCGGCCCAGGCTGAACGCGCCAAGAACTTCGGGAATAGGATAAAACAATTGAAGGCGCTTTTAGCCATGAAAAAATGTGGCGAGAAAGACATAGAAATCCCGAAAAACTTTCCCAGCGCTCAGAGGCTGCTGACAGTGATCCGCACTGGGCCGGGTGCGCGGCAGACTTGGGGCATGGTCGAGGAGGCCGCAAGATCAATTCCCATGGATCCTCCCATAATATCCACAAAGACGGAGAAGCTCAATAATCTGGAAAAATTTTGTTCAGGACGGGTCCCGGTTTTAGTTCACCCCTCCCTCTATAGGGCTCTAAAACTAACCTTTCCCTGGGATGTTGGCGGCGTCTCCTCTGACGGCACCATCAAGAATGAGATGGGCCATGGGTCCATGGGAGAGGCTGTCGGCATCCTTTCCCCGACCATGTTCTGTCCAGGACCCCAACCCTAATTACGTATCACAATGGCTTTATGGTTAGCAAGTATAAATGCCCGGGGGCTGAGGTCCGAGTCTCGGAGGGTGAGACTCACTCATGATCTCCAGCGCCTCGGTGTGGATGTTTGCTGTTTACAGGAGACCCGTTTTTCAGCTGGCGACCATGAGAGCATACTGTCTAGGGATTACGATCTCTTTTCAGCATGTTTTGATGGTCGTTCTAGAGGTGTCTCCTGGCTAGTGAGCAAGTCATTGAATGCGGTGTGTACGCTTGTCTTCGCGGATCCAGCGGGCAGGATTTGTGTGCTGGATATTACCATAAAGGAGAAGTCTTTTCGCCTCATTGGGGTTTATGCGCCCAATGTCCATGCGGAGCGTCCTGCTTTGTTTCGGCAGCTCGAGTCGTTCTTTGGAACATCGAGGCGGGTAATTTTAGCGGGGGATTGGAATGCCGTCCTTGACCCTGAGAAAGATCGGATAGGAGAAAGATCGGGTACTAACAACCCGGATGTGAAACCATTTCGGGAATTTATCGACAGGAATGATCTTGTCGATAAATACCGAAATGAACACCCCCGGGAGGTAGTGTGGACTTGGACTAATAGGGGCAGCTCGGTTTCGAAGGTAAGCGCCAGCTACCTCGACCGAGTCCTAGTTAAGAGAGTCGACGTAGGGCTCTTAGGTTGTCCAAGTTTCCATTCGATAGTTTACACGGATCATAGGCTCGTCCGGGTTCGTGTAAACTTAGATAAGCCTAAGGTTAAGTTGGCTGGTTACTGGAAATTGAACGCGTCATTATTTGATAGCCAAGATTTCCAGCACCAGCTTTTACTAACACTAAAGCGGGAACTGACGGGGGCTGTGGTTGGGAATAAGTGGTGGGACACTCTAAAATCAAAACTTAGGTCGTTTGCTGCCGACTATAGTCGTCGGCTCAACTTAGCTAATTTAGCGGCGCAAACGGCAGTAGAAAAGAAAGTTGATCGGGCAGTTAAATCCCGTAATAGAGGGGACGTAGCCTTAGCTAGGGCCGAGCTGGCCTCCTTGCTTATCAAGAAGGATCAAGCTCTGGTAGTTAGGGCTAGGTTAAAAAGAATGTCTTCTGAGGCAACGAATATGGCCGCAGAATTGCGTGCAGAAGAAGCTAGGCGAGCAGTCAATCGGCATATCAAGGACATCACATTGCCGGATGGACGTACCGTGACTACAGACGTGGGTATATGTGGGGCTTTTCGGGATTACTTCCAGGATCTTTTCACCAGGGAGCCCGGTCTGAGTTCGGCTCAGTTCGATACCTATTTGGCTGACTTTCCCCGCCTCTCGGCGGCTGAAGCGGCTAGGTGCGAGGGGCCCATAACAGAGTCGGAAATCTGGGATGCGCTGAAATTGGTTGGCCGGGACAAAACTCCAGGATTGGATGGTCTTCCCTACGAACTGTACTTGAGGCAGTCGTCCGTTTTTGTTCCTCTGCTGGCTCTTGTTTATAACAACTGGATGAAGCAGGGGTCTATACCTCGACGTTTCACCAGGGGTGTAATCAAGTTGCTTCGCAAGAGCAAGGACGGTGGGGGTGGCATAGATAATTATCGGCCTTTAACGATGTTAAATACTGACTTAAAGATTTTTGCCAAGATCTTGGCCGGCCGTTTGCAGGCTGTCCTATCTAGTCTGATTGGCCCCGAGCAGACTTGTGCTGTGAAGGGCAGGACTATTCAGGACAACCTTCATTTGGTACGCCTGATCATCGAGAAAACCGACACTGAAGCCGCGCTGATCAATTTGGATCAGTCCAAGGCGTTCGATAGGGTTGACCATCGCTTCTTGGAATCTGTCCTTTCCGCCGCCGGTTTCGGGCCGTACTTTCGCACCTGGATCCGACTGCTGTATGAGTCCCCCGGTGCGCTGGTGGAAGTGAATGGGGTAAGATCGAAGCCCTTCACATTATCTCGCTCCATTCGTCAAGGTTGTCCACTTTCGCCTTTGCTTTACGTTCTTGCGTTGGAGCCTTTCCTTCGCAAGTTAAAGGCGAATCCGGTCCTTCGCGGAATTTCCCTACCTGGTGCTACCACCTCGGCCAGGTACTCCGCCTATGCTGACGACGTTTCGGTTTTTGTGTCGAGCAAAGCCGAGATTGACGAAGTTAGCAAAGAAATCAGATGCTATGAGACGGTGACAGGGGCCAAGATCAATCGCGATAAGTCTGTTGGCTTGCGATTGGGTGCGTGGAAGGGAGTTTCTCTCCCCGGACCTTTCCTCTGGACGGACGGGCCGATCAAGATTCTCGGCGTCTTTTTCGGTCCTGATCTCCAGTTGGAAATGAATTGGTCGGAGGTTCAAGAGAAGGCCGAGGGCGCAGTTCATCTGTGGACTCGGAGGAATCTTTCCTTAAAGGGGAGGGCGGAAGTATGTGCCTCGCACATCTACCCGATTCTCCTTTACCGACTCTCCGTACTTCCTCTCCCGTGTGCCATTCGTTTGGGATTGATTCAGCTCTTGTTCTCTTTCCTTTGGCGAGAAGGCAAGGCTCCCAAGGTGCGTCGCGAGATCTGTTACCTTCATCCATCTGAAGGCGGTCTGGGCATGCCTAGCGTTGAGATTCGTCAACATACGCTTCGCATTAGATTCCTGGATCGAATGTGTATGCTAGCGGATGAGAAAGGCGCCCTCGTTAAAGAGGACGTCCATAAAAACTTTCCATCCTTGAGAAGTGTGCATTTGTCGGAGGAAGAGGCCGGCCGTATTCCTCGTGGCGAATGCTCCTTCTATAAAGAATGTCGTTTGGCTCTCCAGTTTCTCTTGCGGGCTACGGATGGCCTCTCCAACGCCCAATCGTTGTCTCTTAGGGCATTATATCGGGTGTTAGTTAGGGGGGCCGTTCAAGATGAACTGATTGGCGAGCTCGGGCTTACGAAGCAGGAGGCTCGCTCCATATGGCCTTGGGCGCCTGGGTTGAAATGTCTCACTAACGATGAGGCATCACTCACCTGGCTGATGATTCGAAAGGCTCTCTGGGTAGGCAAGAAACTTCATGTAGCGGGCCTAACACCGAAATCAACCTGCGTGCGTTGTGGGCTGTCGGCGGAATCCGTCGATCATGCCTTCTTCCACTGCAGTGTTGTTGCGCCGCTATGTAAGTTCCTTGAAGATCTCATGGTCCGTATGCTGCGTGGAAAGTTCTTTGTCCTTGAGGCTAGTTCTGTTTGTAGCAATGTCGTACCTCCGTTATCTAGGGCTGAGCACTATGTGCTCTTTTGCTTACTAGGTGTTATGCGAATCGTGATTTGGACGACGCGACAGAAGGAATTCTATGGTGATGAGAAGTTTACCTCTTCCCAACTGATCTTGTTCTTTAAGCATCAGCTTAAAGTCAAGATCAGGACGGAAAGGAAACGACTCACTCCATCTGAATTTGGCAAAAGGTGGGTGAGTCTTGCGCGTCTCTGTCGAGTGAAAGGTGCTGACCTGGAGTGGTTGTTTGATGCTGGTTAGGCATCAGGATATTGGGTGTGCTGGGCACAACATGTGCACCCCTTCCCTGTTAGTTTAGAATAGGAAGTATTTGATTTTCTGTTTTCTCTCTTTAAAGGTAACTTAGCTAGGTTATGATTGCTCATTGGCCCCACTTTTTTCTTTTTGGCCCCAGTTTTCTTTTAGTTTAATCCCCCACCCCCTTTCCCACCTTAGGTGTTCAACAATATTAGTTCTCCGGTGGATGCGTGGCGTCTTTCGTTATTTTTCAAGTGTGCTTTTCGTTTTTGTTATGGTGTTTAAATGTGTGAGTGATTGTGTGAGTGTTTGCTGATCGGATAAGTGGTATTATGATATTTCTAAAGCCACGCATTATATTTCGTCCGGGGAAGTGATTTTGCTGTCACAATATTAGAAGTAGTGGGGGGCTTTTATTACTAATACGATTTTATTTAGTTTCTTGTATATATCGTTCTTTCATTGTATAAAACCATTGGGGATATTTTATTGTTGTTATTTTCTGCCCATGCCCTCCTCTGAATACTGTAAATATGGGAGTTAAGTAGGACATCATAGAGCAGCCGAGGTATTATGGTGAACGTGGTAAGAATGGTAAGTAAAAAAGTGGTATTATGGTGCAAGGATTTTTGTAAGTGTGTCAGGGTCGACGAAAGTGAATAGCTAAGTTAAACTAGGACAGATGATGACCAGCCTTCCCCATCCCCAATTTCGGCCTTGTGCCACATTTTTTGTATTTTACAAAAATAAATACAACTTAAGTCACTGGTGCCTCTGCAACAGGTGTTTACTCGTGCAACCAGATTGAAACTGAGTCCCAACCATTCACAGTTAGATTAACCAAATGCAGACGACAATTCTACTCCTGCAGCTTCTCTCGCACTTCCTGTCTGTGGAACTCGCTTCCATATCCTTGTTTTCTGGCGGCTACAACCTCCACGAATTTAAATGCAATGTCAATACTCATCTCTTAACCACTTGACTCTAGTTCTTTCTTCACCACCCGTATATCCTTTCCTTTCTCTTCACCTTTGCAACTGTCATCACGCCTGTATTCCAGTCCTTCTCTTGCTCCTTTCTAACTGGTTCGTCTTTCTTTTCACTCTCTTCTAATTAATCTTTTTTACTCTTATGTAGCCCCTGCACATCAGTGGCGTTACCGCCTTGCTCGGGGTGATATGATTAAAAAAAGTGCCAGAAAGAAAAACTACAGCACTACGGTTGACAAGAATCTAGTAAAAAACAAGCCTCCCCCTTCTGCATGTGGTGGATGGCATTGATTTAAGGATTGTCTTTTTTAATACAAAAATTGCCGAGCATGTGGTAAGATGGGCCACAAAGCTACGGTATGCAGAAATAAACATCAACCTAGTAGGGTAAGGTCTACTAGAGTGGAGGATGAAAATAAGGAAAATATCAGAAAATACGTTGAAATGGAAATTCTGATTTTAAAAAAAATTAAATTTGACGATTATAAACTTACAAACATGGTGGAAGTTAAATAGGCCGACCATGCTACACACTAAAAAAATTGTTAAATCCTTAACGGGGAAAAAGATAAATTTCGAAGGCGAAATTATAGTGAATGTAAAATTCCAGGAAGAAATAATAAAAAAAATTAAAAATCTATGTGATGAGAAATACAGACAACCTAGTAGGAACGGATTGGATTCAATGTATGGGATTTACCTATTAGTTCGTTTTGTAAAAGAATAGATTGTGAGTTTTCGGAAGTCACAAAACTGAAGGAGGAATTGAACAAAGTATTCTCAGAAGTATTTTCAAGTGGGTTAGGACGTTGCAACAAATTTAAAGCGGAAATCGAGTTTAAACAGAATGCTCAACCTGTATTTAGGAAAAAGAGAAACGTACCTTTCGCCATAATTGATAAAATAGACAAAGAACTGAAGAGGCTAGAGCAAACTGGGATCATTTCAAAAACCAATTTCAGTGAATATGCGGTACCGGTAGTTTATGTCAAGAAAAATCGGCAGAAATCCACGTGTGCAGATTTTTCCACGGGATTAAATAACGCAATAAAAGACCATCACTATTCGTTGCCTAGACCAGAGAAAATATTCACTAAACTTAATGGTGGAAAAATTTTCTCAAAAATTGACCTAAGCGAAGCATACTTGCAGATTTCAATGACAGAAGAAAGTTCCAAATTACTGTGCATACATACACACAAAGGTCTATAGAAATACAACAGGCTACCATGCGGGATAAAAGTAGTGCCTGCGATTTTTCAGTAGACGATGGATACTATGTTGACGAGGAAAAATTTCGTCACAGCTTATTGTTAGGGCGCTCTCCACCTTTGTCTTATAATGGACTGTTCCTACCACTATATTAAGTGGTAGTAGAAAGACCTCAGTGTGGTGCGTCGCGTTGAATGTAGTAGTTAGAGGGGTTTTTTTCAACTTCTAGTTCTGATGTGCGTTGTGGCGCAATGGATATCGGCTCGGAACGAGAAATCGGGGAACCGAGTTCGAATTCCAGTTGAATTCCTTGCATTCACTTACGCGCAAATACCCTTTGGAAAGGTATTAATCCGTCTCTTCCCTTCAATTATGGGTTAAATAACAGGACAGATTGGTATAGCCTTGGTTGGCAACCAGTCTACCGCAGAAAGCAATGGCAACCTACTGCGGGATAATCTTCTGCCCAGTCAGTTATGTCTCTTTCGAGACATGATCGCCGAAGCGTGTATCACGTATGGCACTTAACTGACTGACTGACTGTTCTGATTTGCGTGTCAAATATTACCGGAATTTTCTAAGTGTTACCTGTGAGTACGTCGGTTTGTTTAACCATTTTTGTCTTTGTCGCCCGTTTGTTTTCGTTTTTGAACGTTTGTGCAAACACTTTTGTATCTTGAAGGCGGGGGGGGGGCAGCCAAATTATCAAGCCGTCTACATCAAATGTCGTTCCGACGGTGACTCCCTCACCGTCTGTTTGGACAAAATCGTTGGAAAAAAAAGATGCGGTCTACTAAGACCAAATGAAAATGAAATATAAGGATTTCACTAATGAAAAAGAATTATTACCGATTCCGGAAGCGGTGAATGTCGTGGCAGCTAAAACTCTCTCTCTGTTGACTTCCGATGTTAAAACGCATAAATTTATTGGCGTCAGCAGAGAGACGATGGAAGAAGCACTTAAAAGTTTAAAAATCGTGCCGAAAATTCTAGCCAGAAGATCTCGAGCGATGTGGGACTTACTGCTTAGTTCCGAGGAAGAAGCCAAATCATTGACAGGAAGTACGCTACAGACAAAAAATAAGACTCCAAACCGAGTACATGGGAACTCGGCGGACTCGTGTTTTGCTCTATGGAGTACCACTAGATATAACTGAGGATCATGTGGGCGCATTTTTGCACAATTTGGTGCGGTAGACGAGGTATCAAGAATCGGAAGCAAAGCGGGAGTGGCGAAAGAAGATTTTTCGATCCAGGTAACACTGGATCGACAAAACTTTTCTAATATTCCTGACATTTTGTTGTGTCGTTCAAGGAAGCTATCCGTTGCAGTGGAAGGCAGAAGGCCACATTGCTGGACCTGTGGTATGGCGGGTCACATATCTAAAATGTGCCCCACTAGGAACGCACAAACACCAGTAACACAGAAACAGTCAGGCGTAGAGGAGGTGGTGGTGGCAGAGGAAAAATCTAGCCTAAAACATGTTCAGGAATGGACCGAGGTGGTGAGGTGAGGGAAAAAAGCAGCGACCCCTTCTCCAAAAAAGGATACCCCACCAAAAAAGACAGCTAAAGCAGAAAATAAAATACCTCTGGAAAAGGAACAATGCAGCAAAACAACCGAGGTGAGGGACACCCCAGAAATGCCTCCACCTCGTTCAGCGTCGCTAAAACGAGGGAAGGAGGAAGAAGAGGAGGAGGTAGAAAATATTAAAATAAGGAAAAGAAAACTGATCGGAGTAGAAGGAAAAAGACTCGGGTGGCTGCCAAGGCACAGTCCACCCCTTCATCACCTGTTAAAACTGGAACTATGAAGGGGAGAAGTCAGTCCGCCTCCTCAGTCAGAAATACATCGTCTCCTTCCCCCACACCCCCTTGCAACCTGTAACTTCTTCCCTTCCAGAAAAATCCCCTACTCAACCTGAATCCTCCCCCTGATTGGAAAAACGCTCCCCTACCAATAGCCAACCCTCCCCTACCAATAGCCAACCTAGCCAAAAAGAAATGAAAAAGAAAAGGGATAATCCTTACAAGAAAGTAGACATTTGTCGCATCGACAGACCGGCCTTAGAGAGGGACCTCTCTTTACAAGAAAGAACCCTCCTAATGCCACTATTTAAATTGACCTCGATCAACGGTAAGTCGGTCGGGGACCCAAACAATTTTGCACAAGCTCCCGGAGTTTTAACACTCGTAAGAAATACCGGGGGCAATCTCAAGGTTGGGGAATTTATACAGGGAGCTGTGGAAGAGTTCCACAAAATCAAAATGGCCGAAACAAGCACAAAATATTTACAGAAACTTTCTAACTTTTGTTCCGGGAGGGTCCCTATCATCCTCCACCCCTCATTATATAGGGCTGTAAAGGTAACGTTTCCCACGGACGTTGGTGGCATTGTCCTAGACAGACGAATTACGTCCGATATTGGTACGGGAAGCCTAGGACAATCCGTCGGCGTCCCTACTGCCACAGATTTCCGTCCTGTATGTATTCAGGAGTAATTTTTTGCTTTCTCTTTACAGGTCTAAATAGATGTCAATCAAGTTAGCCAGTATGAACGTGAAGGGCCTTAGGGATCGGAGTAAGGCTGCCCGCCTGCTTCGGGACCTCTTGTCCTTCGGCGTGGATGTCGCCGCGATCCAAGAGACTCTTTGTTTGCAAGGCCGATGCCTGTGTGCTGTCTAACGACTTTATCGTCTATTCAGCATATGGGAACCGGCTGGTCAGAGGAGTTTCTTTGCTGGTTAAGCGTACCCTGGACGTTAAGGTGGATCTTGTTCATGTCGGTGCCGAGGGCCGGCTGATCATGGCCGATATTGCAGTGAAAAACAATGCGTTTTGACTGGTTGCAGTTTATGCGCCCAACGACCAGGAGGAGCGCGTCTCGTTTTTTCGGTGGTTGGAGCCCTTCCTCGTGGATACAACGCGACTTGTCTTAGTGGGGGACTGGAATGCCATCCTGGATCCCAAGTTGGATAGAGGGTGGGGAGCTAGAGGGAAGGCACGTGATCGTAGCTTGGTCGATCTCATCGAGGATTTCGGTCTAGTCGATAGAAACCGGGTCGATCACAAGGGTGGGAGAATGTGGACGTGGGCTAATGGCCTTCTACCAAGGTGGATAGCGACCTTGATAGAATGTTAGTTCGTGAAGCCGACATAGATCTTTTAGATTGTCCCACGTTCCACTGGTTAGGTTACTCGGACCACAAACTCGTTTGTGCCCGGGTAAATTTAGAAAATAGGGTTAGAATGGCTGGTTACTGGACAGGCGGGACTTCCGGTGTTAGCTAATTAACTTAGTGCAGCGGGCGTTAACTGGGGGAGTCATCGGGAATAAGTGGTGGGAGAACCATAAGAATAGTATTAGGTCTTTCACCACCAAGTTCAGCAAACGGCTCAAACTAGATAAGGCTGAAAGGGTGAAGACACTTAGAGCTAATTATTCCCGGGCGGTGGCTGGTGGGGATCCCCTAGAGATAGCCATAGCTAAGGAGAGGTTACGGAGGGCGAAGTCTACGCGGCTTTGAAGAAGGTCGGCAGAGGCAAATCGCCGGGTCTCGATGGTTTGCCCTATGAATTGTACTTGAGGCTGTCGCACATCTTTGTCCCTATTTTGACTGTCGTGTTCAACAACTGTTTCCGGCAGGGGTCCATCCCCAACTGGTTCACCAGGGGTGTGATCACGCTTTTGAGAAAAGGCAAGGATGTGAGGAAGAAGTTAGAGAGTTACAGGCCCATAACTCTGCTAAACACAGAGTTAAAGATTTTGGCCAAGATCTTGCAAAATCGTTTGCAATTAGTTGCCGAGTCTCTGTTGGGGCCTGAGCAGACTTGTGCTCTGAAGGGCCGAACAGTTGAGAGCAACCTGCATCTGATACGCACTATCATAGAGGGGATAAAAGACGACGAACAAGCCGCGCTGATCAATTTAGATCAGTCCAACGCATTTGATAGGGTTGACCATTGTTACCTGGCGGCTGTCCTGCAGGCAGCTGGATTCAAAACCAACTTCCGCCGCTGGATTAGCCTCCTGTATCAATCCCCCACGGCTGTGGTACAGGTGAACGGAAAGTTGTCGGGCGTTCTGGCGCTGTCTAGGTCGGTCCGACAGGGTTGTCCATTGTAGCCCCTACTTTATGCTTTGGCGTTGGAGCTCCTCCTTCGCCGGCTAAGGGACAGGGCGTGCAGTCCGGTACTACGTGGAATCGCTGTCCCTGGTGGTGCTCGAGCCAGGGTTTCCGCGTACGCCGATGACGTCACTACTTTCGTGTCCTCCCGGAGTGACATCGAGGTGGTACAGAAGGCGCCTGAACGGTATGAACAGGTGACAGGGGCCAAGATTAACTGCAACAAGTTGTCCGGCTTGCGGTTAGGTGCCCGGGGCCCTTCGACTGGACAGACGGCCTGGTCTGCATTCTTGGAGTGTGGTTCGGGCCTGACCTACAGTTGGAGAAAAATTGGTCTGAAGTACTGGCAAAGGTAGATGCGTCGGGCAAGACTTGGTGTCGAAGGAATTTGTTCTGAAAGGGTTTGGCTGAGGCGTGTGCTACATACGTCTTTCCCATTATCTTTTACCGGTTGTCAGTACTTCCACTTTGTAAACGAAGTATGGAGGTGATCGAGCGCTTGCTATACTCCATTCTGTGGAGAGGACGCAAACACTACGTCGACAAACGTGTCTGTTACCAACGTCCATGTCATGGGGGTCTGGGAATGCCATACTTGATGGGCCATAAGGTTGTGTCAAGGTTGGTTTTTCTCAGGTGAGCGATTTTGGAAGAATCATTGCTGAGGGGGATAGTGAGGGACATGTTCCCTAGCCTTACTATCACTCCCCCCATATCGAGGCGGTGCCGTAAGCCTCGAGGGCGATCGAGTTTTCTCCTCGAATGTCTGGCGGCCCTGCGGGCCATTCCACGGTCCACTGACCTTTCACGGCTTAGGAGAGTCTTCTATCGTGGGTTAGTGGGGGCGTCGCGAAGGATTCATTTCGTGATGTGCTGCGCTTGTCGGAGGATGAGTTTCGCTCGTCCTGGTCTTGGGCGCCAGGTACTGATTATCTCAGCAACTCTGAGTTTTCGCTCACCCGCGAGAGCTTGTGGACATTGATCGTGCATTCGCCTGCGACATTGTGTCACCCCAGTTTTCTGGGATGAAGCGTATGGTGTTTCTGTCGCGGCTAGCCACGGCTCGAATGGTGATTTGGACGACGCGAACGGAGGAAGTCTTGCGAGGTCAGCGTCTTTCACATCAGGATCTGATCCGCTATTTTGAGCTGATGCTCAAAATAAGAATTAGAACTGATTGGAAACGTTTGACTTCGACAGACTTCAGCAAAAGGTGGGTAAATGTAGCAAGTCTGGTCCGCGTGAACGGGGCTAGTCTTGATTTTCTCTCTTAGATTTACTGGTTACATCGGGGTGGATTCCTGTGGAACCCTCCCCTGGTTAAGGTAGTTATCTTTTGTGTACCTAGTTAAAGTGAATGAATGTGTTCCTAGCCTGTACCCAGCTTTCTCTTTTGTTATGATCCAAGTCGAGATTCCCAACCACCCCAGTTTGTTTTGGTCTCCTTTTATCTCGGCTGGTTCAGCCTTTTATTGTCCCATTCCATTAATTTTTTACCCTCCTCCCCACTCCCTTAGCGAGTGTGCTTCTTGATTTCGCCTTTAGGCGGAATACAGAGGCCACTCCTTTTTTTGAGATGGACGGGTTTTACTAATATTATTATTATTTTACTTCAAAATGTGTTGTATTTTCAGTTTATTTTTGGGTTCATCCCCCTCCCATGATTTCATTCTTCATTAAATGTTTTATTATATTGTATATAAGCACATTTTTATTGTCATGGTTTTTTCCCTGTTTTTAGGTGCCCCTCGTAAATATGTGGTATTGTGGTGTAAGAAGGATTGGGAAGTGATGGCTGGGTTCTTTTGATGATTGAGCATATTGTAACGAGTGAATGGGTCGTGATAGTGTTTAGCTAGGTATAGGATAGTTAAGCAAGAACCAACCTCTACCCCTCCCCTTTTCGGCTTTGTGCCACAATGTTTTGTATTTTTGCAAAAAATAAATAGTGTGCGTCGCGTTGAGCATTGCGTTAGCGTTGACTGTTCAGCTCTATACCAAGTCAGTCGAGTACTTCCGTTAGCGAACCGGAAGGGTGCTATACACAGACTACGTCTTATTTTACTAAACCATTGTTCCTGTACTATACTAACAACTCTGGGGCACCTCGAGGTGGTGTAATGGTTAGCAAGCTTGTCCCGCTTGAACTATTGCAATTAAGTAGTGAGTTCGATCCTCACTGGGTGCCCCATACTTTCGGCCTTGTGCCACATCTAAGCTGCGCTTAGTAAATTACAATACTAACAACTCTGTTGTACATACTATTTTCCGGTAATATATTTCATTTACCTTATTTCCGTTGTTTGTGATTATTTATTCAACTATTTCTGTTTCACACAACATAACAGTGGCGACGAAGTATTCGAAACTCACACGGAAAGAAAAAGTAACTCGGATTCGTCCCACAACATAACAGTGGTGACGAAGGATTCGAAACTCATACACGGAGAAAAAGTTCAGATTCGTCCCACAACATAACAGTGGCGACAAAGGATTCGGTTACATAGAGGAATCAAACAAATAATTAACGACGAAACTGTGACGACGAAAATTTTGAACACGGAAAAGTCTCTAGTTCGTGACAGACGCAAAAGTTACGAGGAAAAGCCGTATACGCAGCGAGAAATTAAGTTAGTTACGTTTAACTATTTTCTGTTGGTTCTGTAACAGAATTCGTGCTGAAATTTGTGACACTCTCCTCTGTGAAAAAAGAAAAAGTATATAAATTGGACAGTTTTTTGTAAAATTCAAAATGGAACAATTTCAAGCTTCCATGCTTGAGCTTATAAAATGCCAAATGCAACAGCAAAAAGTAAACGAAGAACAATTTCAAAAACAACAATTGGAAGTACAGGAAAAAAATGTTACAAATGCAACTGGACAGTGAGAAAAGTCAGCAAAAATTTCAGGAAGAGAATGCCAAGAAATATGTGGCGATGCAAGAACTTCTACATAAAGTGATTCACGAAAAAAAACAAAAGCACTGAAGATAGTACTTTTTCGCAAAACACTATAAACACTATTTGGTCAACAATTGATAACTTCACGTATAATCCGGACGAGGATAGAACTTTCGAGCGGTACTACTATCGGTATCAAGATTTCTCCGAGATCGATTGTAAATCCTGGTCAAATGAAAAGAAAGTTAGGCTCCTCCTCAGAAAACTAGGTACGTACGAGTACAATAAATTTACAGATTTTATTCTGCCAAGAAAAACGAGAGATTTGGAATTTAACGAAGCAGTAGGTCTGCTAAAAGAATTATTTAACCCTAGACTGTCGTTATTTCACAAAAGGTGGAAATGTTTAAACCTGCAGAAAAAAAGAGGATGAAGAGTACACGACTTTCGCGTCAGTTGTAAATAAAACTTGCGATGGCTTCAGGTTATCGGAAAAGACAGCGGATAATTTCAAATGTTTAGTTTATGTGCAGGGCCTAGTATCCAATAAAGACAGTGAAATGAGGAGACGAATACTGGCTAAGCTCGAAAGCGAACAAAATATCTCATTGCAGAAGATTGCTGATTTTTGCCAGCAATGTATCAGTATCAAAGAAGATGCCAAAAAATTGAGTCCGGTGTAGCAAGCATAAGTCATGATTTCGGTATCTGTCTCCGAGACGGAAGTATCACTCTCCGATGAGAAGTGGGAGGAAGTACGAGAAAAAACCCCCCAAAAGCTTGTTACGGCTGTTTCTACAAGTCTTGCGTTTGAATGGACAATCACTGTTCCAATGCGGAACAGTGATTGTCCATTCAAACGCAAGACTTGTAGAAACTGCAATAGACAAGGTCACAAAAAATCCAAATGCAGATTCAAAGACAAGAGTCACGTGAAAATAACAAGAACGGAAGAGCTAAACCAGAATATAAGAAAATATTTACAAGTAAAAATGCTAAACCAATCAATAAGAATACAGCTAGATTCTGGAAGTGATATCTCGATAATAAACGTAAAGACGTGCAAGAAACTAAATAAACCATCGTTAATAAAGGCAAACAAGGTTGCTAGAACGGTTACTGGAAAAAAATCCACTTTGAAGGATTCTGAATGTAAGTTTCAATAATCAAACAAGAAGATTAAAAATGTTTATAATGAAAGGAACTAACAACTTGTTTGGCACAGATTGGATGGATAAGTTTGACTTATGGGATTTGCCTATAAGTGCATACTGTAAAAATATCAACGAAAAGACTGATATAAAAACATTAAAGTCGGACATAAAAAAAGCATTCCCTGAAGTTTTTTCGGACGGTTTAGGGAGGTGCACGAAAATTCGGCTAAAGAACGACGCGCAACCAGTTTTTAAGAAAAAAAGAAATCGATCTTACGCGGCGACCGAGAAAAATTGTCAAAATTAGGCGTGATATCAAAAATCGAATACAGCGACTGGGCCGCACCAGCGGTTTACGTTAAAAAAAGTCGGGCGATAATCGTATTTGTGCTGATTTCTCAACGGGGTTTAATAACGCCATTCAGGACTACCAATATCCACTACCTAGTCTAGAGGAAGTATTCTCTAGATTAAATGGCGGGAAATATTTTTCAGAGATCGACCTCAGTGAGGCATATCTACAAATCCCAGTTGACGATGAGAGTTCGAAACTCCTATGCATAAACACTCATAGAGGATTATATAAGTACGAACGTCTAGCATTCGGTGTAAAAACGGCACCAGCAGTGTTTCAGAAAACCATGGACACTATGCTATCGGGGTTGGATTTCGCGATTGCGTACCTCGACGACATCCTGATCAAGAGCGAGACAGTCGAAGAGCATAAAGAACATTTACATGAAGTGTTCGAGAGAATACGGAATTATGGCTTCAAAGTTAAGGAAAATAAACGATTTCTTATTAGAAGAAATCAGATACTTGGGCCATATAATCAACAAGGACGGAAAAATCCTGATCCAAATCGTTCCTCAGCAATTCGGAACATTTTAGGGTTAGTAAGCCACTACCAAGACTTCATACCTAATCTACACAACTTGCGAGCACCATTAAACGAATTATTACAAAAGGACAAAGCATGGCGTTGGTCGATTGAATGCAAGCAAGCATTTGAGGAAATCAAGGATAGGTTGACATCGGATCTATTCCTTGCACATTACGATCCTAAACTAGAAATAGTAATAGCTTCTGACGCCAGCGCACACGGAATTGGCGCGTGTATTCTGTATAAATGGAAGGACGGAGCAATGAAGCCAATCGCACATGCAAGCAGATCACTACTTCCTGCTGTATGCAGCTATTCCCAAATCGAAAAAGAAGCTTTGGCGATAATCTTTGCTGTAACAAAATTCCATCGGTATATCCATGGGAGACATTTTATTTTGCAGACGTATCACAAACTGTTGCTTACTATTTTCGGTTCAAAAAAGGGACTCCCCACTTATACGGCGAACCGTTTACTAAGATGGGGGACGATATTGTTAAATTACAATTTTAAATTGCAACATTTACCATCAAGCAAGATAGGACACGCCGATGGCCTATCTAGATTCATCCCCAAATCAGTTGAACCATTAGAGGATACAGTGATTGCTGCACTAAGATCAGAAGTTGAAGTAAAGAATACTCTGACACAATAAGGGAACTACCAGTTTCATTAACTGAAATTAAAAAGGAAGCTATAAAGGATGATTATATCAAGGACATAAAAGCAAAGATAGCGGAAAAGGACGTGCGAACTTCAGGAACCTTTTCACTGTTCGACAATGTGGTACTCTACAGTGAAAGAGTTGTAATTCCTCAGGCGTTGCAGAGAAGAATCTTAAAAGACTTCCATGCGGGGCATCCACGAGTTAACCGTATGAAGAGCCTAATGCGATCTTATGTTTACTGACCGGGAATGGACGCAGACATTACGACCATGGCCGGTAAATGTAAGGGTTGCGCTCTGGCTGCAAAATCGCCACAAATTTGACAAAAACCTTGGCCTAAGACAGACAGACCTTGGTCAAGGATACATATAGATTTAGCTGGTCCGATTGACAATTTCTATTACTTGGTAATAGTAGACAGTTATAGTAAGTGGTCCAAATGAAAAGACCCACGGCGGAAAACACAATCAGTAAATTACATGAATTATTCGGCGTAGTGGACACAATAGTGAGTGACAATGGATCTCAATTCACGGTAAAGCAGTTCAAGGATTTTTGCGAAACATTTCAAGTGGAACACATAAAAATTCCACCTTATCATCCACGTTCGAATGGATTAGCAGAAAGATTTGTGGATACCCTAAAAGAGCACTTAAAAAGGCTACAGGGACGCCCACAAAGAAGGCATTGCAACTATTCTTGCAAGTTTATAGAATAACTCCAAACAAAGCCGCGCCTTCAGCACTGTCGCCTGCCGAACTTATGTTCTCGAGAAAGGTTCGATCGGCATTCGACAAATTAATTCCTAGTAAAAAGGTACATACGCCCACCACAACCACACCGAAAAGGAAATTTCATGTAAATGAAAAATTTTATTTTAAAAACTATAAAAATAATACCGCATCCTGGCTACCTGGTGTAATAAAAGAACATGTTACAAGGTCCTAAATTCATGCATAGGCGGCATGTAAATCAAATAAAAAGAGGCTGTCGGACGAAACTACAGACACGCCGCTAAGAGAAGAGGGAAACGTAGAAGTATTGTACGACACGTTTGACTTACAAATGCCTCAAGCGGAAGAGGTAAAAGAAAGGAAATTCACCAGAAAAAGAAAGTCTACTCACCATTTATTAATAATGGATCCTAAAAGGAAAAGATATCAGGACTGACTGAAAAAAAAAAAAGGAAAAAGAATCTTAGGAGGGGGGTGTTAGGGCGCTCTCGACCTTTGTCTTATAATGGACTGTTCCTACCACTATATAAAGTGGTACGGGAAAGTCCTCAGTGGGGTGCGTCGCGTTGACTATTCAGCTCTATACCAAGTCAGTCGAGTACTTCCGGTAGCGAACCGGAAGTGTGCTATACACAGACTCTACATCTTATTACTTTACTAAACCATTGTTCCTGTACTATACTAACAACTCTGTTGTAGATACTATTTTCCGGTAATATATTTCATTTACTTTATTTCCGTTGTTTGTAATTATTTATTCAACTATTTCTGTTACACACAACATAGCACTTATTTAGACGATATTTTAGTTAAAAGCGTTAATTTAAAAGACCATGCGACACACACCAAGGAAATTTTTAAAAGACTACAAGACTTTGGGTTAAAAGTTAAAGAGAAGAAATGTGATTTCTTCTTGAAAGAAATAAATTATCTAGGCCACATCACAGATGAGAATGGCAGGAAACCTGACCCAGAGAGAGCTTCAGCAATCAAAAACATGCCTGAGACTAAAAATGTCGCAGAATTGCAAAGCTTCCTCGGTCTGGCTAATTACTATGGAGAGTTTATCTATAGTATGCATAAATTGAGGGCACCCCCTCAACGAATTACTGAAGAGAGATGTCCAGTGGAACTCGTTGGAGAAGTGCAAAAAGGAGTTTAACGAAATTATAAATAAATTGACCTCAGATTTAACCTTGACAAATTTCGACCGTAGGCCGGAGATTATTGTAGCAAGTGATGCAAGCTCACACAGTGAATAAAATGCAGGATGGTACTACAAAATCGGTAGGCCACGCATCGAGAGCATTACTACCGGCCGAGAAAAATTATTCACAAATAGAAAAAGAAGCTTTGGGAATTATTTTCGCCGTAACTCGATTTCATATATATATATATATATATATATATATATATATATATATACGGTAGAGAATTTACAAGACAAACGGACCATAAACCGCTTCTTACCATATTTGGATCCAAGAAAGGACTACCTGTATATACCGCGAATAGACTCCTGAGGTGGAGCACAATACTAATAAACTACAATTTTAAACTAGAATATTTACCATAGAAAAAAATAGGGCACGCAGATGGACTAACGAGGCTGATTCATAAGGAAAGTGAAACCTTGGAAGACTAAGTGATAGAACTAAGCTCCTCATCTTTAGAATGTGAAGATTCTATGGAAGAAATCTTCAACGCTTTTGACATCCAGAAACTAAAAGCTAACACGGAAACCAGAAAAAAACAACAGGAAGCGGAAGTTCACAGAGCCTTTGATTATAGATCCAAAACGAAAAAATATTAACTCTTCCTAAAAAGAAGCTAGGGAGGGGTGTTGGGAGTCACCCCTTTTCATACACTCTATGGACTCTTCCATGGTTTACAAATAATCCTTCCTACACAGAATAGGTTGTTGTTGTTAGAGTTAGTGTTTGTCAGAGCAGTTGAACCGCCGCTCGTTGGTCAGCAAGAATATAGACTATTACCCGGACTTACCTCTTGTATATATTTGACTCCTACTAACAAGTATTCCTGAATCTACTAACCGTGTACAGGTTGTATATCTTTTATTCAATATACTTACTTTTTTCCACTCACCTCTGTTTTTGTTATTATATTGTGTGGTTTTCTAAACAAGAATCTACAACATAGGACTTTCTGATTACATATGCACCAGTCCTGTTAAGAACTCTTCGGCTACATATGCAACAGTCATTTTGAGGGCTACTCAGCTACATATGCAACAGTCCGTCTAAGGACTGACTCCAGCAGCAGGAGCAGCCGCCCGCAGGAGCACCAAGCACCAGGCACCAGCAGGAGCTGCAGTCCCAGCTACATATGCAACAGTCATTTTAAGGGCTCGCTGATTAGATGTGTAACAGTCCTTTTTAGGAATAGCTGGTTACGTATACGATAGTTCTAAGAACTAACCGGGAATTCAACTGATAAATTTGTTTTGGTGAAAACAAATTGCAAGTGTTGAATGATATCGCCTAACGCACTAACATTTAAGACTAAAGGAAAGGTAAGTGTGAAATACTGTTTTGTCTTTTTTTTTTTTTTTTTTAAGAATGCAATGCAGACGAGGTGGGAGGACTTACCAGCATCCACCAAGGAGTTATAGACAGAGGCGGCCTACTGAGAAAGAAGGAAGTTGCAGGAGGAACGAGTCTACCAAATTTGGAAAATATTTTCCCCAGAACCACAAGACGACAGGTAGGAAAAAGTACCAATTCCCTAACTACTGCAGTTTTTGGACGACACTAATTAATGCACGAAACGAATCATAAATCCGAGATTTGGGCCGAGAGAATGGACGGAGACTTCGACGCGAAATCCCCCAAGACCACACGTGACTAACTGCCTAAGCGTAACTTCGATATCAGCCTTAAGCCAGACTTACCAAAAAATTACCAAAATCAACTAAACAAATTAAATCAACCAACCCTTACCAGTTTAATCGTGTGTCAGCCTGGCACAAAAACACTACTAACAAAAATTATTGTATATTATACTCGAGATAAATCGTGATAATTTTTCATTCTTTTCCGTATATCTATTTTTTTATTTTTTTTATTTTTATTACTGTACATCTTCACTCTTTTCGCACCGGCCCAAGGCGGGGATACTGACGGCGAATCTTGGCCTGTCTGCGATCAAACTAATCACATCGTGGGGGCTGAACAGGCTGTGAGAGGAAACTAATTCATCGATCGGCCGCTGTATTGAATGTTTCGGACGACCGGTGAGAGAAGGGAGCTATCTGTGGTTCCAGTTAACCATAAGCTGATAAAAAAGCGTCACATTGAAAGATATTAAGAAAAACTATAGAAATAGTCAAATTGAAGAAATGTTTTTTTTTTAAATCATATCACCCCCAGCAAGGCATTCCACTGCCACTATAGCGCAGGTGGTTACATAGAGCGGTTGGGTATAGTAAATGTCAGAAGGAGGGTGATAGACGAGTTAGGAGGTACATAGGAAGAGTGTTGGCGAGAATGGGTGCGAGTTAGTGTGGAGGAGGTGTCTATTGACCTTACATTTAAACTCCTGGAGGTTGTTGCCGTCGGGGAAGTAAGCATACGGAAGGGAATTTCACAGGCGGGAAGTGCGAGAAAAGAAGCTGTTGTAGTAGAAATTGCGGTTACATTTCATCGGTTTCACTGTGAAAGGGTGGGGCCTAGTTGCCAATCTAGTATCTCTTGCAAACTCACACCTAGGGTCACCAGTGATTTAAGTTCATCAGAGCAGAAGCCGTGAAAGTATTTATAGAAGAGGCACAGGGAAGCCACGTCACACCGGTGAGAGAGTGACTGCAGGCGGTCAGCCAAGTCGGTATCGATCACATTACAGATTCTCCGCTGTATTTTGTCAAGAACCCCGAGGAGAATAGCAGGAGCACCCGACCAGATGTGGCAGCAGGCGGACGGTAGATTTATATATGTGCAGGATAGATTCAGACGGAAAGAATTTCCGGGCCCTGCACAGAGAGCCGACTTTCATAGCAGCGAATTTAGCAATGGATTCGACTTAGTCATTCTACTTGAGGTCCGCTAAGAGTGTGAGGCCAAGCAGGCGTAGTGTTTTACTCTCTGGGTGGCAAGCCTGTTCCATGAATATATGGAAATATGCAAAATATTATTAAGAAAAATGATATAATAAAATGGGATAAAAGCATGAAAACATGCAGATAATTAATGGGAATAAGGATAAAAATTGCAAAATAAAACACAGGCATGAAAACATGCTGTAAAATAGCGATAAAAATAGTAAAATGGATAAAAGTGATGAAAACATGCAGTAAAGTAATGAAAAAACATAAAAATAATAAAATGGATCAAAAGCATGTAAACATATTAAAAGATAATTAGAAAACCTATAAAATAGTCAAATGGAAGAGATATATGAAAAGATGTAAAATATTAGTCAGAAAGGATAAAAATAACAAGACGGAATAAAAGCATGCAATCATACAGAATATTAGTTAGCAAAAAAATAAGTAATAGCAAGATAGAACAGATGCATGAAAACATGCAGGACACCAGAGAAAAATCTTAAAAGAATTAAAATAGAAACATGCAGAAAAGTAGTGAAAAACATATAAAAATAGTAAAATAGAAGAAAACATGTAAACATTTTGAAAGATAATAAAAAAAATCTTATAAAATAGTTGTCATGTAGGAGGAAAGTGTTGATACCGATACGTGTGGTTGAAGACGGATCTCTAGGCAACAAACGTAACTCTTGAATGGATTGTGCTACTGGGATAACTTGACCATAAATATTTAGTATATAAAGCACTCAGACAGAAGTCTGAATGCTGTGTCGTGCATTAGCACGAACAATTACATTGTTAGACTCTCTGCCTTCGGGCGGAGAGTAAAATCAGTCGAGACTCCGCCGAAGGGTAGAGTCACGTCTTGGGAAAATTATACAATTAATTTTTGCGCGGGCTATATGGCCCGGATTCCCCACGTTAAAAAGGCCTTGTGCCACATTCTGACTCGGTGGGGAGGTAGATAAATATCGTTCTGTGCCGTGCATCGATCTTGGTACGACTTGCTTATTGAAAATTCCCGACCGTTTTTTGGATATCTGAAAAAGGACTTGTTGGATTTACATTAAGTTCATATTTTCTTTTGTTCGTTTGATTTGATGTTTGTTGAATTTTATTTCGTTTTTTTTTCTTTTCAGTCTTTTTATAAATTTTTAGTTGGCTTCGACCACCATATTTTATTTTATTTTATTTTTGTTTTTGTCTTAGTGTTTGACTGTTTTTGTTTCCTTTTTTTAGGTACCTCCACTCCATTTTCGATACCTAAGTTTTAAATTGAATTTTTCTTAAAACTTAAATTTTAGCTTAATTGATTGACGGGTTGTCAGATAAGATAAGTATGGCGAAATTGTACAATTTTGTTTGGGTAAGATGTGCGTTGTGGTGCAGTGGATATCGGCTCGGAATGAGAAATTGGGGAGCCGAGTTTGAATTCCAGTTGAATTCATTGCATTCACTTACGCGCAAATACTCTTGGGAAAGGTATTAATCCGTCTCTTCTCTCCAGTTATGGGTTAAATAACAGGGCAGATTGGATTCTATAGCCTTGGCTGGCAACCATTCTACCACAGAAAGCAATCGCAACCTACTGCGGGATAATCTTCTGCCCAGTCAGTCATGTCTCTTTCGAGCTCAAGCGTGTTTCATGTATGGCACTTAACTGACTGAAGGTGGGGGGGAACTCTGAATAACATGACCTTTTAAATTGCACATAGAAATTACCATACAAAAAAAACTTCAAACACACACACACACACACACACACACACACACACACACACAAAAGAAAATTATTTTAAAAATAGGGAGGTAGAACGATTTGTATTAAACTTTTAAATTTTCAATTATTAAATATAATCTTAACTTAATAAGTTTTTAAACTAACCCCAACAAATATTTGAAGTATTTTAAAAATATTTTTGGAACGTTATAAATTATTATAATGAAAAAATGAAAAAAATTCTTTTATAGTTTCATTATTAATCTGAAATTTTTTTTTCTTTAGACATGATAGTCTAATTTTTATTAATTTTAATTTTTATTGTTTATTCAAACAGTTAAAAGCTTATCAAATCAAATAATGTCATAATGATATTGTGTTTTTTATTTAACTATTGAAAGCAGATTTTTGGAAATAGAGGCAAAATTATTGAGAAAAATAATAGATGATTTACATTCCCCTATGAGTCCCGCGTTTAACTAATAAAATCATTTATCGCAACAAAATTTAATTACTTAAAATATTTTTACCAAGATATTTTTAAAATAATAATTTAAAAAATAATTTCATTCATTTGTGAATAAGTCCTGAAAGTTTTATTAAAATACGACAATTATTTGATTTTTGCAGGAATTTCCAAATGAATGTGTTTGTCACCTGAAAAATACTGAGTTATGTTTTCCATTGTAAACTCTCGTAACGATTTGGTTACCAGCTAACTAAAGTCAACACAAGATTTTTTTAACCAAAATTTCGAACATGTTAGAAGGGATTAAAATATTTAAAAAAAATATTTTAAAAAATACTTCAATCTTTCCACTTAATAATAATATAAACATTTTGATGGAAAAACGTTTTTATTAAGTTTGGGAACATTTTTATTCATACTATGCTGTTTTTAGCGATTTAGTGGAAGATTTTTTTCTTGGGCCAGTTTAATAAAAGGTAGGAGGGAGGGGAAAAAGGAAATAAAATAAATATATAATACAAACGCAATAAAGATTGTCCCAAAATTCACACCCCCCCCCCAAAAAAAAACTAAAGAAATATGAAAGATTCGCCCAAAGACGATAAACTAAAAGTATAAAATATTCGCTAAAGACGGCAAATTAAAAATAATAAAGAGTAGAAAATTTGCCTAAAGACGAAAAACTGAAAAATAAAGAATAATGTTCGTCCAAAGACAACTAAAAAATTAAGAAAGCATAAACTTTGGACTCATGACCACTATGATACTAACACATGTATAACCAACTACTATATCCACTGCGACACCGTCCCAAATCAATTCTGGGATCTCGTAGTGACGAATCAAATCCAACATGAAAGAACAATAACTGCTTTCACAGGATATTTCACAATAATCAACAAGATAATTCATATCAGCCAATCAATGAACGCCTGATGATGACCAGAGGGTACTTGGTCGAAACGTTGTGTCTGTTATAACATTTATATCAACCAAAATGAGAACAACAGTTCGAAATAATTCCAAGATATAATTTTAGGGTATCATTTTCTGAAGAAGGAAAAAATTACGATGAATGATGAATTTTTATAAGAATTGTTTTCGTTTTTTTCTTTGCTTCAAACAACTTTTTAAATTTCTTCCAGTTACTCGGTGTGTTCGGTTATTAATTCATTAAAAATAGACTTTATTTACAAATCGAAAATTCATAAGCTTAATACAAATCATTTAGAATTAAGATTTTAAAAATAATTTCTAATTTTTCTATTATGTTAAACTTCACATTTTCTTTTACTACGGAAACTTATAAGTTTAGAATGCCATTCTTGACCCCGTTTTAGATCGTATAGGTTCACGATACCGGGTTGGCTGATGGTTTCGTGATTACCACATGTTCCAGAATGGTTGTTCTCTGATTCTTTCCGCGCCCACGTTGTTTCTTAAGATCCGCGAAAGGGGGGATGGATACAATGGAGTGTTGAATTTGGCGTCGGAGTAGAAGAATAGTTGCCACACCATCAAAGAAATAACGAAAAGCATTTGCTATAAACAGTAACAAACATTTATTTACACTGATATACAATAATTTCTTATCAAGTTAAAACAAACACCGCGAGGTGAGGGGTGAATGTAGTTGACAGGCGGAAAAAAATTCCTTAACTCGAATAAACCTTAACTGCAATTAGGCAGTGTCAATGATGGAGTATGCAGTGACAACGGATTCGGTTCTGGGTAGCGAAGAATGACCGACTCGATTTTTTGCTCCTGATTGGTCAGCCAATAGGTATCTGCATTTTATGTAGAGTACACGCTCCCACCTCGTGTTGGTTTGCATCACTAGCTATAATAATCTCCAGCCTGGGGTCGAAGTGTGTCAAAGTTAAATCTGACGTCAATTTCTTTATAATTTCATTAAACGCCTTTTTGTAATCCTCCGACCAGTTCCACTGGACATCTTTCTTCAGTGATTTGTTGAGGCGTGCCCTCAATTTATGCATACTATCGATAAACTCTCCATAGTAATTAGCAAGACCGATGAAGCTTTGTAATTCTGCAACGTTTTTAGTCTCAGGCATGTTTTTAATTGCTGAAGCTCTCTCTGGGTTTGGTTTCCTGCCATTCTCATTTATAATGTGACCTAAATATTTTATTTCTTTCAAGAAGAATCACATTTCTTCTCTTTTACTTTTAACCCAAAATCCTGTAATCTTGTAAAAATTTCCTTGATATGTGTCGCATTATTTGTATCCCTTAGGCGAGTCCATTTATTGTGCAATAAAGGAGTGATCCTCAACACAATGGAATAACGAAAAGAAAGTTCGACTATTATTGAGAAAATTGTCTCCTGTTGAACATGAAAAATACATAAATTTTATTTTGCCGAAACAACCAGGCGGAATAAATTTTGAGAAAACTGTAGAGATATTATCAAAAGTTTTCAGAAATAGAAACTCATCATTTAATGCATGGTGGAATTGTCTAAAATTAGTAAAGCGTGACGATGACGATTTTGTCACCTACGAGAATGTGAGACGTTTAAGTTAACTTCCAACTCGTCTGATGTTCAGGGCTTAACTTCAAATAAGGAACCGGAAATAAAATTCAGGATTCTGACTAAAGTAGAAATGGATTCTGATATGGACCCGGTATGGGACCATAAAATAATGAGTCAACACAGTGGTAGGTCAAGAACATATATTACGTCAACAAGAAATACAAACAGATACAAAGAGAAAGAGTAATAATAGCTTGGCTACAAGTGACCGACAGACAGACTAGGCTGAGCTGAACTGAAGTCGTACTGGAAACCAGTGTCTCTGTCGCCCCAGCTCTGTCCTCGAGAGTAATTAACACTCGGTTAATATAGGCAAAGAAGAGTCCATTATTAAGTGGGTAACAACCAACAACACCCCACTTCCAAGAGCTTTCCCCAACGAAAATCTGTTTAATATTTTTTTCGTTTAAGGTCGACGATCAAAGGATCCGTGAACTTCTTTTTCCTACTAAATCGCCTTATTTCGGGTGAAGCTTGGGGTGCCTCGAAGTCGAAATTCTCGAAGATGATATCTATCGGCTCTTCATTTGATGGTGGTGAATCATTTATGTCAGTTGTCCGACATTTGCTTATTTGATTTTGGTAGCGCTTATGTATATTCTTGGGACCTTGTATCATGTAGACCAGGTCTCCCACTCTTTCGTTGTACCTCATCACAAAGAGAAAAAACCTCAGGCACACTTGAATCTTTTTTTGTAAATTTTATTCTTAGTAGACGTGATGAACTCGTCTTTCAGAGCCTCCCTTTTAATGTCGGATAATGGAACTGGGAGCTCTCTTATGGTGTTGGCGATCATGATTTTTATTTCGCAATCCGTTCTCAATGTTGCGATTATAGAGTCTTCGAAAAACTGTTTATTTTTAGGAACGAGTCTGGATAATCCGCCAGCGTGGCAAATATTCTTGGAAGACAAATTCTCGATTTTGAAATTGTATTTCAACAATATCGTTCCCCATCGAATGAGTCTGTTAGCGGTGTACACCGGCAATCCTTTTTTACTTCCATATATCGTCAGCAGCGGCTTGTGATCGGTTTGTAGAGTAAAATGTCTGCCATGCAGATATCTGTGGAATTTGGTCACAGCAAAGATTATACTTAATGCTTCTTTTTCGATCTGTGAATACTGCCTTTCTGCCGGCAGCAAAGATCGGGGAGCATGCGCAATCGGTTTTCTCGTTCCAGGTCCAATGCCATAAGAGCTGGCATCGCTCGCTACTATAATATCCAATTTTGGGTTATAGTGGGTGAGGGAAAGGTCTGACGTAAGTGTATCTTTTATTTTCTCGAATGCTGATTGACATTCTGGTGTCCAATTCCAGATTTTATCTTTCTTTAAAAGATCATTCAACGGAACTCTCAAGTTATGCATATTCTTTATGAATACGCGATAGGAATTTGCTAGGCTTAAAAAGCTTTGCAGTGCTTGTACGTTATCCGGGGCCGGCATGTCCTTAATTGCCGTAGCCCTATCAGGAACCGGTCGTCGACCGTCTTTATCAATAATGTGTCCTAAATATTTTATTTCGGTTAAATAAAATTCGCACTTTGCTTCTTTAACTTTAAAACCATATTCCTGGATTTTATCGAATACACTTATTATATGCTCTCTATGGTCTTTCACTGATTCACTCGTAATTAGAATGTCGTCAAGATAGGCAGTTACGAAATTAAGGTTGCCCAGCATTGTGACCTTGATTCCAAAAGCCAATCTATTAAATTTATATAGACCTCTATGTGTATTTATACACAGCAGTTTGGAGCATTCTTTGTCAACCTGGATTTGTAGGTAAGCGTCTGATAAATCGATTTTTGAAAAACTTTTGCCCCCGTTTAATTTATTGAATATTTCTTCGGGGCTAGGTAAAGGATAATGATGATCTTTTACCGAGACGTTCAAACCCTGGAGCAGCCCATTCCGAAAAATCAATTTTAGACAGGATACCTGCATTTACTAATCTGTCTAATTCTTCGTCTATTTGGTTTACCACTGCGAACGGAACGTTCCTCTTTTTGAACACGGGCTGTGCATTATCCTTTAACTTAAATTGAGCTTTTATTTTAGTGCATTTCCCTAAGCCGCCTGAAAACACCCCCGGGAATTTTTCCTTTGATTCCAGTTTCAGTTCTTCAATGTTGGACGCTGTAGTTTCTATTTTGCGACAGAACATACTCATTGGACAGTCCCACAAATTGAACTTTTCAATCCAATCTGTACCGAACAAGTTTTCAGTATTTTTCATCACATATGCTCTCAATTCTTTAGTTGTTCCATTTAATGTTACGGCGAAAAATACTTCTAAAATGTTTATTTTTTCACCTGTCACAGAGCGTGCTGTTTTGTTAGTTCTCAATAAAGTTGGCTTTTTCAGTCGCCTCCACGTATGCAAATTTACGATCGTCAGGTCAGATCCACTGTCCAGCTGGAATTTAATTGTTTTATTTAATATTTGCACGATTACATATTTGCGCAAATTTCCATCTTCCTTATGGCTTGACTGTGTCTGCCTTATTTTATTTTTTGTTCTTTTGGATTTTTTCGCATACCAGCAACTTGATGTTATATGGCCAGCTTTATCGCAATTCTGACAGATTTTTTTCTTTCTGGACGGGCAAAACCTCATTCAGTGTAATTTTCTGAAAATGTAACACGGACCTATTGGTGAATTTTCTTGTCTTATAGTATGCTTGTCACGATATTTTCTTTTCGCTCTTTCCGGGGAGTGGCGTTTTGATCTGTTCATAATTTTGCTTTTTTATATGCGCGACTCCCGACTCCTCGATATTCCTAGAGTTATTTTTTACGGATACGACCCTCTGGCAGTCTTCTGCTAATTTTTGGAGGGTTAAACCCGGCTCATTTTCTAGTTTTGTTAGCACTCGACGTCTAACTTCAACGCCTCCGGCTGAGACCATACCTTGAGCAAAAATTAGGCATTTAAAGTCATCAGCAGATAATTCCGTTAATTTGAAATCGTTACAGTATTTATTTACCGTAGCGGCAAATGTTAAATAGTCCTGCTGATCCTCTTTGAATAAATTTAGGCACTTCCATCTTTTATGAAAAAGTGATGTGTTCGGCCCAAATAATTCCGACAGTAGCTTGACTGTTTCTGAGAATTCCAGGTCTGTTGTCTTTTGGGGGGAGGATAAAATCAACAAACCTGCTGTGCTCTGCTGTACCCAACTTCCTAAGTAATAAACGCACTTTCTTGGAATTTGGCCAATTATTACAGTCGACGTTAAATAAACTCTCGTACCGCCTATAAAAAGCATAAAAGTTTTTTCGTCTTCAGGTACATACTCAAAAGTTTCCATAGTACACCAGATAGTACCCTGGGAAAAAGCAGTATCGTTCTCTGTTTGCCATTTAATGATTTAAAAAGTAACTCTTCAATTTGATTTTGTCGTCCCTCGGTGCTTTTAAAACTTGTTCTTGCAAATCCATCTGTTGTTTATGTAGCTCCATAAATAATTGCTGTTGTTGTTCTAACTGCTCGTCGCTTTTTTGTTGTCGAGCCAACTGAGTTTTCATGAATTGAATTATCACTTTTTGTAAGTCTTCCATCTTTTTTCAAACTCAACACGACCAATTTTTCGTAAACACGAGAGGAAAAACACTAACTGTAGTTACAGTTTTTTTTTCCGTAAGGCGTACGTCAAAGAGAAAGTGATAGGTTCAAAACGAATCTACTTACAGATTTTTCTGTGACACCGTTCCGGGCTTGTAGGGAATGTTTTCATTCGACTCTGAATTTTTTCCTTTCTCTTTTTTTTTTATTAGTTACAGGCTAGTTTAGATGGGGTATATATTTTTCCTTTCTTGATACTTCACGTTTTTTCAACCGATTATATTATATTAGTTGATTATGTGGCAATAGTGGTCAAAGAAAAAAAGGTTTACTTTTCTTGTGTGAATTCTTATATCTTCGTCGCTCGTTGATATATGGACCCGGTACGGGACCATAAAATAATGAATCAACACGTGGTAGGCCAAGAACATATATTACGTCAACAAGAGATACAAACAGAAAGAATAATAATAGCTTGGCTACAAGTGACCGACTAGGCTGAGCTGAACTGAAGTCGTACTGGAAACCAGTGCCTCTGTCGCCCCAGCTGTGTCCTCGAGAGTAATTAACTCTCAGTTAATATAGGCGAAGAAGAGTCCATTATTAAGTGGGTAACTCTCCACAACAGATTCAAACTTAACTCTCCAAAAATAGCTGAAGAATGTCAGCGTTTGTTAAATTTAAAATATTGCAAGGATTGAGGAGAGAGATATTTCACAAATACATATTGTCCGAACGTCTCAGGAAAAAATAGACGATAAATCAGCAAAGCAGTAAAAAATACGATAAATCCCTGTCAATACCTAATACCTGTCACGGTCGTGGTGGTAAGCATTTTAAAAGTGATTGTTTCTTTAGAAAAAAAAAAATGCTACCATTAGGACATTAGAGTACTTGTAAATCCAAAAAATGGAAGAGAAACAAAAAGTATGTCAACAAAGTAAATACATTGGGTAAAATCGACAAGCGGAAAGAAAAAATTAGCAGGACTTCGAATGAAACATCTCCAAAGAGAAAATTTGTTTTTGTCATGATTAACAATATAAAAATAAAATTACAATTGAATACTGGGTCTGATACTACTATAATTAATGAAAAGACTTGGAGAAAACTGGGTGAAGCTAGTTTATTGATTTCGATAAAAGTTGCTCGTGGTGTTCAGGGAAGAAATTAAATTTTTAGATAAGTTCACCGGTAATATTTCTTTCGTTTGAAAAAACCCAAAAGCTGTCCTATTCGTGTTTAAAAAAATACAACAAATTTATTGGGAACGGATGACATTGTATTGTTTAACCTTTGGGACCCGCCAATCAGTTCCTTCTGCAATCAGTAAATATTGTCACCACAAGTACTATTACGGCAACGGAAAAATTCAAAACTGAATTAAAAAGAAAGTTCCCAAAAGAGTTTTTTTTAGAAGGACTTGGCACGTGTACGAAAGCAAAGGCGAATTTTGAAGTTAAAGAAAATGCAACACCAATATTTAGACTGAAAAGGAGTGTATCTTTTTCGGCGTTAGGTCTGATCAATATGGAACTGGAAAGGATGTAAGAATTAGGGGTCATTTACAAAGAAGAATACTCTGAATGGGCATCGCCGACTGTTTACGTCAAGAAAAAGAATAATAAGATCGGCGTATGTGCTGATTTCTCTAGCGGGCTTAATGAAAGCTTACGGAATTATAATTACCCTTTACCAAGTCCTGAATTATTAACTATCATCACTCATAAAGATCTATATAAATTCAATTGACTTCCTTTCGGGATAAAGGTAGCTGCGAACATGCAGAAGGTTCAAAACGATCAAAGAATACGGGCACAAAATTAGTGAAACAAAATGTGAGCTATTTATGTCCAAAATAAAATATCTGCGACAAATTATTGACGAAAAGGGTCGACGACCAGATCAAGCCCGATCAAGCCTGATCAAGCCCTCCCCAAATTAAAGACATGCCCGCCCTGACCAATTTAGTGAAAATGCAAGCATTTTTAAGCTTTTTAAACTACTACCATGCGTATATATAAAATATGTATGAGTTAACAGCACCTTTAAATGCCTTATTAAAGAAAGACGCTAAATAGATTTGGACACAGAAATGCCAAAGTGCATTTAAAAAGAACAAAAACTCCTAACATCTGACTAGTCACTAACGTATTTTGATTCCAAATTAAGCACTGTTGTTGCAATAGATGCAAGTGATTCGGGAATTGGAGCAGTAATATTACATAAATATGATGATGAGACAACTAAACTAAAAGCACATGCTTCGATGTCATTAATAAATGACATCGAAGCATGACATTAATGCTGTGAAAAACTACAGCCACATCGAGATGGAAGCTTTTTGCCATGAAAAAATTACATAAATTTCTACATGGACGATAATTTTTCTTACAAACCATGATGGTCCGTTAGTAGCTATGTATGGACCAAAAGAGGGTGTTTCCACACATACAGCAAATAGACTGCAATTACTGAATTATAATTATAAAATTACATTTTTACCATCGAAGAAATTAAGTCATGCTGATGAACTGTCGCGCAATTTCGAAATTCGGTGAACCATTTAAATATACAGTGACTGCAGCAATAAAAGCTGAGAACGAAATTAAAAGGTCTTACGTAATACCTTAAAAGATTATAATTATGGAAGAAATAAGATTTAAATAGCGAAACGACCACTTCATATTAAAAATGAAGAATCAAATTGCATGTAAAGTCAAATTAGAAAGGTAAAGGAAAGTAACGCATTTTCAGTATGTGGTGGCGTAGTGATGTACGCTGATAGACCACGTTGTTCATTCGGGAATTTAAAGGATGAAATCCTACACTTACTGGTCGAAAATAGATGAAAACTTAAAAAAAACTTGGTTAATCATACAGTGGTTATGCTCTGGCAGCGAAGTCTCTGCCGATTAAATGTTAACCTTGGCCAGAACCGAACATTTCGTGGTCCCGATTAATCTAGATTTCACTGGGCCGTTGAATAGAGCATATTATCTGTTGGTCAATAGTTATACCAAATGATCTGAAATATTGAAATGCAGAAGACTAACTACCATGGAAGCAATAAATTTCTTGCACGAAATCTTTGCAAGGTTTGGCGTACCTGTGTCGGACAATGGGACGCAGTTCACATCTGGTGAATTCAAGTTATTCTGCAAGTCCCTACAAATACAAAATATTACAACGCCCCCAAATCATCTAAGATTGAACGGACAAGCGGAACGCTTTTTGACACGGACAAAAGGTCCCTTAATATCGGCGGGGGAAGGTGTCGGATGAGAAAATGCTTCAGCAGTCTCTGAGCGTTTTCAGAAATATACCAAATCCTAACACTGGATATAGAATGTTATAGGCGGGATTGATGTTCGCAAAAAAAAAAAAAAAATAAATAAATAAAAATAAAGTCTGTGTTCAACACAAATGGAACGGAAGGCAAAAACATCAAGGAATATCCCTGTAAATGATTACTTTAAACCGGTAGAACAACTATTTTTTAAGATGTACCAAAGGGAAAAAGAATTTTGGAAGGATAGCGTGGTAAAAAAAGGATCGGTTGAATGACTTACATGGTGCAAGGAACAAGGTGGGAGTATAAATGTCAGCTGAACCAGTTAAGACATAGACACACTGATTTGGTAAGTCCCAGGTAAGAAGTTCCCATGGAAGTATTATCCGATACTACGTAACTACGTCGCTATAACTACGTCGCCAAGAATTATTGAACCGCGGCGGTACAGCAAAAGAAAAAGAACTACGTCAGAATTTTTTAGTGTGGAACCAGCACTAAAAAATACAGACTCCAGAGGGAGTCAACTCAAGAGGGTAGGTGTTATGTAGGATTGTTTTTGAGTGAATTACTTGAGAGAATTATTCCGAGAGCAGTATTGTGTATTATTCAAAAAATTCGTTAGTACGTTGACTTTACGCGAAGATACTGAAATATTAGAACTCGCGAACAGCTTACAAAACGTTACCAAAATTTCTATTCAGAGTAATGTTATAAAAAATTAACGTTACAAAAATAGTCAAATGGAAGAAATGTATGAAAAGATGCAAAATATTAGTAAGAAAATAGATAGAAATAATAAATATGGAATAAAAGCATGAAGACATGAGTGGGGAAAAGGATGAAGATTTAAAAATAGAACATGTATGAAAACATGCTTAAAAATAGTGATAAAAATGATGATAATAGTAAAATGGATAAAAAAGATGAAAACATGCAGAAAAGTACGGAAATAGCATAAACATTGTAAAATGGAACAAAAGCATGTAAATATATTGACAAATAGTAAGAAAACCTATAAAAATAGTCAGACGGAAGAAATGTATGAAAAAATGCAAAATATTAGAAAATGTATAAAAATAATAAAAATAGAATAATGTCATAAAAACATGAAAACAATTAGTGAGACAAAAGATAAAAATTTCAAAATAAAACACAAGGATGAAAATATGCTGAAAATAGTGATTAAAAGGATGAAAATATGCAGAAAAGTGTGGTGATATTGAGCAAAAGCGATGGACCGGATGTTTGTGCTTTCACGACCAAAAAGCAAATGACCAAAAGTCGTCGCTGCGCCGCCGGCTCCGCGCAGATGTTCCGGTTGAAAACTAAAAATTAATTAAATATTAAATTTCCAGTTCGCGAGCCTACGCGAATTTTATTTATCAGCCAATGGAAAGCCCAGAATCAAATACAAGTGTGAAATCCCAAGTGATCTGCTGTGATCCAAAAAGAAGATATAAAAAGCGGATACAGAAAGCATCGACAGGCAGACCGACTCGAGGAGAAGAGTGTAATTAGTATCTCCCTTGACCGAAATCAAGAGGCTTACTACTCTCGCCTCCCTTATCTCTTTCCTTCTTCTTTGCCTCAAAAACTACTTACTGACCCAATAAGCGAAGACATTCCTTACTTACACGCTCCCTAATTCCTAAGCATTAATTCTCTTTCAGCATTTTATTGCCATGAACATTTTAACCTCCGTTGGACCTATACTTCAAATATTACTTTAATTGTAAAACCCTTCATTGATATGTGTATATATAAAATGCTATTTTTCTACTCAAATTGACCTTTCTTGATTTGTAATCATTTTATGACTTATAGTGGGCTATCTACAACAAGGCCAAATTCCGTTAACCTGCAACAGTATACAACTACCCTTCACTAGAACGGACACCCACTACTAACAGAAAAAGAATAAATAAGCAGCCCCTATAAAAGTACTGAAAAATATAAAAACAGTAAAAATGGAACAAATCATGTAAAAACACTGAAAAATAGTAAGATAATGTGTAAAAGTAGTCAAATGAATGAAATATATAAAAAAATGCATAATATTAACCAGAAAAAGTATAAAGAATAAAGTGGAATAAAAGTATGAAAACATGCTTTAAAATAATGACAAAAATAGTAAAATAGAAAAAAGCATGAAAATTTGCTTTAAAATAACAAGAAAAAGAACAAAATATTAAAACTGAACAAAAAGATGACAACATGCTGAAAGAAGAGAGAAATAGTTTAAAAATAGTAAAATAGTAAAATAGTAAAAAAGCATGAAAACATGCTTGAATTAGCCAAGAGAATGTTTAAAATAATAAAATAGGACAAATGCATACAAACATGCAGAGAAATGTTGAGAAAACTATAAAATAATAGTAAAACGGTATAAACATATGTAAAGAAGCTGAAAAATAATGAGAATAATGATAACAATCGTATAACGGAATAAAATCGTGTAAGCAAGTAGACAAGTATTGAAGAATAGTATAAAAGTATTAATATAGAACAAATGTACCAAGACAAGCAGAAAATTAGTGATAAACAGAAGATGAGCTGCTATCTACAGGCCAAGCTGTCACTGCAGACTTGTACTCAGAGCAGTTGAAATGTGTGCAACAAGTACTGAAGCAGTATTTACATTTACTTTTGTCCTCATCTTTGTTGCCATTTGTACGATGTTTCCAGGAAGAGGTCCAGACGCCACTCAATAAGACCATCCATACTGTTCACTATGAAAAAAGAAAGTGACAACAAAATGGCATTCCTGAATGTTTTTTTGTTTTTTTTTATCGTATCACCCCGAGCAAGGCGGTAGCACTACTGATGTGCAGGGGGCTACGTAATAGTGAAAGTATTGGAAAAGAGAAAGCCGGAAACCACATCCTAAACAGGGAACAAGGGATGAGCCTCTTAACCTGTTCAATAGACATGGGTGGAGTGTGAACCGGGCGATAGAGAGATCTATCTACTCCAATTGAAAAAAAAAAACAAAGTGAGAAGATTGGAAAAGAGAAAGCCGGAAACCACATTCTAAACAGGGAACAAGGGATGAGTCTCTTTACCTGCTCAATAAACGTGGGTGGAGTGTGAACCGGGCGATAGATAGATCTATCTACTCCAATTAAGATCTATCTACTCCAATTAGATCTATCTACTCCAATGTGCTAATAACTCGAACAGAGGTGGGGTTCAAGACATCCGTATACCGCAAGCCAACATTCACCGGACAATACTCAACTTCAACTCCCACCACTCATACAATGTAAAGAAAGGGATCGTCCACTGCCTTCAATATCGAACAAAAGGCATAAGCGGCGACCCAGAGACATACGGAAAGAAAATGATCAGTATAAACAGTACCCTACAACGAAACAATTATCCAGGGTACATGACAACAAATTCAACATAGATGGAAGGGAGGATGCACGAGGATAACATCTCTCAGAAAACAGCCCCGATTTGTCTACTCTTTGTGAAGGGGTTATCGGAGAAAATACAACATAATATAACATCAGGACGATCTTCAGATATGTTTCTACACTTCGCAGGTACCTCTTTTGAATAAGACCCCCCAAAAGAGGAAGACATGACTAAGGACTATGTGTACGCCATTCCATGTAGTTGTGGAAATATAAGGAGAAAGAAATATAAAGGAGAGACAGGCCGCCCCTTTAAGGTAAGGCTACAAGAACACCGCAAGGCCGTAACTCGAGGTGAGATAAAAAAAATCAGGCGTAACTGACTACATATGAAGGGAAAAAAGGGATCACCGCTCCCTATGGAATGAAGTTGAAATAATAGATAGAGAACGCCACTGGAAACTACGTAAACTTAAGGAATCAGCACATATACTAGGCTTCAAAAATTCCCTAAGCCGACCAAGCATAGAGATGAACACAATATGGGAACCAGTAATATGGAGTGCCAGAGAAAATCATTAGTGTCAAAAATTGCAATAAAAAATACTAGAGAAAACAATTAACGTCTAAAAATTGCAATATGAACTCTGGTAAAAAGGGTTACTGGACATTAGGTTTATAAGTCCCAAAAATTCAGTTGTTCTTGATGACACATTGCTCAGTAGATATAAACGTTAGTTAGTTCCTGTGACTTAACCCAAAGTGAGTTCAATACCAGGCTACAGCAGTGGTGAACAAATAACTTGAAAGGTTAGAGGGAGATAACTCACGACTTCCTGTGACACGATAACTAGACATATATGTATTTTATTATAATAGATTAAAATAGAAAATAGATTAGAATAGAAAATAGTTTAAAAACATATTTAACAAAAGTGAAAAAGAAGAGGAAAAAAAAAAAAAACGCTTTTTTTTTATGAGGAAAATTGTCCTCCGGTAAATATTTGACTCAGTGATAAAGTTCAGCAGGTAGGTTTTCGATGACCCGGTCAAAGGCTGTCCTTTACTGTATCTTGACCACACATTAAGCCTTTTCCGGCGGAAGCCTTATTAAGATAAAAAAAAAAGATAACTGAAATTTCAGACTTACAGTCGCCGGTGTTTGTCACCGGTGGTCTAAAGCATTTCTGGATTTCCGGATTTCCGGTCAATTTTGGATAACTTCAGGTAATTTTTCCGAGTCAGTTAGAGAGTTGAGTTCGCCGGGTGCGAGCTTGAAGTAAGAATCTCCGTTCGTCTTGTTTCGTTCAGTTCGAGTTTGTTGATCTCCATTAATTAGAGTTAGAGCTGTGTGTCACATTCGCCTGCCCCAACCGAAAAGGCTAACTCTAAACGAATAAAGCATCCTTTCAACTCATCCAAGTTGTGGAAGTTCGTTCCTTATAGTCAATCTTGTACCCCCAGCAGTCCGGCCGACATTTTCTACAAATTTCCGGCAACATCACAGCGTGGAGAACGGCCGACGGAGAAAATTGTTCGGACGACCGTTGGGGTGGTACATTTGGTGCCGTGACTGCAGGATTTGGAACCCACGGAAGTGCCACTGGATGCTAAGTTTGGAATGGATTTCGGCGAACCGACGCGACTGGATGAGACAAGACAAAAGGATTAAAGGAAATCGAAGAAAGAACCACACTAACAACCAAATTCTAATTGTTTGGTATAAGCTTCAAAAGAAGAAAAAAGAAAGAAAGAAAAAGAAACAAGGGAAGGAAAGGGAACCCGTTATCAACAATCACCGTAAGAAAAAAAGAAAAGTAAATCGAAGAAAGAACTATTCTCACAGCCAAATTCTGATTGCTTGGTGTAAGCTTCAGAGGAAGAAAAAGAAGAAGAAGAAAAAAAAAAGAAACAAAGAAAGGAAACGGAACCCGTTATCAACAAGCACCGTAAGGTAAGCAGAATTATTTACTCCCTTTTTGTCTGGACAAAATTCTCGCCGGCAGAAGAACGGTTGCCACTAACGGCCGTACGATCGAAAAAAAAAAAGAAAAGAAAAAAGAGGACAATGAATTGATTAAGAAAAAAAAGGTGTGAGTACTTTGAGAGAAAAAAGTATAAATTTTGAAAAAAAAAAAAAAAGAAAAGAAAAAGAGAGATAGAAACAACGCGAACGGTGTGAAAAAAAAAAACAAAAAAACAAGAAACAAAGGAAAGGGAACCCGTTATCAACAAGCACCGTATGGTAAGCAGAAATATTTACTCCCTTTTTGTCTGGCCAAAAAAAGAAAGAAAAAGAGAAATAGAGACAACTTAAACGGCCTGAGTGAGTACTTAAAAACAAAACAAGGAGAAGACTGAAAAAGGACTGTTTGAAAAGAAAAAGGGATGATGATGGAAAAAATATTTTTGAGAAAAACAGAAAGAAACATTTTAGGGACATTTATTTACTTTTTTGTTGTTGTTTTGGTTAAAAGAAAAACAGAAAGGAAGATGGAATACGATAATGAGAAAAAGGTGGGTACTAAAAAAAATGGAAAAAATAATAGGAAGGGAGAGAGTAAGAAACAACTGTGCGCGTACAAAAAAATGAATTGGAAAAAAAAATGTGTGACTATTTTGAGATAAAAAGTACGAATTTTGAAAAGAAAATTAAAGAAAAAGAGAGATCAACGCAAACGGTGTGAAAAAAAAAAAAAGAGAAGAATGAAAAAGGACTGCTTTAAAAAAAAAGTGGGTAAAAGAATAGTGTGTTATTACGCTAAGAAAAAATGAGAGAGAGAAAAACTAAGTGA
The DNA here is from genome assembly GCA_037127315.1 of Ascarosepion bandense. Lineage (NCBI taxonomy): Eukaryota > Metazoa > Mollusca > Cephalopoda > Sepiida > Sepiidae > Ascarosepion > Ascarosepion bandense. The sequence goes on along the minus strand of JBBBDQ010000139.1, from coordinate 346,645 downwards.
GTGTGTACAACAACGACAAAACTATGTTTTGAAAAAAAAAAAAGGATGATGAACATTTTTTTTTTGAGAAAAACAGAAACATTTTAGAAACATTTACTTCTTTTGTTTAAGAAAAAAAAAGGATGATGATGATGAAAGAATAGTTTTGAGAAAAACAGAAAGAAACATTTTAGGAACATTTATTTACTTTTTTGTTGTTTGTTTAAAAGAAAATAAAAGAAAGAAGGGAAAATGGACTATGTTGGAGAACTTTAAATAGTTAGAAAAAAGAGACTGATAATGAGAAGCAGTTACATCGCTCCTATATTTATAGACTTGCTCAGAGTTATGACTATTTTGTCACCTTGTGTTAATTAATTTTTTAAAATTTCTTTTCTTCTTTGGGAGAGAGGGTGGAAACACCCCTCTCTCGAATTTATTGTGTAAACTATGCTTCAATCATTTTTCGGGCGCCATTGACCCCATTGGGAGGGGACGTCCTCAGCAAACTTCCATCATGTCAAGGTTTCATTGAGGGGGGGTGATGCAGGAAAGGCCCAGAGACTTGTGGCTGGAAAATGGTAACAGGAGATGAATTAACGAAGAGCGGAGTCTCTTCCAGGAATAGAAGGGAACAAATAAAGCGGAAAGCAAAACACTAAGTTGAAAAAGGTGTTCGTTAATGAAGAATTGACCCTCATACGTAGTGATAAACCAACTGCGTGGATTCATTGATGCCACCGGCTACGAAGACAAAAATCGAGGAATTGGTTGTTGAAATAAGAAGAAAAATGTGTTGAGGAAATACAAAGAAATGGTATGGATTAATAAGAAATTTCATGATTGATGTTTGTGGAGAGGAGGAGAATATCCCTGGGGGATCAAAATAATTTTTGGTGGTGATGGCGTACCGACATGAAGAAGCATCGTGTCATGTTTTTTTTTGTTTATTGTAATTTATTGACATAAATGACAAGATTCGTTGGGGGAGGTAATGTGACACGATAACTAGACATATATGTATTTTATTATAATAGATTAAAATAGAAAATAGATTAGAATAGAAAATAGTTTAAAAACATATTTAACAAAAGTGAAAAAGAAGAGGAGAAAAAAAAACAAAAAAAAACGCTTTTTTTTATGAGGAAAATTGTCCTCCGGTAAATATTTGACTCAGTGATAAAGTTCAGCAGGTAGGTTTTCGATGACCCGGTCAAAGGCTGTCCTTTACTGTATCTTGACCACACATTAAGCCTTTTTCGGCGGAAGCCTTATTAATATATAAAAAAAAAGATAACTGAAATTTCAGACTTAGAGTCGCCGGTGTTTGTCACCGGTGGTCTAAAGCATTTCTGGATTTCCGGATTTCCGGTCAATTTTGGATAACTTCAGGTAATTTTTCCGAGTCAGTTAGAGAGTTGAGTCCGCCGGGTGCGAGCTTGAAGTAAGAATCTCCGTTCGTCTTGTTTCGTTCAGCTCGGGTTTGTTGATCTCCATTAATTACAAGGCTAACTCTAAACGAATAAAGCATCCTTTTCAACTCATCCAAGTTGTGGAAGTTCGTTCCTTATTCCATTTTCAACAAACTCCCGGCAAAATCACAGCGTGGAGAACGGCCGCCGGAGAAAATTGTTAGGACGGACCGTTGGGGTGTTACACTTCCAATCGAGGCATTACTACGCAAGGAATGAGAATGATATATCCCAGTAATTGTAATAAAGGGTTCGGTTCGAAATTCCCGAAACACCTAAAAGTAAGGTTAGAGAAATATTAGAAATGAGGCAATAAAATCAGGTAAGTGTAATCAACAACTTTTATTGAATAAAATAAAAATAACTGGAGAATGGGATGCATGATAGAATCAGTACATACACTCCTGATCAAAAATTTAAGACCGCTTAAAAATCTTTAAAAAGAAATTTTTTTTTACAGATTTTAAACTCCTACCACTTAAGGTACTACAATCTAAAAGGTTATGGAAACATAAAGCTGCATTCCAAACATTTTATTTAGAAATTTACATTTTTATAAAATGAGGCGATTTACGCATGATAAAAATTATAAGACCAGGGGTATAAATTGTTAGATCTATGGTAATTCCAATGAGTTTAGTTCAGTTAGAGATTAGCAATCACTGCGTAAAGGTGTTACCATGCCTAAAGCAAGCAAATTTACCAAAGTTGCGTATTTTCGAATTCTAGAAGTCCATAAGCAAGGTTTGTCACAGTGGGCGATCGCAGCTAAGGTAAATCACAATAAAACTGTGATTTGCAACTTAAAAGAACAGTGAGAATTATGGAAAAGCAAAATCCTCTGGTAGGCTCCAAAAAATTTTTCCTGCATTGAGTAAGAGAATAAGATGGGTTGTTATGAAAGAGGGGGGACTTTCTTCTAGTCAAATTAAGGCAGTCACCGATGCTGATTGCAGTCCCGTAACTATCAGACGACACTTACGACAAAAAGGCATAGTAAATAATAAGCATAAACAAATTCCTCGGCTGCTTCCACGTCACAAGGTGAACCGCTTAAAGTTTGGTTGTGAATACCAAACATGGGACGTTGGGAGTGGAAGAAAGTCCTGTTTTCTGATGAGAAAAAATTCAATCTAAATGGTCCTGATGGCTTCCAACGATATTGGCATAACAAAAACATGCCTCCTGAAATTTTCTCCACACGTCATAGTGGTGGAGGATCCCTAATGGTATGGGGTGCCTTTTCTTACAGAGGGACGATGGAGCTCCAGGTGGTGCAGGGTTGTCAAACAGCGGCTGGTTATGTTAGCATGTTACAAAAAGCATCATTGATGATGGAGGGCCATCGTTTGTGTGTGGATAGATGGTTATTCCAACAGAATAATGCTGCAATCCGTGCTGCAAGACAGACCTTGACCTTTCTCCAAGAAAATGGGATCCATCTCTTGGGACATCCTGCATGCTCACCAGACTTGAACCCAATTGACAATGTTTGAGGATGGATGACAAGAGATGTTTATCGAAATGGCAAACAATATTCAACAAAAAATGAACTTCGTGAAGCCATCTTCAGAAGCTGGAGCAACATCCCCCGCACCTTAATGGAAACGCTTATTTCTAGCATGCCCGACAGAATTTTTGAAGTGACCAAAAGCAGTGGAAATAGAACTCATTATTAAATTGGGTTGTTGAATGTTTTCATACACTTTTCGTAGAATTTTTGTCTCTGGTCTTATAATTTTGATCATGTGTAAATCGCCTCATTTTATAAAAATGTAAATTTCTAAATAAAATGTTTGGAATATAGCTTTTTGTTTCCATAACGTTTTAGATTGTAGTATTGGTAACCTTAAGTGGTAGGAGTTTAAAATCTATCCGTAAAAAAATATATTTCTTTTTAAAGATTTTTAAGCGGTCTTAAAATTTTGATCAGGAGTGTATACTATGCTGTGCACAGTAAGTTTAGAATAGAAATAAATATCATATGGGAGCCATTAAGAAAGAAATGACAATGAAAAGAGTCAAGTTTCATTGTAAGACCTCAGCAACAGTAGAAAGAAAAGAAAAGAAACAACAGCATCAAAAAGAGGTCAAGTGTAACAGCAGCCGCCACAGCAGCAAGCAGAGAATGAGGAAACATTAGGTTCAAGGCCACATGTCCTAGGTTAGTAAATTTAAAACATTTGTTTGTGAATTTAGTGAGTTTATGGAAGTTGACAAATTTTGGGAGTTTTATGTTGGTGCTTTTCCAATATGTAAATGCAGAAGATAGAAGCAACGCCTGTTTTTTTTAATCGTGTTCCGTTTTTAGTTTTTTTTCTCAATCATTCCCATTCGCAGTCTTTACATTCTCTTTCCCTTTCTCACTCTGTAACTTCCTATGTTCTAATGACATAAGACATAATTGACTTGCTTAGGGTGAAATGATTTACAATAAAACTTGAGTTTCTACTGTTGTACCGGCAATACCCACATTTAATTAAAAAATCTGGGCGAAAAACCTTAAACTGCATTGTTGTAAGACTGATTCAGAATATAAAGAGGCCTCAAAAGCCCCCCCCCCCCCCCCAAAAGGAGCCTCCACGCCAAAAACCATCTAAGATAAATTTGTACATAATCCCTGCGGGGGCTGGGTAAATTTTGACCTTTGTGACCCGAGTGTACGCACTCGGGTCCCCACATTGCATCCCGCCCCATGGGAAAACATGGGTAAATACCCAGGCCTCTGCACGACGCAGATTAGCTAACAAAAGCTTAGTGCCCAAATCCGTGTATGCGGGATCTGGGTAGATTTTGATCTTTGACCTGAGTATGAATTGATGCGCTCAGTGGCGGGACATGAATAAGGCGCTCTCCATGCCACAGACCACGGTAAGACAAGCATAGAACCTGATTCCGTATAAGCTAGAGCTGGGTAAATTTTGATCCTCCACCCGAGTGCATGTGCACGTGTTCCCCACGTTAAACAACTGATCTTGTGGTGCATCTTGCCTCAGTTGGGGGGCAAAGGTAAATACCCAAACCCAAACACTCCTCATTACAGACCATGCAAAGTACAGTGCCCGGGTCCACGTAAGTTTCTCATGTTAAACAACTGACCTGTGAGGGTGCATGAGTTAATGTCCAGGTGTTCCGCGCTGGACCATGCTAATACAAGCTTAGTGTCCGATCTTCTGTATACGAGGACCTGGTAAATTTTGAACCTTGACATGAAGATATATGCTCGGGTTCCGCGCTAGACCATGCTAATACAAGCTTAGTGTCCGATCTTCTGTATACGGGGACCTGGTAAATTTTGACCCTTGATATGAAGATATATGCTCGGGTTCCGCAGGTTAAACAAATGATCTTTTGTCGAATACCGCCTCAGTACGGTGTATGGGTAAATACCTAGGTGTTCCGCGACGGACAATGCTAAAACAAACTTAGTACCTGATATTGGGTATGCGGGAGCTGCGTAAATTTTAACCCTTGACGCGCTCGGGTTAACCACGTTATGCAACTGACTTTGTGTCGCATTACGTCTAAGTTAGGGGTGCATGGGTTCCGCACTAGAGACCATGCAAATACAATGCACGGTGCCAGATACCGTGCATGCTGGGCCTTGGTAAATGTTGTACCTTAACCAGAGTGTACACGCTCGAGTTAAACACGTTAAAAACTGATCTTGTGTCGCATACCGCCTCAGTGGGTGGAGGAATGGTTAAATACCCAGACTTTCCGCAATCAAGATGACGAAGGTCATAGAGTAGTATCTGTTCCAGGAGCAGCAGCCAACTGACAGCCTACGGCTCTAGCTATCAACATCAGTTCCAGCTAGCCAGTTGCACCAGCCATCTCCAGTAGGCCACCAACCAGGAACTGCCGTTCTAGCCATCTTCACTAGCCTTTCAACTCCAGCTAGTTCTAACAGGCTTCCCGTTCCAGCCATCATCGCCAGCAGCAACGGTATGCAAGAAACAATTCTTTTCAGGATAACTCTCTTTAGCACCCTGAAAACTACCCTTTTCAGGACAAGGCTCTCCAAAGGCAACAAAACTGTTCTTCTCAGGACAACACTCTCCAGCGACCATCAAGATTGTCCTGCTTAAGTCAATGCTATTCTCACTTTGTACATGGTTTTGCAGAATTATCTTTTGCCTAGTGCATTGTAACATTATTTTTGTTTATGTATTTTCATTAATAAAAATAAACTTGGCAATTTATGTTTTTAGTCATGTCTTCGTTTGGTTTGTTGTCTTCGTCATTCAATATGTTTGCGGGCCAATATGCCACTTGCAACAATACGACGGACGTTTATTCGTGTTATCGTGATTGTAGTGAAACAATATCTTTTGTGTATGTTCATGTTATGTTTTGGTTCAGAAGTAAGTTAGGATAACAATATTTAAAATGGTCAATCTCAAATCAGCTTAGCTCTGAGTTACAATGACCAATTCACTTGCTTCGTGAATAGGGAGTCGAAATACGTCCGAACGCTGCCGTCGGAAAGTATAAAATCGAAAAATTCTATCCTTTCTGGAAATAGTGTCATAATATCGCACACATGACAGAACTCTTTCCGTTACTTTATCACTTGCAACATAGGGAAATGAGTGTATTTATTTAGTTTTTGCGATTGTTTATTGTTATTTTATTTATTGGTTTTATTTAATTTTCAGTTGCTTACCCTAACTCAGCGGAAACATCGATAGAAATAACTACAATAAAAGGTATCCCTTGATATGGAAAGCAAAATGAGAACAATGTAGATTAAATGAAAGGTTTGAAATTCTCAAGGTCGGGTACTAAGTTTGTCTTAGCATTGTCCGGCGTGGCGCACCTAGGTATTTCGCCATGCACCGTACTGAGGCGGTATGCGACACAAGGTCATTCTTTGGATTGAAAAACATCTGCAGAGGTCCTGAGAGCTCAATGTCTAAAATGTGATAATAACAACAAAGATGAGGACATTAGTCTAAAAGTAAGTAAATAGAAATCAATAACATTTATGTTGTTACACAAATAAGAAACTTACTGGTATTGGCGTTTATTAATCATTGGAAAAGTAAAAAAAAAAAAAAGTAAAAGAAAAACAAGTACTTACTCTTAAATAAACATGTTTTTTTCCTAAAATAAATCTCAGAAAATTTTAATTTAGGTTTAAATGGGTTAGAATTCAAACTGTTTTATTGTAGCGGAGTTAATTAAATCAACTCTCTTCACTTTTACAAAAATTCACAACGACGTGTGAAATCCTGGTTTTTCCCAAATAGAAAAAGGACTGACCATCTGCTTAAAGAAAAAGTCGAAACCAGATTTCGCAAGTAGGTGTTAAAATGATTTTTGATGAATGGGAGCGACTTGCAATACCAAAAGTACTTCGCGCGTAAGTGCGAAAATATCTAGATGACAATAAAAGGACTTCATCAATGTCAGTCAAGTCGGTCAGATGGAAGCAGCGAGAAAGACAACATTAAAATGTAACTTTCAACTTCAAGCGACTCAGACATTGTCCTCTTTCTCTTTCTCCTTATCTCTTGCAATAATTACTACTACGAACAATTTCTTCAACTCTCGCTACCCTTAACTCAACTTTATCATTGAACACGAACTCTACTCACTTCTTAATAATGTTTCTAATTGAACATTAACTTCTTCAACTTATGTTATTCTTTCCTCTTAATAAATTTCTATTTTAACATTCAAAGTGTATATTTTATTATTCCACTCTTCTGCACTAATTCTACATATTCCAGCCAGTCGACAACCAACCTTTTGATGAAAACCTTATGATGATTATAACTCTGCATAAAACTTGTAAGCTGTAGTGAGTTCGGTTAAGTCTGACACAAGGCCGAATCAAAGAAACATTAACCAGCTCCCTACGCTACAGTATCATGTTGTTATATGACATGTGATTAGTAGTAATTTTCCTCCCGTCTGACTCTTTACTTTACAGTTTATTTCTCCTATAACCAACAGATGCAAATAGATAAAATCCTATTTGCCGATCTCATAATACGTTTATTAAGTCTCCGTCTGATTTCTGCAAAACTACAATGGAGAGGCCCATTTACCGCAGCATCAAGAAAGGAACATGCTCCAAAATTCCCTCCTTTACAATCTTCTTTGATTTAGCGACTACCAAAAGTAGAAGGTGAATAGGTAATTTACGAGATTCAAAATAGGAGCGGAAACAATTTTCATTTAATTGTATGCATGCTTTATACCCCTTTAACACTCCCGTTTTTACTTTTTCTGATTTTACACTATTAATTTCGACCTTTAGAACATCAACAGTCTATGAATTATTTTATATCTCACTACAGTAATGGAAATAATTTCAAAATGGTCACAGGTTTCGAATGTTCTATCGAAGTAAACCAAAGTTTTTTTTTTTTTAAATATTCATCGATTGTCTAAATTTCAGATGACCTTTTCTCAATTTCGGTTCATCCATTTGCTCCCAGAAATTTCTTGTGATTCACTCCTTGTATCCATTTGCATTGGAAAAATCATGCTATTTAATTAAATTTTTTCAAAAGAATTCTTTTCTTCAGATCTTTGTACTGAAAAGATGTCATCATTATTTTAATTTTTCCAATTTTTATATAGTCTATTTTCTTTTTAACTTTGTATACAGAGTGAAAATGATTTTATATCCGTATATGTAAATTTTATCACAATATTTCTTCGATCAACTTTTGTGCAAATCCAACGAACTATCTGTACACTGCACTTTGGTTGGATCTTCTTTATTGACTTTAATAATTGGACTTTCGTCAATTATTCAATCGTCAACGAACATTATTTTTATCTTGACTATTTTGTAAAAAAATCATCTCAACCATTTCGTCAATTCAATCTTAACAGTCTGCTTCTTATGTGAATTTTCAATACATCTTTTGAATTGTTTGTTTTCGTTCATATATAAAATTTTCTTGTTATATATAAATTTTAATGATCAGGAAGTTGTTGCCTTTCCTTATTTCAACATTTGCTTATCCCTTGTGAATAATTTTAATAGTTGTGAAATTTGGTTAAGAACACAAACACAGCCTTATTACTTTCATACATCATCACCATTACATAAATTCATGCAACCAAGATTCCACAACAACTGGTAACCCCGACGTCCTCAAGGGACTGCTCATCGCAAAGAAAAGAAAAAACTAATAATCCCGATATTCTCAAAGAATTGGTCATCCCAATAATTGAATACCCGACGTTCTTTAAAAAGAAAAAGACTATCAACCCCAACGGCCAGTCTAATGAAAAACTGAAAACCTGATGTTCACAGAAGAATTTACTTGCCTTTAATAACAACTGATGACCTTAACGTTCCTGAGTGACTGATCACTCATAACTACTGGGAAATCCGACGTGAGACATTGCTAACACGAAACACCAAAAATTTTCTTTTCTAAAAAAAAGAAAATGCTGTCACCGAAGCACATAATTTTCTGCCCGCCAAAAATACGACCTGATAGACGCTGTCTTGTTCACTAGTCTTCCAACATGGCTGAACCATCAATACTAACTCAGGCAGGAATCAGCAAGGTCGAACTGCCTATTACAGTAATAATGTGCAAACCTGGTTTGTCTAGATCGATGCTATTTTCCAGTCACGCAATATTTCTTCTCAGCAGACGAAATTCGCGTATGTAGTAGAAAAGTTACCAGCTGAAGTAGCTACCGAAGTATTGGATATTTTGCACAGTGTCCCGACTGAGAAACCATATGACAGGCCATATTGCAAAGAACAGGTTGCTCTGAAGAGAAGCGCCTTTGTGATGTTCTCATTAATGTAACGTTAGGTACGAATAAGCCTTCCCAACCTCTCCAAAAGATGCAAGCTTTGCTCGGGGACAACTCATTGTCCGAGGCAGTACTGAAGCAGTTATGGCTGGATAAATTGCCGCCAGACATAGTCCAAATCTTAGCAGCTTTATCTGAAGAGTTACCTATACCAAAGCTGGCTACTATCGCAGATAAAATTATAGATACAAGGGGATCGTACCCTGTTGCTCCAGTTACGACAACACCACTTTCCACTAAGCAGAAAGACGATGCTGAGATACAAGCCCTCACAGCAGAAGTTGAAAGATTAGCTTTAGTAATTAACGACTTGCAGATTAAGCCTAGGTAGCGAATTAGCTCGCGTTCCCTTTTTAACACGAGAAGACGACGTTATCTTTCAAAGCAGTCGCCACATAGACGGCGGACGACATTTTGTTAGTACCACATGGAGTTTAGAGCGCACGCCAACAAATGTCGTCAGCCATGTGACTTCCCTAAGTCAACGAATCAGGGAAACGAATCTGCCAACAACCAATAGGGCGTGAGGTTGTTGGCAAACCAGACAATAATCGCCTCTTTCACATATTCGACGTAAATAACAAATTAAATTTCCTGGTAGACACTGGTGCCCAGGTCAGTGTTATACCCGTTTCACCAGTATCGAAACCAGCCATGCCGAGCGAGTCTCTGTTCAAAATACAAGCAGCTAATGGCACACCTATCAAGACCTATGGTGACAGGTCGCTATCTTTAAACATTGGCTTAAGAAAAGACCTTACCTGGACTTTTATTATCGCAGACGTGCAAACACCTATCTTAAGTGCCGATTTTTTGGCGCATTATGGTATCGAAGTGAAGTTAACGAGACAGACACTGACTCATATACCAAACTGACAAAAATTGGAAAACCTTCTAGAATCGCTAGACTGGTACTACTAATGATCATTCCCGAGGCAAATGGCTATGAGGACGTACTTCGCAAATACAGCTCACTTTTGACACCATTCACCTTAACGGACCCAATAAAACACAACACTACGCACTCGATTAAAAATAGTGGTTCTCCAGTTTTTTGTACACTACAACGTCTAAGTCCAATCAAACTAAAAGCAGCCAAGTAGGAGTTTGTTATGATTTATAAAATGGCGAGTGTTCTAAAAATAGAAAAAGATAGACACACTGACGCCAAGAATTCAACATTGGGCGGAAAATAAGAAACCGTTTCTTTTGGTAGGAGTAGGAGTAAGAAGTAGGAGAGAAGGACAGAAGTTTTGTGTAGGAGATTTGAAAATAGGAAAACGCTAGTCAGTTGACCACTAGAGTCCCGAAGGGATAGGCTCTTTTACTACTAGCATCCCACAGTGAAGAGAATTTAGCTAGTCTGCTCCTGTATCCACACAAAATTTAAAGGTTGTAACTTGATGTAAAAACCTAAAGTTTTATAAAAAAAATAAACATCATTAATTCAAGTTTGTGTTATCTTCTAATTACGAAACAATACAACAGTGGTGACCACGACATACGAATATTACCGTCAACAATAGCTCCAGTAATAGCCTCGCAAAAAGATTTAAACCATACCCAACTTGGCAAGTTAGCAGATGAACTGATGCCATTATTGAATAACGATAAGGTATTTGTTGTTCAGCGACCCTTAACTCATAAACAAATTATAAAGGAAAATACAGCCAAGACACTTCAGTGCCACTAAATGTCAGGCCGTATCGGAATAATCAACGGACAAAAATTTGCAGAGCACATATTTATTTCGCCAATGAAGCAAGAACATGTAAACCTTGGTGTAAATGGCCCAAAAAGAACAATCTACAAATGTTGCCTAGTTCCCGACCAGCAACACCTACGGGGAAGTGATTCGGAAAACTAATAGGGCGAACAAGTTCGCCCACGAGGTTCGCCGCTATTAGAAATTACCGTAAAATTAGGGGCTGCCAAATAAAAATTTATTGTAGATACTGGCGCAAGTATCTCAATATTACCAACTTCTGCGGTAAATGGTATTACATTAAAACCGACTCCCATATCACTATCCACTTCAAATGGGGATAAAATAAAATGCTACGGACAAGCGAGTTTAGAAATTGGAATACCCAGTTTAAGGAGATCTTTTACTTGGACATTCGTGATCGCTGATATCACCAACCCATTCCTTGGACTGGATTTCCTCAACAAGTTTGGTCTAATAGTAGACTGCAGTAACAAAACCATTTACGATCCTACAACAACCCAGAGAAAGAGTTTAAAAATATCTGCATCAGCGGTGAATCTAGTCGTAAATGAAACGGAGTTCCCGTCATTCATACGGAACATGATTAAAGAAAAATATCCGAACCTAATCGCACCACATGAGAACAGTAACAAAAAACACTGCGGCGTCTACCACAGAATTGACACAGGAAGCCATACGCCAGTATTTGCAAAACCCAGGCGGCCTAATGTAGAAAAACTGGAAACCGCGCGTAGCGAATTTAAAACCCTACAAAAAGACGGAGTGATCTCCCTTTCCAAAAGCGAGTGGTCTAGCCCACTACATATAGTATCTAAACAAAGCGGAGGATTTAGATGTTGTGGAGACTATCGTTCTCTCAATAGCATAACCAAGACTGACAGGTACCCTATACCAAATATAAACTCTTTTTCAGCAAAACTTGCGAAGAAACGACGATTCTCCAAAATCGATTTGATTTCAGCCTACCACCAAATTAAAATGCATCCGGACGTTGTAGCAAAAACTGCTCTCACCACCCCATTTGGTCTTTATGAATATAATTATATGCCGTTTGGATTAAAATATGCGTAAGCTACATTTCAACAGTATATGGACAACATTTTTGAAGACATTGATTGTGTTTTTATATATATTGATGATATTTTCATTTCCAGCAATGATGAGATTTCTCATAAAAAAGACATTGAAACTATTTTTAATATTTTAAATGAACACAATTTAAAAATTTCAGCCACAAAATCTGTTTTCAATGTGACTTCCCTAGATTTCTTAGGCTTTCATATTAGCGTAGATGGCATTAAACATACAACTAGTAAAATAGAAGAATTAAAATCCTTTCCTTGCCCTAAGAACGCAAAAGGACTACGCAGATTTCTTGGAATGGTAGGATTTTACAGAAAATTAATACCAAAATTTTAAGAGATAGTCTTACCCCTATCTGAGAGAATGAGGTTATCCCCTAAAGGCTCGTTCACATTAGATGAATCTGAACGACAATCTTTCAATTCTGTAATTAAGGAGCTTAATGATACATCCTCATTAGCTCACCCTGAACCTAACTGTACAAATTATCAATTAGTCACTGACAGTAGTAATTATGCTGTCGGTGCGGCATTGCACCAAATGGTGGAAGGAAATCCAATACCGATCGGATTTTTCTCTAAAAAAATAACACAAACACAAATAAGATATTCTACATTCGATCGCGAACTTTTAGCAGCTTATTTGTCAGTGCTGCACTTCCGTCACCTCATAGAAGGTCGCCAAGTGCTACTTTTAACTGACCATAAGCCATTGTGTGGTGCATTTTATAGTTTAAACCCCGCTAAATCAGACAGACAACAACGACAATTAGCTATCCTGACAGAATTTATTTCATATATTGAGCATGCGAAAGGTAGTCTGAATATAGTTGCTGATTGTCTATCCCGACCAACTCTTGCTGTACAAATAGATGCGTGTGATTTACCTGCACTTGCAGAAGCACAGGCATCTGATACAGAAATTCAATCTTTTCAGGACTTAAAAAAATTCACCATACCTAGAGATAACCAATTTATATGGTGTGACTTATCAACGTCTTACCCCAGCCCTTTTGTACCATCTAAATTGCGTGAGTCCATATTCTATAGTATCCATTCCATAAATCACCCTGGCATTAAATCATCCATTAAGATGATTAAAGCTAGATATTTCTGGCCAAACATGGATAAATCAATCAAAGACTTTTGTGCATCATGTACAGCCTGCCAGCAAGCAAAGGTCTATAAACATACAAAATCACCTACACAGACATTAGAAATATTATCAGCTAGATTTCACACAGTCCACATAGATATAGTAGGGCCACTCCCACCAGCAAAAAGCCCAAATAGCAGTTACATCAGCCCGTATAGATATATCCTCACATGTATTGACCGCACAACTCGTTGGGTAGAAGCATAATCCATCAGCGAAATCACTGCAACTAGTGTAGCTGAGGCTTTTATAAACACGTGGGTCACACGTTGGGGTGTCCCGCTGCATGTTATAACCGACAGAGGCCGACAATTTGAAAGTGAGTTGTTTAGTGAAGTAGCAAAAATAATTGGTTTTTATAGACTACGTACGACAGCTTATCATCCTCAATATAATGGTTTGATTGAGAGAATGCACAGGACCATTAAAACTGCTATTATAGCACGAAAAGAGTCCTGGCTCTCAGCTCTTCCAATAGTACATCTTGGGATTCGCAGTATGCCCAATAGCTCTGATTTTTCTCCTTTTTATGCTTTTACAGGCACACAATGTTTGCTACCACAGCTACTAATAGATAGCACAAGCGAGGAGGCTATAATTCAAAAGTTTACAAGAGATTTACATAAAACCATGTCACAAATTGATGTGAGAGACTTCACCAAAAGAGTTAATAAGTCTGCAAAATCTTATGTCCCAGAAAAACTTCAAACTTTTGATAAAGTTTGGATTAGAGTGGATCGTGTTCGAAGACCATTGGAGGCACCCTATTCAGGTCCCCTACACAGTCCTTCAGCGAACACCTAAATATTTTCTGGTTAAGATAAATAATGATATGGATACTCAAGTTTCTGTGGACAGGTTTAAACTATATATAGAAGTACAAAAACAAATAGTAGAGAAACAAGTAGAAGAAAAGATGAATAAAAACAAAACGCTTAGTGATTCAGAACAAGAAATAAATATAAGAAATAAAAAAGAAGATTCTCCCATGATAAATACAAAATCTCGTTCAGGTGGAAAATTTTCCTGGAAGAAATATAACGAGTACTATTATTATTAGTACACTCCGTTCTGAAGGAGGAACTTCTGTTATGATTTATAAAATGGCGAGTGTTCTAAAAATAGTAAAAGATAGACACACTGACGCCAAGAATTCAAAATTGGGCGGCAAAACAAGAAACCGTTTCTTTTGGTAGGAGTAGGAGTAAGAGTAGGAGTAAGAAGTAGGAGAGAAGGACAGAAGTTTTGTGTAAAAGATTTGAAAAGAGGAAGACGCTAGTCATTTGACCACTAGAGTCCCGAAGGGATAGGTTCTTTTACTACTAGCATCCCACAGTGAAGAGAATTTAGCTAGTCTGCTCCTGTATCCACACAAAATTTAAAGATTGTAACTTGATGTAAAAACCTAAAGTTTTATACCAAAAATAAACATCATTAATTCAAGTTTGTGTTATCTTCTAATTATACTAAAACGAAGTAACACAACAAGTTCGAACGTTTATTAAAATTAGGGATTTTGCGTCCATCATCCAGTCCCTATGCGACTCCCTTGGATATGGTAGAGAAAAATAACTCCGAATCCTGGCGTCCGTGCGGAGATTATCGTCTGCTTAACAGATAAACATTACCGGACAAATATTCTGTGCCACACCTGCGAGATTTCGCTATTACCCTTCAAGGGTCTACGGTATTTTATCAGAGAGTTTTATCAGATCCCAATAGAACCATCGAACATCCATAAGACGGCGATAACGACACCTTTCTGACTGTATGAGTTAACAAGAATGTCATTCGGATTACGGAATGCCCCTCAGTCTTTCCAACGACTCATTGACGAAATTTTAAGGGGTTTAGATTATGTTTACGCTTATATTGGCGACGTGTTAATAGCAAGCAAAAATCCAATGGAGCATCGAGTCCATTTGGACAAAG
This sequence comes from Ascarosepion bandense, assembly GCA_037127315.1. Classification (NCBI taxonomy): domain Eukaryota; kingdom Metazoa; phylum Mollusca; class Cephalopoda; order Sepiida; family Sepiidae; genus Ascarosepion; species Ascarosepion bandense. Next base: position 331,495 of record JBBBDQ010000139.1, on the reverse strand, counting down.
TACTAAAAAGATTACAACATTATGGACTCAAACTCAACTTTGATAAATGTGAATTTATTTGCAGTACCAGCGTTAAACTTTCTGGGTCACCGGATCGATAAAAATGGGTTAACTCCCCTGGACTGTAAAATCAACGCCATCAAAAACATGCCAGTGCCGACAACGCTACGCCATTTACGCCGCTTCATTGGCATGGTAAATTTTTATCGGCAATTCATCCCTTTGTGTGCAAAAGTTAACTTTGCCTTTAACTAATATTCTGTCCAGACATTAAAAAAAAAAAAAAAAAGAATCCAACTATTAAGCTTTCAATGGAGCAAATTGACGCCTTCAATAAAACAAAAGAAGCTTTGAGTAAATACACTTAAGCTTTCTTATATCTCACCCTCAGACGACGTAAAGCTTATATTATACACCGATGCTTCTTCATCAACCGTGGGTTCTGTTTTAAATCAAGTTAGTGATGCCCGTTAGCTTTCTTTTCTTTGAAATTAAATTCTTCTCAAGTTAAATATAGCACTTTCTCAAGAGAGTTACTAGCGATATATTTGTCGATCAGACACTTCCGTCATATTCTTGAAGGACGAAATTTCATTGTGATTACATTGTATTAGCGGCTTGTGATTGTAATCATTAAATGATTACAATCACAAGCCGCTAATTTATGCCCTACATAATAAATCTGACCGCCTTACGCCGAGAGATATCCGATATCTCGATTATATCCCCCAATTTACATCGGATATTCAATATATCAAAGCAAGGACAACGTCGTGGCGGACGCATTAACCCGCACGTCTTTAAACACTATCCACTCGGATTTATTAGATTTTAATACACTGACGAGCAGCTGAAAGATCCTATCTCACCGAAATTACAGTCTGATTCATCACTAACAATCGTGAAACGACCGTTACCGTTTATAGATCGTTTAATTTATTGTGATATTAGTACCGGCAATGTACGCCCATATATCCCTGTCTCCATGCGACGACGGATCTTCGAGCATTTTCACTCACAGGCTCATACTGGCGGTCGGGCAACGCTGCGGACCATATCGGCTAGATTCGTTTGACCCGGTATGGCCACTGATGTTAAACAATGGGTCCGTACATGTACGCATTGCCAGGCCACTAAGGTAAATAAGCATACACGATCACCTCTATCAACCTTCCCGAACCCTGATGGTAGGTTCCCCATATTCACGTTGACCTAGTTGGACCTTTGGAACGTGCGGATAGATACGACACGAGTATATCTTGACGATTATTGACCGGTTTACACGTTGGCCTATGGCCATAACCTTGCAATCGACCACCGCAGAGGTAGTGGCTAATGCAATATTCACACATTGGATAAAGAATTTCGGTTGCCCGTCAGTGATCACTACTGATAGGGGGCCTCAGTTCCAGTCATCGCTGTTTACCGAATTTACGAATCTATTGGGTATTCGTCATATACGAACTACAGCATACCACCCATGCGTCAATGGGATGATAAAGAGGTTCCATGGGCAACTAAAATATGCACTCACGGCTTCCACCAGAGGGTCACACCTGGGTAGAAAAACTTCCATTCGTAATGCTAACACTTCGAAATACTTTCAAGGAAGACCTCAAATGTACGAGTGCCGAGCTCGTGTACGGCACTACCCTCCCGCTGCCAGGTCACATCTTTAACCCCACGACCAGCCGCACTTCACTTTCGCGCGTTATCTTTCTCCAACAAAAGTTTCTAAGTGCTATCGGATTCTGGGGTCACTCATTTCTGTTTTCACATATTGAAAGACATTTTCCATTTCAGTCAAGAATTTTACTCACTTGCCTAAGAACATTCATTGGCTATCTCTATAGTTTTATAATTATTTTATGAATTACATACACGACAACCAATATCTTTAAAATCTCTCTCTCTCTCTCTCTCACTCTCCCTCTCCCCCTCTCTCTCTCTCTCTCTCTCTCCTTATTGTCATTGAGAATGGCCCCCGAATCTTCGGACAAATAAATAAGACTTTGCCTTCTTTAAATGTAACTGTTGTGGATGAAAGGCTGTTTGGTTTAGTCGGTAAGTATATTAGGTTTTAAAAAGGGTTTTAAAGGCATTTCTTCCACTGCCATAAAATTTAAATATGTTCACAAGAAAACAACAAAGGCAATTCGTGAAAGAAAACGAAGACTTGTTGAATGATAAACAACAAGCAATAAGGTTCAATATGGCACAAAATGTAGATGATAGATGAGACGGAAAATGTTCATATAGTTATCATCGAATTATTCGCATTGAATAAAGTTCCGCTAGCTTATATACTTTTCGTAGATTCGAAATCGGCTCAAAACAGGCCTTAAGATTTTAGGCACCAAAATGAGTCTGAGCCAATGGGATTGCTTACATTGCAATCTAGAGCACTGATGCTAATGCGTTTAAGTTGGAATAATCCAAGTTGAATAACCTGTAACCGGGTGTGGATAGCTTGTTCTATTCCTACATAACTTGTGTGCCTGAAACAATATGTTGAATTTCACCTGATGGTTGGAATAATTGTATTAATTTTCGTGTTATGTTTTATTGTACATAAAAATATTGGATTTCATAAGATTTGATTTTACAGGAAATACGAGTTTACCGTTTCATGAATCAATTAAAAAGCATATACATTTATACCAATAAAAAATATCTTTCAGGAGAGAGTTACTTCACTAAATTTTACCATGTGTTGACGTTGGCAAAATCAAAATAAATATAACCTCTTATTTATCGGTCAATCAGGAGCAAGGAAAATCTAATACTTGATCTATTTCTATTTTCCACAAAGTTATGAATACGCATGACTTTTGCCTTTTCTCTAAAGAGAGTCATGATTCGTCTAACCGAATGTGTAGGGGTGTCGGGGATGCTTGGTAAATTGGCCTTGTGCCAAACATGTCCGAAGTCCCCACAATTTAAATATCAGAAGGTTGAAGGTTGGATGTTGAAATGTGGAAGGATAAAATATTTCGTGTGTACATTAAAGTAAAGATTTATTAACAGAACGACAAAATTGTAAGAAGAAAAATATAAGTGAAATTTGTTAACTGAACACTATAACATATTTGTGAGGAGAAAAATGTTCATTGAGAAAATGAATGTAGTTTTGTAGTTAAAATTGTTTAAAGAGAAATGTATGTATTTAAAATGTCCGCAGAAGTTTAGAGTTCATGTCTTGATAGTAGCAGAATGTAAAGTCTTATGTTCCTTCCTCTTTTTGGTAGGTTGGTGACAAGGTGAGAAATAAAAAAATAAAGAAATAGTACTTAGCGTGTCCTGTTGTTGGTGGTGGTGTTGCTCTCTTTGGCGGTGTGGAGTGAAAAAAAAATTGGAGAGAGACGTGACCTAGTCAGCTTCTTCCTTACATTGTGAGATGCTATCAGATACCGCTCCCATTCTGACTGATTGTGAAATGTCTTTTGTTACATTGCCACGAGGTCCCTCAGCTAATCGCTCCCATGCTGGACTCATTTTGATCGGTCATGGAATGCCTTTAAGTAGTTAAGCTTCCCATGTTGCCAGCTCCAGCAGGCTTTTTCATTCTTAAGTGTGAAAAAACGTTTGACTGACGTCATATATGAATTTTCGATTTGCTATCCAATCAGGATCAGGAATTTTGCTTTTCACACTAACGTGTGAATTTTGCCCTAATCTGGGTTTTTCTAAAATGTTTTTAGTTGTTTGAATCCACTTTTGCAAGTATGCAATTTTACTTTGTCTGTTGGATTTTTCCAAAATGTTTTAGCCGTTTGGATCCGATTTTGCGGGTGTGCAATTTTACTTTGTGTGTTTTAGTTAATTGATGGATGATATAGGATTTGTATCCTATAAATGCCAAGTTGCCTTTTCTTACTCTCTCACATTCTCCTTCATCATGTACAGTCAACAAAGAAAGAAAGAAAGAACATTACAGAGAACTACTAGTCGTCTGACTGACACCAAGCCCAGATGACCGGTATTTTTCACACTCGCTCTTCCACATCGCATAATTGATTCTCCCCTTTCCTCATTTACTTGTTGACAACAAAAAAGAAAGAGGAACAAAGACATAATTTTCGTTCGTCTAAAATTATACACACTCAGAGTGATATAATTTCTTTGCAAATCCATTTCGTCCGACTTTAAGAAAACTGAAATCTTAAACACCCATTCAAAAGAAAAGCTTTATGCAGAACTATCAAACATAAATGTTATTTCAAAACGAGACATGATCGCCTAAGCGTGTTTCACTTATGGCACTTAACTGACTGATGCAGGAGAATGGACAACTTGTGTTTACCCCTCCATGAGGCTACAGGTTGCTCCAGCTTTTCCTACTGTCGAAGGAGAGAGAAGATATATACTACATTCACAAAAAGTTTGGGGAGAAACAAACGATTGTAAGCCTCCTTGTTCGTATAAGAACTCACAGGGAAAGAGCCAAGCTGGCAAATGAAGGCGACTCGGTGTGCTAGCCGTGGAGAGGCATGTCGCATCTTAACTGTGTGCGATCCGTTTTCTCGTAGATAGTTGGGACGTAGGTCTCAATTGTTCTTGCAACTAAGGCAGATAAGATAAATGGTCCTCATAAATTTTCATTACAGGCTGTAAATAAGTCTTTTATATCTACGAACGGCCAGAGGTGTTTTTTCTTTAAGGTTACGGTGGGCTTTCACTCATTTCTTTATCATAGCGGACGTGGAGAAGGCGATTTTGGGTGTGATTTTTTCACAAATATGGCAAATGGTGGAGAGGTTCTATCAGACTTCAAGTCAGTCTTAAGAGCAATGACGAAACAATTGAATTGATTGGAGAATTTGCCAATAGTGCTTTTGGAACTCCGCATAGCTGTAGAAACAGACATGAAGTGCAAATACGCTGAGATGGTATATGGCACTACACTCAGACTCACATGACAGTTTTTTCTCCAGCCTCCACAGAAGTAACTGGACCTTACCTCTTTTGTGGACTGACTTAAAGCCAGGATGTCTAATTTGGCATACCAACCCCATGCACAGGCTCAAAGGCCCACATATGTACCAAATCTTTACAAACTTGGATGCATATTTTCGTTCGCGATGCAGCCAAATTACATTCACTACTGTCAGCCTACAGAGGACTGTTTAAAATACACAAACAATAATCAAAACATTTTAATTTAAAAACAAAAAATGCCTTTGAACATATTTTTTTTAGAGAGGTTGAAGCCTGCTTTTTTAGATATCACCTGGATGATGGACGACGCTCTATAAACCGGTTCCAGCATCATCAGAGCTACTAGAGTGACAAACTACCGCATCAGGCCAAGGTATGAGGTGTCCAAAACATTTGCTGGACACTCGATATGCATAGAAAATGTTTGTTTGTGTTTCTGTAGTTTTTTATTCGTTTTTTATATGTGTTCATTTTTCAGGCTATTTTCTTTAGGAAGTGATTTGCTACCACCCATAAGTCAAGTGAGAAATTGCATCACATCAGCAACACCTTTTTGTTACAGGTTCTAGAACCTGTCTCGAGAGAGGGTATTGTTAGGACATTTCAGAGTTATCTCCAGTAGTTACCAAAATGACACTCAGGGACAATTTTCTCTCTCTTTTTCTTCGCTCCCACAGACCTGTTAGCCAGAACGTTTAGACACTCCTTATTCTCGTTGAGAAAGACACCCGAATCTTTGGACAAGTAAGTCACACTTTGCCTCCTTTAAATGTAAGTTGTGTGCTTGCAACAACATGTTTAGTTTCGTCCTATACTGGAATAATAGTATTTATTTCCGTGTTATGTTTTATTGTACATAAAGGTTCTGTTTACTAGTTTCTCTGGGTTTTCATTTACGGATTTAGAACGTAAATATTTCATGCTTTTTTCTGATCTTAAATCCTCTATGTTTAACACGACAATCGTGCATTGCACTTGTAACATCCTAGCATTTCACAGGAGCACCAATACTGCAGCCAGCTGAGACGCTGTTCGTTGCAAAAATTTACTGCGACTTTGCCTGAAGGAAGAAAGAACAGACGAACAACTTCAGTATATCATCTTACCGAAGAACTCCAACTCAAGAATCAATAGCCATTGGATATTTTTGGCAACCGAACAGAAAAAAGTAATCCTTGTTTCATCATATATCATAAAACATAAAGAAATTGAAACAGAAATTTCTTCCCATGGAGTGTGAGGGAACTAATCTATTATTTACTTTCTTGTTCCGGTGCGTGAGGAAATTGAAATAGATCTTTTATCCGCCGGAAATGGAGAAAATTCATCTAATATTTACTTTCTTGTCCCGGAGGAAAAGGAAACTGGAATAGATTTTTATCCTCCGTAGCGGGAGGAAATTCATCGAATATTTATTTACTTGCCAAGAAGCGTGATGAAATTGGAATAGATCTTTTATCTCACGGAACCTGAGGAAATTCATCTAATATTTACTTTCTTGCCACGGAGTGGGAGGAAATTGGAATAGATCATTTATCCTCTGGATCGTGAGGAAATTTATCGAATATTAACTTTCTTGGTTTAGAGCGTGAGAAAATTAGAATAGATATTTTAACCCACAGAGTTATTTACTTTATTACCCAGGAGCTTTAGGAAATTGGAATAGAGCCACGGAGCGTGAAAAAATTAATTGATTCTTGACCCGGAACGTAAGAAATTGGAATAGATCTTTTATCACCGGAGCGTGAGGAAATTCATCTAATACATACTTTCTTTCCCCGGAGAGTGAGTTAATTGGAAAAAAACTTTTATACCGAGTAGCGTGAAGATATTCATTTAATATTAACTTTCTTTCATTGGAGCGTGAGGAAATTAGAACATAACATTTATTCCCCGGAGCGTGAGGTAATTCCCATAATATTTACTTTCTTGTACCGGAGCTAGAGAAAATTGGAAAAGAAATTTTATCCTACGGAGCTTAAGGAAAATCATCTAATATTTACTTTCTTTCCCTGGAGCGTGAGGAAATTCATCTAATATTTACTTTCTTGCCTCGGTGCGTGAAGAAATTGGAATAGATCTGTTATCCTCATGAGTATGAGGAAATCCATCTAATATCAACATTCTTTCTTTGGAGTGTGAGAAAATTGGGATAAATCTTTAATTCACCAGAGCCTGCGGAAATTCATCTAATATTTATTTTCTTCTCCTGGAGCAAAAGGAAACTGGAATAGATTTTTATCCTCCATAGCGGGAGGAAATACATCTAATAAAATCTTTCTTTGTTTGGAAGGTGAGGTAATTAGTAGGTCTTTTATCCCCTGGAGCATGACGAAATTCATTTAATATCTACTTAATTGTTCCAGAGCGTGAGGAATTTAGAAGAGACATTTTACTCTGGGTGCATGAGGAAATTCTTCTAATTTTTACTGTTTTTCCTCGGAGCGTGAGAAAAGTAGAATAGATCATTTATTTCCTGAAGCGTGTGTCAAGTCATCTAATATTTACTTTCTTTCCTAGAAGCGTGAGGAAATTGGACGAGCTAATTCATCCCCTGAAGCCGGAGTAAAATCATCTAGTATTTACTGTCTTGCCACGGAGCGTGTGGAATTGGAATAGATATTTATACCCTAAAGCGTGAGGAAATTCAGCCAATATTTACTTTCTTGCCCTAGAGCGTAAAAAAATTTGGAATAGATCTTTTATCCCCCGAAGCAAGTGAAAATTCATGTATTATTTACTTTATTCCATCGGAGCGTTAGGCAATTAGAATAAATATTTTATTCCCCGGAGTGTGAGGAAATTAGAATAGAAATTTTATCCTCTGAAGCGTGAGAATATTCATCTAGTATTTACCTTCTTGCCCCGGAGCGTGTAGAAATTGTAATAGATATTTATCACCAGGAGCTTGGGTCAAATCATCTAATATTTACTTTCTCTCGTTGGAATGTAAGGAAATTATAATAGAGCTTATATCTCCTGGTGTGTGGATAAATTCATCTAATATTTACTTGGAGTGTGAGGAAATTGGACTAGAACATTTATATCCCGAAGCGGGAGTAAATTCATCTATACATTCTTGTTACGGAGCGTGTGGAAATTGGAAAACATCTTTTATCCCCGGAGAGTGATGAAATTCACGTAATATTTAGTTTATTGCCCAGGAGCGTTAGGAAATTAGAATAGATCTTTTATTTCGGGAGACTGAGAAAATTCATCGAATATTTACTTTCTTTTCTTGGAACATGAAAACATTGGTCTAAATTTTTATCCCGGAGCGTGAGAAAATTCATCTAATATTTAATTTCCTTCCTTGGCGCGCGAGGAAATTAAAATACATCCTTTATCTCTGAAGCGTGAGGCACTTCATCTAATATTTATATTATTGCCCCAGAGTGTGAGGAAATTGGAATAGTTCTTTTATCCCTTGGAGCGTGAGAAAATTTATGTAATATTTACTTCTTTCCTCGGAGCGTAAGGATATTGAAATAGATCTTTAATCGCAGAAGCGTGAAGAAATTCATTTAATATTTAATTTCTTGTCCTTGAGCGTTAGGAAATTGGAATAGATGTTTTATGCATCGGAATGTAACGAAATTAATCTAATATTTACCTTCTTTTCACGGCGCGTGAGCAAATTGGAATACATTTTTCTATCTGGTCGCGTGAGAAAATTCATCGAATTTTTCTTTTTCCTTAGCGTGAGGAAATCGGAATAGATCTTTTATTCCCTGGACAGAGCGGAAATTCATGCAATATTTACTTTCTTGTCCGGAGCGTACGTAACTTGGAATAAAGCTTTTATACCCCGGAGCGCGGGAAAATTCATATAGGATTTACTTTATTTCCCTGGAGCGTGAGGAAATTCGAATTATCCCCCGGAGTGTGGGTAAATTCATCTAATATTTATTTCTTTTCTTGGAGTGTGAGAAAATTGGAATAGAATATTTATTCCCTGGAGCGGGAGTAAATTCATCTAGTGTATACTTCCTTGTCACGAAGCGTGTGAAGATTTGAAAAGATGTTTTATCACGCCGTGGGTAAGAACATTCATCTAGTACTTACTTTATTTCCCGTGAGCGTGATGAAATTGAAATAGATCTTTCATTCTCCACAGCGTGAGGAAATTAATCTATTATTTACTGTCTTGACTTGGAGTGTGAGGAAATTGGAATAGATCTTTTATCACCCGTAGCGCGAGGAAATTTATCTAATATTTACTTTCTTGCACCAGGGCGTGAGAAAATGGGAATAGATATTTTATTCCCCGTATCATAAGGAAATCCATCTAATATATAGTTCCTTTCCATGGAGCAGTTGGAAATTCATCTAATATTAAATTCCTTGTACCGGAGTAAGAGTGAACTGGAAGATATCATTTATCCCACGGAACAAGAGGAAATTAATCTAATAGTTACTTTTTTGCCCCGGAGCATAATTGTAATAGAACTTTTATCACCCGGAGCATGAAGAAATTCATCTAATATTTACTTTCTTTCCTTCGAGCGGAAGGAAATTGGAATAAATCTTTTATCCCCCGGAGCGTGAGAAAATTCATCTTATATTTACTGTCTTCCCTTGGAGTGTGAGGAAATTGGAATAGATCGTTTATCCCTTGGGGCGTGAGAAAATTTTATATAGTACTTATTTTCTTACCCTAGAGCTTGTGGAAACTAAGAATGAAGTGCCAGGAAACTAGAATGAAGCTTTTATCCCCCGGTGAGTGATTACATTCATATAACATTTACTTTCTTTCCTTGGAGGGTGATGAAATTAAACTTTATCATTTATCTCTAGAGTGGGAGTAACTTCATCTAGTACAGTGGAACCTTGAGATACGAATGCTCCAACATACGAGTTTTTGAGATACGACGAAAATTTTCGCTAGATTTACGCCTTGAGATACGACGAATGATTTGAGATACGACGATCGACGTTTCAAAAACTCAAAAATCGCGGAACGCCAGATGGAAGTGTGTTCGTTCAGCTAGCCGAGCATTCATTCGTTTGTTCGTTCGGCTAGCCCAGGGTTCGGCAAAGTAATCGATATTGACCCGTGGGGGTCGATGGGGCTATCCAAGGGGTCGATAATTGTCTAGGCGTCGAAAGGGGTCGATAGACTCCTCAAACGATTTTTCAATTATAAAACTTTTATAATAAAAGTATTCATAAAAAAGGATCACCTTTACTTTTGATTTTCTAATCGCTCGCAGTATTTTTATTTTGCCTACATGTATGATGCTGTAACTGTTCACAGTGGCATCAATACTCCTCGTTGTCATATGTAGAGACCCCAATTTCCGCGATGAATCGCGGACTGAATCGCGGAATTGTTGTTTTGAAACGGAATCCCGTTTTTTATGTCATCATTTTCCATTTAAATTAACCATTTCCTTTTTTTAATATAAAAATTCTTAAAAACTGTCTTTTGTGTTTTTGTAAATATTCTAATAAATAAATAAAACATGACCTTGTTATTTTTTTAAATTTTATTCCTCATAAATATTTCTAATTATTTTTCCTTTTAAAACCTAAAAGAAGTATTTTAAAGTTCAGTTTCTGCACTCATACAAAAAAATCCTAGATTATTAAAAAAAAAAAACGTTAAGAAACTGTAACAAAGCAGATCAAAGTCAGTTAGAACCCCCCCCCCCCCTACACTGTCTCTGTCTCACTGATTAAGCGAAGTGGGATTTATAGACAATAGTTTTAACTTAAAAAGAATGAAAGAAGGAAAAAGAGCAAGATCAGAGAGATACATTTTTAACAATTTGTTTCTTTGCTTTCATTTTATAACTTGTTACTTTTTATGAAATGCTACATTTCTCTTATACAATTTCCTCCAGCCAGTTCGTTTGTCGGCGTGTCTTACAGTGAACATATTGATGTTGTGAGTTTGCGAACATTTATTAACTTTTATTGTGTGAATCATGGGTCCTAAATCTAAGGATAAGGATGGGAATAAGAAAAAGCTAAAGAAAATTATCTCAATGGAAATTAAACATGAGATAATATGGAAGCATGAACGTGGTGTGAGAATCGCTGACTTGGCCACTGAATATGGTCGAAATGCTTCGACCATATCAACCATTCTCAAACAAAAGGATGTGATAAAGAAGTTGCATCCCATTCGCTGCTAGTAACAAATCTAAAATTTTCCTTCATTGTTAGGGCCTAATGAAAAAACCTAAAAAATTAAAAGCTTAAAAACTAATTTGCGTTTATCTTGGCCTTTCTAGTCTCGTGTGTGAGTGGTAGCCTAGCTTCTCTCCTCCCCCCATGTTTAAGATAGTAACCACGTTGCTTGTGGTAGCCTTGCTTATCTCCCTCCCCCTTCGGACATGCATCCCGTTCACTATTAGCGCTCACTCAACTGGTGAGTACAACTCAACATTTCATTGTTTTTATTAACATTTATTATTGTAATATATACATATTGGTGTTTTTACTCTATAATTACTATACGGTATATGATTTTAGTTATATATAAGATAATTTTAAGTATAATTTTAGGATATTTTGGGTAAATTTCTTACCCTTGGAACGGATTAATTCGGTTTCTTTTAATTGAAGTGGTAATAATTGCTTTGAGATACGATTTTTTTTTTTTTAGATACGACGGCGGTCATGGAACGAATTAAATTCGTATCTCAATGTTCCACTGTATTTACTTTCTTGCTACTTAGCGTGTAGAAATTTGAATAGATATTTTTGATCCGAAGTATGAGGAAATTCATCTATTCTTTACTTTTTTTTTTGCAACGGAACGATAGGAAATTCGAATAGATATTTTGTTTCCCGGAGCATAAGGAAATTCATCTAATATTTACTTTCTTTCCTTTGTGTGTTAGGAAACTGGAATAGATTTTTACCCCACAGAGCATTCAAAAATTCACCTAATATTTACTTTCTTTCCCCGGTGCGTGTTGAAATTTGAATAGATATTTTATCTCCCGGATCATAAGGAAATTCATCAAATATTTATTTTCTTTCCTTGGAGCGTCAGTAAAAATCGGGATAGATGATTTATCCCACGGTGCGTGAGGAAATTCGTGCAATATTTACTTTCTTGGCTCAGAGCGCGAGGAAATTGGAATAGATCGTTTTTTCCCCGTAGCATGTGGAAATTGATCTAATATTTACTTACTTTTCCCGGAGTGTGAGGAAATTGGAATGGGTTTTGTATTCCTTGAAGCGGGGGGAAATTCATTTATTATTTATTTTTATGCATCGAAACGTGAGGAAATTGAAATAGAAATTTCAAACTCCAGAGTGAGTGGAAATTCATCTAATATTTACTTTCTTGCCTCGGAACGTGAGGAAATTGGGATAGATCTTTTTTCGCTTGGAGAATGAGAAAATTCATGTAATATTTTGTTTTGTTTTTGGAGTATGAGGAAATTGGAATCGATTCTTTGTCCCACCGATCATGGGGAAATTAATCTAATATTTAATTTTCTTACCCCAGAGCGTGAGAAAATTGGAATAGATCTTTTATGCCTCGGAACATGAGAAAATTTATTAATTTATTTTCTTGAAGTCTGAAGAAATTGGAATAGATCTATCATCCCACTGAGAATGAGGAAATTCATATAATATTAACTTTCTTCAACCGGAGCGTGAGGAAATGTGTATGGATATTTTATCCCACAAAATGTGAGACAATTAGATTAGATCATTCATCTCCGGCGTGGGTGTAAATTTATCTAGTATTTACTTTCTTGCCACGGAACGTGTGGAAGTTTGATATTTTTACTCCCTAGCGTGAGAAAATTATCGATTATTTACTTTCTTGTGCAGGAGCGTTAAGAAATTAGAATAGTTCATTTATTGCCCGAAGCTCGTGGAAATTCATCCATATTAAATGTTTCTGCTTGAAATGTGAAGAAATTGGAATAGATATTTTATTACCCAAAGCGTGAGGAAATTCATCTAATATTTCACTTTCATGCACTGGAGCCTGTGCAAATTGGAAGAGATATTTGGTCTCTCAGATCGTGAAGAATTTTATCTAATATTTACTTTCTTTCCTTGGAGTGTGAGGAAATTAGAATAGATTTTTATCCCCTAGACCGAACGGAAATTCATCTAATATTTACTATCTTGCCCTGGTGAGTGAGAAAATTGAAAGAAATATTTTATCCCCCAAAGCATGAAAAAATTAATCAAATATTTATTTTTTTTCCCTAGAAGAAATTCATCTAATATTTAGTTTCTTGCCACGAAGTGTAAGGAAATTGGAATAGAGTTTTAATTCATCTATTACTTATTTTTGATGCATCAGAACATGATGAAGTTGGAATAGATCTTTTAAAGTCCGGATCATGAAGAAAAACATCTAAAATTTGCTATCTTGCACATGAACGTGAGGAAATTGAAATATATTTTATTCCTCAGAGAATGAGAAAATTCATCCAACATTTACGTTCTTTCTTGGTGCGTGAGGAAAATGAAATAGATGGTTTATTCCCTGGAGTGGGAGTAAATTCAGCGAGTATTTAATTTCTCACCACGAAACGTTTGAAAATTTGAATACATATTTTTACTCCAGAGAGTGAAGAAATTCAGCCAATATTTACTTTCTTGCCCCGGAGCTTGAGGAAATTGGAATAGATGTTTTATCCACCGGACCGGGAGGAAGTTCATCTAATATTCACTTTATTGCCTTGGAGTTTTAAACAATTGGAATAGATATTTTATCCCTCTGAACGTCTATTATTTAATTACTTTTCTTGGAGTCTGAGGTAATTAGAATAGATCTTTTATCCCCGGGAGCGTGAGGAAATTCATCTGGTATTTTCTTTCTTGCCCTGGAGCGCGAGGAAATGGGAATAGATTTTTATACCTCGGAGCGTGGGTAAATTCATCTAATATTTACTTTCTTTTCTTGGAGCGAGAAGGAAATTGGAATTGATCTTTTATCACTCGCAGCATAAGGACATTCATGTAATATTTAATTTTCTTCTCCCGGAGGATGAAGAAATTAGAATAGATCTTTTATACCCCGGAGAGCGAGGAAATTCATCTAATGTTTAGTTTCTTTCCTTGGTGTCTGAGGAAATTGGATAGATCTTTTGTCCCCCGGAGGGTGAGGAATTTCATCTAATATATACACTCTTGCACCGGTGCGTGAGGGAATTAGATATTTTATTCCCCGGAGCGTGAGGAAATTCATCTAACATTTATGTTCTTGAACCGGTGCGTGAGTTAATTAGAATAGATCGTTTATTCCTTGGAGCATGATATACTTCATATATATAGAGCGTGTGGGAATTGGAATATATTGTTTATCCCTCGGACCGTGAAGAAATTTATCTTCGGAGCGGGAGAAATTTCATCCAATATTTATTTGTTGCGCAGGAACGTGAGAAAATTGGAATAGATTTTTTAGAGCGTGAGGAAATTCATCTAATATTTATTTTTTCCCTTGAAGTTTGAGGAAATTGGCACAGATCTTTTATCCAACTGAGCATAAGGAAAATCATCTAATATTAACTTTCTTGACCCGGTGAGTGAAATCTTTTATCAACTGCGGGTAAGGAAATTCATCTGCCATTTATCTTTATGAATCAGGACGTGAGGAAATTGCAATAGTTCTTTTAAACTACGGATCGTGAGGAAATTCATTTAATATTTACTTTCTTGCCCAGGAACGTGAGGAAATTGGAATAAATACTTTATCACCCGGAGAATGAGGAAATTTGTCTAATATTTACTTTATTTCCTTGGAGCGTGAGGAAATTGGAATAGATGGTTTATTCCTTGAAGCATGTAGAAGGTCATCTAATATCTATGTTCTTGCTTCGGGACCTGAGAAAATTAAAATAGTTTTTTTTATCCACTGGAGCGTGAGGAAATTCACGTAATATTTACTTTCTTGCATAGAAGCGTTAGGAAATTGGAATAGATATTTTATCCCCCGGAGCATCAGGAAATTCAACTAATATTTATTTCTTGGACCGGAAAGTGAGGAAATTGGAATGGATCTTTTATCCCCTGAAGCGTGAGGATATTCATCTAATACTTTCTTGCCCGGGTGCGTGAGAAAATTGGAATTGATTTTTTATCTCCCGTTGTGTGAGGAAGTTAATCTAATATTTACTTTCTTTCCTTGGAACTTGAGGAAATTGAATAGATTTATTCACAACAAGATGCGTAATATCAACTTAAGATACTCTGTTGCAGCAGAAGACTGCCGGAACATTGCTTCAGCCATCAGCAATTCCAGTTCACTATCGGCCGAACTTTATCAGTGTTATTTGGTGTGACAAACGGTGTGGCTCTTTTTCATCTATAGCAATGATATACATTATACTATATTCCGGACTACACTTTTCAATGTCTACAATCTGTCCTTTTCTGGGAAATTCTAAACGGCTACAAAACGATCTTTTCAGAACAAGTTTTTTCCACGACTAAAAACTATCTATACAAAACTTTTCTTGCTCTTTTTGCTGCTTCTGTCAGTGAACTCTTGCCTTTTCCAAATTTTTCTCATAATTGTAAACCAATCACATTAAAATCACAGCAGTTTGGGAAACACGACAGGGATTTCATCAGATGAGAAGCTACTACAACAAGGCATAATTGAACCAAGTTCTTCTCCTTGGAATGTCTAGGTAGCGGTTGTTAACTACCCCACCAATAGATATAAAAAGTGATTATGCGTTGCTTACTCGCAGACTATCATCTAATTTACTGAACTCGATGCTTATCCCCTTCCACGTATCAAGGAGATTGGAAACAAATTAGCCACACACAAAATCTCTTCTGTTGTTAATCTGAAAAACGCCTACCGAAGGCAAAATGATAAAACATTTACTGCTTTTGAAGCTAATGTGAGACTTTATCAGTGTTATTTGGTGTGACAAACGGTGTGGCTCTTTTTCAGTGGGAAATGGACAAACTTATCCAAGAACAAATTTTAAGAAGAGACATCTTCACTGTTCTTTCGTAGTTGACGATTCCTGGAAAAGTGTTCATTAGAAACTACGTTCAGAAAAATTAGTACGAGACTCCTGTACGAGAACTTGAGCAGATTCAGGTGAATTTCGATTACACTCATGTTAAGTTATCAAATGGAAAAGAAAGTACTGTTTCTCTACGTCACCTGAGTCCGACTGGGGAGGACAATCTCCAAACCTGAAGCAGTTAAAATAGTCTCAAATAGCTTTGTGGTGAATACGGAATTAAAATTAACTCACTTCTCTTCACTGTTTAGAAATTTTGCAATCCAGTGTGAAATCTAATTTTGACCAATAGGAAAAAAATGACCCCGTAAAAAGACGAAGCCAAATTTCGCGATCCGGTGTTAATTATTTTCTGACCAATGAAAGGGAGCGATTTACAAATCTGAGAAAATTTAACAAGGCTGTGTAAAAAAAAAGAAGAAAAAAAGTTCTTTGATACACACATATATATATATATACAAAGAAAAAGTGGAATCAGTGAAATGGGATCAGAAATCAGATACGACATCGCCACGATATGTGACAAAAGAAATTTCAATCCGCTGAACCGGACATAAAGTATCGTCGACATACATTCGTTCTCCCTTTCCTTCTTGCGCACAATTTTTCTTTATCTGTTCTTCGTCCTCATCATTCTCTCCGTCAACAAAGAAGACAACAACAACAACAACAACAACAACAATAGTAAGACACTTCAACTAACTTCTAAAAATTAACGTCGACGAGTACAATTTTTC
This sequence comes from Ascarosepion bandense, assembly GCA_037127315.1. Lineage (NCBI taxonomy): Eukaryota > Metazoa > Mollusca > Cephalopoda > Sepiida > Sepiidae > Ascarosepion > Ascarosepion bandense. Next base: position 314,850 of record JBBBDQ010000139.1, on the reverse strand, counting down.
TTCATTGCTTTTTCTTCCTTTTTACTTTCTCGCCGGCCACAAAAAGAAAAAAAAAGGAACACAGACTTTATTACTAACCTGTTAATCTTTGTCTGCATACACAAATTTCGCTACAACTACGAACTCTGGATTCATTTAACTACCTACTACACTTTTTCTTTTAAAATTTACACAGTTAATAAATTGATGTTACATTACACAGTTAATAAATTGATATTATTCTGTTCTGTAAATAAAATTTCCACTTTAACATACAAACTAAATACTTTTATTTTTTCCAACATTCTGATGATGATAATTCTAGCTTGTAGGGAGTTCGGTTATGTTTGGCACAAGGCGGATTTAGTAATCGATCGAGCTCCCTATAAGCCTATACCGGATTCGAATGGAAATAAAATACTAAAATTAGAAGATGCTGTACCACAAACAGTGTCCAATGATTCAACTGAAGGGAATCAAACAGGAACCTGTAACTCTCCTAGCTCAAGCACTGTCAAAATGCCTCCCTCCTCAAATACTCTAAGCATATCAGCAAAGAACTAAAACGACTCGGGATAAGACACTTTAAAATTAATTTGGTTAAGTTTTTCCTTTTAGTGTATCCCTTTTCTTCTTTTGCCGAAATAAAGTATTCCAATTTAGTGCCGAGGAGTGGTGGTGGAAACTTTTTCACGGCATGGCCGTTAAACCCACTTTAAACTGATCTTCTGCCATACCCAGTTGTGACGTGGCCGCACTGGTAAATACCACTAATGATAATCTTGAAGACGAAACTACTCGAGAAATAGTGAATACTTTATCCTATTCTTTTCACGAATACTGTATGTTATCAAAATATAGAAGTATTGCAGTGATTCCTTACTTCGTTTGAATTTTTTGCGACGAGAAATTGCTATTATCATATGTCTTGTTATCTAGACTAATATGTACATCTTTTCTCATAACGTTTTAGATGCTGTGTCCGCCAGCTTTCTTCAGGTGTCTATTGTCGCACACTTCAAGTTTTCTAGAGTTGTGAACCCTTTATTCAATATTCTACTGTAACTGATAAATGATAACTCATACCAGTTAAGACTCATTAGCCTTGTGTTGCTTGTCTGTTCAACAGACATTAAAACTTTATGCTGGACATGCATGTGTGTACCAACATGCAGTAACCTCTTTTCAAACTTTTGAGCATGTGTAAAAACAACAAAACTGTGTATCTGTGCCGTGACTCCCAGAAGATTAGCTCTTTATTTTCAATTTGTAACGCGGCCAAGTGCTACTTTTAATTAATGTGCATGGCTTAGAAAATACTCATGAACATTAAGTTCAACTTTTTCTCCACTTTTTTTTTTTTGTTTTTTTTTTTACAGAGACTCACTTTGCAATTTCTGGAACTATGCTCGGAATTTTTTCTGCACAAAACGGTTCTTAATAAAACAAAAAAATTATATCTCATTTTGTTCCACTTTATTTTTGTCTATTTTCTCAAACAATTCAGCAATTTTAGTTTTTATTCATCAACATATCATTTTAACTTCAAACGATCACTCTAAACCTAATAACAACAGGTGATGACTCGGCTTAGAAAACAGTGAAAACAACATATTTAAATCATACGTACAGACCAAAAAAACTTTTTCATCTTTTAAAAGGAAATAGACTGTGGTGATACCGAGAAAGCGAGGGACCGGATGTTTGCCCTCAGAGATTCAAAAAGCAAATGACCAAAACTGGTATTTGCACATCTGGGCTCCACGCAGAAATTCCGGAGGTAAACCAAAAATAAATAAATATCAAATCCCTTTTACGGACCTGTAGCGGAACTCTGGATCCTGATTGGTCATCAAATCGCAAAATTCAAAATACGCCAGAGAAACGATTTTTCCATAGCTAAAGATAAAAAAAAAATCGTTTCTGATCCACCCTACCTGACTATTCAATATTTAAGGATGGTCTCTAACTGGTCACAGAGGTAATTTCAGAGGAGTCGGCTTGTTGACACATATCAAAGATGTAACTCTCCACTTCATGTGACCCGGACATTGTCCTTTCTCTCTCTCTCCTCATCTATCTCAAAAATGACTGCTACAACTTTATCATTGAATACGAACTGTACTCATAACTTCTAACTAAGGTTTATAATTGAACATTAATTTCTACAATTCTTGTTATTCTTTCCTCTTAATAAATTACTATTTTAACATACAAAAAGGGTATATTTATTATTCCACTCTTCTGCACTAATTCTACATATTTCAACCTGCCGACAACCAACCTTCTGATGAAAACCTTCTGATGAAAACCCTTCTGATGAATATTATTCAACATAAATCCTGTAAGCAGTAGGGAGTTCGGTTAAGAAAGACACAAGGCCGAACAAAGAAACATTAACCAGCTCCCTACACTTCAAGACATTGTTAACCACTTTCTAACAAATGCTTAATTCTAAAATCATCCAATCATCAGACAGCTCATATACTTCATACCTTCATCTTCTCTAAGTCAGACGTGAATGCGTTCCATATATGTGTGGACTACCGATAACTCAACGTATGAATGTTTGAAAACAACAGCATCTTGTTCCGCATATCGACAATTTCACACTACGACTGCAAGACATGATGATATTCTCTAAACGGGATTTGACAAAAGTAAACTACCACTTCCTAAAAACTACAGTTATTATGCTCTTAGAGCTTTTTTAATTCTGACGAATGCTACCCAAATATTCCAGTGTCTGAAAGACAACATATTAAGAAAACTGCTCAATGTGTATGCATATACTGACAATATACTGACAATATACTGACAATATACTAAATGCAAGTTAAGATAATGTGCAACATAAATCCCAGTTGCAACAAGTCCTACAGAGATTAACACACAATGGTGTAAAAAACTGCATATTTAGTGTTATGGAATTACTCCTCCACCAGCAATAGAGTAGAAGCAGTACAACAATTCCAAACAGTGCAACAAATGAACAAAGATTTTGAACTGGTAATTGTGTAAATTGTCAGCATTGTAAAATTTACAGAAACACCAAATCACCCAGAAACTTTTCAAGAATCCAAGGAGTCTAGTTCCTTTTTTTTACATTTCATGCTGAGGTCAAGATAAGATGCTAAAATCATCACACCTTATTTAAAGCTTAATAGGTTTTTAATATTTGTATCTACTATGTTTTGGATAATAATTAAGAGACACAAATATTAACCTTTTAAAACAAACTTTATTTAACTTCGTCTACATTTTGTGTGAGTCCCTCGTGGCTGATAAAATGTCCGCTGGCGTGAGTAGCACGTGTGGCTGGTGTGAAATCTTTTGAGGAACTAAAAAAGCTGAACTGCTACTAGTTGTTGGTCAGTAGGGATGGGCCAGAGAGAGAGAGAGAGAGAGAGAGAGAGAGAGAGAGAGAGAGAGAGAGATGAAGGGATTTCTGGGATAGTAGTTCGTGACCTAGGTGGAAGCACCTGGAGAAGAGGAGGGAGAAGAAGACAAAGTTAATATGTTTAGGTAGTATTATTTCTGACCTCTAGTAAGGAGGTACTACAAATACTCCTCTACCACTTAACGGAGTTCTCTTTTTAGTTTAATCTTATTTATTTATATATTTATTGATTTTATGAATTGACTCCGTGGCTTAATAATAAATATATTTGTTATCCTTTTCCCATGCAACTGAAGTTCTTAACATAAACGCTGGTCTATACTTGAGATACTTGCACCAGTATCTACTATGAATGTAAATATTGTTGTCCCTAATCGTGCATTGATTTGTAATAGCGGCGAACTGAAGGGGACAAACATGGTTCGCGCTGCTAATTTCCCGAGGCTGTTGGTATTGGTGTGGGTGGACGCGAGCTAGGTAGTATTTTTATATTTTGTTTCTTTGGCCATTTACACCAAGGTTTACAAGTTCTCGCTTGCTCGGCAAAGTAGAGATGTGCTCTACATATTTTGGTTTTCTGTTCAGGAAAATAATGTTTAATTCCTATCGGTATAGGAACATTGTTTTTGTTTTTATCAGTTTTTTGTGTATTACACTGAGCGGTGAACGCTGTCGCGTTCATGTTGTTAAACAAAGGCATGAGCTCATCCGCTAGCTTTCCAAATTGAGTTGGACTTAACTCCTTTTGTGAGGCAATGGCGGGGAAAATTGTCGCTGGTAGGGCCTGAAGGAATTTGTGTATTACAATTTCTTCACCGATACCTATCCGTTTTGCTATCGATAGCATTTCCTGTAAGTATGTTGAGGGACGGCCTGTAATGGTAGTTGTTGACATTAATTTGTCGAGCAATTCCGGTTTAGTCCTTTCGTGGGCCTTAACTAATGAACATTTTATTTCCTCGCAGTTTCTTGATTCTAAAGTTGCTATAGGTATTTTTGCTATCACCTCTGCAGGCAGAGATGATATGACCGTGTAAAAGTTTGTTGTGGAGGCCGTTATATTGCGCAGGTGGAATTGCGCTTCCAGAATGGAAAGCCAGCCATTCACTGCCGTTTCCATGAACTCTGGTGTTTTTATATTAATTTGCTGTAGATAGGCTTCTTCCATTTTTTTTTGTGTTTTTGTAGACGAAGAAAAGAGGAATATGTTTTTTTTTCTACTTACGTCGAAGGTTCTCTCTTAAAACGTCTGCGACGTGAATTTGAAATGTTGCATTTATCCTGGAGTTTCGAGAAGTTTGCGTTTGAAGTCGGGGTTATAGCGGGTATCTCCTATTCCTTTTCTAGTTGTAGTAGAATTCCGTAGTAAGTTAACGGAATTTGGCTTTGTGGAAAGATAGCCCACTATAATTCATAAAATGATTATAAATTCAAGAAAGGCAATGTTGAGTGTAAAATAACATTTATATATATACATAGCAGTTAAGTTTTACAAATAAAATAATACTTGAAATAAAAGTTAGAGAGAGTTCATGGCAGATAATAAGCTGAAAGAGATAAAAGAATGTTCAAGGAAGATATAACACTGAAAGGTAAAAGGCTTGGTAGTATGATTAATGTTCCTTATCAAGTTGCCGTTTCTAAGGTCAGTAAGTTGGTTTGTGGAATGTCTTAGAAAAGGTCAGTTAGTACTTTGAGAACAGGGGGGGAAGAAAGAGACAAACATAGTAGCCGCTCGACGTAGGTCAAGGGAGAAACTAATTGCACTCTTCTCTGGTCTGTGCCTTTCTGTCTGGGTGCCTTTAGTCACTGCCTGTTATATTTTCCTTCTGGATCAAAACGCTGGTCGTTTCGAATTTCATCCTTGTATTTGGTTTCGGGCTTCTCATTGGCTGGTAAATAAAAAAATGGTAATTTGATATTTGATTAATTTTTATTTTTCAACCGGAACAACTGCGCGGAGCCGGATGTGCACGACGACTTTTTATTCATTAGCTTTCTGGTCGGCATAGAGCCAACATCCGGTTTGCTCGGTCGGTGGTATCATCACAGGGTCACCATTGTAATATTTGTACCTAGTATGTTTTGGATAATAATTAAGAAATACAAATATTAACCTGTTAAAACAAACTTTATTTAATTTCGTCTACATTCTTGTGTGAGTCCCTCGTGGCTGGCAAAAATGTCCGCTGGCGGGAGTAGCACGTGTGGCTGGTGTGAAATTTTTTGAGAAACTAAAAAAAAGCTGAAATGCTACTAGTTGTTGGTCAGTAGGGATGAGCCAGAGAGAGAGAGAGAGAGAGAGAGAGAGAGAGAGAGAGAGAGAGAGAGATTTCTGGGATAGTAGTTCGTGACCTAGGTGGAAACACCTGGAGAAGAGGAGGGAGAAGAAGACAAAGTTAATATGTTTAGGTAGTATTATTTCTGACTTCTAGTTAGGGTGTACTACAGGCTCTTTCAGCAATAATCAATAATTCATCTGCATTTGACCTAGAGAAGTGAAAGCCATATTGCATATCTGAATGTAAACCTTGTGAGATGCTTAACCACTACGAAGTGGATTAGAGCTTCTAGTACATTGCTAAAACGAAAGTTAAAAGGCTCGTAGAAACATCAGATGGTTCATCTGAGTTAAAGTTGAAGACTGTAATTACAGAAGAGGATTTCCAACAAACAGGAAACCATAGATAAAATTATATATGCATATCGCTTAATAGAGACTCAGTTCTAAGTGAAAAGCCAGTAAAGATACTCCAGATAAGTCAAGAGTAGAATTTACGATCAAAATATACTGCTTTATCAGCAGATGTTAACCTCTTAAATTGGGTAGAGGGGTAGAAAACTTATTTAACACACTATTAAAGTCATCACGAGAACCAAACTTATTAAAAGCTATACATCAATCAACAAGAAAAGACTTAGCATATTTTAGGACACATTTACTAATTATTACAAGTAGACGCAAATAGAACTTAAATAGGACAAACTTATAATCATATGAATCAGAAAATTTCCTGTTTGATAATAGTAGAGAATTTTGTAATTAAGTGTTTAGGAAACTTTGCGAAAAAGTTGATATAATCATAAAGACAAATGTGTAGAAGTACCATGGTTAAATGGTTTCTGCTAAAATTCTTGGTGAAATGCTGACGAAAACAATGACAAATTCAAGTAGTAACCTTGATATTGCTATATGCATTCATGCTAAAAATAAACTTCATAATTGTTATGGGGACTTACCCATATGATACATGAACTCGTCCAAACTGTATATAAGTAGAAGTTCTGCTTTGAAGAAGGTAGAGATAAGAAAAGAAATTGAGAGCGGAACCTATTCCAGCAGATAACGCTGACAGCCAAGACTAAATAGTCACGCTAATAATTGTTCATTTGTATATGTTTGTACTACTGTCTTTGTAATAAATGTTTAACACTATTCCGTCTTCGTGTTTTTATTTCTGGCCCCAACAGGACCACAACAACTTAGTGATAAGGTCACAACAATAATTTACATTCTCCATTTCAGTTGCTTTTTGGAAATAATCCAATGATTTACGAATCCTTGGTTGAAAAACCTGGTTTTGATAGTAATATTTCATTTAGGATCATTCAGCACCAGACAGACTTTTTTCAGGCAAGTCTTTTGAAAAGTTTTGTCGTGCACTTCGTTACAATGTTTAAAGAAAGGCGCGGTAGGGTACAATGACGAGGAAATACACATGTATATTTTAACGGCACAAGATAAGATTTTAAATTTTATGTAATTTGACGCCGGCTATATTCAGAAGCGTGGTCTCTGCTTCTCTCTATCTCTGTCTGTCTCTCTCTGTCTCTGTATCTCTCTGTCTCTCTCTTTCATTCCCGTTTTACTCTGATTCCAACTGACTCTGACTGGGTACGTTAGGCCAGTCGGGTAACGAGGTTGGATTACTTGCAAACTCTTTTTTGGGCGGGAAGAAACATGACATGGGCCATTGAAAATTCAATTTGATATTTTTTGTAAATCACTTTTTTTATTTGTCAGAAAATTTCACTCGCACTTGCAATCTTTTTTTTATTGGTCAAAATAGATTTTTCACACTTTGCGAGTTTTCAAACCGTGAAGAAAAGAAAGTTATTTTTTATTTCGTATTTACAACATCACTTCCCTTCCCATGTGACGGAGTCTCCTTTAGTACATAAATAAGTTGATAATTCAATAGTAGTGGCATATATTGTAATTTTTCCAAGTAACCGATCTTCTAGACTTAGTTTTTGTTTTGTTTTGCTTTTTTGTTTTCATACTATTGTCAAATTCTGATAGGTATAGCTTTATCGATATCAGGCATTTTCGCCGTTTTTTAGACAATCGTTGGTTTTAATTGGTTTATGGGCACATTGGTATTGACATCTTCTGCAGTTGTAATAGGGAAAATCTTGTTAGAGTTAATTACTTTATATGGACATGTGTATGATGCTTCCATAGATTTCCGAGCTGTGTCAGTCCTAAGCCATACAAATTCACAATCGTTTAGGTCCTTTGGTAAGCAAGATCTTGGTGATGAATGTAGGTGTCCGGAAGAATAATCTTCCGCATCAAACTTTCGCATTTCCTTCATCAGGTTTGACAGCTCATCGTTATCCTCGTCACATGGGTCACATGGGTTTTGGGACTTCCGCATGCCGCCCGTTACTGCTGTATATGGCGAGTATGTAGATTCATTTAGTGTGATCCTGATACCCAAAAGATAAGACTGATAGCCATGAATCCTTCCTTGCAATATTTGCTGTCTTTAATGCCCTGTGTGCACGTTCAATTATTCCGTTCGCCTGAGGATGGCACGAAGTTGTTCTCAGCCTGTGAAAGACTATGATCTTTGACAGTTCTGAAAACAATTCTGACTCAAACTGGCTATCTTTATCAGTGATAACATACTCCGAATCTAGCTACCCATGTGTTAATGAAAGCAGTCGCATCATTTTGTGCAATTATTTCAATTAGAGGAACCGCCTCCACCGATCTGGTAGTTCTATCAATCATGGTTAATAGATACCGATATGGCGAAAAGCTGCAGCGGATATCGACTCGGAACGACAAATCGTTGAGCCGAGTTTGAATTCCAGCTGAATTTCTTGCATTCGCTTTCGCACAAATACCCTTAGGAAAGGTATTAATCGGTCTCTTCCCTCCAGTTATGGGTTAAATAATGGGGCAGAATGGGTTCTATCGCCTTGGTCCACAACCAGTCTACCAGAGAAAGCAATGGCAACCTACTGCGGGATAATCTTCTGAGCAGTCAGTCATGTCTCTTTCGAAACACGATCGCCCAAAGCGCGTATCACATATGGCACTTAACTGTTCGGTTTCTACCTGGCAATAATTAACCCACTATGTCTAAATGCACTGTTTGAACTCTCTCAGAAGGTAATTCAAATGATTGTACTTTACTCTTTGTATGTTTAATAATTTTTGTCTGCTGGCAACTTTGGAACTCTTTGCAAAACTCTCACTGATCGTGGTCAATAATATCTTGATTTTAGTAAGCGTAATGTGGCTGATATTTTTGGGTGTGATAATGCTTGCAGACTATCGAATATAGATTTCCTAAGTTTGCATGATTAGGAGGCTCATGTATCAAGATCACCTTATTGAGAAGTATAAACAAAATGGTTAAAGAAAGGGATTTTTATTCCTATTTCCCCAGATTGTAATTCGGCGAGAGGGCAAAGGTTAAGTTGAGAGAAGAAAAAGGACAATTATTAATTACTGGGAAAATGACTATTTAAAATTTCCCTGAGAGAGGCCGACCTCATGGAATAACTTGTGGTGATAACGAGCAAAGCGAGGGACCGGATGTTTGCACTCTTAATTATTGTCCAAAACATACTAGGTACAAATATTACAATGGTGACCCCGACTTCAAGGATATAAACGCAACCTTCTCGAAACTCCAGGATAAATGCAACATTTCAAATTCACGTCGCAGACGTTTTAAGAGAGAACCTTCGACGTAAGTAGAAAAAAAAAACATATTCCTCTTTTCTTCGTCTACAAAAACACAAAAAAAAATGGAAGAAGCCTATCTACAGCAAATTAATATAAAAACACCAGAGTTCATGGAAACGGCAGTGAATGGCTGGCTTTCCATTCTGGAAGCGCAATTCCACCTGCGCAATATAACGGCCTCCACAACAAACTTTTACACGGTCATATCATCTCTGCCTGCAGAGGTGATAGCAAAAATACCTATAGCAACTTTAGAATCAAGAAACTGCGAGGAAATAAAATGTTCATTAGTTAAGGCCCACGAAAGGACTAAACCGGAATTGCTCGACAAATTAATGTCAACAACTACCATTACAGGCCGTCCCTCAACATACTTACAGGAAATGCTATCGATAGCAAAACGGATAGGTATCGGTGAAGAAATTGTAATACACAAATTCCTTCAGGCCCTACCAGCGACAATTTTCCCCGCCATTGCCTCACAAAAGGAGTTAAGTCCAACTCAATTTGGAAAGCTAGCGGATGAGCTCATGCCTTTGTTTAACAACATGAACGCGACAGCGTTCACCGCTCAGTGTAATACACAAAAAACTGATAAAAACAAAAACAATGTTCCTATACCGATAGGAATTAAACATTATTTTCCTGAACAGAAAACCAAAATATGTTAAACGCTGTCTCATTAAACCCAACACCAATATCACTCACTACTGCTAATGGAGAGAGGACAAATTCACAATCGTTTAGGTCCACGGACAAGTAAACCTGGAGATTGGGTTACCTAGTTTGAGAATGTCATTTTCCTGGATATTTGTGGTAACAGATATCACCAATCCTCTTCTTGGATTTGACTTCTAAAATGAATTTGGTCTCATAATCGACTGCAAAAAAACAAAAACAAAACAAAACAAAAAAAAAACAAAACAAAACAAAAAAAACAAAAAACAATTTACGACCCATTAACAGCTACCAAAAAGAAATTAATATTAAACTCGATATCTCCGGTAAACGTGGTCATTAACAAAGTGGAACTACTCACACTAATTCAAACCAGTCTGGATAAATACCCAGAAATCATCTCTCCACATATAAACAAAAATAACAACTACTGCGGTGTTTGTCACAGAATTGATACAGGTAGCCACTTACCGGTTTTTGCAAAATCCAGACAGCTATCTGCTGAAAAACTAACGGCGACTAAGAAAGAATTTAAAAGACTCATACACGAAGGCATGATAGCTCCTTCAGACAGCGAATGGTCAAGCCCACTACATCTTGTACCTAAGCAGAGTGGAGGATACCGCTGTTGTGGAGATTACCATGCACTAAACAGCATCACTAAAAGCAATAGATACCCCATTCCCAATATAAATTCATTTACAACAAAACTCGCTAATAAAAAGCAATTTACAAAAATTGATTTAATTTTGGCTTACCATCAAATTAAAATGCAACCAGACGATATTTCTAAAACAGCTGTTATTTCGCCGATGGGCCTTTTTCACTATGAATTTATGCCGTTTGGACTGAAAAATTCTTCAGCAACTTTTCAAAGATGCATGGACAGAATTTTTCAAGATATAGACTGTGTCTTTATATATATAGAGATGACATCCTAATCTTCAGTGACGACGAGCGGTCCCACAAGAAAGATATAGACACAGTTTTTAGAATTTTACAAGAAAATAACCTAAAAATATCATTATCGAAATCTATTGTCAATCTAACATCACTAGATTTCCTAGAATTAATTCAAAGGGAATCACACCAACTGCTAATAAAGTAAAAGAAATAGAATCTTTTCCGTGTCTAATAGCTTACGCAGATTTCTTGGTATGATAGGATTTTACAGGAAGTTAATACCAGGATTTTCAAAGTTAGTTTTACCTTTATCTGAAAGAATGAGATTAACACCTAGAGAATTAATTACGTTGAATAATGTGGAAAAACAATCCTTTTCTAACATTATAAAAATACTTGGTGAGCTAACAGAATTATCTCATCCTCAACCAACTTGTACACAATATCAACTGGTCACGGACAGCAGCAAATATGCAGTAGGTGCTGCCTTACATAAGATCATAAATGGAAATCCAATACCAATAGGATTCTTCTCAAAGAAACTGACGTCAACACAGACAAGATATTCCACTTTCGACCGTGAACATTTAACTGCATATTTGTCAGTGTTACACTTTCGCCACCTCATAGAAAGCCGTGAAGTATTACTTTTGACAGATCATAAACCAATATGTGGTGAATTCCACAGTCTAAAACCTGCCAAATCAGATAGACAACAAAGCAATTATAACATAATTTTTTATAACGCAATAAAACCACCAAAGAATTATGTGCATCATGCACATCTTGCCAACAAGCAAAAATATACAGATATACCAAATCGCCTGTACAAACGTTGGAAATACCATCATCAACATTTCACACTGTACACATATATAATTGGACCACTACCACCAGCAAAATGCTCCAACAATCCTTGCATCAATCCATGCCGGTATATTTTAACATGTACAGATCAAACCAATCGATGGATAGAAGCACAATCTATATCGGATATTACAGCACAAACCGTAGCCGAAACTTTTTTAAACACGTGGATTGCACGCTTTGGTGTTCCGCTCAATGTCATAACAGACAGCGGCACACAGTTTGAAAGTGACCTATTCCTCGAACTGTCGAAAATTATTAGATTCTATAGGATACGTAAAACATCCTATCATCCACAATGTAATGGACTGATAGACAGAGCCCACAGAACTTTAAAAGCAGCTATTATGGCCCGAAAAGAATCTTGGATTTCAGCCCTACCAATAGTTCTCTTGGGAATTCCAAGTATGCACAACTGCTCGATTCTTTCCTCTTTTTATGCGGTAGCAGGTGCACAAATGTTATTGCCACAACTAATGATAAATACAGAAACGGTTACACAAGATTTTACAAGAGAACTGTACAAAACTATGGTAAAATTTGATCTGACAGACTTTTCAAACAGAGAAAAATCAACAAAAAATCATACGTGCCAGATCAACTTCAAACCTGTGATAAAGTTTGGATTAGGATAGATCGCGTTCGGAAACCGCTAGAAGCACCCTATTCATGGTACTCGAACGAACACCAAAATATTTTATAATAGAGACTAACCCAAATACGCATACACGAGTTTCAATAGACCGTTTGAAACCGTACATTGAAAACAAACAAAAATCAAAATGTACGCAAAATGTAACCACCAATAAAAATAAAATGCCTGATAGTTTATTACCACCTGAAAAAGTACAAGAACATAAAACGAAGACAAGAACTTCAGGTAGAACAGTTACATCGAAAAAGGATAACAAATACATTTATTATTAAGCCACGGAGTCAATTCATAAAAAATAAAAATAAATAAATAAATAAATAAGATTAAACTAAAAAGAGAACTCCGTTAACTGGTAGAGGAGTATTTGTAGCACCGCCTTATTAGAGGTCAGAAATAATACTACCTAAACATATTAACTTTGTCTTCTTCTCCCTCCTCTTCTCCAGGTGCTTCCACCTAGGTCACGAACTACTATCCCAGAAATCCCTTAATCTCTCACTCCCTCTCTCTCTCTGGCCCATCCCTACTGACCAACAACTAGTAGCAGTTCAGCTTTTTTAGTTCCTCAAAAGATTTCACACCAGCCACACGGGCTACTCACGCCAGCGCACATTATCAGCCACGAGGGACTCACACAAGAATGTAGACGAAGTTAAATAAAGTTTGTTTTAACAGGTTAATATTTGTATCTCTTTAATTATTATCTAAAACATATTAGGGACAAATATTACAGCCCTGTTGGTGACTACACACATTTAAATTCATAACAAAAGCCGATCGATATCAGGTCCCAAATATAAATTCCTTGTCTTCGAAGCTTTATAACAAGAAGTTCTTTTCAAAGATAGACCTGTCGTCTGCTTATCACCAGATACCAGTTCACCTGGAGGATATCTGCAAGACAGCCTTCTCTACACCTTTCGGGTTATTTGAATACAACTATATGTCTTTCGGATTACGGAACGCATCATGCACTTTTCAAAGAATGATGGACAATATCTTTCGCGATAGTGATTATACCTTTGTATATATCGATGATATCCTGATCTTCTCAGAAGACGAAGAAACTCATTCCAAGCATGTCGATCTAATATTACAAAGACTAAGTGAGTACGACTTTAAAATTTGTCTCTCCAAATGCATATTTAGCGCTAATGAGTTGAATCTTTTAGGATTTCACATTTCTTCCAATGGTCTCAAACCCAGTGCTAAAAAGTTGAATGAATTAAGTGATTCCTAAACCAAACGATTCTAAATCACTACGCCGATTCCTCGGAATGGCAAATTTTTATAGGAAACTTGTGCCAAATTTCAGCAATATCATATTACTTCTCAGGGAAAAAATAAGTTTAAACCAAAATTCAAAAACCTTAACCTTAACAAAAGAAGAAATTGAATCTTTCGAAAATATAAAAAACTCTTTATCAAATGTAACCGTTTTAGCTTTCCCCAGCTTGAAAGCTAACAACTATCAACTTGTAACAGAGAGTTCGACTTATGCGGTGGGTGAAGCACTTCACCAAATGATTGATAATCAACCCATCCCCATAGGTTTCGTTTCAAAGAAATTATCCCAAGAGCAAGAATAGTGAAATAACAAACTTGCACGTTAAAATTTTAACTGACGAAATGCAAAAATTTGACATGGACAAATTATCCAGGGGACACCTGCATTCGATACCTAATTCCTACATTCCAAAAGACTTAAGAACATGTAAAAGTATCTGGCTAAAAACTGACAGAGTAAGAAAACAGTTGGAAGCTCCGTACACAGGTCCATTCCAGGTCGTCATGAAAAATATTTTACTATAAAAAGATCAGACGACGTCCATAGACGTTTCAATAGACAGACTAAAACCTGCATATATTTCTGAAAATATAAAATCAAAAGATTCCATCGAATCAAGACGGGATTTGGATAATTCCCTATCGTGTACCGAGGAAACTAATGACAACAAACCAGAAATGAGAACGAAGTCCGGTATAACGGTTAAATGGAAGAAAGAAAACACATATTTTTATTACATACTGAAAAAACAACAACAACAACAAAAAAAAAAAACGAAAACAAAAAGAAAACAGCAAAACAAAACGAAAACTACCATTTGAAAAAAGCGACAACAGATACCAACAACAACAACTCCGTTTTCTGGGGCGAAAGTTATGTGGTGATACCGAGCAAAGCGAGGGCCCGGATATTTGCACTCTCAGGACCAGAAATGACCAAAACTGGTCTTTGCGCACCAGGCCCCACGCATATGTTCCGGCAGAAAACCAAAAATTAATTAAATAGCAAATTCCAGTTCGCGAGCCTACGCGAATTTTATTTATCATCCAATGGGAAGCCCTGAATTAAATACGAGTATGAATTCTCAAATGATTTGCTGGGACCCACAAAGACGAAATAAAAAGCCGACACAGAAAGGACCGCCAGTGTTGAGAGAGTGCGAGCATTATTAGCCCGTCCCTTGATCTCGTCAAGCGATCCACTATGCTCGCCTCGCCTTTCCCTCTCATCTTCTTCTTCGTTGTCCCCTGAGCTACTTACCCGAGCAAAGGAACGGAGATATCAAAGGCATTCCTAAATGATTAACGCTCCCACATATATACGCACGAACTCTCTTTTCAGCATTTATTGATATGAACATTTTATCGTCCTTTGAACTCATCCAAATGACATTACTTTATTTGTAAAAAAACCTTAATTGATTTATGTGTATATATAAAATGTTGTTTCTATACTCAATTTGATTTTCTTGTTTTATAACCCTTTTATAACTTATAGTGGGCTATCTACTAACGAGGCCAAATTCAGTTAATCTGCTTCAACACCCAACTACGTTTCACTAGAACGGATAACCCACTATACTCCGCCCAAAGCAGAGGGAAAAAATCTTCTATGATTGGAAGTGAAAAATAAAGATAAAAAGAAAAGTAAGACGACAAAGAGGCTGACGTCATGTAATAACTCCGCCCAAAGCGAAGGGGCGGAACAGTCCATGATTGGATGTGTGAAACAGAGAAGGAGAACTAGTTGAATTTTAAGATATTTGCATAACACCCCTTATGCGTCCTCACCAAACCAGTAAAAAGGGACACCCATAAATACGAGAGTACACAAGAGCTAAAGGCAGTTCTCGTCAGCGACGCGCGGAGATGAAGCGAGAAGCAGTTCCCAGTGATTTTGCAGTTGAAGTTTGAAGTTGCCAAGCAAAGTTTGAAATAATAATAACCAAAGTTATCTACTGAAAAACAGAAAAACTCCGACGAAAACCTTGTGCCAAACTGATGATAATAAGAAAACGCTGACGAATACTTTCGCAAAGTACAAACAATAGTGTTTGAATTTATCAGTTTCCTGATTATCAAGTCTGACCCGCCCTAGAGAAAGTAGCCGAAATTTTCGTTCCGTTGCCAATTATTAGGAACGGGCTGGGAAAAACAATAACTGTAATTATTTTTCTCTTATGCTTTGTATATAAATACTGTCTACAGTTGATGTAGGTGTCATTCATTTTATTTCCCAAAATGGTGCCGTTTTATTTTGACAATTGTGCGCGAGTATCCAACTTGGTTTAGCTTGGTTGAGATATCCCAGTGATAATTCAGCTAAACTCTCTTAAGATCAAAATCACAACGTGGGTAAGAGATATTACAGTTGAAGAAGTCAACCCAAAGACCAGCTGCTGTGTCAACACCATCAACGACCGACGAGTATGAGCTGACGGCTTGTTCTCAGACCAGTATCGATCCTGACAAAAAGGACAACAGGACACGAAGGCTCCGGTATACGACCACGTCACACCTGTGAGGGTGCGAGAAGACAGCAATTTATCAAGCAACTCTGGCTTTGATTTTTCATGCGGAGCTGTAAGTGCTTCTTTAAGTCTTTCATCGTTTCCTGACTGTAGAACGGTGGGTATTAATTTGCACACCGTCTCTGGCGGTTAAACAGCCAACACATGATAAAATTGATGAAAAGTAGTCCTTATCTTCATCTGTGCATCCATAATTGTGAACCAAGCAAATAAATGGGCGGTTTGATGGATACTGTGGTCGCTTGATTCATGTCCATTTCGTCGTTAAACATACTTACTTATGTGAAAGCTATAGATTTTTATTTCCTCGAACGTCGTGGGTCACCTGTAAAGATAGGGTGCGTAAGGATATAATGACAAGGAAACACGTGTGTATATTTTAACGACACAAGATTAGGAATTTATTTACAAATTTACACAGTTGTAATTGTCAGTAGCTTATTTCAAGACAAGAAATCACACACTAAAATTTGTAGACTTGATAAACAGCCAAAAAGGAAAATATTCATATTAAATTATTGTAACACCCCAGTGGAAGGTCCGAACAATTTCCCCGGCGGCTGTTCTTCACGCTGTGATGTTGCCGGGGGTTTGTTGAAAAAGTCGGAGTCTGAAGCTGGGGGTACAAGATAAACTATAAGGAACCAACTTCCACAACTTGGAAGAGTTAAATCGATGCTTTATTTCGTTTAGAGTTAGTCTTGCAGTTGGGGCAGGCGATGTGACACTCAGCTCTAACTCTAATTAAAGGAGATTAAATGCCGAACCGACCGACTCAGACGAACGGAGTTTTCCCTTCTTCAGTGTGCCTGACACACGTAGCTACTTCAAGCACACGCCCGGCAGAACTGAACTGAACTGAACTAACTCGGAAAAATCACTTGTATTTATATTGAAATAATCGGAAGTTCCTAGACAACCGGGCGATAAGCATTGGCGACTGTAAGTCTAAAATTTCAAGGTACTTAAATTTTCCCTCTTTTGATGTGTAAACATCTCGCAGACATTTCGTCTGCACTTAGCCTTAGTATTTTCCAGGATTTTTTGTTATCTTTTTATCTTAATAAAGCTTCGTGTGAAGGCCGCCGGATGTTTTTATAGCCCTGACACTTTACCTGTAACCAGGCGTTTTTTTTATTGGCTGGAGAAAAGGAAAATTCTATTATCTTTTCTTTATTTTCTTAATGTGTGGTCAAGATACAGTAAAGACAGTTTTTGACCTGGTCACTCAAAAATCTATTTCCTAAACTTTATCTTTTATCACATCAAATCACTTAATCAAATATTTTAAATTTACTTATAAAAGAAAAAGCGTTTATTTATTTATTTTTTCCATTTCTTTTTCACTTTTGTTAAACGAAACACGTTTTTAAACTATTTTTCTATTCTTAACCATTTTCTATTCTTAATCTATTATAATAAAATACATATTTTACAAATCCACCTTAATATACGCCAAGTTATCGTGTCACAATTATCAAGCACTAAGTAATTTTCCAAAATTCGTTTTTAACACAAAAGTATTATAGTTGAATTCAATATAAACAAAAGTTTCCAAAATGATTAAAACAAATTGAAAGACTTCCTTTTTCACATAAAAGTATTACAGTTGTATTCAGTATAAACAAAGGTTTCCAAAACGATTAAAACAAATTGAAAGATTTCTATTTTCACATAAAATTATTACAGTTGAATTCAGTATAAAAAATGTATTTTTAGGTACTTAGCTTTAATCGTAGAATAAAGTCCTTGAAATCCTCAGTTGTCATTAGAGGCTTATAATGTATCATTAGAGGCTTATAATGTATCAGTTGTCATTAGAGGCTTATAATGACGCTAGCGATATTCAGAAGCGTGGTCTCTGCTATTCTCTCTCTCTCCCGTTTTTCTCTGACTCCAACTGACTCTGAACGACCGTACATGTTAATATTAGGCCAGTCGGGTCACGTGGTTGAATCACAAACAAACTCGTTTTTGTCGGCAAGAAACATGACGCAAATTATTGAAAGTTCAATTTGTTATTTTTTGTAAATCACTCTTTTCATTGGTTAGAAAATTAATTCACATTTGCAATCTTTTTTTTTTTTGATCACGATAAACTTTTTACACTTTGCGAGTTTGCGAACCGTGATGAAAAGAAAGTTACTTTTATTTCGTATTCACCACATGTTCACTTGAGTGGTGAGGTTAAATTTCTCTGAATATATTTTTATAGAAATTGCATAAAATTATATAAGAGATGCCAATCTTTAAAAAATACGTAAGATTTCATTATTTCTAAAATACCCATACTCCGTAAAGAAACAAATATCAATTAATTTAAAAGCAATAACAATTCAAACCTCTTCAGGCACAGAATAAAAAAGGATTCTTAATCATTATGAAATTGAAACAGAAATAAATTGTTTTTTCTAATAGTTCTTCACAACTTTGATTAATCTCTCCCACACGGCACCAAACCAGGCTGAGTACAACGGAATGGTCTGGTGTTTGATGTTGTGAACACTAAAATTCTGTTCAAACTCGTCCGACATATAATCTTTCTGAACAAGATTACAACCAGCCACAAAGGAGCGAGCATTATCGGAGTATATGTGGGACGGAACACCATAAATGTTAAAGAATCTCACAAGTGCTAGAACAACAGAGTTAGAAGTCATATCAGCCAATAGTTCCAAATGAATAGCCCTAACGCTGAAACACGTAAAAATCAGGATATACATCTTTCTAGATTCTCCATTTTCTCACACCCATAAGGAAGGGTGCAGGAAGGGCCTAACAAGGTTGACTCGATGTTTGGGCAAATTGGTTACCTTAGGGTATTTAAAGGTATTTAAAGGAGAGGGAGTTATACTTCTTGCAAATGCCACAAGAAGATAATACAGTTTTAACCGTCTGCCGAGATTTAAGTATCCCAAATCCTGACAAACGAAGTCTACTCAATGTTGCAGCAATGCTTAGATGCTTGCATTGCAAATGGCACTTCATTATTATAAGATTAGTTACATGGCAAGATCTTGGCAACAAGACAGGATAAACAATATCATCAGAAAAGAGTTTAGAATTACCGATCCTCCCTCTGGATCGGAGCAAACCTTCATCATCCAGAAACAGATCCAACTTATTAACCAACAGCGGAATCTCGCCATTACGAGAGTTCAACAAAAACTTTCTTTCCTCGCGAAAATATGATCACTGTACGAATTTAAGCAAATAAATTCTAGCCTTCAAAATGGAGTCTTTGTTCGACCTGTTCAAATTCAAAACAAATTTAAAGACCAGAGACAAAACCCTCAAAAGTTTAGCGAAGGAAGAAAACCTTTCCATGTCCAACATAGGACCAATCTCATGAACTTCTATGCTGGAGGTGCAAACATTAGCCATTAGTCTCCGACTCTCATAGCTAAGACAGCACAGTTCGTTTTCCGGCCAATTTAAATTATCAGTATTGAGCCACAAAGGACCCTCCATCCAACGGGGCAAGACCGATTCGAATTTAGACCAGGTAATTCCTCGTGTTATCAAATCAGCGAGGTTGTCATTTGTGCTCACGTATTTATATGTAACATCAAAACCTAGGTTACGCAGCTCTACAAATCTAGAACGAATATCTTTCAAACGACTTCGAGTAAACTGACATTTAGTCTTAACGTTATCCGAATAGAACCCAAGAAAAGACCACTTGTGCATTTACAGCCAAGATAATGTCCTTCAACATATCTCGAGGGTATGCCTTTATAATACTGGGAATACATTTTATGCACAATTAGACTGACAGCAATTCAAGGGATGCCAATGTCCTTTTAGTAGAAGGTGCTACCTTTGCCTGGAAAAAATCAAATTAGCAGACCCCTTTTGGTACAAATAGGCAGCAAATCCATAAGCTTTCTTAGAGCCATCACAGAACAAAACTAACTTAGCAGGGGCGAATGTATCAACAGCAAATTGTTTGAACCTCAGGCTGTCGACATTCAATAAATTGAGATACAACTTATTCCATATTAATTGAATATCATTAGGGACATGGGCATCCCATGCTAAACCCAATTTCCAGATGTCACTTAGAAGAATTCTACCTCTAATAGTAACAGGAAGAACTAACCCTAAATGGTCAAATACTGCCGAATTCTGAAAGAAAATACCTCTTTTGGTAACAGCTGCCACCCCAGCAGTGCAGGGGGCTAGCAGCAATTCATCTGTAGCAGTTTCATATAAGTAACCTAGCACCTTTTCAGAGGAAGAGTCATAAGAAACCAAGTTATCAACTTCCCTCTTGCAAACACGTAGAGTCTCCTCATTGGAATTGCAATTCTTAAGCAAGAAACTACCTTCGCTCATTACATTCACAGCATTTAAATATAGATTTATAAGAGAATCAGGAGAGTTGTGGGTTTTAATTAAATTATCCACATAGAAATTACTGAACAACATTTCTTTACATGGGCTGGGTGGATATTTTTCAACATGATACTTTATCACATAGTTGAGGATAAAAGGACAAGCAACGAATCCAAAAATTAAGGTTCTGTAACGAAAACAAACTAATTAATTACCTAACTTCATGAAAAAACAATTTTTATCAGAGTCTCTTTCAAGACGGATCATCAGAAACGCTTTACGAATATCGGCCAAAAGGACGAAACGATCTGTCCTGAATTTGAGCAGCAGCTTAAATATATCGGTGTATAAATTCACCCCAGGATATGCACAGTCATTTAAGGAGGGGTACCCTCCAGTTCTTAATGAATAATTAAACACAGGTTGGATTTTGGTAGAACATTGGTCAGCCTGCTTAATCACAGGCCCATGAGGGATCTATTTATAATCTTTAAACTCTGAAGGGTCGACTATGAACATTTCAATAATTCCTTCTCTCTCTTGATCCAGAAAAATCTGGCAATAGTCATCATATAGGCCTTGTCTGGTCATTTTGTTCACCAAACAGTTAATTTTCTTCTCAACAGAACCTGCGCGAGCAGAAATTTCAATAATAGGCAACAGGTCTGAGCTACCTACATGCCAACAAGTAACTACTGCAGTCTTAAGAGAGGGGCACAGCGCGCCCGCGTGTCCACGACTGCTACAATGCCAGCATGGATGGAGTTTCAGCTCCTTGCCCGGGTAGGCTTTACTCACATGGAATGGGCTAGTACAACAGTCACACAATCCCAGTTCTCCACACCTTTTTACCCTGTCAGTAAGCGAGATGTAAGTGGCACAATTGAATGCCTTGTGTTTAATACTCCTACATAAGTTACACGTAAAATGGACTCCAACCGGTTTCACAAACAGATTTCCAGGGTGGAGGGCTCTTTCGTAACCAACTTACTCCTGAATTCCTATTTATTTATTTTCTTCAAACTAGACACTGTGTTATGAAAGTCAGGTTTTACTGACTTGGTCAATTCGAGACTCTTCCGGTTAAACTTGGGGCATTCCAACTTTGGAGTTAAATTGTCTTAAAATTCATCTTTCGTGAGTTGGCAAAACCCACAGGCTTGGACAAATTCTGCAAACTAGCAATGCTGTCCAAGATTCTGTGATGATACAGAGTCTCCTCTTTATTAAATGAAAAGACAATGTCTTCTTCGGTGTTATTTTCCAAATAGGAATCATTTATTTGGTCGTCCAGCATTTCCATAGAGGAAAATATCTTTCGATTTGTTCCTTGAGAATAAGGGGTTGAGCTTCAGAAGGGGTATCTAGGCCTTCCAAATATTGTAAGGTTCCGGAGATCTTACTCTTAAGTATCCCTTCTCTTATATGGCGTCTACAGCACGCCTAAAGGAAGGAAGCAAACAAATGGCGGCTAGAACCGCACAAAACAAGAACAAATCAATTTAACGCAACGTTGGGAAACAGAAATACCTGTAAGAAAAACACGAACGTTAATGCAGTCAGCACAGCAAACTCAAATCCTCTTTTAAATTTGAATAAGGTTAATTATGAACAGATTAAAAGGAAGGAAACCTCTGTTTTGCATAACTGTTTTGCAGAGTGCAGAGTGCAGAATTCTTTTATGTCGTAAGAAAAAATTCTGTTGTGAACAAAAGGAAAAAGGAAAAAAAAAACAAACAAAAAAACAAACTTCAATATAACACCAAGGGTTCAAATTAAAGAAAAGTTACTACTTTATTAAACACAGAGAGGAGTTGTGAGCTGACTGCAAAACAGGTCTGTTAGCAAAGGCTAGGTTAAAAGTCCTTTACAGTTAACTTGTCAATCTGAAGCTTCAATTCCTTTTTTTTTTTTTTTGAAGGAAGAGAACTTAGGGGAGAGTAACCTCTCTCTAGCTACCAGATAGCGGCTCTGTTTTCCATAATTTTGTGTTATGTTTAGTGTTCGAAGTTCCTTTCTTTGTCATAAGCCTGGAAAAAAGTCTTTTTTTTTTTGCTAAGTCTCTTCTTCAACCCTCGTGGGTTGTGGGCCGACCTGGGAAACTGTCCCCTTTTTCTGTAAAATAAAATTTCTTTCTTCTTCTGGAAGAAGTATCTTTTTGTAAAATAAAATTTCTTTCTTCCTCTGGAAGAAGTATCTTTTTGTAAAACAAAATTTCTTTCTTCCTCTGGAAGAAGTGACGTTCAATCTTATTTTTCTTCCACCACGTGGGTTAATGGCAAACAGGGGAAACGGTCCTTTTTAGAGAAATAAACTCTCTTTCTTCCTCTGGAAGAAGTATCGTCGAATCTTTTGTTTCTCCTCTGTTCGTCTGAAGGAATCCTTTTCTTTTCTTCTTCTGCGAGCTTCCCAAACCCGTAAATAAATTCAGACTTCTTTTTACGTCTTTAGTCTGACGGAGCTGAAATTTTCAGGACTGCTCAAGTCGACGAAAATAAAAAAAGCTGAGGGTTCCCGCTTCTTCAAATACTATCAAAGGGAGCCAACCAATCAGAGGCGAGATACGCGAGACGTGGTACAGCAAAGACATTTCATTTTTCCAACGGTCTTAATGAGAAAAGGAGAGAGAAAAAAAAACAAAAAAAAAAAACAAACAAAAAAACAAAAAATAAAAAAACGAACAGACGAATAAAATTTCAACACCAGGCTTCTTCATAAGTATAAGTACTTTTTAACATCTTCGATGCTGGCCGAGCTGATAAAACACAACACGACTCGCTGTATAAAGACGAGTGGCCCCCCTGTACACACACCGCCACGTAGATTACGCCCTGATAAGCTACGTGTGGCGAAGGAAGTGTTCGAGCATATGTTAAAATTAGGAATCGTCCAACTGTCATCTAGCCCCTACGCCACTCCTCTTCACATGGTGCCAAAAGAGGACTCTGGCACGTGGCGTTCGTGCGGCGATTTTCGGTTACTCAACGCGCAAACTGTACCCGATAAATACCCGATTCCGCATATTAAAGACTTCGCCTTGTCTCTAGAAGGCGCGACCGTTTTCTCGAAGCTCGACCTGAAATACCCATCGAACCTTCGGACATTCCTAAAACAGCAGTGACAACGCCATTCAGCTTATTCGAGTTTACGCGGATGTCGTTCGGTTTACGAAACGCACCTGAATCATTTCAACGACTGATAGATGAAGTGCTTCGTGGATTCGAATTTAGTTATGCGTATATTGACGACGTGCTTATCGCCAGTAAGAATATTCATGAGCACGAGATGCATTTGGATAAAGTGTTTGAACGTCTTCAACACTATGGCTTAAAATTAAATATAGATAAATGCGTATTCGCAGTCCCTAAGCTTACATTTTTGGGACACATTATAGACCAACATTAATTCCATCGATTTTATCGTGTAAGGGAGTTACCCTTACACGATAAAATCGATGTAATTAATGATTTTCCAATTCCTTCAATTTTTCAACAGTTACGTATATTTCTTGGAATGATTAACTACTACAGATAGTTCATACGAAACTGTGCGTCAATTCTTCAACCTCTGACGGATCTACTATCCAAATAGAAAAAGAAAAACGCCAACATTACTTTGTCAGCAGACGAACTTTGCTCCTTCAACAAAGCTAAGCAAGCCTTGAAAGAATTTTCTAAGTTTTCGGACATAACCACTTCAGCCGATGCCAGGTTAAGCCTGACAACAGACGCTTTTCGACCACGATCGGTGCAGTACTACACCAAATTGTCGACGGTATGGAGAAACCGTTATCTTTTTTCTCCATTAAACTGAATGCTGCACAACAGAAGTATAGTACTTTTTCCCGGGAATTGTTGGCTATTTAGCTTACCATCCGGCATTACAGACACATACTTGAAGGTCATGATTTCACTGTACTTACAGATCATAAACCTTTAATATATGTATTACATACCAAGTCGGACAAAACAATCCTATAGATATCAGATATCTCGACTACATATCACAGTTTACATCGGATATAAAATACATCAAAGGGAACAGTAACACCGTAGCTGATACCCTCTCGAGAATAGATTTGAATTCAATTCAAACGCCTATAT
This sequence comes from Ascarosepion bandense, assembly GCA_037127315.1. Classification (NCBI taxonomy): domain Eukaryota; kingdom Metazoa; phylum Mollusca; class Cephalopoda; order Sepiida; family Sepiidae; genus Ascarosepion; species Ascarosepion bandense. The sequence continues at coordinate 290,123 of JBBBDQ010000139.1, read as the reverse complement.
TGAATTTCACTAGCAGACGAACAGAATATGGACGACACACTACAAGCAGTGAAATCAGACACTTCACTACTACTGAAAAAGCGTCCTCTTCCTTTCACAGACAGACTAATATATTGTGATATCAGCACAGGGAACCCACGCCCATGTATTCCTCCCTCCATGCGTAGAGACGTCTTTCATCATTTTCATTCTCAGTCACATACTGGTGGTAAAGCAACGTGGCGGACCATACCAGCAAGATTTATCTGGCCTGGTATGGCTTCAGATATCAAGCAATCGATCCGTACGTATATACACTGTCAAACTACCAAAGTTAACAAGCACACGAAAGCTTCTCTTGCGTCCTTTTCCAGTCCTGATGGGAGGTTCACACATCTTCATGTAGACTTGGTTGGTCCACTTGATAACATAGACGGCTACAAATATATTTTGACAATAGTAGACAGATTTACGCGCTGGCAGGTTGCGATTCCCATCCAGACGATTACAGCCGAGTCAGTAGCAACGCTATATTCACTCATTGGATATCTATATTTGGATGCCCATCGGTTATCTCAACCGATAGATGCCCTGAATTTCAGTCGATTCACTTTATAGGGTTCACAAATTTCTTAGGACTTAAACACGTTCGAATCAAAGCTTACCACCCATGTGCAGAGATATTAGTTATCCGGTGGATGCGGCGCACCTTTCATATTTCGGGTGTAAGTTTCGTATTTGTTTTTGTGTTTTGATGAGAGTATGTTTGTGTAGTGGTTGGATGAATGAGTCTTTTATAGTATTGAAGTCTCGTGCTGATTTTGTTTAGTTAACTGATGTTTAAGTTAGGAATTGTGTTTTTTTATTACTAACACCGTTTCGTTTAGTTTCTTGTAAATAGTGTGTAACTTACAGTAAATAGTCATTAGGGTTTTGAAATTGTTGTTCCTCTTTTGCATAGACATTAAGTGTACATATGAGGATTAGTTAGAACTTCATGGTAATATATTGAATGAAGTAAGAAAGGTAAGTTTGAATGTCTTGTTTTGGTGTAAGGAATACTTCACAATTCCGTGTGAAATCCTGATTTTGACGTATAGGAAAATGATTGACCACGAACTGTAAGAAAAAGACGAAGCAGGATTTCACGAGTTAAATTAATTATTTTTGCAATATCGCTATCTCCTATCTCCTATCACAGTATCTTTTCAACTTTCTCACCACTAATTCATAGACGACTACGGAAAGACCACGCAAACGTATTCTCATCTCTACATAAATGATAACCCCGCAAATAACACACAAAGGAATTCTGATAACTACATAATGGTAACCATCCAATGCAAAGAAACACACAAATCAACCTTCCGCTCAAAACAATGTTGACCACGACATGAAACACTCAAACATCGCTACATAAAATGGCGATTTACCGTCTACAGGACAAAAAAGAAAGGACAGAAAAAAAAAAAAAAAAAGAAAGTTAGAAACCCCATACGTTTGAATAAGCCCAATGTCAAATTATACGCTGATACAATATCAACCTCTAATGACAACTGGAAAATTTCAACGAACTCGACTTCGGAGCTAAGCACCTTTTAATCCATATCGAATACAATTGTATAATTTTATATGAAACCAACTCTGTCAACTTGTTTTATGCTTTTGAATACTACTTCGTGTCCGATCACTGAATATGCACATTTTCTTTCCTGACTATTTATCGTATCTTAAATGCGTTTGAATAATTCCGATTTCAAATTATATGCCGGTACATTATCAGCCTCTAAAGAGAATAGCGGAATTTCCAAGAACTCTACTCAACATCGAAACTACTAACCCTTTTTAACGTTTGACTACTTTTCCTGAAATAAGCTGCTGACAACTTCAAATGTTTAAAATTCTAAAGAAATTCTTTATTTTGTTTCATCATGTGTTATTTTCTCAGTATTCTTACGTTACTTTAATGTGACCTGAGATATACGAAGAAAGTAAACATACCTCCTCTTATGGCTTTCACCCAAGACATTTAATGACGAAATTGACAGCAATTATGGAAACATATTTCAACCTACGAGGACAAAACAGCAAAACAAAACGAAATCTACTATTTGGAAAAGCGACAACAGATACCACAACTCATTCATATAAAGCAAACTCCGTCAAATGGGAAGGGGAGTGATCTAGTGAACACGAAATTAAAAGCAACTCTCTTCTATTCTTCACTTTTATATAAATTCACAATTCTCTGTGAAATCCTGATTTTGATGAATATGAAAAAGATTGACCCTGTACTCAAAGAAAAAGACAAAGCCATATTTCGTGATTCGATGTTAAATTTATTTTCTAACCAATGGAAGGAAGCGATTTGAAAAACTGAGAGAAAATTTACCAATTCAGTGTGAAAAATCAAATGGCTATAAAAACACACAAAAAAAATCAGAATCAGTCAGTGAGATCGAAGCAGCGATATCATACACCAGCAACATGTGACAAAATCTTCAAACACTGACCAGGACATAAGGTTCCGACACACTTTCGTTATCCATCTTCACTTGTGGTATTTTCCTTCACCTCAACATTCCCACAGTCAACAAAGAAGTAGACAACAACAACAACAACAACAACAAGATATTTCAACTGACTCCTAAAAATTAACGCTTGATAAGTACAAATTCCTTTATTGCTTCACCTTCATTTTCACTTTCTCGCCGGTCATAAAAAGGAAAGGAACACAGACTTTATTAGTAACCTGTTAATCTTTCTACATACACACATTCTGTTACTTACGACTTCAAGCTCTGGATATACTTAACTCCTTACTACTATTTCTCTTGGAACATTTAACTACATACGTACATTTTCTTTTTGAACATTTAACTCCTAATGTTATTCTGGTCTGTTAATAAAATTCTACTTTAAACATACAAACGAAATATTTTATTCTTCCACATTTCAACTTCCATAAAACCACCTTCGGAGTGTTGTAGAGTGTTTGGTTACGTTTAACACAAGGCCAATTCAATAAACATTAACCATCTCTCTACAACTACACGTCTAAGCAATTTAAGTATAAATCAAATGAAAACTGCAGGGTTTGATACATTCACACCCACACACACACATGGTCATTCAGCGTTCACGTGAGAACCTTAGTTCTCTACGCTTCCGGTATGCCAATAAAAGTCGGGGAGCGTCACGTGTTACGCCAGTTAGGATTTTGTCCCGGGCAAGAGCAAACATGTTTATTCCCTAATAAAATTGCGAGTAGCAATTAGTGGCGCAATTTTTTATTTCTCACCAGCATGCACACACAACACTAAAAACCTCCAATTGGAAACAAACATTAGCAGTACGTACTTTATTCAAACTGAACTTTATTCAAAATAACTGGCTACCGAACAATTACGTTTTTCTCCAGACAAAGGGAAAGAACTTTTCTTTCCTTATTTGATTTGCATGCTTTCAACTCTATGTAACCTTTGTTAATATATTGCTGTTCTGGTTACTTTCGCCTTTTCGTTTTTCGCTATTTCCTGCTCTATTCAATAACGCGAGTTACACTGAGTCGACTCGTAAACATAAATTAGTAATGGACGCTTCGTCCTCTACAAAACCAACCTTCTCCATTCCCAATTTTGGCCTTGTACTACATTTATGGATGTGTGTTATGGCGCAGTGGATATCGACTCGGAACGACAAATCGAGGTGGCGATTTCGAATCCTAGTTGAATTCCTTACATTCACAAATACCCCTGGGAAAAGTATTAATCCGTCTCTTCCCTTCAGTTATGGGTAAAATAATAGGACAGATTGGGTTCTATAGCCTTTGCTGGCAACCAGTCTACGGCAGAAAGCAATGGAAACCTACTGTGGGATAAATCTTCTGCCCAGTCAGTCATGTCTCTTTCGAGACATGATCGCCCAAAGCATGTATCACGTATGGCACTTAACTGACTGACTGACTACATATACAGATTTGTACAATAGTGAATGTTGAGTGCTCACCAAAGGATTTTTTTGAGGACCTATTGATTTAAGTTGATTTTATTTGCTTATCCTTTTGTTCATTCATTTGATTTTAGTTTAAATTTAACTTCCTTTTCTTCCCAGTCCTTTTTTTGTTTTTGAGTTGGTTTTGGACGTCATATTTATATTTCTTACTTTTCTTTATTTTCTTTCTTTCTTTCTTTCTTTCTTTCTTTCTTTCTTTCTTTCTTTCTTTTTGGCAAACGCTTTCATTTTCTAGACTTCTGTTTCTCTTTTATTTTTAATTAATATTTTTATTGCTTAATCTTATTGCATATTGTTAAACGCTTTTTTCGTCCTCGGGCAGGCTTTATTTTATGTTTGTCTTTGGGCAGTCTTCAGTTTCGTTTTTGTTCTTTTGTCTTTATTTGTTTTACATCTTATTTTAATTTCAAAAATAAAATTCTTCATTTGTTTAACCTTTTTTAAAGTTTAAATTATTTCATTTGAATTTTTTCCTGGTTTAACCAGTTTTATTTTTTATATTTTTGTATTGTCATTCTTTTTTTTTACTTCCCCTCCTCTGTTATTGGTGAATTTTTAATATCTTATCTCTTTTAGAAAGAATTTATGTTTTTATTTATTGTTGAATCTTAAGCTTTGTGTCATGTATTTTGAATTTTTGAATCTTAATCTTTTGTTTACGTGTATTTTCATCTCCACTCGCTTTCCCATCCTTTCAATTATTATCTTCACAAGGAAAAAAGTTTCCCCGCTTAGTCAAGTGGAAGATGGCTAACAAAGGTTGGCAGTTAAAAGGGACCTTTTAATGTCTGTCTCTAAAGACCTGATAAAAACAAACAAACAAAAAAACAAAAAAAACAAAAAACAAAAACGAACGGGTAGAATTATCACCCAAAGCCGCAAATGAAGACAAGAATAATGAAATGAGTAGCACTGCTACAAAAAAATGAATGCCCCGAAATCTTCGGAGGCAACAAAAAAAGACGACAGCCAGGGAAATCCTGTCCGAGTTGCATAAATAACCTCGCTGACTTATTGGATGGGGCAAAAGGCTATCAGAATCTCTTGAAAGATGATGGGATTTTGGAGATCTCCCAAGGGTTACAGAGATTTTTATTGGACAAGCGTGCACGCAAAATTTGTCGCTCCACAAAAGACACGGTGTTCTAATCATTGATGTCCCTGGGGGAGGGAGTCAAACACCAAAGAGTCATTCTGGGATTTTCATGTGAAAATATATACTGCTCTTGACAGCTGAAGATTGTTTGGGCATGGCGAGGACCTGCGACCAAAATACCACTCTGGTCGGTACTGTTATTTTAGTGGCGCCTGTAGTGGGTCACGCAGCGGCACTAGTAGTAGCTCAGACTGGTGGATTTAAACTTACGGTGGATTTAAACTTAAAAGACTTGAAGATGTTGCTCAACTTCAGAAAACTGAACGGGAACGACATGGAGGATCCGAGAAACTTCTGTAACCCATTAACTTGGACACAGGGGTGAATAAGGCAGAGTTTAATCCAAGGACGTTTCGTTGTGTTCCGTATTCGCTCCGAAAACCGAACACGCCGTGGTGCGCTGATCTCGTGAACAAGGTCGACTTTTACAGGACAGGTTTCTGAAATAAAGCTAGTCCTGCCGAACGTTATTTGATGGATAGTTCGGCAAAACAAATAAACAAATTTCAGCCGATCATCTAAAAGATAGTTTTTATTCTTTTTGAGGGTACACTTAATAAGCAAATTCGGTGCGATGCACAAGTACTACGACGACAATCCAACGGGAGGAAAACAGTGGAAATGTCTATACTTGATCGGTGATCATGTAGAGCGAGTGAAATCGGATAAGTTTATAACACAACCCCTGGCTGAGTCCAGCCAACATTCCTAACCTTCGTTCGATTCCGTCCACGTTGAGTTGTTGAAATCGGGTCAGCCAAAGCAGGATTGCTTGTTGTCACTTGACGAGGTTGGCCCATACACACGAGGAATTGGTATATAATGAAAACCAGATTTAAGACCGCAGCGACACGGTGTAGATTTATATATATTTATATATATCGAATAAATACAAGATTTACAAGCAAGTCAAAGCTGGTGACACTCAAAAGTTGGCTGGTATTTTAACATTAATTCAGTAACAATGTTTTCTGTGTTGGGTTTTACTCAATTGTCTTTTAGCAGCACGTCCATTTCAGTCCGACCGTATTATTTACACCGCCATTCAAATCACTTTCCCCAACTTATCTCTTTCTACCTTCTCATTCATAACACGGAGCCCGAATTAACTAATTTCGTCTTGCACCCTGGTTTTATTAAACAAGCACCAAAATTGAGGTGGTAAAGTTAGGTATGGGGTTTCTATTTCCCCCTTCCTATAATATTACTTACCTTCACAGGTAAGTAATATTATTTAACATTTCAACTTTTAGGTGAAGGAGAGAAAAACCCACTCTCTGTTATTGTCTGCCTGTTCTTATCAGCTGTCCTGGTAATCAGTAAACAAGAAATCCTCAAGGCCGTATTTTGACCTAGGGTCACATATCGTCAAAACCCACTTCTCTCAACAAAAGTAGTTTTGCACTCAGTTAATCCTGAATCTGTATTTTCTACTCGTTAACAGTTCGGCTACTTTACCAGAAAAATAATTTGACACTCATTGTACTCTGATTCTGTATTTTCCACTTTTTATCACTTTGGCTACTTTTCCCGACAAAAATAATTGTATTCTCTAATTTTAGAGAAATCTCTTCTCATCTTGAAATTACTTAAAATGAATACCAGCCATCTGAAAATAGGGTTACAAGTTTCTCTAACTTGGTGCTTGGTGAGGGTGGAGGGGTGAGAAAATGCTAACCTCTCTCACGAAGTAGTCGGACCAATTCTCCTCGGTGGCTGGCCGAAAAAATTCTCTTCACTAACCAGGCCCCGCTTACGACTGCGTACAAAGCTTGTCGGCAGAAATTCTCCTCGATGGTAGGCCAAAAAATCTGCTACTCTCATCGAAGAACGGGTTTTTATATCCGGCATGAAGGAGCAGGGTTTATCTATTTCGCGTATTACCAAGACGATACGTCACCAAGACATGTGCGCCCATATTTTCCAATTAACAAATCGTTGCTTCCACAAAATTTCCATGACACGAAAGTCGAATTCGATAATTCAGGTCAACTTGCTCTCGCTCGATTCGGTTTATTTCACAAAACATCGATATTTCTTAAAAAATTCAGATTTCTTCCTTTGCCATTCAAGCAAGAAAAACAAACTCAGAAGTTCACCAAGAAAAACGATACTCAAAACTTCGCTAGCTAGCTCACATTTGGACTGTTTACAGATCAATATTTGTTTATAATTTTTCTCCTTAATTCATATTGTTCACCTTGTCCAAAGTAAAAAAATAATTCAATTTAATAAAAAAAAAAAAACAAGAAATTTTTCTTCCTAAAGTCAATTGCAAAATCTAATTGCCATTTCTCAAGTCCGGCTCAAAACTATTTTACCCGGAGCACTCCATCGTGTTATACTTTAAGGCGAAGAGGGTTCTGATCGTGGTGAGATCGGGTCAGGGTGTCCAAGAAGTGTGGGAAATGTTGCAAGAAGCAAATGACAGCTTTCCCTTTGGTATATTTCAATGTCAATGAAGCAAAGAAGCTCAGTCAATTTTGTTTGGGAAGGCTCCTGCTTTATGTTCACCCCTCGCTTCAAGATAACTCTTCTCTAGGACATTGGTAGCCTGATCTTGATGGTTCCATCAAGATGGAGATGGGAATGGGTTCGATGAAACAGACCGTGGGTGTTCTCTCCCTGGTCATGTTTAATGCAGGAGGACAAACCTAATCGTTTTGATAATGGCACTTTGGTAGGTTAGTGTAAATGTCCGGGGCCTGAGGTCGGAGTCACGCAGGGCGTGGCTCAGTCGCGATCTTTAGCTTCTCGGGGTGAATGTATGTTGTGTGCAGGAGACCAGGTTTTCTACTCATGATCATGAGGACATTCTGTCTAAGAAGTTCTCCCTTTATTCAGCATGTTTTGATGGACGTTTGAGAGATGTTTCCAGGCTAATGATGAAGTCTTTCGCGGATCCAGCGGGTAGATTTTGTGTGCTGGATGTGTCACGAGCGGGGCGAAGCGTCGAAGGAAACTCGAAGTTTTATCTGATAACCCCGGCTGCTGTGTCATAAAAAATATACTTTTTTCGTCGAATATTTTATACCAAGATTGACTCAGGGATGTGTTTCGGGTATAAATAAGGATTTAGACAAAAATTTGGTTAACCAAAAGAAAACAATAAAATAAAGGTATCAGCGATACATCAATATCATTGATAAAAAAAACGATCGTAACAGCAACGAAATAATTTAATTCACAACTTGAAGGAAATATATTTTTAAATTCAATGTTCACAATAAAGAAAAAGAAGAAATTTATCGAGATCAATATCTTAGAGAGTTAGTTTCATATCCAGGTGAATTAATGTTCATTTAGGGAATTATTATTATTATTATTAGTAGTAGTAGTAGTATTTGTCACAGTTTATAATATGTGTATTTTAAAATTTGAGATTTGAAATATAATATCTCAGTTATAATTCTAACTCTCTCTTTCTCTGTCTCTCTGTCTCTCTGTCTCTCTGTCTCTCAATTCACGTGCTACACTTTATTATCTGACCGGTGTCTTTCTAAAGCATAGACGAATCAAAATTATTCAAAGAAACGGAAGTCCAGTCTTTGAGAAGGTCGAAAAATTCAAAGAAATTTCAATCTTCTGTTTACGGGTTATGTTAATCTATAGCTTTGGTATCACTAGTCGTCTGTTAGACTAATTTTTGAAATAAGGGAAAAATGATCTCTGTTTTTTGGTCATATTCTTTGCTTTGTTTTAATATTTTTTCCTTTCAGATTTAGTGAGTTGTTGCTGGGAAACTAGGGGAACTGACTTTTTTTTTTACAAGACTACTTCTCCGAACTTATACTAAGTATATACTTAATATTTTAATATTTGTTCTTTCTTCCACCCCACCTTTTTTTCTCTATATATACGGGATGTTAGCAACCCGGTAGGATAAAAAAAACTTACAAAGGGCGGAGGAATTCTTAATGAGTCAACGGCCAGCTAACTAGAGTTGGTGTCTCAATAAACCACCGTGGAGAAAGCAACAGGATACCACTCCACTATATCTATCCTGCGTAAAATCATGGCTATACAACAAATATATATTAAACCTAACGGCGTGAAGGGGGTTGCTCCCAAAGCGAGCAATTCCACGCCCGGTAAGGACCGACATGGGCAACAGGTGTCACCTGACCGTCATCTGGCGACTGTTAGCAACAACGGCGTAAAGGGGACAGTTTTTCCCAAGATATGTCCCTCACCCGGGAAGGAACGACATGAGCAAGAGGTGTCTCTGGACCGTTACCCTGCGACTGTGCGCAACAAAGAAAGGATCACCTTGGGGACCTGGAACGTCAGGACGTCAAACAGCTGTGGACAACTAGAGAATGTCAAGCAGGAAATGAAAAGACTAGAAATCAATATTCTGGTATTATGCGAAACCAGACGGCCCAATGATGGCGACTTCAACAGCGACAATCATAGGATAATATACGCTGGAGGCAAAAATAATGAAGAAGGAGTCGGCATAATACTGGACAAGGAAATGAAGAAATGTGTTTTGGGATACTACCAGTTCTCCGAAAGAGTTATCCTGGCCAAACTGAAAGGGAGACCGTTCAACATAGCAATTGTAGTCATATATGCACTAACAATACAAAGCACTGAGGAAGAAATAGAATCCTTTTACTCCATTCTAGAGAAGGCCAAGGCTCAATGTAAAAGCCAAGAAATCAGGATCATCTTGGGAGATTTGAATGCCAAAATAGGCAAGGAGAGTGAAGGTATGACAACTGGAAACTTTGGTTTAGGAATCCTCAACGAATGAGGAGAAAAATGAGTGCAATGGTGCATGGCAAATGACCAGTTAATAACTAACACCTGGTTTCAAGAACACCCACGACGTCTATGGACATGCAGAAGTCCAGGAGGTGACACAAAAAATCAGATAGACTGCATAACCATTAACAGCAGATTCAGAAATGCAGTGGTTCAAAGCAAAGCCTATCCAGGCACTGACTGTGGAAGCGACCACGTCCCAGTCATCTGCAAATTAAAAGTGAAACTCCGGTGATTAAAGAAGTCTAATGCAGCACCAAAACTGATATACAACGCACTCGTGGAGGACCTCAAACTACAGAAAGAATACACTAACAGCGTGAAAACCTCATACGAAGAACAAACTAGGAAAGGACACTTAAAATGGGACTCGCTAAAGGAAGCAATACTGACATCAGCAAACAACATTGCCCCAAAGGAAAATAGGCACAGAAAGAAAAACGAGTGGATGACGGAAGAGATCCTGGAAATGATGCAAAGGAAATGATATCAAAACATGGAATGGAGTACAGGGAACTACACAAGGAAATAAGAAGAAAATGTAGACATGCCAAAGAGAAATGGCTCAATGACAAATGTACAGAAGTAGAGAGATTGAGCAGGAATAATAAATCAGAAATGCATAAATAAATAAAAGAACTGACAGGACAAACAAAACCTGCTCTTCAACAGGATGTCTAAAATCTAAGGATGGAACAATCATTTTGGAGAAAGAGGAAATACTCCAACGATGGGAAGAATATATAATAGATCTTTTCCACGACAAGAGAGAACAACCAATAATACGTAAATATGAGGACGGACCGGAAATATTAAAGTTTGAAGTGGAATCTGCAGTAGCCAAACTGAATAGAAACAAAGCAGCGGGACCAGACGGCATAGTCATAAAGCTGCTGATAGCCCTGGAAGAATTTGGTATAGAAAAAATTACTGAAATAATAAATGAAATTTATAATAGTGGATCTCAGCAAGTCTATCTTCATAGCACTACCTAAGAAGCCAGGAGCAAACGAGTGCGAACTCCACAGAACCATCAGTTTAATGAGCCATATAACAAAACTGATCGTCCGAATCCTGATGAACAGAGCGAGAAGCAGAATCAGGCCAGAGATAGGACAAGAACAGGGACACGGGAACAAGGAATGCCATATTTATGATTAGGATGCTCTCCGAAAGGGCAATACAAATAAAGAAGGACAGGCTTACCTCTCAGAGAGTAAAACACTACGCCTCCTTGGCCTTACATTTTCGGCGGACCTCAAATGGAATGACTATCCATTGCCAAATCTGCCGCTATGAAAGTCGGCTCTCTGTGCAGGGCCCGGAAGTTTTACCCGCCTGAATCTATCCTGCGCATATACAAATCTACCATCCGCCCATGTATTGAATACTGCTGCCACATCTGGTCGGGTGCCCCTGCTACTTCTTGGCAAAATACAAAGGAGAATTTGTAACGTGGTTGATACTGACTTGGCAGACCGGCTGCAACCACTCTCTCACCGGCGTGATGTGGCTTCCCTGTGCCTCTTCTACAAGTACTTTCATGGCTTCTGCTTAGATCACTGGTGCCGCCTAAGTACGAATTTGCACAAGATACTAGGTTAGCAAGTAGGTCCCACCCTTTTACAGTTAAACAGATAAGATGTAACCGTAATTTCTACTCCAACCGCTTCTTTTCTCGAGCTTCCCGCCTGTGGAATTCCCTTCCACAAGTCTGCTTTCCCGACAACTACAATCTCCAGGTGTTTATATGTAGGGTCAATAGACACTTCCTATCACACTAACTTCCAATTATTCTCAGAACACTTTCATCTACCCAACCCTCATTCTCGGTATCCTTACCCGCCTATCACCCACCCTCTGACATTTCTTATATTTAACCATTCTCGGTATCCTTATCCGCCTATCACCCACCCTCTGACATTTCCTATATTTAACCATCCTTCCGTCACTCTATGTAGCCCCCTACGCAGTAGTGGCAGTGAAATGCCTTGCTCGGGGTGAAACGCTTATAAAAAACAAACAAACAAAAAAAAAACCCTGTGTTTTATTGATTATGCGAAGGCGTTTGACAAAATACACCACAAAGAACTGATGGAGATGCTCGGCAGCCTGGACATATTTGGGAAAAACTTGAGAGTAATAAAGAATCATTACTGGCAAATGGTTCCTCTGTTACCGGGATGGGTTGCAATGGAGCCGTCGGTATATTTCTATTGACATTTTTTTTATCTCCTGTAGATCTGAGGGTCTTCTGACTTTTTCGCTGTATTTTGGTGCCCATTGAGGATATTTCTCCTTCTGTTTATTCTCACCCGTTTCTTCTATTGAAGATTGCGCGCTCGTTATAATTCTCGTTATAATTGCCTGAGATTGCGCGCTCGTTATAATTCTCGCTGCGGCGTCGATCATTTCTGGGTTTAATGTCAGCGTTTGTTGCATGTCTTTTTGCTTTTGGGAGTAAGTAACGTTTACTTTCGGACCGGCTAAATCGTTTCCCATCAGCATATCGACATTTTTCATGAGTAGTCTATCTATAACTCCCACTTCTAAAGTTTCCGAAATCCAGTTTGACTTTATATCCACTCAGTGGATAAGTACCCTCGTAGATTTGTCCACTCTTATATAGATACCTCCAATTAAACGCTAAAAAACAGCATGAAGCAGCATAGTATGAATAAAAAAGTTCATAAACTTAATAAAACAAACTTTTTCCATCAAAATATTTATATTATTATTAAGAGGAAAGATCAAAGCAATTTTTAATTATTTTTAAAAATGTTTTAATCTCTGCTAACATTTTCGAAATTTTGATAGAAAATGTTTTTATTTGAGTTAGCGGCTGAAAAAAAGTTTACGACTGTTTTACAATGAATTACAATTACAATGATGACACAACCCACTTTTTTTTCCGGTGACAAACACATTAATTTGGAAATTCTCACAAAAATCAAATAATAGTCAGATTTGAATGAAACTTTCAGTACTCATTCAGAAATGAATGAAATTATTTTTGAAATTATTATTTTTTAAAATATCTTGGTGAAAATATTTTTTTAACACTATTACCCCCCCTACGTAAATCCATGAAATTTTAATAAATTTTAATTAGCTGTAAAAATGTTTCTTATTAGTTAAATGCAGGACTCATTGGGGCATATAAATCATCTATGTTTTTTATTTTAAAGTGGACAACCTGACCGAAAATCTGCTCCGAAGAGTAAGATAAAAATGTAATAAAAATCTGATATAATTTAATTTGATAAACTTTTAATTGCTGGAATAAATAATAATTATTAAGGACATTATAGTCAGAAGAAAAATTTTTTTTCGTTTACTAATAAAATTTTGAAATAATTGTTTTTATTTTTTATTTTTTATTATAATAATTCATAAAAGTGTTACAAATATTTTAAAAACCTTTTATAGAAACGTTGTTGAATTTCTTTTTGTACTTAAGAATTGATTATTATATTGCCTATCGAAAATTGAAAAGTTTAATAAAAATCGTTCACCAATTTTATTTTTAAAATAATTAAAAAATAAATTTGTGTGTCAATATGGTAATTTTTATTAAGTACGGCGTTCCATAGGGGTCATAGCAAGTTTCCGTAGAGGTCGTATTGTTTTTAGAAGTTAACAAGTTACATAGAAAACGACACAAACTACACTTTGATTCTAATTTCATTCTTTTTTATTAAATTAAAATTATTCTAAAATTAATTTAAATTTTTTAATCTTTCAGAAAGCATATTAATAAATAATTTCAGAAAAATATGTAATATTTAAACATAAAAATATTTAATATTTCAGAAAAATATTAATAAATAATATAATATAACTTAGTTCGGTTATTTTAATTTAATTGTTTCTTATTAAATTATTTTAAAAGAAATTTAAATTTTTATTTATTCAGAAAGCATATTTTTATTTATTCAGAAAGCATATTTTTATTTATTCAGAAAGCATATTTTTATTTATTCAGAAAGCATATTTTTATTTATTCAGAAACCATATTTTTATTTATTCAGAAACCATATTTTTATTTATTCAGAAAGCATAGTCTGGCTATAAATCTAAACTAAAATTCCATAAAATATTATATACTTGCTGAAAATATTATGTTAAATCTTTAATTTTACTATTTATTTAAAAAACAACAAAAAAAAATTTAAATTTCCAAATGTTACGCTTTAAGCTACATGAATTTTTTGTCACTTTCGGTCGCCATCCAAACGTCATTCTCACCTACTGCTTGTCAATAAATAATTTATCACCTAAGATAACGCAGATAAGAGGACTACCGTAGTTAAAGAGAGATTTATATCGTACATTTCCAGGCAGTAAGCACTTACTACTTGTTTGAAATCAGATAAAGGTAAGTTTCAATTATAAAAATCAACTTAAATAACGTGTCAAGGAGGTACATTTTTTGCAAGATTTTTAAAACAGAAATTTGACTACTGTTTACATAATGTGTCGATCAATCAATAATGGCAGTAAATTTTTAAAAAAAATTCAGCAGTTAAATTTTTGATTCCGATCAATATAATTTCGGTTTGAACTAAACCAGGGTATTTTAATCTCTTAAAGCTAAAATTAAAGCTTCAAGAAAACATTTTATTTTTAAAAATTAAATTTAAATTGAGGTATCGAAAATGAGCAGTGATTTAATTGGAAGTACCTACTCTTATATATACGTGTTTACCAGTTCTTGAATTCATTCCTTTTGGTAGGTTACTTTTTAGTAATAGCGATCGGCATGCTCCTGTGTCTCTCAATATTTTTTACGTTTGACGTTCTTCTATTTTTGACAAGTGATAACTTTCCTATCACTATGAATGGTTCGTAGCCGTCGGGTATCTTGTCCATAGAGACTATACATTGTGGTGTGGTTTGACATCTTCCTTCGTTACTTGGTCGACTTTTACAATTTCTGGCAATGTGTATTCCCTTGCCGCACTGATAACAACTAAATGTTGAGCTTTCTTCTTTTGTTTGAAGCTTATTTTTCCTGTGTACGCTCTCGCCTGGCGTACTGTTATTGTTATTTCTGATGTCATTATTTCTATTGGATATTCCCACACAGGTTGTGTTTCTTGCTCGATGTGTCACGACATATTCATTCGCTAACGTAGCTGTTATGGTTTATAAAATGGCGAGTGTTCTAAAAATAAAAAAAGATAGACACACTGACGCCAAGAATTCAAAATTGTGCGGCAAAATAAGGAACCGTTTCTTTTGGGAGGAGTAGAAGTAAGAGTAGGAGTAAGAAGTAGGAGTTAAGGACAATAGTTTTGTGTAGGAGATTTGAAAAGAGGAGGACTAGTCAGTTGACCACTAGAGTCTAGAAGGGATAGGCTCGTTTACTACTAGCATCCCACAGTGAAGAGAATTTAGCTAGTCTGCTCCTGTATCCACACAAAATTTAAAGATGTAAAAACCTAAAGTTTTGTACCAAAAATAAACATCATTAATTCAAGTTTGTGTTATCTTCTAATTATACCACAACGAAGCAACACAACATAGCTAACTTTTGAGCGGTCTTCACCTTTTTTCATTAATGTAAAGTTTCAGATGATCACTTAGGCAATTCTTAAATTTCTCCATTAAAATTAATTGTTTTAGTTTTTCATGACTATTATCCACTTCTTCTGCCGAACTCATCTATCAAAGTAGGACTCTTTCTGTCTGAAGAACTCCGAATATGTTTCTTTTTCACGTGTTTGATAGTTGCGAAACTTTTGTCTATACGTTTCAGGTACTAATTCATAAGCTTTCACTATTGCTCCCTTCACCTTTTCGTAATCCCCACATTCGTCGACTGGTAACGCGACGTACGTTTTCTGTGCTTTTCCGCTTAATACAGCCTGCAGAAGCATTGTCCACACATGTTTTGGCCATTCCAGATTTATAGCCGTTTTTTCAAAATGCTGGCAGTATTCATCTACCTCTTCTATAAATCGAGGCATCACTCTCACTTGTTTTGCTATGCCGAACTCCTTCATTCGAATTTCATGAATTCTACCCCGGGATTCGAGTTCTAGCTTTCTTATATCTTAATTAATACAAGCTTTTTCAATTTCTGCTCGTGCTAGGATTCTCGCCTTTTTCAAATGTATTTGTGCTGTCGTTAGTTCTTTATTTTCCACTTGTATCTGGTCCAATATGTTTTCATCAAACACCTCATTATCCACCATATGCTCTGCTATTATTTTAATAATGTTAGCCTTTCTCATGGCTCCTCTGACGTCTAATTGACAAATGCATTGTCCTTTTTTTCAGCTTCAACAATTTTTCTGTAGTAGGGTCTCTCAGACATTCGTCAGACATCATTACTTCCTTACTTCACCTTTATTTATTTGCTTACTAATTCTTTTCTTTCCACCAAACTGTCTGAAAATCCCGGACGATAACCTCCAATTATATCAAGAGCGGGGCGAAGCTTCGAAGAATACTCGAATTTTTATCTGATAACACCGGCTGCTGTGACATAAAAAATGTTATTTTTTTCGTCGGTTATATTATACCCAGATTGACTCAGCGATGGGGTTCGGATTTAGACAAAAATTTAGTTAACCGAAAGAAAACAATAAAATAAAGGTATCAGCGATTCATCAATATCATTGATAAAAAAACAAAAAAACGATCGTAACAGCAACGAAAAAATTTAATTCACAACTGGAAGGAAATATATTTTTAAATTCAATGTTCACAATAAAGAAAAATAAGAAATTTATCGAGATCAGTTAGTTTCATATCCGGGTGAATTAATTTACACTTAGGGAATAAAGTTGTTGAGAGCGATATCGCAGACAATTATTATTTTATATCCAAATAAATTTATGTTCACATGGAGGATGAAGTCATTTCAATATGGAAGGCGATATTCTATCAAAGAAAATTATTTCTACTTAGCTTTTTGCCCGTTAGCTACGATCTGTCTTCTGTTTTGTTATTGTTTACGTTGTCAGGTATATCAGCGTTTCTAAGATTCTTTTTCTTAGTTACCATGAATATGAGCGTCTTTGACTCTTTTCTTCGTTGCCATGGATATTCTCGTCGCAGATGTTACCATAAAAAATAAGGCTCTTCGTTTCATTTGGGTTTATGCGCCCAATGACCATGCTGAGCAGCCTGATTTGTTTCGGTGGATCGAGCTGTTTTTAACATCTCGTCGAGTAGTTTTAATCGGAGATTGGAATGCAATCCTTGACCTCCACATCACTCCTACCGTTTCGAGGGCTCCGATGTTAAGCCACGGAATCAATTGAAATTCTTACTCGAGTATCAAGAAGCCTTGCGGACCATTTCTTGGCCCACTGACCTTTCTCGGCCTCGAAGGTACTTGTATTTTTTATTAGTGGAAAAGGTCGCGATGAAGGTCTCTCTATGTAATCGGCTCGGCTTGTTGGTAACCGAGTCGTGCTCCTTTTAGTTTTGGGCTCCAACTGCGAATTACATCAGTAACATTGAGTTTTTGCTTGCCTGGCGATTGATTCGGAACGGGCTATCTCTCAATGACATGGCGGGGTGGTTTTGCCCGACTGTCATTGGTGTGCCCTTGGTTTAGAAGAAACGGCTGTGCACGCCTTCTATCATTGTCCTCATATGTCGGCAAGTTGACGTATCGATCCCGAACAGCTCGTACTCATCGATCTCGCGTACGCGTGTGATAATTTGTCGCCCAAGTATTTTTCTTATTTTTATTTTTTTTTAATCATTTCACCCCAAGCAAGGCATTCCACTGCCACTATTGCGCATGTGGCTACATAGGGGAAGGTAAAGAGAGAGAGAGAGAGAGAGAGAGAGAGAGAGAGAGAGAGAGAGAGAGAGAGAGTGGTTAGATATAGGAAATGTCAACAGGAGGGTGATAGATGGGTAAGGATACGGAGGCTGGGTAGATGGGAAGAGTGTTTGAAAGAATGGAGGCGAGTTAGTGTGTTAGGAGGTGTCTATTGACCTTGTATTTAAACACCTGGAGATTGTAGCCGTCGGGGAAGCAATCATGTGGAAGGGAATTGCACAGTCGGGAAGCGCGAGAAAGGAAACTGTTGGAGTAGAAATTGCGGTTGCATTTGAGCATCAGCTTAAGATGAAGTTCAGATCTGATAGAAAGCGTTTGTTTTCGACAGATTTCAGCGAAAGGTGTGTATCTGTAGCAAGTCTGGTTTGCGTGAAAGGAGCCAGTCTTGATTTTCTTTTCTTAAGTTCTTTATGTCACAACGGGGCGGTTTCCTGCAAACCATTTCTTGGTTAAGTTAGACTATTTTGTGTACCTAGTTTAATGTAATTAAATGTTGTTCCTGGCCAGTTCCCGGCGTTCTCTTTTGTCATGATCCAAGTCGAGATTCCTAACCTTCCCAGTTTGTTTTTGGACCCACTTTTTATCTTGAGTGGTTCAGTCTTTGATTTTCTCATTCTATTATCTATTTTATCCTTTGCCGCTCTTGATTTCGCCTTTTAGCAAAATACATCAGTCACTTTGAATATTTTGTAATATTATAGTTTGTTTTGGGTTATTCATCCCCTCTTACTTTCATTTTTCTTGTCATTATATATTTATAAATATTTTATTAAATTTGTGTATACAAATAAGTTTTTATCGCATGGGTTTTTGTACTCCACTTTTTTAGGTTCCCTGCAAATATGTGGTATTATGGTATATGTAGAATTGTAAGATGATTAACGAGTTTTAGTGATGAATGAAAAAATTGTAATGAATGAGTGGGCCGTGAATGTGATTAGCTATAAGATAGACTGTGTCGACCAACCTCAACCCATTCCCCCTTTCTGGACACGTGCCACATGTATTATAATCACTTCATAATAAATATTCCATTACGTCACGCGAAACGGTGTATTACGTACTGAGCGCTGAAACTGCCAGATATACCAGACATTACAAATGGTGTCGCCGATAGGATGCTTGGGTTCCATGGACGATCCTGAATACGTTGAGATTTGGATAAAAGCCTTTAAGTGCGTAATCTTAAAGACTCAAGAATGGAAAGACTTGTTTATGGCTTCTGTGGGGTGTGAGGTGTTAAAGAAAATCTTCACAATGGCGTATCCAAAGGAATTAGAGCAGATGTCTTTTGAGGAAGTTATCAGCATAATAAAAAGAAACATTAGGCTGAAAAGAAAAATGGTTATCGCGGAAAGGACGAAATATTTAGAAGTTAGGCAGCAGCACAGACTAAAAATGACAGGCAAAGCACTGCGAATTTTAAAAACTAGGGACTCGAGGAATATTAATTGAAGACGAGCTGATTCTATTGAACAATCGAAGGAGTTAATGACCCCCATAAACGAAAAGTACTGGAATGCATGCAAGGCGGCCATGTGAACTTAGAATTAAGTCTGTACTATTTACAGCAGCTGGAGCAAATCAGAGATTTTAACCAGCCAAGAGAAGTGTTAGAGTCATACAGGTTGAACGTAATCAAAGTCAAAATGAAGTGCAATTATTGCGAAACGGCGCATGGAAAGAATACATTCAAGTGTCCGGCGCTGGGAAAATGGTGTCTTAAATGCAGAAAAATGAATCATTTAAAGACCAAATTGTGAAAAACCTTCAGAAAAAACGAGAGAAATAACCTCATCTCTCTGAAGAATAGGAAAATGCCAGTGTATTTTTGGTAAATTATTCAAAAGAATGGGAGAGAACGTGAAAATAAATGGCTGTACGCTTATCAGGCAAATTGACACGGGTAGCGAGATAACCTTATTCCGACCCAAATTAAAAGAATGTGGTTGAAAGTTAAAACAATTTAACGGAACAGCAATAAAGATTTTGGGTACCTTCCGTAGCATGTTTGAAACGGATACTCGGTTCGATGTTATTCAAATCGTGATAGTAGAGTTCGAGAAGAACCATGGATAATTATGTATTAACATAGTAAAAGTAGATACAGCCAAATTAATAAACTCCATGGAAGCACGAGAGAGTGAGTGACTTCTAAAAGGATACAAAGCAACTATTTGATTAAAAGAAAATTACCATCCCAAATACATTCAAGCCAGAAAATTACCAGTACATATACTGACTTTAGTGTTAACCAAGTTAAACTGTATGATCAACCAAAGCATTCTTGGAAAAGTTACACATGGGGGAAGTAACTGGGCCTCACCTATCGTAGCAATAAAAAAGGCCGATAGAGATTTGCGGATATGAGGTGACCATAAAATTGGCATAAATCACCAGATATGCTCGGACTTGTTTTCATTACCAAACATCGAAACCGGGAGCCATGTACGGGCAAACAAGGAATATTTTGCAAACATTGACTTGAGATCTGCCTACAACCAAATTAAGATTGACGAAAAATTTAAAGAAGTCGCCACGATCAACACCCCTATAGGCCGGTTAAGATGGACTCGCTTACCATTTGAAATCAAAACTTCTAGTCATATATTTCAAAGGGTATTTTAAAGATTATTATGAGGTTGTGATTATTTACCAAGATGATATAGGGGTAGGAACGAAGACGAAACAAGAGTTAAAACAAAAAGTGGATCAAATATTGTGGTGGTTGAAAAAGGCTGGACTAACCATTTATAGAGACAAAAGTAACTTTGATTGCAAGAATCTGGACTATCAAATATCGAATTGGACTATCAAATATCGAAGACCAGTATAGCACCTGACGAAAGGCTAACAAAAAAGATTATGGAGTTAGCGACTCCAACCAAAAGGAACTGCCATCCTTTGAATTTTTACGGTAGATGCGCCCGAAATATAGTGAACTAATTGAACCATTGTTAGAATTGCGTAAAAAGAACATCGAGTTTGAACACATACAAAGAAGAAATAACGCTTTTATTATACTAAAAGCAAAAAAAACCCTATGTGTTTGATTCTAAGAGTTAATGTTGACCACGGAAGCAAGTGAGAAAGCGATTGCTGCTATCCTATCGCAGAAAATTCATCCGATAATGTATTTATCTGGGAGATTGACAACGGCAGAGATAAATTACTCAAACATTGAAAAAGAGGCGCTAGCTATTGTTTGGAGTGTGAAGAGGGCGCAAATTTTCTTACTAGGTAAGAAATTTTTACTAAAGTCGGACCACGAGCCGTTGTAGTTTATTTTTAACCCAAGGAAAGAATTGCTGAAGGTTACGTCGAGAATTTTACGCTGGGCCATTAAGATCATTGCATTTGGTTTTGACATTGTATATGTTAAAGGAAATACCATCCCTCATATAGATGCTTTGTCGAGATTACGGTTTGTAAAAGGAACAGACGATGAACATGGAACTAGGAAAACAAAATAATTCAATGAGTAGAGACGGAGATACTTCTGTCTCTGGACCGTTACCCTGCGACTGAGAAACAAAGAAAGATTTAGCTTAGGGACATGGAATGTCAGGAGGCTCAACAACTTTGAACAACAAGAGAATGTCAAGTAAGAGATGGACAGACTGAAAATCAATATTCTGGGCATATGCGAAACCAGATGGCCTACCAATGGAGACCTCAACAGCGACGACCACAGGATAATTTACGCAGGAGGCAAAAATAACGAAAAAGGAGTCGGATTAATACTGGACAAAGGAATGAAGAAATGCGTTCTGGGATACTGCCAGCTTACGGAGAGAGTCCTTTTGGTCAAACTGAAAGAAAGATTCTCCAATATATCTATTATAGCAGTTTCTGCATCAACAACGCAAAGCACTGAGGAAGAAATAGAATCGTCCTCCTCCATACTGGACAATGCCATGGCTCAGTGCATAAGCCAAGAAATTAGAATCATAATGGGTGACATGAATGCCAAGGTAGTTAAAGAGAGGGAAGGAGACACGACCGGCAATTTCGGATTAGAAGTCCGCAACGAATGAAGAGAAAAATTCGATCCAATGGTGCACAGCAAATGACAAGGTAATAACTAACACCTGGATTCAAGAACACCCACGATGTCTGAAGCTCAGGAGGCGATACTAAAAACCAAATAGACTACATAAACATAAACAGGAGATTCAGAAACGTTGTGATGCCATGCAAAACCTATCCAAGTGCTGATTGTGGAAGCGACCACCTCCCAGTAATCTGCAGACTAATGGGTGAAACGCCGGAGAATGAAGAAGTCTAGTGCAGCACCATGACTGCAATATAACACGCTCGTGAATGGTCTCAACCTGCAGAAAGAATACACTAACAGCATGAAAAACAAATACGAAGAACAAATTGGAAAAGGAAACTCGAAATGAGACTCACTAAAGGAAGCACTAGTGACATCAGCAAACAACATTGCTCTAAAGGAAATCAGACGCAAAAGAAAAAACGAGTAGATGAATGAAGAAATTCTTGACATGATCCAAAGGAGACAGAAAATGATACCAACATATGGAATGGAATACAGGAAAATACACAAAACATACGAAGCATATGAGACAGACTAAAGAGGAATGGCTCAACAACAAATGTGCAGATGTAGAGATATTGAGCAGGACTAATAAAGGAGACATGCATAAAGAAATAAGAGAACCGTCAGGATAAAAAAAACCTGCTCCTCAACAAGATGTATAAAATCTAAGAATGGAACGATCATATTGGAGAAAGAGGAAATACTCCAGCGATTGGAAGAATATATAAAAGATCTTTTCCATGACAAGAGAGTACAACCGAAAATACACAAAGATGAGGACAGACGAGAAACATTAAAATCCAACGTGGAAGCTGCAATGACTAAATTGAATAGAAACAAAGCAGCTGGTCAAGATGGCATTGTAATAGAGCTGCTGATAGCCCTGGAAGAATTCGGTATACAGAAAATAGCAGAAATAATAAATGAAATGTGTAATTGTGGTATAATATCAGATGACCTATGCAAGTCGATTTTCATAGCATTGCCTAAGAAGCCAGGTCCAAACTAGTGCGAACTACACCGAACTATCAGCTTAATGAGTCATATTACTGTTATGTTGTGTGTAACAGAAATAGTTGAATAAATAATCACAAACAACGGAAATAAGGTAAATGAAATATATTACCGGAAAATAGTATGTACAACAGAGTTGTTAGTATAGTACAGGAACAATGGTTTAGTAAAGTAATAAGATGTAGAGTCTGTGCATAGCACACTTCCGGTTCGCTACCGGAAGTACTCGACTGACTCGGTATAGAGCTGAATAGTCAACGCTAACGCAATGCTTAACGCGACGCACCCCACTGAGGTCTTTCCTATACCACTTTATATAGTGGTAGGAACAGTCCATTATAAGACAAAGGTCGAGAGCGCCCTAACACCCCCCCTCCTAAGATTCTTTTTCCTTTTTTTTTTTTTCAGTCAGTCCTGATATCTTTTCCTTTTAGGGTCCATTATTAATAAATGGTGAGTAGCCTTTCTTTTTCTGGTGAATTTCCTTTCTTTTACCTCTTCCGCTTGAGGCATTTGTAAGTCAAACGTGTCGTACAATACTTCTACGTTTCCCTCTTCTCTTAGCGGCGTGTCTGTAGTTTCGTCCGACAGCCTCTTTTTATTTGATTTACATGCCGCCTATGCATGAATTTAGGACCTTGTAACATGTTCTTTTATTACACCAGGTAGCCAGGATGCGGTATTATTTTTATAGTTTTTAAAATAAAATTTTTCATTTACATGAAATTTCCTTTTCGGTGTGGTTGTGGTGGGCGTATGTACCTTTTTACTAGGAATTAATTTGTCGAATGCCGATCGAACCTTTCTCGAGAACATAAGTTCGGCAGGCGACAGTGCTGAAGGCGCGGCTTTGTTTGGAGTTATTCTATAAACTTGCAAGAATAGTTGCAATGCCTTCTTTGTGGGCGTCCCTGTAGCCTTTTTAAGTGCTCTTTTAGGGTATCCACAAATCTTTCTGCTAATCCATTCAAACGTGGATGATAAGGTGGAATTTTTATGTGTTCCACTTGAAATGTTTCGCAAAAATCCTTGAACTGCTTTATCGTGAATTGAGATCCATTGTCACTCACTATTGTGTCCACTACGCCGAATAATTCATGTAATTTACTGATTGTGTTTTCCGCCGTGGGTCTTTTCATTTGGAAAACCTCAGGTCACTTACTATAACTGTCAGAAATTGTCAATCGAACCAGCTAAATCTATATGTACCCTTGACCAAGGTATGTCTGTCTTAGGCCAAGGTTTTTGTCAAATTTGTGGCGATTTTGCAGCCAGAGCGCAACCCTTACATATACCGACCATGGTCGTAATGTCTGCGTCCATTCCCGGCCAGTAAACATAAGATCTCATTAGGCTCTTCATACGGTTAACTCCTGGATGCCCTGCATGGAAGTCCTTTAAGATTCTTCTCTGCAACGCCTTAGGAATTACAACTCTTTCACTGTAGAGTACCACATTATCGCACAGTGAAAAGGTTCCTGAAGTTCGCACGCCCTTTTCCGCTATCTTTGCTTTTATGTCCTTGATATAATCATCCTTTATAGCTTCCTTTTTAATTTCAGTTAATGAAACTGGTAGTTCCCTTATTGTGTCAGTCAGAGTATTCTTTACTTCAACTTCTGATCTTAGTTCAGCAATCACTGTATCCACTAATGGTTCAAATGATTTGGGGATGAGTCTAGATAGGACACTAGATAGGAGGTCTTGCAGTTTACTTTCCGTGTTTGCAATCAGCACTGTATCATCTGCGTACCTTATACTGTTCAAATTGTCGCCTCCGATGACAAATCCTGGCGTAACATCTAGGGTCCTCAGAATAGCCTCGCTGTACAAGTTGAATAGATCCGGTGAAAAGAAAGATCTCTGTCTTACGACCATTTCTATCTTTGTAAATCTGCTGAATTCGTTACCTGTCCGTATGCTGGCTGTTTGCTGCCAGTAGAGATTCTTAATTACTCTAATGTCTTTCTTGGATATGTCGAGGCTGCTGAGCATCTCCATGAATTGTTTGTGGTGTATTTTCTCGAACGCCTTCGCATAATCGATAAAACATAGTTACTAGTCCTTCTTCATTTGTATTGCCCTTTCGGAGAGTATCCTAATGAAAAATATAGCGTTCCTTGTTCCAGTGTTTTTGACAAATCCGCACTGTCCTTGTTCTATCTCTGGCGTGATTGTGCTTCTCGCTCTATTCATCAGGATTCGGACGATCAGTTTTGTAATATGGCTCATTAAGCTGATAGTTCGGTGTAGTTCGCACTAGTTTGCACCTGGCTTCTTAGGCAGTGCTATGAAAATCGACTTGCATAGGTCATCTGATATTATACCACAATTACACATTTCATTTATTATTTCTGCTATTTTCTGTATACCGAATTCTTCCAGGGCTATCAGCAGCTCTATTACAATGCGGTCTAGACCAGCTGATTTGTTTTAGTCATTGCAGCTTCCACGTTGGATTTTAATGTTTCTCGTCTGTCCTCATCTTTGTGTATTTTCGGTTGTACTCTCTTGTCGCGGAAAAGATCTTTTATATATTCTTCCAATCGCTGGAGTATTTCCTCTTTCTCCAATATGATCGTTCCATTCTTAGATTTTATACATCTTGTTGAGGAGCAGGTTTTTTTTTATCCTGACGGTTCTCTTATTTCTTTATGCATGTCTCCTTTATTAGTCCTGCTCAATATCTCTACATCTGCACATTTGTTGTTGAGCCATTCCTCTTTAGTCTGTCTTCATATGCTTCTTATGTTTTGTGTATTTTCCTGTATTCCATTCCATATGCTGGCATCATTTTCTGTCTCCTTTGGATCATGTCAAGAATTTCTTCATTCATCTACTCGTTTTTTCTTTTGTGTTTGATTTCCTTTAGAGCAATGTTGTTTGCTGATGTCACTAGTGCTTCCTTTAGTGAGTCTCATTTCGAGTTTCCTTTTCCAATTTGTTCTTCGTATTTGTTTTTCATGCTGTTAGTGTATTCTTTCTTCAGGTTGAGACCATTCACAAGCGTGTTATATTGCAGTCATGGTGCTGCATTAGACTTCTTTATTCTCCGGAGTTTCACCCATTAGTCCATTTAAACCATTAGATTACTGGGAGGTGGTCGCTTCCACAATCGGCACTTGGATAGGTTTTGCATTGTATCACAGCGTTTCTAAATCTCCTGTTTATGTTTATGTAGTCTATTTGGTTTTTAGTATCGCCTCCTGAGCTTCAGACATCGTGGGTGTTCTTGAATCTAGGTGTTAGGTATTACCTTGTCATTTGCTGTGCACCATTGGATCCATTTTTCTCTTCATTCGTTGCGGACTCCTAATCCGTAATTGCCGGTCGTGTCTCCTTCCCTCTCTTTAACTATCTTGGCATTCAAATCACCCATTATGATTCTAATTTCTTGGCTTATGCACTGAGAGTGTGCTACTTGATTTTTCCGTTAGGCGGAATACAGCAGCAGTTCTGAATTTTTTTATGTGGACGCGTTTTATTAACATTTGTTTTTTTTTTTAGTTTGAATATTTTGTTATATTTTAGTTTGTTTTGGCTATTCATCCACATCTTTCATTTTCATATCATTAAATTTTTAATTATATTTTTGTACTATTGTGTATAGAATAAAATTTTTTGTTCCCCTTTTTCAGGTCCCTTTGTAAATATATAGCATTATGGTATATGTAGGATTGTAAGATGATGGACGAGGTTTTTGTGGTAAATGAAGAAATTGTTATGAGTGATTGGGTCGTGAATGTGAAAGGTATAAGATAGACATCGTCGACCATTCTTAACCCACTTCCATTTCCGCCATTTGTCCAAATTTACTGTAAATTCAGTAATAAATATTCCATTACGTCAAACGTAACGGTGTACTACGTATCGAGTTGTGAAACTGTGAGATATACCAAACATAACATATACATTAGTTTTACACGTGATCCCATCAGTACGATACCTTCGGCCTTGTACTACATCTAAGCTACGCTTAGAAAATTACCATCAGCACAATACCTCTAATTACTTCAAAACAAGGACGGCTGTGTTTGCTCTTTGGTGATCCGTGTTCAAAACCAAGTGTCCACAGTGACAATTTTCTTTTCAAAGTTAACTTACCTAGGGGATGTAAGCACATTGGCCTCTTTTATTTCTGCCCATATTTTCTTTAGTTTAATTCCTCCCACCTCTTTGTAGGTGACCAGAAATATGAGTTCTCTGGTAGATAGCCGACGCCTTTCGTATTTTGGGTGTGATTTTTGTGTTTTTCTTTTCTGAATGAATGTATGCTTGTGTGAGTAGTTGGATGAAGAAATATTTTATATTGTTAAAGTCCTGCATTGATTTCGTCCATTTAATTGATGTTTCTCTCACAAGTTAACCTTTGTCGGGGGTTTTATTACTATTTTATTTAGTTTCTTGGATCATTATGCAAACAATCACATGTATTATTAGATTGTTGTTTTTCCCCTTTCCCACCGACAAGTATTCAACATAAGAGTCATGACTTCATGGAGACGCTGGGGTATTATGGTCGATGAAGTAAGAAAGGTAAGTATGAACTTGCTTTTTTAGTGGGGTGCAAAAAATACTGTGGCATGCTTGGGTTAATGATTGCATCTAGTTAAGTTTATGTATAAGACAGATGAAGACCTACCTTTCTCATCCCTATTTTTGGTCTTGTGTCACATATAAACTCTTTTGTGCATTAAATAATGTTGAGTGCTTATTATTTCCCGTGAGTTAGTAACACTGCACAACTTATACTAAAGGCTGATTACCATCCATAAAAGATATATATGGTGTGATTTAAAAAAGACCCTTTATCATTAGCTTTTTCCATAGAATTAAATGTTTTTAACAAGTGTTGCTTCCAGTTAGACATATTGAAGGCAAAAATTGATGAAAAGTGTCTGTAATTAATTAAGAGAAATATTATGACATTCCATGTTTATTTATTGCCAGGACAAAAATTGTTACTTTTATTCACCAGATATTGCATCTTTGGATTACCAATTATTCGAGTCTGGAAAATTTTCTGAAAAAAAAACAAAAAAACGCGAGAGTAGTTATTTGTTTAAAAAATAAAAATTCTGGGGGAGAATTGATTCGGTTTGTTTTATTTTGCGGCATATCAATCTCAATGGGCTGTTTAATATTGATAAGATTTTGACAATATGTTTGTATGAATATAATGTGTGCTTTCTAATATATCAGTTTGTAAATCAGGTTTCATTGACGTATTATTCTAAAGTGGGTTTTTTGCTGAGAGTCATATGTATTGCTTATATTTTTTTCAAAAAATTTTTTACTATAAAAATCTACTTTTATACTTTCATAGTATGTGGGCTCCCATAGCTGAGACCCTAACATGTGCTACCAACTCGGCTCAGTGTGGACCTGGGAAAAACAGCAATTAACAACCTATGCTCCTCACAACCTCCCAATCAGAATCCTTGCTGCCAATCAGAGCCCTTGTTACCGGATGCTGTTTTTCGTCATACCCCGGACCTGGAAGAATTGAATTATGATGTTGCCTGAAAAATGACAGAGAGTAGCAGAATAAAATAAAGAAATGGTGAATGGTTCCATAAAGTTTATTTAGAAAATTAAGAAAACTGTAGTGCTAAGTCCCTACAATAAACTACTACCGTGACATACTGATCTCTTCGTTTTTCTTTTTAAAACTCAGTTGGTAATATTGGTGTCAGAAGCGGATAAAACAACTGATGGAGACTAGTAAAAATAATAATAATAAAAAGGATTAATTAATCTAAATAACTGGCAAAAGAAAAAAAGCGGAGTCATTATATATATATATATATATATATATATATATATATATATATATAAAGAACTGTGAGTACAATATTTTTTATTTCTTTCACATTGCACTTTGAAAAAGCGACAACAGATACCAAAATTCCACTCCGTGTTCTGGGGCGAACGTTATGTAGTGATACCGACCGAACAAAAGCGAGAAACCGGATGTTGGCTCTCTCACAACTAAAAGGCAAATGAATAAAACTCGTCGTGCGCATCCGGGTTTGTGCAGATGTTCCGGTTGAAAAATAAAAATTAATCAAATATCAAATTTCTATTTATTTTATTTACCAGTCAATGGGAAGATCAGAATCAAATTCAAGTATGAAATTCCAAATGAGCTTCTGATTCAAAAGGCAGATATAAAAAGCTGAGACAAAAGGCACCCAGACAGACAGACAGACAGACCCGGCAGAGACCGGAGGAGACGGACGAGCTGAATAGTTTCTCCCTTGACTTAAGTCGAGCGGCTACTATGCTGACCTCTTTCCTTCCCCTGTCTCATAAGTACTTACTGACCCCTTCAAAGACATTCCTCAAAAGTACTTACTGACTTATTGAACTTAGAAGCGGCAACTTCAAAATGAACATTCTTTTATCTCTTTCAGCTCATTATTATTTGTCATGAACTCTTTAACCTACGTTGGACTTATATTCAAGTATTATTTTAATTGTAAAAACATTAATTGAAATGTGTATATATATAAATGTTATTTTATACTCAAATTGCCTTTCTTGATTTTATAATCATTTTATGAATTATAGTGGGCTATCTTCCCACAAGGCCAAATTCCGTTAACTTGCACGGTATACAATTACCATTCATTAGAACGGAATCCTACTACAACTTGAAAAAGAATAAATAAGATAAGATACCCGCTATAACGTTACTAACAACTGGCGAAAATTTAAACGGAGTTTTCTCAACTATTCCATCACCAGTAGACTGTCTAGGAAATCAGACATTTCTTAACATATATCTGTGTTCTTAACCACTATCGGAAAGTAGGCCTACGATGTGTATGACTGGTTGAAGTTTGAATGCGAGGAAGACAAGATGTACTTTAAGGATAGTGATTAAGAAATTTGAAGAATTTTTCGTAGGCGAAATGCACGAAGCCTTACAATTTCCATCTCCGAAAGCTTCAGAAAGCATTGACACCTATAGAGCTGCTCTGCAATAACTTACAAAGAGTTGCAATTTTGGACAGCTACAAGCTTATTCAAGGATGTGCGTTGTGGTGCATTGGATATTGGTTCTGAACGAGCAATCGGGGAGCCGAGTGCGAATTCCAGCTGAATTCATTGCCCTCACTTACGCGCAAATACTCTTGGGAAAGGTATTAATCCGTCTCTTCCTTCCAGTTATGGGTTAGATAATAGGACAGATTGGGTTCTGTAGCATTGGTCGGCAACCAGTCTACCGCAGAAAGCAATGGCAACCTACTGCGGGATAATCTTCTGCCCAGTCAGTCATGTATCGTTCGAGACATGATCGCCCAAGCGTGTATCACGTATGGCATTTAACTGACTGACAAGCTTATTCGGGACCAAGTCGTTTTGGGTGTTAGAGACGCTACCGTCAGAAAGAAATTACTATCAGATAAACAGCTTACTCTAAATAAGTGGTAACAAATAGGCAGAGCTCACAAGGTATTAAAACAACAGACACAGACTGTTTTCTCCGGTGTTGATGTGGTAAGCTCTCATATCGACTGTGTTACAAAGAGAAACTCCGAAAATAATAAAAATTTCTTCAAACAGCAGCCAAAATCGAAAACGATGCTGAACAAGATGTACACGTTACGGGAAATTTCTATTCCATAATAAGAATGACTGCCCGGCAAAAGAAGCAGTTTGTTTGCATGAACGACAAAGCAAGTGTGAGAAAAAATTGAGGAAGTTGGGACTTTACTTTCTAGGTTCAGTCACTACAGAAAGCATATATGCGCTCGGCAAGAACAATACTCGAAATTGGCTAGTTATGGTCAAGGTCATCACTAAAATTTGTACTAAAACCATCAATTTTAGGCTAGATAAAAGGTGCAGATGTGAGCGTATTTCCGGACTGGAATTTCATGAAAAATTCTCACCGATCCAACCAACATACATCTTTGTTCTTAAGTAAATGTCATTGGATGTGTGAAGGCGATATTAGTGACAGAAAACACCCAGCTCACAACAAGACCTGTATGTTGTAAAGAGCCTTACAAAACACTATTAGGAGGACTAGCAATCAAAGCCCTCAATCTGCTGAAAGCAGTTAATATGATCAGAAGTGGACGGTACCATTACAAGGAAGAGTTCATAGAACTGTGTACTAGATACGTTTAGATGCTAGAACTCAGCTCTATTGCCTCTCCTAGACGATTGTTACTGTCTATGAAACAAAAAAATCACGAAGAACTGAAACGTCTGGTGAAGAGCATAATCTATCAAGTGAAATCGTCAACGGATTGGTGTGCTCCAATCAACGTTATCCAAAAAATTAATGGTAAAGTTAGATAGTGTGTTGACTTTACCAAGCTAAATGAAAGCGTGAAAAGGGAGAGATTTCCTCTATCCACAACAGATAAGCTACTCGCCGAACTCGACGAAGCCAAAATATTCTCAAAGAGACTTTTATATTATAATACATATATACGCACAGGTGTCCATACGTGTAGAAATACATATCCATTATGTCCAACGTAAAGCAAAATATCAAAAGGAACAAAAAGGAAAGGTCTTACATTTAAATTGAAGATACCCCTATTCAGCCATTGTCATGACTCCAGATTTGGAGGGACCGAATTCATATGTGTCCCAAAGCAATATGGTAGGCTTCATCTATGTCTCCACGGGACGACAAGAGTTTTATGTTTCAGCAGAACATGGTGGTAGGCAGATTCTACCTAGGCCCAAAGGCCTGGGATGACGGTAAACAACCTTCTTTCTCGGTTGCTATTAGCTGAAAAAAATGGGACTAGCGTTTGGGTTACTAATAGGAATGGCGTCACGAGTGGTTGTCATATGACCACGTGACTACCTCGACATAAGATAAGCACCTTTTGTATCCTTACACAGGCTCTAAAGTTTTCATAGGGAGATGACACACATTTTGTCTGCGTTGTAGACGATGGCTTCATAAGCAGACTGTTGTGGTCCTGTTTAAGGGATCACAATTATAAGATGAAAGAGTCCTGTGTTCCCTGTGAGCGGTTAAACTACTAGTATACTCCTCTACTTGAAGGTAGAAATGTCTGGCATTATATAAACCAGACGAATCCATATTGTCCATGCATATAGGGGTGTTAGCTACCCCAGAACACCCCACCTCCGAAGATTTATCTCCCCGAAATATCCCTATAGTTTTTCTTTCTCGGGTTGACCTACAAGGGGTCCGTCAGTTTCCTTTTTCTGCCGGAACGACGTATTTCTGTACTTGTTTGAGGGGTTCCAGGTCAAACGCGTCATACAGTAGGTCCAACATCTCTTCTTCTTCTAACGGAGTTTCACTTGACTCGTCTGAAGTGAGTTTGCATATCTGGTTCAAGTGTTTTTTATGCGTGGAATGTGGTCCTTCCACCATGTAGACCATACGGCCGATCCTGTTCTTGATCGTTCCCTGTTCCCAGAAAATCTTATTATCCTTGTGCATCTGGAAGAATATTTTTTCTCCCGGCATGTATTTCTTCTTGGGAACAGTTGTCTTTGAGGGTTTTAACTGTTTTGGCAATAATTTGTTAAAGACTGGTCGTATTTTTCTAGCGAACATCACTTCCGCCGGAGATATCTGGGATGGTGTGTTCTCTTTGGGCGTTATGCGGTACACCTGAAGAAATTGTTGCAAAGCTTTTTCAGATGGCGTGTCCTTTGCCTTCTTCAAAGCCCTCTTCAAGGTGTCCACGAATCTTTCGGCCTGTTCGCTTGACCTGGGGTGGTATGTCGGAGTTGTGATGTGGTCCACTTGGAAGTCCCCCATGAACTCTTTAAAGTCCCCGGATGTAAACTGGGTGCCATTATCTGACACTAAGCAGTCGACCACACCGAATCGTGCAAATAATTCATGAAAAGTTTTTATAGTGAAGTCAGTCGTCAGGCTTTTACACCTAAAGACCTCCGGCCACTACTATGAGGTAGTACTGTCCATCAAGTGGTCCCGCGTAGTCTCCGTGTATCCGTGACCATGAGTAGTCAGCTTTGGGCCATGAGCTAAATTGAATTGGTGGAGCTTTAGCAGCTAGTGCACATCCCCTCCATGCTTTCACCTTTTCTTCATTATCCTTGTCCATGTTTCTCCAGTACACGCATGAACGCACTAAACTTTTCATTCTGGTGGCGCCAGGGTGTCCTGTGTGAAAATCCTTTAAGATTTTCTTTTGGAGGGTTGCTGGAACAACTACTCTCTCCCGATATAATAATACCTGGTCGCATGTTGAGAAAACCTCTGCTACTTGTTCATCAGTCTGCAGTTTTTCCTTGGTTTCTCTTATAAAGTTGTCGCTTTCGTCCAGGGTAACAGGAAGTTCTTTCAGTGTTGAATAGGATCGAACTGTAATCTCTCTCTGATCGTAGTGATGCGATCACCGAGTCTTCTAGTGGTTCACCAGTCCTTGGTATTAACCGAGATAGGCCGTCTGCGCGTCTTAACTTCTTTGACGGAAGGAACTCCATATCAAAGTCGTAATTTAATAGGGTTGTTTCCCATCTTTGGAGCCTGTTTGCCGTATGTGTAGGCAACCCTTTCTTCTTGTGATCCGTTTGTAGTTTGAAGTGTCGTCAAAGCAGATATCTGTGGAATCCTGTCACCGCAAAAATGATACTTAAGGATTCTTTCTCTATCTGGGAATAATTCCTTTCCGCAGGTAGTAGGGTTCTCGGCGCGCGTGCTATAGGTTTCGTAGATCCGTCCGGAATTTTGTGCAGGATACACGCGCCGATTCCATATGCGCTCGCGTCACTTGCGACGATGTCTAAATCTGGGTTGTAATGAGTCAGGAATTGTTTCGATGTGAGCACCTCTTTCAGCTTTTTGAATGCCATCTTGCATTCCGTGGTCCAGTTCCAAGCCTTGTCCTTCCTAAGTAATTCGTTTAAAGGTGCCCGCAATGTGTCCATATTAGAAATGAACGATTGATAGTAATTAGCTAAGCCTAAAAAACTCTGCAATGTTGTTATTTTGTGTGGCTCAGGCATATTTTTTATTGCTATGGAACTTTCTGGATCGGGTCGTCTACCATTTCTGTCTATTATCTGCCCTAGATACTTTATTTTGTCGAGGAAAGATTCACATTTAGTGTCCTTAAGTGTGAAGTCGTACTCATTTATCCTTTCGAATACCTGAAAAACGTGTTTTCTATGTTGCTCTATGGTTTCGCTTTTCATTAGAATATCGTCCAAGTATTCGATGGAAAAATCAAGGTCGCTCAACATCGTATCAATTATCTGTTGAAAGATAGCCGGTGCGACTTTGATTCCGAAAGCTAACCTAAAGAATTTAAATAGTCCCCCGTGAGTGGTAATACTCAAAACTTTTGGGCTTTCTTCTTCAACGGAAATGTGTAAGTACGCTTCACTCATATATATTTTTGAGAATATTTTTCCTCCATTTAGTTTAGTAAAAACTTCCTCGAGGTTGGGTAGCGGGTAATGATGATCCTTTAGTGCTGCATTCAACCCAGTCGAGAATTCTTCATAGACTATGATATCCTTAGATTTTTTCTTTACATACACGGTCGGGGCGGCCCACTCGCTGTAGTCGACTGGGGTCAAAATTCCTGTTTTGACGAGTCTGTCCAGTTCTTCGTCGATCTTTTGCATAGAGGCAAACGATACCCTACGTTTCTTTTTGAAAACTGGAGTGACATTGTGTTGTAATTTGAACTTCGCCTCCATTTTTGTACAGCGGCCGAGTTTATCTGAAAAAACTTTGGGGAACGACTCTTTCAGGTCTTTCTTTAGTTTTTCAGCTTCGGCTGTAAGGTTATCCACTTTTTGACAAGAATCGCTACTGGGTGAATCCCAGAGTTCAAATTTTTGGATCCAGTCGGTACCAAAAAGGTTATTAGTGTTTCTTAATACAAATATCTTGAGTTTCAGTGTCTTTCCCTTCAACGTTACGTTAGTAGTAACCTCACGTCAAATACTCTTCAGGGACGTAGTGAAATGTTTCTAATGCTGACCAGATCGCGGTTTGGGAAAAAACATTCTGGTTTGACTCGTTACTGTCTTTATTTGCTATTACTTTAGTTAGTAGTTTCACTTTTTTCTTTGCCTGCGTCTGCATTTCCAGTATTTTTTCGTTGAATTCCTTTCTTTCCTCTTCTCTTTCTCTTCTTCTCTTTCTCTTCTTTCTTCTTCTCTTTGTTTCTGCTACTCTAACGTCTGATTTTGCTGTAGAGGCATCATTTCAACAAGTTGCCTCGAAAGCTGTTCCATTTAAAAAAAAAATACAATCAACAGACAAATCCGGGTCTAAAAAATGAAGTTAAAAAAAGTTTGTACTTTTTAGATAAACAGAAAAACCCGTCCCGCAACTTTACAATAAAAAAAAAAAAATAGGCAAAATTAATATTCACAAATTTTCCACGGAAAAAGTCACGTACATGTGGTTTTAACAGAAAGGATGTTCAATTTTCCACGGAGAACAAAAGTCAATTGAGAATTTATTTTAACTCTCTCGAAAAAAAAATACGAAGAATTTTGAGTCCAGAAAAATTTGGAATAAAAATGAATTGAGATCCCTTTTCGTAACGAAAGATCCAATCGAGCATTCGAGTTGTTGTCCTGAATTCTCGTAGTGGAGTGAATGCGGTTTCAATCCTTTGTAAGGTTGATATGCTTTTTTTTACCCCTCTTTTTTTTTGTTTGTTTAAAACAAAAAAAAAATGTTCACTTTCACCAAATAGTCTAAGAAATAAGGGCTTTTGGATAAAGAAGAAAAAAAATTCTAGGAGAAAAAATATCTTATTTCAAATTTCTTGTTCCTCTTTTTATTTTATTTTTATTTTGACAGTAGCAGAAAAAAATTTGCAGGACTTGCTAACACCATAGTTAGAAATGGATTTGTATGGGAGAAATTAAATCAATTCTTTAGCAATCGACAGTGTTCGTATATTTTTTTCTCTACTCAAGGTTTTTGAAAAAGAAACATTTCCGAGGTCCTTTTTCGTCTCGTTGAAAAAACGTTGTGGAGCCAATCTTTGTATTTTCAAGAAGGTAGAAAAATACGAGTATGTTGAACAAAGGTTGGTCGTTTATCCAAAGGAGATCCTTGTGGTCCTATTCTGAAATTGTTTCGTCGCCAATGTTGTGGTCCTGTTTAAAGGATCACAATTATAAGGTAAAAGAGTGTACTCCTCATTATTTATTTCTTGTAAAATATACAAAAAAATGTGACACAAGGCCAAAAAGTGGGGGTAGAGGGCGGTACTCAGTTAACTATTCAATAGCTAGCTAAACACTATCACGACCCATTCACTCATTACAATTTGCTCAATCACCAAAAGAACCCATCCATCGACTCCCAATCCTTCATACACCACAATGCCACAAATTTACGAGGGGCACCTAAAAACGAAGGAAGCAACCATGAAAATAAAAATGTATTTATGTACAATATAATACAGAATTTAAAAGATTTAATGAAAGATGAAATAATGGGAGGGGGATGAACCCCAAAAAACAAACTGAAAATACAACAAATTTTTAAACTAAAATAATAAACAATATTAGTAAGACCCGTCCATCCCAGAAAAAAAGAGTGGCCGCTGTATACCGACAAACGGCGAAATCAAAAAGCACACTCGCTAAGGGAGTGGGGATAAAAAATTAACGGAATGGGACAATAAAAGGCTGAACCAGCCGAGATAAAAAGAGGCCAAAACAAACTGGGTGTGGGGGGAATCTCGACTTGGATCATAACAGAAGAGAAAGCCGGGTACAAGCTAGGAACACATTCATTCAGAAAAGAGTGCTACCTTAACCAGGGGAGGGTTCCACAGGAATCCACGCCGATGTAACCAACAGATCTAAAAGAGAAAATCAAGACTAGCCCCGTTCACGCAAACCAGGCTTGCCACATTTACCCACCTGTGGCTGAAATTTGTCAAAGTCAAACGTTTCCAACCAATTCTAATCCTTATTTTGAGCATCAGCTCAAAATATCGGATCAGATCCTGATGTGAAAGACGACGACCTCGCAAGACTTCCTCCGTTCGCGTCGTCCAATCACCATTCGAGCCGTGGATAGCAGCAACAGAAACACCATACGCCTCATCCCAGAAAATGGGGGCCACACATTGTCGCAGGAAAATGCACGATCAATGAGCACGAGCTCTCGCGGCTCGATACCAGCAGTCAACTCGCCGACCCGGTTCCATAGAGGGCAAACTCGCGAAAAATGGTAGAAGGCGTGCGAGGCCGTTTCTTCCAAGCCAAGGTCACAGCTTTCACAATGTGGCAAATCCGCCAGGCCCCATATGAAGGCCTTGTATTTGAGAGACAACCGATTTCGAGTCAATCGCCAGGTGAGCGAAAACTCAGAGTTGCGGAGATAATCACTACCTGGCGTCCAAGACCAGATCGAGCAAAACATCCTCAAACAAGAGGAGCACATCACGTAATGAATCCTTCGCAACGCCCTCCACTAACCCACGATAGAAGACTCTCCTAGGCGGTGAATAGTCACTGGACCGTGGAATTGACCACAGAGCCTCGAGATATGGGGAGTGATACTAAGGCTAAGGAACATGTCCCTCACTATCCCTCTCAGCAATGAGTCATCCAAAATCGTTCGCCTAAGAAAAACCAACCTCGACGCAACCTATGGCGAATCAGGTATGGCATTCCCAGATCCCCATCACACGGACGTTGGTAACAGACACGTTTGTCGATGTAGTGTTTGCGTCCTCTCCACAGAATGGAGAATAGCAAACACTCGATCGCCTCCCTACACCATTTACAAAGTGGAAGGACTGACAACCGGTAAAAGATAATGGGAAAGACGTATGTAGCACACGCCTCAGCCACACCCTTTAAGTACAAATTCCTTCGACGCCAAGTCTTGGCCGACTCGTCTACCTTTTCCAGTACTTCAGACCAATTTTTCTCCAACTGCAGGTCGGGCCCGAACCACACCCCAAGAATGCGGACCGGGCCGTCCGTTCAGTGGAAGGGCCCCGGGAGGGTAATACCCTTCCAGGCACCTAACAGCAATACGGGCGACTTGTTGCGGTTAAACTTGGCCCCTGTCACCTGTTCGTACCGTTCAGGCGCCTTCTGTACCACCTCGATGTCACTCCGGGAGGACATGAAAGTAGTGAAGTCATCGGCGGAAACCCAAGCTCGAGCACCACGAGGGACAGCCCTGTCCCTTAGCCGGCAAAGAAGGGGCTCCAACGCCAAAGCATTAAGTAGTGGTGATAGTGGACAACCTAGTCGGACCGACCTAGACAGCGCTAGGACGCCCGACAACAGACGTGGGGGATTGATACAGGAGGCTAATCCAGCGGTGGAAGTTGGTTTCAAATCCAGCGACATGCAGGACAGTCGCCAGGTAACGATGGTCAGCCCTATCAAATGCCTAGGACTGGTCGAAATTGATCAGCGCGGCTTGTTCGTTGTCTTTTATCCCCTCTATGATCGTGCGTATCAGATGCATGTTGCTCTGAATTTTTCGACCCTTCACAGCACAAGTCTGGTCGGGTCTCAACAGAGACTCGGCAAATAATTGTAAACGATTTTGTAAGATCTTGGCCAAAATCTTTAACTCTGTGTTTAGCAGAGTTATGGGCCGGTAACTCTCTAACTCCTTTCCCACATCCTTGCCTCTTCTCAACAGCGTGATCAAACTGGTGAACCGGTTTGGTATGTTGTTGATCACGACAGTCAAAATCGGGACAAAGATGTGCAACAGCCTCAAGTACAATTCATAGGGCAAACCACCGAGACCCGGAGATTTGCCTCTGCCGACCTTCTTCAAAGCCGCGTAG
The DNA here is from genome assembly GCA_037127315.1 of Ascarosepion bandense. Classification (NCBI taxonomy): domain Eukaryota; kingdom Metazoa; phylum Mollusca; class Cephalopoda; order Sepiida; family Sepiidae; genus Ascarosepion; species Ascarosepion bandense. The sequence continues at coordinate 251,538 of JBBBDQ010000139.1, read as the reverse complement.
ACTTCGCCCTCCGTAATCTCTCCCTCGCAGCTAGCTGCATCAGCCGGTAAAAGCCATGGGAAGTCAGCCAAATAGCTGCGAAACTCCTCATCCCGGTAAACAGGATCTCGAAATGCCGCCGAAACGCCTCGCACATGTCGTCTGTCGACCGAAGATTATGCCAATCTGAGTCGCGAACCTCTCGAATGTACCGGACGCTGCCTCAGCGAATCACTTTCATGCGCAGTTCTGCGCCTATGTTCACAGCTTCGGAAGACATCTTGCTTAACCTATGCCTAACAACCTGGCCCATGTAACGATCGCTATGCGACGGCTCCACGGCCTCTTTAGATATGGCTATCTCTAGGGGATCCCCACCAGCCACCGCCCGGGCGTAATTAGCTCTAAGTATTTTCACCTTGTCAGCCTTATCTAGTTTGAGCCAATTGCTGAACTTTGTGGTTAAAGACCTAATACTATTCTTAAGGTTTTTCCTCCACTTATTCCTGATAACTCCCCCAGTTAACGCTCGCTGCACTAAGTTAATTTATCTGGCACCGGAAATCCCGCCTGTCCTGTAAGGACACATTGAACTTCCAGTAACCAGCCATTTTAGGCTTATTTTCTAAATTTACCCGGGCACAAACAAGTTTGTGGTCCGAGTAACGTAACCAGTGGAATGTGGGACAATCTAAAAGATCTATGTCGGCTTCACGAACTAACATTCTATCAAGGTAGCTAGCTACCTTGGTAGAAGGCCAACTATCAGCCCACGTCCACATTCTCCCACCCTTGTGATCGGCTCGGTATCTATCGACGAGACCGAAATCCTCGATGAGATCAACCAAGCTACGATCACGTGCCTTCCCGCGAGCTCCCCGCCTTTTATCCCACTTGTGGTCCAGGATGGCTTTCCAGTCCCCCACTTAGACGAGTCGCTTTGAATCCACCAGGAAGGGCTCCAACCGCCGAAAAAACTTAACGCGCTCCTCTCGGTCGTTGGGCGCATAAACCGCAACCAGTCGAAACGCATTGCTTTTCACTGCAATATCGGCCATGATCAGCCGGCCCTCGGCACCGACATGGACAAGATCCACCTTCTCGTCCAGGGTACGCTTAACCAGCAAAGAAACTCCTCTGGCCAGCTGATCCCCATATGCTGAATAGACGACAAAGTCGTTAGACAGCACACAGGCATCGGCCTTGCAAACAAAGTGAGTCTCTTGGATCGCGGCGATATCCACATCGAAGAATAAGAGGTCCCGAAGCAGGCGGGTAGCCTTACTCCGATCCCTAAGGCCCTTCACGATCATACTGGCTAACTTAATTGACATCTTTTAAATCTGAAACGAGAAAGCAAAATATTACTACTGGTCACATACAGAGCGAAAATCAGTGGCAGTAGGGACCCCGACGGATTGTCCTAGGCTTTCCGTACCAATATCGGACGTAATTCGTTTGTCTAGGACAATACCGCCAACGTCTGTAGGAAACGTTAGTTTTACGGCCCTATATAATGAGGGATGGAGGATCGGGACCCTCCAAGAACAAAAATGAGAAAGTCTCTGTAAATATTTTGTGCCCGTTTAGGCCATAATAATCTTTGGGAATTCCTCTGTTGCACCTTGGACAAAGTCCCAGACTTTCAGATTGCCCCCGGTATTCCTTATGAGTGTTAACACTCCGGCGGCTTGTGGAAAATTAGTTGAGTCCTCGACTGACTTGCCGTCGATCGAGGTCAACTTGAATAGTGGCCTTAGGAGGGTTCTTTTCTGGGAAGAGAGGTCTATCCACTCTACAAATGTCCACTCTCTTTAAAGGGTTAGTTCTGTTTTTCTTCTTTTCCTTTTTCGGGTGTTGCTGAGATTCTTCAGGGGATGGGTTTTTTGGTTTTGATGGAGTTATTTCTGTTTGGGAAGGGGGTTGGGAAGATGATTTTTCCTTTGGGGAGGAAGGTGTGGGGGGAGGTTTTAGAAAAGGGTCTAGTTGGGGAGGCAAAAAGACTCCTCTCCGTCTTATTGTTTCTGATTGGAGATGCAGGGGCGGAGTGAGCCTTTGTTAATTGCCCGCTCTGTCCTGCCACGTTCCTCAACATCCACTTTTCCCTTCTTTTGTATAACTTCTTCCTCCTACTCCCACCCTCTCTTCAAATATGAAGAACGTGGAGGAGACATTTCTACCTCCATATCTTGTTGTTGTTGTTGTTTTTGTTGTTGTTGTTTTTGTTGTTGTTGTTTTTGTTGTTGTTGTTTTTTTTTTGTTGTTGTTGTTTTTCCTGTTGTTGTTGTCGTTTCTGCGGTTGGTTTTGCTGCTTTTGCTCTTGTTGCTCTTGTTGTTGTTACTTAGCCTCTTTACGGGGCTTCTTCTTCTCTGGAGATGGTGGTTTCTCATGTTGATGAGGAGGGGAAGCCACTTTTTTCTCCTCCTAACCACCTCCGTCCACTCGTTCTCTCCGCTTTTTGCGTCGGACGATTTTTCCGGCGCAACTTGTGCTTTTGACAGCGGCGGTGTAGCTGTTGTCACCTGTTTCTCTTCCAGTTTCCTTCCCGGGCACATTTTAAATGTGTGTCCTGCCAGTTCACATGCCCAGCAATGCGGATTTCTCCCCTCCACCACGACGAACAAATTTCTTCCTCCGTACAACAAAATGTCAGGGACCTTTAAGAAGTTTTCTCGGTCCAAGACAATGCTGGCACTTATATCCTCCGTGGCTACCTCGGCTTTACTCTTTATGCGTGCTACTTCCTCCACCACTCCAAAAGTAGCAAAAAATGCTCCCACGTGATCGCAAGAAACCTCCACAGGCACTCCATGTAACGTGATTTTTGTTTTTCTCGTCTCCAGGTACTCGGTCTGAAACCGAATACCTTTGACCGTCAATTCACTTCCTTCCAGATATTTCGCCTCTCCTTCTGAGCTCAGTAGAATATCCCACATCACTCGGGACCTCCTTGTCAACGCACAAGGGACAATATGAAGGATTTTCAGAGCTTCTTCCATGTTCTCCCTACTGACAGCAATAAACTTTCGTGTTTTTTCGTCTGCTGTCAGCAGGGAGATTGTCCTCTTCGCAATTATGTTGACTACTTCCAGTTACTTATAGCTATCAACTCATTATCCTTAATATATTCTTTGTATTTTTCGTGTATTCGCAGGTCATAGTTTGAGTCCTTTTTAACCGGACTCTTCATCCATACCGTCGGTAATGGAGTCACCGCTGGCACAGCGTCTGAAGTTGAGGGCTGGAGAGACAAAGCCATAACTTGACTTGCCCTCCCCCTCACAAAAACAAATTTTCAACGATAAGGTTCAACGATAACACTGATAAGCAACAAGGACAAACAAAAACACTGTTAACAAAAATTGACGTACTCACAGTAACAAAAAAAAAAAAAAAAATTCCACGTAAAAAATCCACGCGCGACTTTTCATACAAAAAGACAAAAGGTGCTGTATCGATAGTGCTATCAAACAACAAGGGTACTCGTCAGTATTTACCAACCTTCCCACGCAAGGCTAGATGTGACACAAGGTCTTTTATTGTGGGTCTTCCCTGCCATATAGCCAGGCCAATAATATCTGTCTGTTTTTCCCCAGTCGTGATTCTACACTTCGGTGGAAGCACGGCTGGGTTAGTGCTCTCTGCTCGGAAGCAGAGCGCTCTCTTCCCGGTGGCAGAGAGTCGACAGTGTCATAGCAGAGTACAATGGCACTCTTCAATATTTATTTTTGTATTTGAATACAAAAAATGTGGCACAAGGCCAAAATTGGGGGTGGGGAAGGCTGGTCTTCATCTGTCTTAATTTAACTTAGCTCTTCCCTTTCGTCAACCCTGACACACTTACAATAAACTGTTATAGTTTATAAAATGGCGAGTGTTCTAAAAATAGAAAAAGATAGACACATTGACGCCAAGAATTCAAAATTGGGCGGCAAAATAAAAAATCGTTCCTTTTGGTAGGAGTAGGAGTTAAGGACAGTAGTTTTGTGTTGGAGATTTAAAAAGGGGAAGACGCTAGAGTTGACGACTAGAGTTCAGAAGGGATAGGCTCGTTTACTACTAGCATCCCACAGTGAAGAGAATTTAGCTAGTCTGCTCCTGTATCCACACAAAATTTAAAGGTTGTAACTTGCTGTAAAAACCTAAAGTTTTATACCAAAAATAAACATCATTAATTCAAGTTTGTGTTATCTTCTAATTATACCAAAACGAAGCAACACAACAAAACCTTACACCATAATACCACATTTTTACTTACCATTCTTACCACGTCCACCATAATACCTCAGCTGCTCTATGTAGTCCTACTTAACTCCCATATGTACAATTTTCAGTGGAGGGCATGGGCAGAAAATAACAACATTTAAAATTCCCCAATGATTTTATACAATGACACACAATACTTACAAGAAACTAAATAAAAGCGTATTAGTAATAAAAAACACCCACTACTCTAAATCTGTGACAGAAAAGTCAGTTCCTCGGACGAAAAATAATGCGCGGCTTTAGGAATATAATAAATGCCACTTATCCGATCAGCAGTTATTCACACAATCACTCACACATTTAAACACCATAACAATAACGAAAAAACTTACTTGAAAATAAAAAAAACGAAAGGCGCCACGCATCCACCGGTGAACTAACATTCCTGAACACCTAAAGCGGGAGGGGTGGGGGATTAAACTAAAAGAAAACTCTGGACAAAAAGAAAAAGAGGCCAATGAGCTAACCTAGCTAAATTAACTTTAAGGCGAAAAACAGAAAAATCAAACAATTCCTACGCTAACCTAACAGGGAAGGGGTGTACATGTTCCACCCAGCACACCCAAAATCCTGATGCCTAACCAGCAAACAACCACTCTAGGTTAGCACCTTTCACTCGACAGAAACGCGCAAGATTCGCCCACCTTTTGCCAAATTCAGATGGAGTGAGTCTTTTCCTTTCCGTCCTGATCTTGACTAAGCTGATGCCGGAGTGACATCGAGGTGGTACAGAAGGCGCTTGAACGGTACGAACAGGTGACAGGGGCCAAGATTAACCTTAACAAGTCGTCCGGCTTGCGGTTAGGTGCCTGGAAGGGTGTTACGCTCCTGGGGCCCTTCCAATGAACGGACGGCCCGGTCCGCATTCTTGGAGTGTGGTTCGGGCCCGACCTATAGTTGGAGAAAAATTGGTCTGAAGTACTGGCAAAGGTCGGCGCGTCGGCCAAGATTTGGCGTCGAAGGAATTTGTCCTGAAAGGGTGTGGCTGAGGCGTGTGCTACATACGTCTTTCCCATTATCTGTTGTCAGTTATCTGTTGTCAGTACTTACACTTTGTAAACGGCGTAGGGAGGCGATCGAGCGTTTGCTATTCTCCATTTGTGGAGAGGACGCAAATACTACGTCGAAAAAACGTGTCTGTTGCCAACGTCCGTGTGATGGGGGTCTGGGAATGCCATACCTGATGGGCCATAAGGTTACGTCAAGGTTGGTTTTTCTCAGGCAAGCGATTTTGGAAAACTCATTGCTGAGAGTGATAGTGAGGGACATGTTCCCTAGCCTTACTATCACTCCCCATATCTCGAGGCGGTGCCGTAAGCCTCGAGGGCGATCGAGGTTTCTCCTCGAATGTCTGGCGGCCATGGAGTGTCTTCTATGGTGGGTTAGTGGAGGACGTCACGATGAATTCATTACGTAATGTGCTCCGCTTGTCGGATGATGAGTTTCGCTCGTTCTGGTCTTGGGTGCCAGGTAGCGATTATCTCAACAACTCTGAGTTTTCGCTCACCTGGCGATTAGCTCGGAATCGGTTGCCTCTCAATAACAAGGCCTTCATATGGGGCCTGGCGGATTTGCCAGATTGTGAACGCTGCGACCTTGGCTTGGAAGAAACGGCTTCGCACGTCTACCATTGTTCGCGGGTTCGCCCTCTATGGGACCGGGTCGGCGAGTTGACTGCTAGTATTGCACCGCAAGAGCTTGTGCTTATTGATTGTGCATTTGCCTGCGACAATGTGTCGCCCCCGTTTTCTGGGATGAAGCGTATGGTGTTTCTGTTGCTGCTAGCCACAGCTCGAATGGTGATTGGACGGCGCGAAAGGAGGATATCTTGCGAGGTCAGCGTCTTTCACATCAGGATCTGCTGGTTATATCTGGGTGGATTCCTGTGGAACCCTCCCCTGGTTAAGGTCTCTCTATTTTGTGTACCTAGTTAAAGTGAATGAATGTGTTCCTAGCTTGTACGCGGCTTTCTCTTTTGTTATGATCCAAGTCGAGATTCCTAACCTCCCCAGTTTATTTTGGCCTCCTTTTATCTCGGCTGGTTCAGCCTTTTATTGTCCTATTCCATTAATTTTTTTATCCCCACCCACTCCCTTAGCGAATGTGCTTCTTGATTTCGCCGTTTGGCGGAATACAGCGGCCACTCTTTTTTCTGGGATGGACGGGTCTTACTAACATTGTTTATTATTTTAGTTGAAAAAAATTTGTTGCATTTTCAGTTTGTTTATTGAGTTCACCCCCTCCCACCATTTCATTTTTCATTAAATGTTTTATATTATACTATATTGTACATATTTTGTATATATTATATTATATTGTACATATATTTTATATTGTATATAAATGCATTTTTATTGTCATGGGTTATTTCACCACTTTTTTTAGGTGTCCCTTGTAAGTTTGTGGCATTGTGGTGTATGAAGGATTGGAAGTTGATGGATGGGTTCTTGTGATGATTGTTCAAATTGTAATGATTGAATGGGTCGTGATAGTGGTTAGTTAGGTATAGTATAGTTCAGTACCTACCTACCTCTTCCTCTCCCCTTTTCGGTCTTGTGCCACAATTTATTTATTTTTACAACTTCCTACAGGGAGACAAAAGGAGACAGCCATGTTGAAAGGTAAATTATTTGACTTCTACACAATGGAGAAGTGTTTAAAAATTTATGGATTGGAAAACCATGATAGAAAAATCTAGTGGACACAAAGTTAACGTGCTACACACAGACAACTGTGGGGAATATACTTCAGGAGAAATAGAAAATTACTTGAAGAAAGATGGTATTCGCCATGAATATACTGTTAGTAAGACACCAGAACAAAATGTGGTAGCCGAAAAAATGAATCAGTTATTGGTAGAAACAATACAAGCAACATTGTCTGATTCCAAGTTACGAAAAAGATTTTGGGCTGTAAATTTGTCGACAGCAACATATATTCAAAATCTAAGCCCAACAAATGCAGTGCACAAAATAACACTATGTGAAGTATGAACAGGTTACAAACCAAAAGTAAATCACTTACGCATATTCGGATGCGGAGTTTATGCTCACATTCCAAAGGACAAAAGAAATAAAATGGACTCTAAAACTAAGAAAAGTCTTTTCCTCGGATATGGGACTTTCATTAAAGGATATAGATTTTACGACACTGAAAAATTGAGTCTTCTACTGTAGGGGTGTAATGTTTAATGAGTCGAAATCAATAGTTGAACGAAAAGACTAGAAGAATGACAGAGACAAAAAACATTCTGTTGTAAAAATTGAATGGCAGAACACCAGTAAAGATGAAGATGACAACTTAAAAAATAAAAATACTGAGACTCTAAAATCGCAAAGAGTGAGGAAGCCTTCTAATCTATATAGTGAATGGGCTAACATCGCTCATGAATTAAGTGACCCATTAACAGTAAAAGAAGCTCTTTCCAGACCTAAGAAAGGTGAATGGAAGAAAGAGATTCAAAAGGAGATGGAGGCACTTCATACAAATGAAGTAAGAGATTTAGTTGAACTACCCAGTGGAAGAAAAGCTATCGGTTTCAAACGAAAACTTGATGTTGATGGAAGTGTGAAACGACACAAAGTAAGGCTGGTAGCACAAGGCTTTAATCAAAAGTGTGGAATCGACTATAATGAGGCATTTTGTTCTGTTGTCAGATTTTAATCTGCAAGAACTTATTGCATTAGCAGCAAAATCTGACCTTAAACAACATCAAGTCTGATATAACTACTGCATTCCTGAATTGAGAAGTTAAGGAAGATATTTACATGAAGCAACCTGAAAGGTTTGTGATGAATAGAAAATAACATCATGTATGTAAACTAAAGTGAAGCCTGTATGGCCTAAAACAATCCCCAAGATACTGGAACGAAAAACTTGACTGTCAGCTGAAAAAGATAGTTCTAAAACAATTAAATAATAACCCTTGTATATATACTCTATGTTCAGAAGGAGAGATGTTTATAGTTGCTATGTTGATGACCTTATTGTTACGAGCAAATCTTTCACACACTTATGGTATTTGTTAATAGAAATATCAGTAAAGAACAAAAGACAACGACGAGACATGTTAAGCTTACAAGGGAGGCCTCCGTCATCATCACGAGCGACCTCCTTTATTCAAAGAAGTAACTGGCTATACCAAGGGAAGGTAACTCATGTCATGACATCTCCCATTCATTATAAGAATTGATCACTAGAAAAAAGCTTTATATGAACTCTTTGTATAAATTGTATGTTTGAGGAGGTTTTATGACACGACCAGATCTAGTAATAGTTTCTGTTGGTATGTTACGACTAGGCTGCGTTTTATGTGCAGGACTGTGTATTACTTCAGATGGAGTACAGATGTTGGCGTGTGTGTTGGGTATTTCTGCAGGAGGCGTGTTTGGAATATTAGACTCAGAGTGATGTGGAGATGTACTATGGAGAGACGTCAGTGCCTTGTTGCTAACATCTTCCTTGAGATGCTTACGGTTTTTGCGAAAAACCTGTCCTGTTGGGGTTTCAGTGATGTCGGATTGTGGTTCAGAGCAGACTTGTCTGACTATAGCTGGTGTCTACTTCCTCGTATGATGCTCTTGTACTCGCACCAGTTGTCCTGTGCTAAGTTTGGAGAGATCCTTTCTATGTTAATCATGTTGTTTTTCCTGCAACCACTGTCTATCGATTTGGCGATCCTGAAATTCCTCTTTTCGGGCATTATTGTTGGGGAGATTGCTGACCACTTCTAAGTGAATAGTAGTTCTCCCGGGGATGGGATTACATGATCCATTGAAGTCGATCGGAGACACAGCAGACTCATGTATATGTCTCGGTTGCTCAGTATAGCCTTCTTCATGGCTCCTTTGATGGTCTGTATACACCGTTCTGCCATGCCGTTCGACTGGAGGTATTTGGAAGAAGAGGTGATGTACTCAAAATCCCATGCTTTGGCAAATTCTTTAGAATACTGAGAGCTAAAATGTGGCCCATTGTCACTGATAATGGGCCATATTTTCCTGGACTCCTTGTTCAGCAAAGATTTGCTTGCTAAGATCAATGACTTCCTTGCTGCGAGATTCTGGCCAGCCATGAAGAACCCGTATCCTTAATTCACACAATATTGGGTCGGCATTAGTTGCTTGACGGATCTTAGTTAGTTTTTCAGTTGAGAATTACACGAAGTCTACTTTGACATTCAAGTCAATGACTTCTTTATTCTTTTTGTTGGGAAGTCTGGATAATCCATCTGCCAGTAACATCCCTTTGCCCGGTCGATATTTGATGACCATGTCATATTCTTGGAGTTAGGTTCCTGAGGCAAATCATTCCCAAGGGCGTGTGGTCACGTTCAACTTCGAATGAACATCCGTAAATATATGTGCGAAATCGTTCGCAGCCGAATACAACAGCTAAGAGCTCCCGCTCGATATTGGCATAGCGCTGCTCTGTTTCGGTCAGGGATTTTGAAGTGAAAGCTATGGGTTTGTCTTCTTGGATTAGTGCTGTTTCCAAGTCTCTAGATGATGCGTCGACTTGTATTATGAACTTTTTAGAAGGGTCATAATAGTGTAGTAGCATTTCTTTGCATATCAAATCCTTTTTTTCTAGCAGCGAATTCTGGTGGCTATTACTCCAATCATAGTCAGTATCTTTTCTCAGGAATTCCCTGAGGTTTGCCGTGAGGTCAGAAAGCCTAGGAATGAATGGTGCCATGTAGGCAATAATTCTTAGTACCTTCTGTAGCTCGGGAATATTACTTGGACTGGGGAGTGATTTTATTTCCTCCATTTTCTGGGGATCTGGGTGTATCCCATTTTTATTGAAGATAGCACCGAAGAATTTAACTTGTTTCTGGTCGATTGCACATTTGCTACTGTTAAATGTGAGGCCAGCAGTTCGTGCTGTCTCCATTAACATTCGTAAGTTGAGGTCGTGCTCTTCTTTGGTTTTTCCGTGGATTATAACGTCATAGATCAACGCTAAAGCTCCAGTGCACTATGTCCAATGTGGCGAATGTCTCTGTCCGAGAGTACTTTTTACCATGGCCTTTCACTGAATGAAAAGACACCTTCTCGAAGTCATCAACTATCTGGTCCTGAACGTTAATAGAGTTCTGATGGTTTTTATACGCGTGCTGTGCCGGTGTAAATTTTTTGTGTTTGGTAGACCAGTTCGTCTGTGGCTGCCTGTCAGTTTTTTCTTAACTATTTTGTTGTGATACATCCTAGCCCAGTGGTTCTTCCGTCCACATGCTGAACAAGTGCTGCCTCGATCAGGACAATTCCCATTTTGATGGCTAAGTCCACATTTGCCACAGTTGTCTGTGTCCTCAGGTCCGAGCTTTATTGCAATTTTGAAAACAGAAGCGTGCAATTCGAAAGTTAATTTGTGGCTCTATTTGCTGTAGAAGCGTTTCCCAAATTGCCGCAGGATTGCGTCTGTTGGCTTCGTTTCCAAATTTACTACTTTATTGATAACAGAGAGGAGTTGTGAGCTGACTGCAAAACAGGTCCGTTAGCAAAGGCTAGGTTATAGCCTTGGTATCACAATAAAAAAAGATTTAAAGTCCTTTACAGTTACCTTGGCAATCTGAAGCTTCAGTTCCCCCACTTTTTTTTAAAGGGAGACAACTTAGGGGGAGAGTAGTCTCAATCTAGCTACCGGATAGCGGCTCTGTTTTCCCTAATTTTTTGTTATGTTCAATGTTCGAAGTTCGTTTCTTTGTCTCAAGCCTGGAAAAAAGTGTTTTTTTGTTGTTGTTGTTGTTGTTGTTGTTGTTGTTGTTGTTTTTTGTTAAGTCTCTTTGTCAACCCTCGTGGGTTGTGGGCCGTCCTGGGAAACTTTTTTCTGTAAAATAAAATTTCTTTCTTCCTTTAGAAGTGACGTTCAATCTTATTTTTCTTCCGTCACGTGGGTTAATGACAAACAGGGGAAACGGTCCCTTTTAGATAAGTAAACTCTCTTTCTTCCTCTGGAAGAAGTATCGTCGAATCTTTAGTTTCTGCTCTGTTCGTCTGAAGGAATCCCTTCTTTTCTTCTGCGAGCTTCTCAAACCCGCAAATAAATTCAGACTTCTTTTTACGTCTTTGGTTTGACAGAGCTAAAATTTTCAGGACTACTCAAGTCGACGAAAACAAAAAAACTGAGGGTTCCTGCTCCTTCAAATTCTATCAGAGGGAACTAACCAGTCAGAGGCGAGATATACGACACTTGGTACAGCAATGACATTTCAATTTCCCAGCAGCCTTAACGAGAAAAGGAGAGAAAGAAAAACGAAGAAACGTACGGACGAATAAAATTTCAACACCCTCCCAAAAGAAAAAGAAAATGGAGGAAAAGAAAAAATGCCTCAAACGGAATAAAGTTCAGACCAAGCTAGATATTAGTACCAAATAAAATCTGAATTTCTTTCACTAACACTTCTACTACATCTATGGGGCCGAATGTTCAATCCAGAAGCGGTCGTTTGGAAAACGTCACTAGCGACTACATCAGCCGACTACAAAGGGGGTATGGTCACGACCTCCGATATATATTACCAAGGCCTGTCCTATGATTAAAGTTGACTTGCTGACGTCACACTTAGTAGTAGTTTTACACGGCGTCCGTGAGTGTTGATTTATTTTCAGAACCAAACATGCCTTTCACTTGTGTGGTACCAAATTGCAAAGGGAATTATAAAAAACATGCCATTAAAAGGGAGAATTTTACCCCAAGTCCATTTAGCAAAGTGAGTAGTTAAAATTTTATTCACCATTTATTTCAACAGGCGCTAAAATCAAAATTTGTTAAAAAATTAGTTTTGCCGTAAAAGCACTTTGTTTATATATCTTTTAAAATAATACAATAAAATTATTTATTATTTTTATTTTTTTAATAAAATTGAAATAAAAATTATCATAAAAAATATCTGAATTAAAAAAAAATTTAAATATGACTATTCGTTCGTAAGTATTTTTTTCGAAATGTTTTAAAACTTAAACGGAAGCCGAAAAAAGTTGTTAAACGTTATATTTTCTAAAAATATTTGAATTAATTTTTTATTGATATTTTATTTCAGAAAATAGTGTTTTCTTTTCAATTAAATGTTGAAAAACTCTTAGAAAACGAAAGTAAAAACTTAACTTTTCTATACTTGCAACTTTATGAATCATTTTTAAACATGAAAAAATATTCCTGAATTAAATTTTTTCATTCTTTTTCTTGACTAAAAAATAAATTTTGTAGTCTTTGTTGACAACAAAATTTATTTTTTAGTCAATTTTAAAAGAATTTGTTTTATTTTTAAGGTTTTTTATTTGAAAACTCTGTGAAATTACTGTTAAGTGAAGCTACTATTGCAAATTTTCAGAACAATGGAAAAATCTGAAATTCGTGTGTTGGTAAAGCATTGCTTTCTGATGGGGAAAATACTGTTCAAGAAAAGCAATTACTTGATAAGTGTTATTAGGACTCTACTCTGTCGGAAACAGCGGTTAAGAGGTGGTATGCTGACTTTAAACGCTGTCGTACAGACACAAATGATGCTGAATGCTCAAATCCCCCAAATCAGCAGTTGTCCAGGAAAACACACACACACACACACACACACACACACACACACACACACACACACACAATCCGCTAATTCGTTTTGGTAGATTGTAAATTGAAGTTGCGTGAGATAACAGAGGAGTTGAACATATCAGAAGGCAGTGTATTCATCATTTTGCGTGAACATTTGTCAGTGAGAAAGCTGTGTTCAAAGTGGATGCCGCATTTGCTCACAGAACAACAACTAGTCGACGATTCAGAGCATTCTGAATCGCAACAAGAAACATTTTTTGCGTAAATATGAGACAATAAATGAACCATGGATCCACTACTTCACTCCGGGATCAAATTGGCAGTCAGTTGAGTAGACAGCAGCAGGTGAAATCCGTCCTAAGCGACCAAAGACGTTAACATCAGCAGGTAAGGTTTTGGCCTCCATATTTTGGGCTGCACAAGGTATTTTGTTCATCGATTACCTTGAGAAAGAAAGAACCATCAATAGCAAATACTATATAGCATTATTGGTGTGTTTGAATGAAGAAATCGCCAGAAACGGCTATAAATGAAGAAGAAAAAGTGATAACGCACTGTGTCCCAAGTTGATCGCAACGATGGCAAAACTACATGAATTGCACTTCGAATCGCGTCTGCATCCACCCTATTTTCCATATCTCTCTTCCAGCGACTACTGGCTGTTTGCAGACCTCAAAAGAATGCTCCAGGAAAAGCGATTTGGCTTCAAGGAAGAAGTGATACCGTAAATTGAGGCGTTTTTTGAGGCCAAATACAAATCGTTCTACATCGAATTGTTAGAGAAGCATTGGAATCAGTGTATCAACGTAGAAGGAGACTATATTGATGAATAAAGTCGAATTTTGCCTAAAAGTTGTTGTTTTATTAGTTAGGCCCGGTATTTATTGAGTGATGTGTTAATCAGAATAGTGCACAAATTCCCTATAAAATCTCCTGTCCTTTTCCTAGTACTGATTTACTCTTGCTTGTTTAAACATTTCAATGTATAGCCTATGAAGTCTAGCACCTATGACTACAACATCTCAAAGACGGAAGTGCATTAAATACCAAGATATCTTCTGCAATATCTGCAGAAACTTTGCAGTATCAAAGAACTTTGTCAAGAAGATGTATGTTACCTACTTGAAAATACCATTTGGAGATCAGGGCAAAAGCTATGCCTATCACAAAGTGTGCAAAACCTGTGCAGAAACTTTGCGATCATGGTCTCAAGTTTTGTGTGCCAGTGGTTTGGAGAGAACCAACAAACTATTTGGGTAGCTGCTACTTCTACATTGTCATCAATGTAAAAGTTTTCAATAAGAAAACTAAACAACACTTGAAATACCCAAATACTTCATCTCCCATTCGACCAGTTGCACATTGTGAAGAAATACCTGTAACGGTATTTACTGAGCTGCCAGAGATTAATGTTGAATCCTTCAATTTGACTACTTCTACAGACAAATATGATCATACTGGTATTTTTATGCCATCTGATACAGATTGTGGTTAATATTCTTTGTTTAGGCAGCCTAAATTGAATGAACTGGTCAGACATTTGTATTTGCTAAAAGAGTCTGCTGAATTGTTGGCTTCTAGGTTACCAGAAAAAAGACTGCTGAAACCTGGTACATGTCTCCTTTTATTGCAACAGAGATTCAGAACTGCAAAAATACTTCCATTCAGATGGTCAACTTGTCTATTGTAATGATGTTAAAGGACTTCTCACTTTGCGACTGTCTGCATATGATTCAAGTGAGTGGATACTTTTTATTGACAATTCTAAAAAGGTTTAAAATTAGTTTTACTTCATAATGAAATAAGTATGACTCAATCCCAATAGAACATTCTGTAAAAATGAAAGAAGAGTATTCTAACATCAAGATTCTTCTGGAGAGCTTGGAATACCATGTTCAAAAATGGGTAATTTGTGTAAATTTGAAAATGGTGAATTTTCTTTTTGTTCAGCAAAAAGGTTACACTGTAACACAAGAAACAGTTTCTTTTATTACTGGGATAATAAGGCTACAGTGGATCGCTGGGTAAAGAAGGAATGGCCACCAAAAAACAGTTTGATGCCTGTTGATAAAAACATTATTAATGAGTTGATGAGAAAAATATTGTCTTCCTCCCACTTCATATAAAACTTGAATGAATCAATTTGTCAAAGTGTTTGATCACAGTGGAGATTGATTTAGCTGAATATGTTCAACTTTTCTAGTTCTCAGTGATGAGAAAAATTACAGGAATATTTGATGGACCTCAAATAAGAACATTTCTCTTGGATCCACACTTTGTTGCAACAATGAATGTATAAGTAGCTGGAGCTTGGAATGCATTTTCTAATGTGGTACATAATTTTCTTGGAAACAGAAAAGCTGCCAACTACCAAGATACTATTGAGTTGAAAGCACTCGTCTAAGTACTGTAAATAATGTATCTTGATTCTCATTCTACATCCGAGAATGAGAATCAAGATACATTATTTGCAGTACTTGGACAAGTTTCCAGGGAACCTGGGTGATGTAAGTGAAAAGCAAGGTGAACGCTTTCATCAAGACATTAAAATAATGAAAGAACATTACCAAGGTAGATTAAAAGATGGCATATTATTGCTGGACCTTGATGAGAGATGTTCCTGGAGTTGTACATCAAAGATCATCAAAGAAGAGGAAATTCATGCCATAGAGTTGCTGCTGGAATAAACTGACTTTTTGTACATATTTTCTCATTATCAAACTTAATTCTTACATACTTATATGTATTACATTTACGCTTGTAACTTGTTAACAACTTAATAATTATTTTCCATTTTTAATTATGAGTACAATCTTCATATGCTACAAAAAATACAAGTTTTTATATCTCAAAAATGTGATGTGATAGGCAAAAAAATGATGGCAGATTTAGATTCAGCATCCCAAAGTTAGGTAAAATGCATTGGAATACCATACATAAAAAAAATTGTGTTGACCAGTGTATTAGCATATCATTGGTGTACACAAATATACATTCAAAGACCTGAAAAATATCATCCATCATCCTCTGTAAGGTACTTGCAGCATTTGGCAGCCGAAAATAAGTATTCAAATAAACCCTCTTCTATCAAGATAGCAGTTTTACATACATCATCAGGGTGAACTGGTATCTGGTTGTATGCTGAGGACATACGAATTTTGGAAAATCATTTTTGCCATTTAATTTAATCGCTAGTGAGTTGATATTGGGATAGCTGCTTAGCTTCATAATGCTGATTTAGCTGTCTACAGTCCCCTACTGGCCTGTACATGTGGTGTGGAGTAGTTTTCGCACTGAAAGTTATAATCGTGCTATGTCGGTTGCTAATCAACTTAACGCACCCTAAATGTTAGGAATTTGGTAATCTTCCACTGAAAACTGACTCCTTAGTATTCGGCTAACTACCGACTAATACCAACTTCCTAGTAATTCTACTGAACTCCAGTAGAACTCTAAAAACGCTCTAGAACTTCTAAGAACTCTTATAAACTTCCCAAGAACTTCTCAATATTTAATATATGAAAAATACAATTGTGACCCAAGGCTGATTGGTGGGGGGAATCAGGTTAGTCTTCAGTCAGTCAGTATATGTGCCATACGTGATACACGCTTGGGCGATCATGTCTCTAAAGAGACATGACTGACTGGGCAGAAGATTATCCCGCAGTAGGTTGCCATTGCTTTCTGCGGTAGACTGGTTGCCGACCAAGGCTATAGAACCCAATCTGTCCTGCTATTTAACCCATAACTGGAAGGAAGAGATGGATTAATACCTTTCCCAAGGGTATTTGCGCGTAAGTGAATACAATGGATTCAGCTGGAATTCGAACTCGGCTCCCCGGTTTCTCGTTCCGAGCCGATATCCACTGTACCACAACGCACATCCTAGTCTTCAGTACCTATCCTATACCTAGCTAATCCGACTCACGACCCAAACATACTTTACAATTTTCTCATCCACCACAAGAACATATCCATCATCATTCAATCCTTCATACACCAAAATACCTCAAACATACCAGGGACCTAAACACACACACACACACACACACACACACACACACACACACACACACACACACACACACACACACAAGAGTATAAACATTTTATTGTGAATAATAGATACAAAAATATATTTAAAAATATATCACGAAATGAGATGTGGGGAGGGGCATGATATAAATTCCCAAAACAAAAGATTTCTTAAACAAAAGATATAAACAGAAATCATGATGTTAGTTGGATCCAACCAACCCACAAAACAAAGAGGCCGCTGTATTCTGCCCATAGGACAAAATCAAGAGGCACTCTTTCTACAGGGAGTGGAGAGGAGAAAATAAAATGGATGGGAAGAATATAATCTTGACCCAAACGAGATAAAACGGGACAAAAAATAAAAACTGTGGAAATTGGGAATCTCGACCTGGATCATAACAAAAGACAATGCCGGGGACAGGCTAGGACTTACATTCATTCCCATTAACTAGGTACACAAAAAGGAACTACCTTAAACAGGGGAGGGTTCCAAAGGAATTCACCCCGATGTGACTAATAGATCTAAAAGAGAAAACTAAGTCTAGTCCCGTTCACGCGAACCAGGCTCGCCACATTTACCCACCTTTCGCTAAACCCTATCGGGGTCAACCTTTTCCAATCAGATCTAATGTTAATTTTGAGCTGATGCTCAAAATATCGGATCAGATCCTGATGTGAAAGTCGGCCACCTCGCAAGACTTCTTCCAGTCGCGTCGTCCATATCACTATTCAAGCCGTGACCAGCAGCGACAGAACCACCATTCGCTTCACTTTCAAAAACGGAGACGACACATTGTCACAGGCGTATGCACGATCAATGACCACGAGCTCACGCGGCGCAATACGAGCAGTCAACTCGCCGACACGGTCCCATAGAGGACGAACCCGAGAACAATTGTAGAAGGCGTGCGCAGACGTCTCCATTAAACCAAGGTCACAGCCTTCACAATCTGGCAAATCCGCCAGGCCCCACATGAAGGCCACGTCATTGAGAGACAACCTATTCCGAGCCAATCGCCAGGTACGTGAAAACTCAGAGTTGTTGAGATAATCGGCACCTGGCGGACAAGACCAATAAGAGCGATATCCCTCCTCAGACAAGCCGAGCACTTCGCGTAATGTATCTTTCGCGACACCTGCCACTAATCTCTGATAGAAGACTTTCCTATGCCGAGAAAGGTCACTGGACCGAGGAATGGCCTTCAAGGCCGCCAGACATTCGAGGAGAAAACTCGATCGCCCCCGAGGTTTACGGCACCGCCTTGAGACCGGAGGAGTGATAGTAAGGCTAGGGAACATGTCCTTCACCATCCCTGTTAGCAACGAGTCTTCCAATAACGCACATCTGAGAAAGATCACCCTTGAAGCGAGCTTGTGACTCGCCAAGTGCGGCATTCCCAGACCGCCATGAGACGGATGCCGGTAACAGACATGTTTGTCGACGTGATGTTTACGTCCTCTCCACAGAAGGGAGAATAGTAAACTCTCGATCGCCTTCTCACGCCGTTCACAAAGTGGAAGTACAGACAGCCGGTAATGGGAAAGACGCATGTAACACACGCCTCAGCAGAGCCCTTTAAGGACAAATTCCTTCGACGCCAAATCTCGACCGACGCGACGACCTTTGCCTGTACATCAGACCAATTTTTCTCCAACTGGAGGTCGGACCCAAACCACACTCCAAGAATGCGGACATGGCCGTCCGTCCACTCAAAGGGCTCCGGGAGGGTAGCACCCTTCCAGGCACCTAACCGCAAGCCTGAAGACTTGTCGCGGTTAACCTTGGCCCCTGTCACCTGTTCGTACTGTTCAAGCACCTTCTGTACCACCTCAATGTCACTCCGGGGGAACACGAAAGTAGTAACGTATCGGCGTACGCGAAAACCCTGGCTCGAGCTCCACCAGGGACAGCGATTCCACGTAGGGCCGGACTTCACGTCCTGTCCCTTAGCCGGCGAAGGAGGGGTTCCAACGCCAAAGCATAAAGTAAGGACGACAGTGGACAACCCTGTCGGACCGCCCTAGACAGCGCAAAAGAGCTCGACAACTTTCCGTTCATCTGGACCACAGCCGTGGGGGATTGATACAGGAGACTAATCCAGCGGCAGAAGTCGGGTGCGAATTCAGCGGCCTGCAGGACAGCCGCTAGGTAGCCATGGTCAACCCTATCAAATGCTTTGGACCGATCTAAATTGATCAGCGCGGCTTCATCGTCGTCTTTTACACCCTCTAGGATCGTGCGGATCAAATGCAGGTTGCTCTGAATTGTTCGTCTCCTCACAGCACAAGTCTGTTCGGGTCTCAACAGAGACTCAGCAACTAGCTGCAAACGATTCGTCAGGATCTTGGCCAAAATCTTTAACTCTGTGTTTAGCAGAGTTATGGGCCTGTAACCATTTAGTTCCCTCCTAACATTTTTGCCTTTTCTCAACAGCGTGACCACACCCCTGGTGAACCAGTTGGGGATGGACCCCTGCCGGAACTGTTAACTCTTATTAATATGGGAGGGAGAGTCAATTATCTGAAGAAAGATAGGCGTGTTTCATCATAACAACATGCCATCCAGTTTCCTAACATGTGGAGTGCCGAACTTCAATCTGAACTGGAAGTGGAAATTATGCCAGCTTGTCAAAGCTTTTTTTAATTCTTCAAACTTCTGTTTCAACAACTGTTTCAATACTTAGAATACTTTTGATGTTTTTGCGTTATGGTTCTGATGGGGAGGGGGATATCATATTGGGGTAGCTTTCCATAATTTTTGTAAGGTTTCCTTTGCATTTTCATTCTCATGAATTGAAATGTTTAAAACATAAGTTGACAACTTGGCGTCACTTTGCCTATTGGTAATTGTTTTGATCAACTCGTTATTTTTACAATCCACTGTTAGTCCATAGTGATTTCGGAAATTTTATCCCAAAAGTGGTTTTGTTGTGTCAACCACAATAAATGTCTGTGTAAAGTTTCCCTTAACCTTTTTTAATTGCTAAGATTTTTACAGGCTGTCTTTAACACTTTGGCCCCTGGTTACGGCACCATATATTTAACACTTTGACCCCCCCCCAGGGGTTATCCTGGTCACGGGACCATATATTTAACACTTCCC
The DNA here is from genome assembly GCA_037127315.1 of Ascarosepion bandense. Taxonomy (NCBI): domain Eukaryota; kingdom Metazoa; phylum Mollusca; class Cephalopoda; order Sepiida; family Sepiidae; genus Ascarosepion; species Ascarosepion bandense. Next base: position 231,601 of record JBBBDQ010000139.1, on the reverse strand, counting down.
TTCTTCACGCTGTCCTATTCTGATCAACGTGGACCAGATCTAACTCTTCCATCCTGGTCTCTTAACCTCCGGCATCTTCCTCTTTGGTTTGAGGTGTCTGTTCGGTTTTAACCGAACATAAGGGGTTGGCCGTAGGTCTTCTGAGCATTCGAGATTATTCGACCAGTCTGCTGGTTTACTCCTGCTTCCTGCCACGTTGTGATTATTTGATCCAGAAAGCAGAAGTGTTGTTCGTTCACGGTCGACTGAAGATGTAGACACGGCTGGGGAGCCGGTGTTAAACAATTTAGAAAGCAGCAAAAAGAAAGAAAAAGAAAAATATCCGCAGAAAGCCGGGCAAACAACTGTTGAACGTTTGCACTGTTAATGTCTTTTATATATAAGAAAAGAATAGTACAAAAAGAAAAGGGTTACAGAAAGTAAAAGTTTTTAGCATAACAACTCACACACTGGATGAGAGAGAGAGAGAGAGAGAGAGAGAGAGAGAGAGAGAATATGGTTAAATCGTCTCAGAAGATATATAACTCTTTTCAAAAATGTTCTTCAGACTCTTCAATTCTTCTCAAATAAAACGCTGGGACTACGGTGCCTTTCAAAGGTGCTGGACGGATGATGCAATTCCGATGTTGTTGGGCTGGTAACAAACCTTAAGTTTCATATACTCAGCGGTTTTTCAGTGCGACCGCTACGACGACGATACTTCTCAAAGTCCTTGGGCGACTATTAAATTTTAAAAATCCGCAACAAATTTGAGGCGACGATTAAACTTTTCAAATTACAAATCATTTTGTCGGGAACCACTCAATTCGACTTCTTCACAAAACATCAGTTTCACATAATCATTTCATAATCTTCTTCTTCCTTTTCCTTTCGTCGTAACCGTCAGCAACAACAAATACAATCTGCAACAAAGCTTCCATTTGAAGCAATAGACCCAAATGCAAGTAAAATATAAAATGTTTTACTCTACTTTTCATACAAAAATGTCTTCGTTTAGGAGGTTGTTTGGTTCGAATTGTCAGCAACTTTACTCCAGCGGGGGGAGAGAGACCCTATCTTACTCAACCGTACGCTCACACGATTTTGGTCTGACTCTTCAGCACCTGCTATCGGGGAGACTCCATCTCACACAACTGTACGCTTCCACGGTTATCGTCTCTCTAACTCTCTTTTTTAGCATGACTACGCGCTTATATAGAAAAACCAGGTGTTATAACCAACCCTTGGCCATGCATCACGGGTTTCTGGTTTACTCAGCTCTATTTCAAATTTTTAGTTGATAAAAATCATTTCATTCATTTCCATTGCCTTCTGATGACCCAGATTCAATTGCACAACTTATGCCTAGATCAGATTCGCTACCGGTAAACAAAATACGTTGGTTTTATTTCGCTGTTCCAATTTACTCCAATTTTTTTATCAAAAAAAATTTTCTTCATGTTGGAGATCACTCCTTTTTGGATACAAGAATGGACTTGTCTAAGGTGTGCATATAATCCTGCCTATACGGAGATGAGTTGAGTGGAGTTGAGTAGCTGTACCGCCACTAGTTGGTCTGTAAGAATAGAGACTCATTACCTGGACTTACTTCTTCACTACAGGATTGTATGTATTGATTCCTACTAACAGTATTCCTAGTATTCCTGATTTGATTAACATGTGTTCCAGTTTGTATATTCTTGTTTCAATATAACTTACATTTTATATCTCCATATCCGTTTTTGTTATTCATTATTTTGTGTGGTTTCTTAACAAAAATCCATAACAAATTGGCGACGAAGGATTCGAACAAATTCACGCGAAGAGGAAAATATCTTTTCCACGTCAGTCGCCAACAAACAAATTGGCAACGAAGTATTTCGAACAAGTTCACGCGGAGGAAAAAAGACGTTTTTCACATCAGCCGCAAAGAACAAATCGGCGACAAAAGAACGCGAACTTACGTATAACCCCAAGGAACAATAAATTAGCGTCTAGGATCTCGAAACTCATATAAGAGGAGTCGACAACATCAAATTGTCAAAGTAGATTCGTGCACAAGTCGCATAACAAATTTGTGACGAATTTTTCCCTGAATCACTTTATCAAAGTTCGCCACGATGATTCGAACAACAGGTCGACTACAAACAATTTGGTGACACTACCACAAAGAGATAGAAAAAAAAACGATCGAAATTAATTGCCAGAAAGCAATAGCTAAAAAATCAGACCCCTCACGGAATCGAAACAGCAAATCATGGAGAAATTTCAGAAAGGAATACTGGAAATTATTAAGAGGAGTGAAGAAAGACAACATAAACTAGAAGAAAGACAATTGGAAATGCAAAAAGCAAATGAAGAAAGACATATGGGAATACTAAAAAGACAAATGGAAATACAAAAGGAGAATGATGAAAAACAAATGGAAATACAAAAGGCGAATGAAGAAAGACAATCACAATTACAAGAACTATTATTAAAATTAACAAGTACAGCATTAGAAAGGAACACGGAAAAGGAGGAGACGTTTTCGCAAGATGCTGTGTGGAACACTATTGAAACTTTTAAATACTCACTCGAAAAAAGACAAAAAATTTGGAGAATACTACAGGCGATATGAAAATATTTTTTAATATCGACTGTCAGCTCTGGAGTGAAAAGAAAAAATTCAGACTTTTACTCAAAAAATTAGGTACGGACGAACACACTAAGTTCGTAGATTATATTCTCCCCAAAAAAGACGAACGATTTAACGTTCGACGAGGCAGTGACAGGTCTCACGGAGCTGTTTAACCCCAAAATCTCCTTGTTCCATAAAAGGTGGGAGTGCCTTAATCACAGAAAAGACGAAAACGAGGACTATTCTACATTCGCAGCTATCGTCAACAAACACTGTGACGATTTTAAATTGGCAGAGCTAACCCCAGACAACTTCAAATGTCTCATATTTGTCCAAGGACTAGTTACTACTAAAGACAGTGAAATGTGAAAACGAATGCTGATCAAACTTCAAAACGAGCCAGGTCTAACACTACAAAAACTGTCAGAGGATTGCAAGAAATGCCTCAGTATAAAGAAAGATAGCAAGGACATCGAAGAGTCAGGAGTTGCGCACATTCGAAAGGTAAAAAGAAATTTAGGTTTTGTACCCTCCCCAAAAGGAAAGCAAGATTATAATGACAAAGAAAAGAAATACAAAACTACGTTTGACAAGAATCCAATAAGAAACAAGCCCCCCTCTGCATCTTACAGATGTGGTAGATGGCATTGGTTGAGAGATTGTTTTTTCAAATACAAAAAATGCTGAGCGTGTTGTAAGATAAGCCACAGAGCTACGCAATGTAGAAACAAAAACCAACCTAGTGGGGTAAGATCTACTAGAGTGGAGAATGAAGACAAGGAAAACATGAGAAAATACGTTGAACTGGAAATACTAAATAAGACTTGCAATTGGATTCGGGGTCAGACTTAACAGAAATAAACTTACAGAGATGGCGAAAACTGAACAGGCCGACCATGTTACGCACTAAAAAAATGCTAAATCTGTAACGGGAAAAAGGATAAAAAGGATAGAAATTATAGCGAATGTAAAATTTCTGGGAGAAATCAAAAAACTAAAAATCTACGTAATGAAAAATACAGACAGTCTAGTTGGAACGGACTGGATGCAGAAATTCAATGTATGGGATTTACCTATTAGTTCGTTTTGCAAAAGAAATAGACTGATAGCTTTCAGAAGCCACAAAATCGAAGGAAGAATTGTACAAAGAATTCCCAAAGGTATTTTCAAGTGGGTTAGAACGTTGCAACACATTTGAAGCGAAAATCGATCTTAAACAGCTTAAACCTATATTTAGAAAAAGGAGAAACGTACCTTTCGCCACAGTTGATAAAATAGACAAAGAATTGGATAGGTTAGAACAAACTGGAATCATTTCAAAAACCGATTTCAGTAAATGAGCGACACCGGTCGTATATGTGAAAAAAAAAAAAATCGGGAGAAACCCGCGTGTGTGCAGACTTTTCTACGGGATTAAATAATGCAGTAAAAGATCATCAATACCCGTTGCCTAGCACAGAAGAAATATTCACCAAACTTAATGGTGGAAATTTTTTTCGAAAATTGACCTAAGTGAAGTGAATTTGTAGATTCCAGTTACAGAAGAAAGCTCTAAAATACTGCGTATAAACACACACAAAGGTCTATACAAATACAACAGGCTACCATTCGGAATAAAGGTAGTTGTATATATTGATTCCTACTAACAGTATTCCTAGTATTCCTGACTTAACTAACCCGTGTTCCAGTTTGTATATTCTTGTTTCAATATAACTTACATTTTATATCTCCATATCCGTTTTTGTTATTTATTATTTTGTGTGGTTTCTCAACAAGAATCCACAACAGTTCATTTCCATTGTCTTCTGATGAACCAGATTCAATGGGCACGTCTTATGCCTAGATCGGATTTCACTACCAGTAAACAAATCGTGCTGGTTCAATTTCACTGTTCAATTTACTCCAATTTTAATCAAAGAAAATAATATTGCCCCGTTTACGACGCTTCGGCTTTTTTCAGGAATTTTGAACCCTCTAAACGTGTGTATGCGTTTAACTCTCTCTGTGTCACAGTCTGAGGCGCTCTATTTTTATATTGTTTGCAGAAAGCTGCAAGATATTCGTAAGGCATAGGAGTGTATTTGTTGTCAAATACTCCTTTGGAATAATTGATACAACAGCTGCATCCACAACTAAAGTAATTTACTAAGCCCTTAATTTTGTGGTTACTTCCCAAAGTGATGAGAAGGTGGTGGACATCACCTCCTGCAACAGTTTTTAGTTTTCTCGTCACATGTTAGTGAAAATGGCCATGAGGATGGTTCTATCTTAATATTCCTTTTATTCGGCCACATACACCGTGGTTTCTAAATTCTGGCATTATGTGCATTGTAGATGTGTGCTGTGTGTGAATTATATATATATTATTGGTTTTATTCACAAAATGAATAATTCACAACATTAACATATAGAAAGTTCAATAAGCCACAAAAGTCTTTATATGAAAACACTTGAAATGTACATATATGTTTACTTATATAAACATGTTCACAAGGGATTTGCTATCTGAAACAGAATATAAAGTTTAGTACTTATCTTATGATGATTTCCACGAGCCTGAATGTGTATGACTTTCTACTTTGGCTGTTCGAGAACAAAAGGGTGTTTGACTTTCCTGCCTAACGATATCTTGTAAGATCATGTGACGGTTTCCTATTCTCGTGAATATCTATATTTAGTTTTTTGCAGGGTTAATCAAGGAGGGACAACTTTTTCCCCCTCGCAACAAACGTGTCTGCCTAGTAAGCAGTGTCTAATAATAGTGATATTGGTTGTTTTTTTTTCCAGTAACTTTTCTACCTACTTTAGTGTGACTGGACTTATCATTCCTGTCTATATTTTCTATGTCCATTATTATATTGTCGCAATGACATTACTTTTTAGTCATTACTTTTTAGTTATTACTTGCTAATTGGTTTTACGTTCAATATGTGGTTTTAACTGTTATGTGCTCTATCTACATTGAAATGAACTCTTCCTCCATCAATACTAACCTGCAAGATTTCCTAAAAGAGGCAGTCAAGACGCAGTGTAACTTGATAGTTTGGATGGACATTTCTATCTGTTGATTAATAACACTCTTATTTTGTATATATGTTCTGTTATTTCATTACATTGGTTCAACCAACCTTCTTTTTGGATCTTTCTTCTTGGCTCTAACAGGCCACAACATTAACCTATCTATTGACACCATTGATTGTATCTCATTGTTCATTTTAATCACAAGAAATTTATCAGTTCTATGTAACACTTGGAAGTGATCGGTGTAAAGTGCCTGCATAGGTTTGCAAATTCTGTCTACTCTTAGCCATATGCTTTTACATGCCTTAAGCTTGTCTGGGATGTATTGACATGATTTATTTACAGAGCTATAATCTTTTTTGTCTGTAAGGAGTTTAAGGTATGTTGCAGTTCCTTAACAAAATTCTGATTACCTATATCATCATTAGTATTGTCAATTAGCAATTGAGGAATCATTATATGGGTGCCTGTAACTGCAAAGAAATGGTGAAGTATTAGAAGAATTAGATGCGGCATGTATACCCATTAATATTATTGGGAGGGCATTGAGCCATGATTCCTTTCCAGTCATTATTGCTATCTTCGTTGTTCTATGAGCATGTTTGACCATTCCATTAGTTTTCTGATAGTAACTAGTTGTGCACAATCTAGAAACCAACTATTGGAGCTATTTTTTAAAATAATTCACTTTCAAACTGAGTACCATGATCAGTTATTGCATGAAGAGTAACACCCCATCATATGATCCACACATGAACAAATGCATTGACAACATATCAAATTGTGATATTTGGTAGTGGTTCTGCTTCTATCCACTTGGTATTGTGGTCAATACAAGTTAATACATACCTGTAAGTAGTGTTATATGTTTCATGATGTTTTCTAGTTACAGGGAGATTAAATTTAAGCGTACCGTATTGAAGTATATGGTGGGTAATTCAATAGGGTGAATGACAGATTTGGTATATCTCTGAATTTTGCGTTGCTGATACATTACAGGTCTTTTATTGTTTTGAACATGAAAGGCCAAAAACCTTGTTTTGATAATTTTACATGACATTTTAATTCTAGGGTGTGATATTGCATGAATACTATCGAAAATAGATCTTCGTAATTTACCAAGTATATATGGCCTGGGAATGCCAGTGGTATTATCACAGTATATGGAACTATTATTGCCAGTGCTAAAATTGAATTTTTTAAAGTCAGGAATTTGTTTTTAACTTAGGGTCCTTAAGTTGTGCAGCAGCTATAGCTGGCAAGTCATACAGGTCTACAATAACTACTAGGGTAGGTCTCAACAAGTAATCAGCTATAATGTTTTGATCTCCCTTTATGTGGCCTATGCCTGCAATATATTCAGTTAGAATTGCTAATTGCTGCTGCTGTCTGTTTGTGATGAATGTAAGCCGACAATAGACACTCACCCCCTTCCCACATCATGCATGAAGTATAAACACGTAGGCGAACGTTAGGAACAGCAGGAGCAGCAGATGAAAGAAACAACGCGATTGGCCGAGAACAACCAATCAACGAACAATAAATTCAGGTGCAAAAAAAAAAAAAAGAAAAAAAAAGAGGCACATGAAGTGATTTTTGAAAAATTAGTAGCTGGCCAGATCTTGACGTGGGGGAAGACATGTTAACTGCGACTCCAAGAAGAAAATACACAAATATTATGTTCGGGAAGGCACCATCACACATGTACAAATAGATTACATTAGTACGATTCCTATTGTCTTTGTTTTTTTTGTTTTGTTTTGTTTTTTGCATCATCGTCGCTCATCATCATCTGATTTTGGATAAGGATAATGTTTTATATCCCCCCCACCCATTATTGTCACTTGTCCTTTTCTGTTTGTTAAATTGTTATATTTTAAAATTAAGTGTTTCATTCATTTTTGGTTCGCGGTCAGTCGAATGTGTCACTTAGGGAATCCGGGAAACATTAGGTTCAATTAACTCCAGTTGAACCAACTTTTCTTTTTTATAAAATTTTTCTATTCTATTTTTCTAAAATTATTCTATTCTAATCCTTCACTACAAGGGAGGCAACCCTGACCATCTCCACAGAAGTTTTAACGGCACGTTAATACCGAAAAAGGAATTTATCGTAGCAGAATATATGGTCCTAACTAGACGTTGTTTACCCATGCGGTGGCAACCTTCTGGGGAGGATCTATGATACTTAGATGGGTTTAGGCTATGGAACGCGCCACATAAAGGCTAGTTAAAAGTAGAACTTGTTTACCTTCAATAATATGCTTGAAATATAAGGTAGCTGAATAGGCTGCAAAAAGTTCCTTATCAAAAGTTCATTTAGTTTGTGTCAACTTCTTCGAAAAGAAACCTATTGGAATTGGTATTCCTTCTACTACTTGATGCAGGGCTGCACTAATAGCATAGTTACTGCTATCAGTAATTAAATGATATTCAGTACATTCAGACCATTGGTGAGCTAGGGAAGGAAATTCACTATTTTTTAATATTGTTAAATGATTGCAATTCTAAGTCATTTAGTGTAAACATAGTGTTATTTCATGCACATATTTTTCTGTTAATGGCATGACTATGTCCGCAAAATTAGGGATTCATTTTTTATAAAAATTTACCATGCCTAAAAAATAATTCTTACTGTCTTTAGGAGGGGAAAATTCTGTAAGTTGCTAACATTATTATGTGTAGGTTTAACACCATCTGAGCTAATATAATTACAGGTCAATTTTGCTGAATCTCATTTTGTTGGCTAGTTTATCAGCAATTGAGTTAATAATCGGTATAGGCTATTTATCACTTTTTGTGATGTTGTTTAATGAGTGGTAGCCGCCACGGCATCTGAAGCTTCTATCAGGTTTCCTAACCACGTGTAGTGGGCTGCCCCATTCACTGTTAGAAAGCGTAATAATATCATTTTTCTGTAGTTTAGAAATTTCCTTCTTCACTGCCAGGGTTTTCTTTTCTGACAGCCGTCTGGCCTTAGCAAAAGTAGGAGAAATGGCTGCCTGAATAAATTATGAGGTATACTCCTGCATACGCACTAATGGGGTTGGTATGTGGTATGTGTTGGGATGCTATTTAATCAAGCCTTTAATAAATTGGGGCATATTATGATCAAGTTGATAGAGTCATTAAATATTTTCAGTTTCTTTGAACACTGTTGTTTGGTTGACGATTATTTTCTGTTGGCAATCTTTTAGTAATCCAAAATTATTTAAGAAGTCAAATTCTAGTTGGGCATATTGAATATCTGCTTCTATAAATGTCCAAAGAAAAGATTTGTGAAGTGTCAGTAAGCTTACTTCGGCTTTAAGCTGTCCATAGCAGCATATTTAAAACCCGGTAGCCGTCATCAGAGTGACTGGTGTTGGATCCGTAGCTAGACCCTTGGCATGATATAGAATGATAGATAAGCTGGCTCTGGTATCTCTAATGAATGAAAATTTGTTTGTCCCCAACATTGCTGGTATCTGTAATAATGGTGGACTTGGGGTGGGAGAGTCGTCGTCTGTCCTATTAGTTTCCCATTTCACTTTGAGTTAGCAAAGATAGACACTGTTGTACTAAGTCTCCTCTCCTGTTTGGTCACTTGTACCAGTGCTTACAAGTGCGCACTGCATCTGCATATGTGTGCCCTACGTATCTTTTGCAGTTGTCTCTTTTGGAAAGGTTTGAGACCATATGGTATTGTTGTTGAAGTTTTAGGCACTTCTTTTTTGCACAAAACTTATCGACGCTGGCAGTGACTGAAAAAAAATTGTGTAATACTATTTTGTTGCTGATTTCTACTCTTGATGGAATGGATAGCATTTCTTGCAGATAAACTGATGGTCAACCTGAAATAACAGAGGTGGACATTAGTTTATCTAACATCTCAGGTTTTGTTTGCTCATGAGAATCTATTATGGTTTGTTTTAGTTTGTCATAATTGTACGTAGTCAGAACACTGCCAGGAATCTTAGCTACTATTTCTGTCAGTTGCAATGTAATCATATGGTAAAATTTTGCGATGTTATATTTCTTAAACAGAATTGGAATTCAATTATTGTAAATAAACTGGTAATGTTGGTTTACATGAATTCTGGTATTTTAATGGTAATTTCTTGGACAGCTATCTCATAGTGATCTTGTTCCATTTTTTTTGTGGTTGCTATTAAATTATGTTTCTTGTTTTTTTGTTTTTTTTTTGTCGTGATCACCAAAAATGTTGTGCGTGAATATATTATTGGTTTTATTCACAAAACGAATAATTCACATCATAAACATATGGAAAGTTCAATAAGCTACAAGCTTTTTTTATATCAAAACACTTGAAATATACATATATGTTTACTTACATGAAAAATATTCACAAGGGACTTGCTATCTGTATTAAAATATAAAGTTTAGTACTTATGATTTTCATGAATTTGAATATATACGACTTTCTACTTTGGCTGTTCAGGAACATAGAGACTGATTGACTTTCCCGCCTAAGAATATCTTGTCAGATTACGTGACGGTTTCCTATTCTTATAAATATCAATTTTACTTCTTTTACAGGGTTAGTGAAGGGGAGACAGCATTTTATCTCATGCAACATGTGCTCCATGCATATTTTGTGTTCCTGGACGTGATGATATGCGGTTACAGTAGGTGGGAATTTGTAATTCCTACTACCACAGGCTTTTCTTTTCTTTGGTTGAACATGCTGAATGAGATTGTGGTCTTGTTTATTAAAATACAACAAATAAATCAGTTTGTACTGCTAGAACTGGACATGTGCCATAAGATGTTGCTGTTCATTCTAATTTTTGTTGCTAACTGTTACGAGGATGCATTTATATATATATATATATATATATAAAAATAATAATGTCAAAAAAGCTGTAGTAAGGGATTCTATTGAGTCCTACTTCTTACTCCAAAAAATTTTTAATTCATGAAGTAGTCGTAAAAATAAGGAAATTAGAAATAGAACGTTTGGAAGGTACTAGAATGATCGAGAATATTCCAGTAGGTTCAAGAGAATTCAAAAGATTCTAGAAATATGCAAATTAGGTGTTAGCCCCTATAAAAATAGGTTTTGGGTAGTGAGTAGTTTGTTGTTAACAGGATGTACTGACATTATCAACTTCGGCTTTGATTCAAGGATTTATATCCAGCGGAAAGAATCTCATAGAAAAGTCGTCGATCGACTAAAACTTGAAAAAGTTGATAAAAGGATTTGCTGACATTATCAATTCAAGGATTTATATCCAGCCGAAAGAATCTCGAAGAAGTTGTCGACCGACAAAAACCTAAAAGAGTTGTTACTAGGATTTGCTGACATTATCAACTCCGGCTTTGATTTAAGGATTTATATCCAGCCGAAAGAATCTCTAAGAAAGCGCCGACAAACTAAAACCTGAAAGAGAACCTCATGGAACTATATGGGCAAATACATATTTTTGACTCTTTCATTGACCAAACTAATAATTATTCTTTATATACTCATTTAAGGATTTCCAAAAGGTATAGCACTTAAACTTCTTCGTTATCTTAACTGGGTAAAGATACTGACCTTCCCTTCCCCTTCGTAACACTTCGCCTGCCAGTAGTAAACTCTGTTTTCCTTTTTGAATCCAAAAACTGTATATTTGTAAATATTTTTATTTAATGTTTTTGTAAATTAAATATTTGTATGTGATTTTTATCTCTGAGTTTTGGTCAATCATTTTTCTCCTTTTTTTTCTTTTGTTACACTTAACACGTAACACGTAACACTAACACCATCAGTTCATTTAAATAAACGGTGGGTTTGCCTGTAATAATGGAAGAAGACATTCATTTGTCAAGTATCTCTGACTTCGATTTCTCATGCAACATTAGGTGTGCTTTCTTAAGTTTGCTATAACCTCCTAACTGTAAAATGGTAGGTTGTAACTTGCATACTGTCTCTGGTAGTAATGCAGCTAACATGTGATAAAATTGCCGTAATACAAACAGTATCCATTAAACCATCCATGTTCACTGAATCAAATGTGATTGCATCGTTCTCAATTATGGAGACATAACATTATGAGAATAAAGACACACATTCAGCAATTTTATCGGATATTTTTTTTTATAAAGCGTTTTCACCCCGAGCAAGGCATGTCACTAGACGTCATATTTATGCAAATATTTACCAACATATGGCATATTATAAATACCTATTCAATTGTGTTGAGTATAAAATAAAAATAACACTCTTTTCTTCACTATTTTTGAATTTGCAAGTCAGTGCAAAAATCTATTTTTTGACCAATGGGAAAAGGATTGTCTCCATGCTAAGGAAAAGACCAAGGCAAAATTTGTGATAACCAATGAAAAGAGAGTGATTTACAGAAAATAACAATTCCCACCCAGAAATGAATTTGCGTTCGGAGCTGACCACGTGATCAACTTGTGTACATATTTCATGTTTTTCGGTCGATCAGTCAGAAAGACTCGAGGAGTCAGAGAACAGTCAACCCAGCCATGATGTAAGAGAAATTGTCGACTGCTGATCGAACACAACTGTTCTTGTGACCTGTATTCGTACTCTTCACCTTCTTGAGTGCTGTTTGCTTTATCTCACCTTCTTCCTCTTTATCTAATCACTGTACTCAATGAAAGAAAGGAACAAACTCATCACATAAATCCATGACAGTCAATTTCTTTGCCTAATGTTAATATTTTATTAACACTAGTACGGCAAATGAAACACAATCTCTTCAATGTCTCCAAAAGTTGATATCAACTCATCAAGCAAGACCAGATACCAAATTCACTCAAGAACATTTCATAAATACAGTCAGAGAGAAACAACTATTCTGAAATAAACTGTAAGTTGACTGAAATTTTACCAACAGTTTCTCAACAACACAAACTGTTTAATTTCTGTACATACATATAAAAACACTATCAAATTGACTGATAACTACACACTTACTTTTAACACTCAAGATCTTTAACATAATACAACTTCAAACATTTGCTACAATACCTCTACTAATTGGATGTTATTTCTCGCGTTAAAATAGATGCAACATTCATTTATACAAATGAAACAGTTTTGCCTTTCAACCTTTTGATAATTTTAAATTGTGGGGAGTTCGGTTATGCTTGGCACAAGGCCAGTTTATTAAACTTGATCGAGCTCCCTACAAAACCAATGATAAATATCCTTAGTAGTATATCTGGCTACCTCGATATGATATTGTAGGCTAAGAAATTAAGAACTAAAAGAATTGTGGAAAAACCCAACTAAGAAAAGTTCACAAGTCAGTGCGAAAAGCAAATTCTGAACCCTGATTGGATTAAAAACAGCAAATTCATATATGATGTATTTTCACGCTTAGATGTGAAAAGGCCCGCTGGAGCCAGCATCATGAGAAGTTTCACTATTTAAACCACGACGCTAGCTTGTCAAAAGCAGTCAAATAGAAGCAGTAGCTGGCAGCAATTCACCATGTAAAGAAAAAACTTTAAACTGACTCGCCCTCACTGGCAATTTTCTTTTCTTCTTTTTCACTCCATGCCAAGCCGGACATAGGTCATGCTACAGTTTCATTCGACCTCTTCTTCCAACGTCCTTTTTTTCATTTTCACACCACACTGCTAAAGAGGACAACAGCAACAACAAAATGGACGTGTTAAGTACAACTTCTTTATTTGTTTTGCCTTCTCTTTTGCCTGTCGCGACCTACCAAAAAGAGGAAGGAATAAAGAATTTACATTCTGCTACTACACAACCATGAACTCTAAACTTCTGCGAATATTTTAAATACCTACATTACTACTACGGTTATTTTCTACAACTTTTGATACCATAAACTTTCTAATTGAGCATTAATTTCTACGAATTCTTGTTATTCATTTCCTTTAATAAATTTCTATTTTGAAATGAAAAATGTATATTTTATTCTTACACTATTATTCCACACAATTCCACATATTCCAACCGACAACCAACCTTCTAACAAAAACCTTCTGATGATAATTCTGGATAAAACTTGTAAGCTGTAGGGAGTTCAGTTATGTATGACACAAGGCCGAATCAAAGAAGTATTAACCAGCCCCCTATAGCTACAATGTAATTGTTAGCAAACTTGTCTTGCTAAAACAATTACAACTGATGAGTGAGTTCAATCCTCACTAGGTGCCCCATACTTTCGTTACATCTAAGCTATGCTTAGAAAATTGTTTCAGCAAAGATCTCAGTCACCCACAGGAAAAAACTCTTAATACTTCCAAGTCCTATACGAAGTCCTCTCTCAAACACAAGAAGCATAGAAGCCCATCAGTTGAAGCCAAAAGAAGGAAAAAATGAAAAAAAAAAAAAGAAAAAAAGAAAGAAAAAAACATCCAAAGTTTCATACAGTTTAGGGAAGGACATTTGCCTTGTTTTCCCAGCCCCTGATGAGAGAGCCCAAAATTACAGAAACAGAATCAAAGAACTAAACTGTTTACCCCCGAGGCAAATGCTCCTTCTATTATAAATGTCTGATTGCACTCTCCTCTTAAAAGGGTGATGGATGGTCTCACCAACCCCCAGGCATTGTCCTGTAATGTGTTATATCCCATGCTAATTACTGGGTTCATTCACATTGATCTAATAGGCGAGCTTGATCTAATGAAGCAAGAGGCTCACTCTGTATGGCTTTGGATGCCCAAGTTAAAATGCCTCAATAACAATGAGGCATCATCCACCTGGCTGGTGTTGTGAAATACCCTCTGGGTTGGTAAGAGACTTTGTTAAGTGGGGCAGGAAAAATCTTCAGACTGCGTTTACTGAAGTGAGTTGGTCGTGACCTTGGATCATGCCTTCTTCCACTGTAGGGTCATTAGCCTATTGGTAGGGTAGTTTAAACTTGTTTTGTTTTTAATTTTTTCATTTAAAGTTATTTTATCTCACAGATGTATGTTCATTGGCCCCTTTTATTCTTGACCCAACTTTCTTTAGTTTAAATCCCTCTCCCTTCTCCTCTTAGGTAACTAGAGATGTCAGTTCTCTGGTGGATGTCGGGCCGAGGCCGTCGCTATATTAACCAAGGTCTAAGCAAATGAAATGTGACGTCACGGTAGTAGAGTCATGAATCGTAGCCGTAGCGTAGCCGTCTTCATGACAATGTTGATAATCACAAAGTCGTTATTTTTTAATAAAGATTTTAAAACTTTTTAAAATGTAACAAGAAAAAAAGAAAAGAAAGACATGTTTTGATTTATGCTGGTTTTATTAATTTTAAATAAAATTAAGAAAACAATAAGAAAATATAAACATCATTGTTGACTACTGACTGTCGGTCGTGTTTGTAAATAAACAGTTTTAAAGACAAAACTTTTCGTTTATTAGTCTAAATTCTAAAAATTTAACAAACACTGCTTAAATTTTCATATTTTTAATTTAATTATGAAAAATCACAATCACTTGTTTCAATTGCAAGAATTTTTAAATCAGAATCACTCAAATATAGCAATCAAGAAACCATTAGAATTTTAGGAACAAACAAGAAGCAACAATAAATAAGCAAATTAAAATATTTAAAAATGCAACAATTTAAATTCAAGCAAATTAATTCAAACTAAATAAGTTTAAGTTACTGTTTTTTTTTTAAATCAAACTTATAAAAGTTTTTTTATGTCTCAAAATTCAGCTGAATGTTTGAAGTTTTCTTTTTTTACTTAACTTCTTACAAGTAATATTATCATTTTCCTTGCTACAAAAATTATTTAATAATGCATTAGAAGAGCTCCAGATAATCATTTTTTCTAGTTTTTCAATACTATGACCTTCACCACATGAGTCAACATGAAAAAGAAGTTCATCATTAGCCAAAACATCCAATGTTATGTACATAGACAATTTTCTTTGATTCATTGAATGAAGAAAAGAAGGATTCTTTACAAGTTTATTAATAACAATATAATTGTATAGTACTAAATTTGTTGTTACATCATTGGGATATAACAGAACCTCTATTAATTCCTTGAAAATAAATTTATATCAGGTAGCATATCATCTCTTCCTGATACTTAAACTTTCACAACTATAACATTTCATTTTTTTAAAAACGGCACAACAGCAATAACCTGCTAAATATATTATAATAGGCAGGACTTTGCACTGATGAACACCATTATCAGTTACATCTATGTTAAATTTATAAACATCTAAATGTTGTTCCTCTGTCATTTCATTCCAATTCACCTCTTGTAAATTCTTCAAATTAATACTTTGATTATTAAAAGGCAGGTTAAGTTTTAAAACAGACAACATTCTTAGTTTTTTTTTCGCATTCAAATAATTGACGGATAGAGATATTATATTGATCACCACTAAGTTGTCGATACTGACCAAATCTTGCTTCCAGATGATCAGTTTGAAATTTTCCAGGTAATATATACAACATTTTCAGTTCTTCTGTACAATATTGTGTTAGTTCTAAAATGGCATAAGTGGTATGGTGTAAAGCAGTAAAAGTTTCCTTTGTTAATTTACCACTTTTTCCAGGAATGCTATCCCAAGATTCCAACCAGTTACAAAATATTATTATTGTTTGACTGAGTCAAATATGAAAAAAAGAGGTTTAGACTTCAGAACTGGGTGTGGATATACAATCGAAAGTTTTGCTAGGGAACAAAATAAAGACATAGCTTTTTTATTTATTGCATTGTTATCCATTATTACACACAATACTTTAAAGCCTATTTCTTCCAACCCAATTAAGCGTTTAATTATGTTGAATAAATTTTCTGCTTTAAGACATTTAGTCGGCATTATATGTATAACATCCTTATAATTCGATAACACACTACTAAGCATAAAAGCAAATGCACTTGTTGCTGCCTCATCGGTGTTATTGGCTAAGCCAACAACATTGCCACCTTTATAATCAAAATAAGGTTTTAGATGAATTTCATCAACAAGTAAAGATACTGTGATATCTTTCTGAGCAAGTAACTTGAACTTATTTTTTATATACATTAGAACATTGTTATGTTGCTCAACAACAGGATTCATGGAGGGTGATAGGGTAAGTCTACTAATGGTTGAATAGCTTGGTAAAATTACATTTTTTGAATCTCTGAACAGTCTGTATCCACTAGGAGAACAGTTATATAATAATGAAGAAAATATCATTTCTGTTGAATAATTGAACTTATTTAGTGTCATGAGGTTTATTTGTTCATATATAAAATTAATTGCACTATATTTATTTGACTCCTCTTGCAATAATAACAGAAATGACATGATCAATTTTAAAATATTGAAATAACATTTTGCGGTTTGCTTTGTTGTTCTTCTATGTCCATTTTTTGAAGGTTTGAAATCAAAATTTCAAAAATATTCACATTAGTTACAAAGTTAGGAATCTTATACTCCCCTGTTCTGTGAATTTCCACATCATTACAGAACACATGTGCTGCAAAATCTGAATCAATTACAATAGACAGGGTCATTTTAGGATATGGAGACTGGATGATATGACAAATAAGTTTATCCTGTTTCCTAATAATGGTCCAATCATTTCTGTCAATAAAATTTAATTTATCTTCCATATCATTAATGTTATGGAACATTTTTTGTTTTTTGTATGCTAGGTCATCTGCAATACTTTGTTGATCTAAAGCTCTTTTCAGATCAAAATTTTCCCTTTGATTTTTCTTGGAGTTTGGTGATTTTCTAAAGGAGGTCGATGAAGATAAATAGGAGGGACAGTTTGGAAGAATCCTAGGTATATAACGCCATCATAAAGATATGGTCTTTCAAGTTTAACTGTAATAGTTTTACCCGTTTTTTTATCAAATGCTGACGATTCTCTTTTTATGTCTTCAGGTCGAAAATGAAGTTCACATACTTGAAAAATATTTTCAAAAGAAACCACAACATATTTTAAATCTTAATTGTTAAACGAATGAATGACTCGCTAAGGATAAAAAAAAAAATAGTCATCGGGGTTAAGTAGAATAAAGAAATATGCCTATCAAAAACTCATGAATTAATTTTTCGTTTTTTTTTTTTGTTTTTGTTATTGCATATCAACTATTTTAGGTCCTTTAATGCCGAATTGTCAATACAGTTTTTGAATAAAATCGGCAGTGAAAGCATTATATAATCCATAGCTGAAGGGAATATGAGAATTATTTATACCTTTTCCAAGGATATTAGTCCAAATGTGAACGTTAAACGGAAAGACTGGAATTCGAAATTTCGTATTACGATTCCAAAGTCCGCCTATTCACTGAATCAAGTGAATTTGTAGTGGATGAAGGCGGTCCACTTACTAATTTATATTTTAACGGTCGACTCGACGTAACATTCGTTAAGGTTTGAAGCAAGATTTATGAATGAACAAGAAGGCGAAAGTAAACGGAAAAACAATATATTGAAAAAGGTTACATAGGGTTGAGAAAGCATGCATAAGAAGTTGTAGAGTCCTGTTTCAATGAAAGTTAATGTCAGAGAAGAAAATTAAGAGAATAAAAAATATTTGCGCCACTAACTGCTACCCGCAATTAGTGCGCGTGTGTGTGCATGAGTTAGGGAGGCATGTCTGTTCTTGTCTGCCCTCGCCCCGGGACGAAATCCTAACTGCTGTATCACGTGCTGTTTCCGGTTTTTAAAGGCTTCGTTTTTGGCGGGAACTACGACTGTCACGTAGACGCCGCGTGACCATGCGTATGTATGTGTGTGTGTGGGTGTCAATGTATGAGACCCACAAATAGCCCCCCCTAGATTGAAACAAATATTAAAAATATTTTTTTCAATATGTCCGTATAGATGGTGGTTTGGTTACGTTGATGATGATGCCTGTAGTAGTAGTAGTAATCATGCCAAAAATGACAGAGAGGGCTGGTTGCTGAAAAAAAAGGTGGGGGTACAGACGTTGCTCATAGGTGTGGGAGGAGGTTGCTGAAACGTCTGACTGCTGGTCAGCCATATTGGAATCTCAAAAAGCACATGGTGAAATGGAAAAATGAGAAAAATTTGTGAAAGGTGAATTTTTTTTGGTTGTCTCTCGTAGGCTGAAAAGAAGAAGAGTCTGAAATGCGATGCGCGTGAGTAGGGATTTTGCTGCAGTGTCCCCTATCAGAGTGCCAGGATGCGGCATGCTCTGGAAAATTCTCGGTAGTTGATGTGTCTGTTAAAGATCTTCTAATTTATTCCAATGCTCCACGTTGAGTTGCTTGCGTTTGTAAGAGTTCCGTGTTTTGCTGAACGGTGGATTTATGTTGGTGTTAGAAGAATTAACAGTTGGTTATAAACTTTGATTTGCAAAGTGGTTGATTGAAGCTTGTTGATACCGAGTGTACGCGTTTGAGAGAACTAAAAAGATATCAAGATTTAATGTTGAATTTTATGGAGGTCTCAATTCTCCAGTATTAGTAATTCGGCTTGTCTATTTCCTCAGTGTTCTGGTTGAGAAAAAAAGGCGTCTTTAAGTCGACGTTGTGTTTGGTTGAGTGACATTGCGTTGAATGCTGAAAGAAACGTCTTTAAGTCGACGTTGTGTTACTCTTTTTCTGGAAAACCTGGGAGAGAGAGATGACAGTTGTGCTGTCTAGTGTGCGATTGTAAAAATTCTGTGTGGGGTCGCCATCTTGGAGTCCTGTAGAAAGAGTTGGGAGATAACGACGTTGAATAGTAGTTCTTGTTGATAGACACAGAAGAATGCTGAGTTCCATTTCCAACGATGCTGGACTGAATTACGCCGAATCGAGATCACGTCGGGGTCACCATTGTGGTGGATGAAAGGCCGTCCACTTACTAATTTATATTTTAACGGTCGACTCGACGTAACATTCGTTAAGGTTTGAAGCAAGATTTATGAATGAACAAGAAGGCGAAAGTAAACGGAAAAACAATATATTGAAAAAGGTTACATAGGGTTGAGAAAGCATGCATAAGAAGTTGTAGAGTCCTGTTTCAATGAAAGTTAATGTCAGAGAAGAAAATTAAGAGAATAAAAAATATTTGCGCCACTAACTGCTACCCGCAATTAGTGCGCGTGTGTGTGTATGAGTTAGGGAGGCATGTCTGTTCTTGTCTGCCCTCGCCCCGGGACGAAATCCTAACTGCTGTATCACGTGCTGTTTCCGGTTTTTAAAGGCTTCGTTTTTGGCGGGAACTACGACTGTCACGTAGACGCCGCGTGACCATGCGTATGTATGTGTGTGTGTGGGTGTCAATGTATGAGACCCACAAATTTCCCTATTTTAATTTAAGTTAAAATATATATTCATTTATTAGAAAAACAATATTTAATGAATAGAATCAGCAAAAAAATGCTTTAGTAGTAATAGTTTTATACATTTTATTGCCAGTTTTATGTTACAGCGGATAAAAAGAATTATGAATCGAACGAATTAATGATAGGATAGCTAAATCTGAAATAGATTTTTAAAAAGTCTTGAGAACTTTTAATCCAATAGATTTATTAAGAATATCAAATGTCTTTAGGGAAATTCTGCTAAAAAATAACGGAGTTCGAATTTTAAAATAAAATTTTGACATATTTTGAATCCATTGTTTAATCCTACTGGATGAAATAAAGATATTTTTTTTACCTTTCAAAAAAGATACACTTAAAAAATTCTAGGATATTTGGTAATTAAATTACATTTTTAAAATATTTTAATAGTAAAAAAATGAAAAAGAAAGTAAAAATTAATGTTTTTATTTCAATTTCATTTATGATGTTAAACTGTTTATAAAAAAATCATGTTTTTGCAAAACTCTTTTTTGGTTAATGTTTTAATTTTTAAGGATTTGTAGCAGCCACAGATCTATTTCCTTTAGCGAATCAATGCCCCCGACGGGAGATTCGGTCACTCACTGACCAATCAACGGGTGGAGCGCACTGATTCCTCTCTAGAACTATTTTTCCTAGTCCTGTTTGTAGAACGGAGGAAAGCCAGAGAGCCATGAGCCCGCGGCAGTAACAGACGCCTCTCTCACATCGCTCCCACTGATTCCCCATGGAATGCTTTCGTGGAAGACGCTGCTGCTAGCTTCACCATGGACACTTACATACTATCTGCTGCTAGCTTCACCATGGACACTTACATACTATCTGCTGCTAGCTTCACCATGGACACTTATATACTATCTGCTGCTAGCTTCACCATGGACACTTACATACTACCAATCTTGTACGTTTACTGTATAATAAACCATTCTTTGTTATTGTTCTAAAAGCAAGTTTCGTCATTCATTTGTGTGCCAAAAAAATATAGTGTTGGGGAAATTAAGCATTTCCCCAACACTATAAAATGGTGACCCCGAATGGCACCTTAGGATGGCGAAACAAATTTTAAAAAAAATAACAACACGAAACTCGGCCTCCACTTTCGGACAACAGTACAAGCAAAGTTAAAAGGAGAGAGAGAAAAAGCTTCCTGACTCAAAGAACCTAAAAAAAAAAAAAAAAAAAAAAATACAACCACCTACGAATTTTGCTTGTGACACACGTGTGCGTTAAATTCATTCGTCGGCTGAGAAGACATTGGCAAAAATTTTTGCCCTCAGTAAAACAATCTTTCTAAACAGCGATATCATCTTTCGTTTTGCTAGACATACCGACGCCCATTCCCAAGTGGTCAAACAGGAAGATAAAAGATTCTCCCTTTACTCAAATAACATTTTTTTGAACACGTGCCTTCACAACAAAAACTTTCCGACGAGGAAGTATCTTCTTTTCAGCCCGTACACAAGAAAAACACCAACTCAAGCAAGCATAACGAACATTACATTTTGTTCAAAGAAAGTTTAAAAAAAAAAAAAAATAAGAAAAAGAAACTTACTACTCTGTTCTTTTCAACTGACCACGTGTATATATATTTTGATTGCAATAACAAAAAAAAAGTGAGTAATACACCTTTACATTTTATTTTTTCGAAAGTTAAAGCTTATAGAGCGCCTCCTTCCTTAACATTTAACTTTCCCGCCTAAATGGTGATTGAACGACGCCATCTTTAATTCCAACTTTTGTTTTTAAGACAGGCCTTGAAACTGACAGTTATCTCCCTTACTAAGGAACCTTAAAGCAGCACCTTTCTCTCGTTTAACACGAATATCAATATTTTCTTGTGTCTTTTGAAATGTTTTCCCTTTCGTTTCTTTTTCATTGAGACGTGTTTCTTTGATATTTTTTTTTTTTTGGTGGTCTGTGGTCACGCTATATATCAAAAAGAAAATGGCGACTACTTTACCTGCATGCGCTGGCGACGTTCGAGTTTGGTTTGCCCAACTCGAGTCATATTTTATAGCGAACAACGTCGTGGAGCAGCGGCAATTGCCTATTTTATTTAGTGCATTTCCCGCGTCATTGACACCAGTTGTCAAAGATTTGATAACTGACACCCCCCTTAATGCTACTTATGACAGTATTAAGCGGGAAGTTCTGCTCCGGATGTCGCTATCAGCGGAAAAGCAGTTCCAAACTTTAGTTAATGACGAGCTGTTGGGAGACCGCATGCCAAGCGAATTGCTCCGCAGAATGAGAGAGCTGGCAGAAGATGTCCCTGCTGATAGTGCCATTATAAAGCAACTTTTCTTCTCACGATTGCCCCCTCAAGTAAAGGCAATTCTGGTACCCATGGTAGAGAAGAGCTCAGTAGACGTAATAGCGTCCTCTGCAGATAAAGTGATGGAATTCACCAAGGGGCCTATTACCGCGTCCATTCCTCAGCCAAAGGCTGAAGTCTCTACCCTCTCTGCTGCGGGGAACACAAGCGAAGGTGCCACACAAGTGGCGATACTCAAAGCTTTAGTGCAGCTTACCAATGAAGTAGGTAAATTAACTGTAATCAATTCACAACCGCCTAGACGTCGACATAAAAGTCGTTCGCCATCCCCACACCACCGCCGCCAATCAAGCAAGCCAGGACTATGCTATTATCACAGTTGTTTTGGCGCTAAGGCTCGGAGGTGCAAAATGCCCTGCTCCTTTTCAAACCAGGGAAACTTAAATCTGGAGAGCTGAGCACGGCACACTCTCCACAAGATCTATGTAACAACCGTGCCTATTTTATCACTGACTCCAGGTCCCAAGCACGTTGTTTGGTTGACACAGAAGCAGCTTGCAGTATCTGGCCACTGAAACTCCTAACTGAGAAGCCGCCATTGTCGCCCATCACACTGCAAGCGGTAAATCACTCCCCTATTCCCACGTACGGTCAAATTTCTCGTTCTCTGGACTTGGAATTACGGAGAGACTTTACATGGATTTTTACTGTAGCTGATTTACCATACCCCATTCTAGGCTCGGACTTTCTGCACCACTTCAACCTTTTAGTGGATATGCGCAAGCGACGACTTATTGACGGCAATACGGAACTTTCCGTCATGGGTTTTAAGGTAAATATCTCACCTATCAGCCCGGTATTTTTCATTGCCGCCACTGACGACCCATACCAAACATTACTACGCTCTTACCCAGAGTTAACTAACTTAAATTTCGTTGTGAGCAAATCAACTCACTCTACAAAACACCACATCGAGACCACAGGCGCTCCGGTGTTCTCACGCCCTCGCCGCCTCCCTGCTGATAAACTAAAGGCGGCGAAGGCAGAATTTAACCATATGCTGCAGCTGGGAATTATACGCCCCTCGTCCAGTCCATGGGCTTCCCCTTTGCATATGGTTCCAAAGCGTTCTGGAGATTGGCGTCTGACTGGGGACTATCGACGACTAAATGCCATGACGGTACCTGATCGTTACCCAATCCCACATATACAAGACTTCGCTTCATCCCTGCATGGTTGTAAGACCTTCTCCAAACTAG
This sequence comes from Ascarosepion bandense, assembly GCA_037127315.1. Taxonomy (NCBI): domain Eukaryota; kingdom Metazoa; phylum Mollusca; class Cephalopoda; order Sepiida; family Sepiidae; genus Ascarosepion; species Ascarosepion bandense. The sequence continues at coordinate 208,213 of JBBBDQ010000139.1, read as the reverse complement.
ACCTCGTTAAGGCTTACCATCAGATACCAGTGAACCCAGACGACATACCAAAAACTGCAGTAACTACTCCATTTGGAGCGTTTGAATTTTTAACTATGCCTTTTGGTTTGCGAAACGCAGCTAGTACCTTCCAACGCTTCATGGACGAAGTAGTGCGTGATTTGGACTTCGTCTATAATTATATAGATGACATCCTCGTAGCAAGTGCCTCACCTGAGGAACATATTACTCACCTCCGCCTACTGTTCGAACGTTTTCAAAAGTACCAGGTGAGGATTAACCCTGGTAAATGTGTTTTCGGTGCTTCGTCGCTAACTTTCTTGGGACACATTATAAGCCTCGAAGGGATATCTCCCTTACCTGAAAAAGTGAAGGCTCTACAAGACCTTCAACCACCCACTTCACTTCGCCAACTGAGGCACTTTCTCGGTCTGCTTAACTATTACAGACGTTTCATCCCACACTGTGCGGATCTCCTGTCTCCTCTGTCTGACATGTTACGTAACAGGAAAAAGAAAAATGAGCAGATTTCGTTGAATGACATACAGCTAAAAGCCTTTAACGAAGTGAAGAAGAAATTAGCGACAACATCGCTACTGGCACATCCTGTACCCGACTCCCAGTTTTCATTGGTCGTTGATGCATCGGGCACAGCTGTAGGTGCAGTTTTGCAACAGCAACACCAACAACAGCTACAACCTCTCGCTTATTTTTCGAGACAGCTGAAACCGGCAGAACAACGTTACAGCACGTTTGGCCGTGAACTCCTGGCAATGTACCTCGCAGTGAAACACTTTCAGTATTCACTAGAGGGCCGACAATTTGTGATCTACACCGATCACCGTCCGCTTACTTTCGCTCTGCGCTCAAAGCCGGACAGATATTCTCCTCGCGAAACTCGCCACTTGGATTTTGTTTCGCAATTTACAAACGATATCCGACATATCTCTGGTGAACAGAATGCTGCGGCAGACGCCTTGTCTCGCCTTCCCATTAATTCACTGTTCTCACCTTCAGATATCGACTTACGACAGATGGCCTTTGACCAACCACGCCTGGACACCTTTGATCTATCGTCACCTGAATTTGCAACTTGCAATTTCGCATACTTACCAGTGCCTACTGCAGATACGCAGATCATCTGTGACACCTCAACAGACGCACCTCGACCTTTTGTTCCGATGACACATCGTAGGGTTGTTTTTGACACACTACACCAATTGGCACACCCCGGACCCAAAGCCACAGTGAAGCTGATTACAGCTAGATTTTTCTGGCCAAACATGAGGCGTGATATCACTGCCTGGACACGTTCTTGCGTATCCTGCCAAAAATCAAAGGTGCAGAAACATATCCGTGCACTCCTCGGAACATTCAGCACCCCAGACGCTCGGTTCAGCCATGTCCATATTGATCTGGTTGGACCATGGCCGGTCAGTCAGGGATTTACTTACCTCCTGACCTGTATAGATCGCTTTACACGGTGGCCCGAAGCTATTCCCCTAAAGGACATTTCAGCTGAATCCGTAGCGCAAGCCCTTATATCAGGCTGGATAACGCGTTACGGAGTTCCTACAACAATTACCACTGACCGTGGCAGACAATTTGAATCCCACCTATTCCAGGAACTTTCCAGAATTTTAGGGATCAATCGAATTCGAACTACGAGCTATCACCCTGCTTCTAACGGGATGATAGAACGCTTTCATCGCCAATTAAAGGCCGCATTACGTGCCTATCCTGACCAACAGCGATGGAGCGAATATGTACCTGTTGTCCTTCTTGGCTATCGTGCAGCTATCAAAGAGGACCTAGGATACTCTCCAGCAGAACTTGTCTATGGAGTACCTCTATCATTACCAGGTCAGATGTTGAACCCTATAGATTTAACAGGAACAGATCCTGCCTTGTATATAAACAGACTGCAGTCTTATTTTGGTAATCTCCCACCAATGCACCCTAGGGAACAGACCATCAAATCATCAGTCCCAAAAGATATTTCTTCATGGACTCACGTTTTTCTAAGAAGGGACGCTGTCAAAGCCCCCTCTCACTCCACCTTACACTGGCCCTTACCGCGTGCTTTCACGCACTGACAAACTTCTCACTCTTGACATTAGTGGCAAAAAAGAAACTGTATCTATTGACAGGGTGAAAAGAGCCTTTCTTAACACAAACACACAAGAGCCACATATTCCCCCTACTTACATACATGAACATATCTTTACACCCGTGGAAAAAAATACGATGCCAACAAACAACTATGTCACCACCACACGCAGTGGTCGACGAGTACATTGGCCCAAAAAGCTCTGTAAAACTGTTTATATATAAATTGTACCCTTCTTTGTTTTATGGCCGCTATCTTTTTCTCTGTCGGCTTTCCGTCTAAGCAGGGGGTGATGTAGCAGCCACAGATCTATTTCCTTTAGCGAATCAATGCCCCCGACGGGAGATTCGGTCACTCACTGACCAATCAACGGGCGGAGCGCATTGATTCCTCTCTAGAACTATTTTTCCTAGTCCTGTTTGTAGAACGGAGGAAAGCCAGAGAGCCATGAGCCCGCGGCAGTAACAGACGCCTCTCTCACATCGCTCCCACTGATTCCCCATGGAATGCTTTCGTGGAAGACGCTGCTGCTAGCTTCACCATGGACACTTACATACTATCTGCTGCTAGCTTCACCATGGACACTTACATACTATCTGCGGCTAGCTTCACCATGGACACTTACATACTATCTGCTGCTAGCTTCACCATGGACACTTACATACTACCAATCTTGTACGTTTACTGTATAATAAACCATTCTTTGTTATTGTTCTAAAAGCAAGTTTCGTCATTCATTTGTGTGCCAAAAAATATAGTGTTGGGGAAATTAAGCATTTCCCATAACCCCTATAGATTAAAAAACCCTAAACCAACTATAAAAGAATTCTTCAGTTAAAATTCTAATTTTTTATTTCCAATTTTTTTCTCTGGATTAATATCGATAGTTAACTTTCAAATTATCAAAAATAGGAAAAAAATGTTTGGAAAATATATTTTGAGGGTGTTCCATTTTGTGCTAAATATTTTCAAAAATTTAATATTTTAAAAGTTAGGTTTTAAAATTCAAGTGTGGTGTGATTTAGGCCTTTATGTTTCAAATAAATTCAAAACTTAGTCAGAAATAATAGGTTTAAACAAATCATCATTTTCCAGTTTAAGTTTTCAGTAATAGTGACTTGTTTGACTTTTGTTTTTTTGTAACATAATTTCACGGAGTTTTCAAATAGAAAACCTTAAAAATAAAACATTCTTTTAAAATTGACTATAAGATAAATTTTGTAGTTTTTGTTCATACAAAAATAAAAAAAATTAATCCAGGAATATTTTTTCCTGTTTAAAAATGATTCATAAAGTTGCAAGAAGTATAGAGAAAAGTTTTTACTTTCGTTTTCTAAGAATTTTTAAACATTTTATTGAAAAGAATACACTATTTTCTGAAATAAAATATCAATAAATTATTAGTTCAAATACTTTTAGAAAATATAATGATTTTAATGTTTAACAACTTTTTTCGGCTTCAGTTTAAATTTTAAAACATTTTGAAAAAAAAAAAACAACTTACGAACGAATAGCCGTATTTAATTTTTTTCAGATATTTTTTATTTCAATTTTATTCAAAGAAATAAAAATAATATCTTAATTTATTGTATTAATTTAAAAGATATAAACAAAGTGCTTTCTTTCTTGTGCTACGGCAAAACTAATTTTTTAGCAAATTTTGATTTTAGCGACTGTTGAAATAAATGGTGATAAAATTTTAACTACTTACTTTGCTAAATGGACTTGGGGTAAAATTCTCCCTTTTAATGGCATGTTTCCATTTATCAAATAAATGTTTATTTTTTGGAAACGAAAAACAATGAACTTTCGGTTCATTTTTATAATTCCCTTTACATTGTGGTACCACACAAGAAAGAAGGCATATTGGTTTCTGAAAATAAGTCAACGCTAACGGACTCCGTATAAAACAGAACTCTACTAAGTGTGACGTCAGCACGTCAACTTTAATCATAGGATAGGCCTTGGTTAATATAGCGACGGCCTCGGTCGGGCCCAATCCATTTTTTTCTATTTGTTGTTGTGTTTGGATCAATGTGTGTTTAAGTGAGTAAAAGGATTGTTGGAATTTTTAAAATCTCGCATTAAGTTCTCGTCAGTTGATGTTTCTGCTACATTTAAGGATTGTGGGGGCTTTTATTATTAGCACTATTTTGTTTTATTTCTTGTAAATAGATCTTGTTTTCGTTGCAAATATTCATTGGGATTATAAATTTTTAAGATTGTTATTTCATTCTCTTGCTCCCAGACAAATTGTACATATGGGAAATAGGTCATCAATCATAGAGTAGTAAGGTGGCTGTAGTAAGAATTTTATCTGCGTTGTGGTGCAGTGGATATCGGCTCGGAACGAGAAATCGGGAGCCGAGTTCAAATTCAAGTTGAATTCATTGCATTCACTTACGCGCAAATACCTTTGGGAAATGTATTAATCCGTCTCTTCCTTCCAGTTATGGGTTAAATAACAGAACAGAGTGGATTCTATAGCCTTGGCTGGCAACCAATCTACCGCAGAAAGCAATGGCAACCTACTGCGGGATAATCTTCTGCCCAGTCAGTCATATCTCTTTCGAGACATGATCACCCAAGCGTGTTTCACGTATGGCACTTTAACTGAATGAAGGATGTCTTGTTTGGGCTTGTGTAGTAAAAAAAGATTATTGTGTTATGTTTAGAGATCAGTGATTGTGGTTAGCTAAGTTTAACTGTAAGACAAATGTAGACTCGCTTCAACATTTTGGCATCGTGATATATTTATACATTTTCGTACAATAAATAGATATTATTAGTAACAGTAGTAACCCATAGTAGAGAATAAAATTTTTTAAAATGTTTTTTACTCCAAGTCGGCATTTGTAACCTGCGTCATAAAGAGTGCCCTCCCTTGTCTACCTACATGTCGTTGACGTGGCCGATGGATGCCGCCGCCATATTGACAGATTACTCAGAAGAGTTGCCTATGCAATCCAGCGTAATATAACTTTATTAACCGGCATCAGGAGTTCAGAAAGACGCATAGATGGCTTTAAAACTTCTACATTTCACTTACGTTTTTTTTGTCTTCATTTATCGTGTTGGATGTGATGAACATAATCATATCGTAAGTACTACTTTACAATGAAAATAACATTATCTACCACCGTCGTGTCATAGCAACGATTTTGTGTTTACGCTTAGGTTTTCCATTTAACGTTTTGCTTTTTAAAGTAGATGAGTCTAATATATAATGTATAATTTTATCAGCGATCGTCTTTCTGGTTAAAATTATCTTGTGTGTACTAAGTATCTTGTCAATGGAATAAACGAATAGAAGGAGGACCGATAGTTGGCTCGTTGATGTCTGGTCACCACCCTTGAAATTTGCTTTGGGTTCTTTAAAAAAACAAAAACAAAACAAAAACAAAAAAACAAACAAAAAAACGAAAACGATTCATCTGATAAGATACACGAATTCTCCTTCTAAGTTTAAAAAGGGGAAATGAAAGCTCTGAACTTCTACAAAAACAAAATTATCAAATAGCACGTCTTTAGAAAACTATGAGAATAAAAAAATGTTTCCTGTGTTAAAAAAATACACATCTACACTTTATTTTTTTAAATACTTGGTTTGTTGTTTTTTTATAGAAAGAAGAAAGTACAATACATCATTGCTAGAAATACCAACGTTTTAAATTTTTGCTAATAAAATTTACTACTATAAAAGCTTCCTTAAAAAAGCTAACAAATTCTGATCTTTTTATAAAACAGGTATGCTTAGTAGGCGTATGTTTTCTAAAAGTAACCGGTGAAGAAGACTAGAAATTAAAAAAAACGTAAATGACATCAAAATGAAAAAAAAGACATTTAATTTCCAGATAGTGTATATTTTATCTTACCTATAATAATACCATATTCTTGAAAAGTTAGAAAATATTTCCTATCGTTGATAATATTCGTAAAAGTAAACTGATTACTTACAACGAATTAACTGTAGTAAAAAAAAGTAAACCATCTTGGCTTTAAAAGTGTCTTTCTTTGCTTAAAAAAACTAATCCGTATTTTTTCAAAATTAATTTGAAGATCAGAAATAACAAAAAAAGAAAAAAAATCATTATTGCCCAGTAAGTAATAAAAATGTGCTTTCTTATTGCTTCTTGACTGACATTCAATATAAAAAACTACTCCCCCCCCCCCATAAAATAAAATAAAAATCATTTAAAATTTGCACACAAACGCACAAAACATTTTATAATGAACCAAATCGTTTTTTTTTAACCTTGATGAGATGGCATATAAACACAATATAGGGCGTTGTGAAAAGGAAAATAATCATTATTCTTTTTTTACGTTTTAAAACATTACCTTTTTTTTTTTCTTTTACTAACATAAACCAAACCAAACATTGTTGAACCATAAATGAAAAGCTAAACGGAAAAATATCAACCTTTCGTAACTTCGTTGCATTTTTCGTTTTTAACATTTATGTAGAAAAAAAAAGTTCGTACTTTTAAAAAATAGTCTCCTTTAAGTGAGAAACCCGACAGACGAATTTTCGCCCAAAAAAAAAAAATAAAGAAGCGAAATCCCAAAATCCGTACACACCTTTTTCAAGCTCAACTCCAACTTAAAAGAAGTGTGTACATTTAATCTCAAATAGTTATTACTGAAAATTAATATTTAAGTTTGTTAGGTTTTACTGTTCATAATGTGTAAAACTTTTACACATTATTAACAAAAAAGATGGATCTTCTTAAACACATGTCAAACTTAAAAAAAAAGAAAGTTATCGACAAACATGCATAACAAAACTACAAAGTTAAGTAATCTAAATAAATTTAACTGTCATTTCATGAAGCTATTTGGCAAATTTATAAAAATGAACATTATGAAAAGTTAAAATTGCAGAGAAAATTTTTTCTTTTTAATTTTTAATCTGAAGAAAACTAACTCCCGTCAACATATGTATATATATTTTTTTATAATGCGTTTTGTTTTGATAAAAAATACCTTCTTTACAAACAAGAAGTAATTTACTGTTGTAATAAATTTTGTTTAGGGAATCAGGTTATCAGTGAATTTTGCAGTTTTTCTGGAACAAGATGATTGAGAAAATTACTTTGCGTTAATTCCAGTTTTAAATTAAAAATCACATTAAAACTTTTAATGTGATTTTTTAAAAAATTGATCAAGAATATTTTCTTTCCAATAAAACATCTTTTCTTGTGTATGCACTCTGCTGGTATAACAGATCTTTCATTGGTTTCACAAATTTCTTCTTATGTAACATTAATTTACTTAATAACAATAATAGCTTTCCATGATTGAAAACAAATATAATAGAAAAGTTGCCAAATGATCAAAATTCAAACAAAATTTATTAAATTTTCTTAATGCTTTTTTGTCTTTTAAAATTATTTCTTTTGTAGTGACTTAGTAGTGTAACTTTACTACAGAACTTTTCTCATAAATGTTCACCCATTTTGTAATTTTATCAAATTCTCAGAAGTATGTTAAAAATGTCTGTCTTCATGTAGGCACTTATTTTCACACCACTCACGATAGCGCTTTTTCGTTTTCTATGATTTTGTAGGTACCTCCACTCATTTTCAATAACTAACTTTTAAGTTGAATTTTTAAAAATAGATTTCTTGAAACTTTTATTTTAGTTTTAAATGAAAGCTAAATGATTAAATTTACTATTTCTAATAAGCAAAATACTCTGGTGTATTTCAAACAATTGTTTTGAGCGATAAACACATTTGTAAACAAAAGTTAATTCTTGGTTTTGAAAATCTTGCAAAAATAAAATATACATCTGTAACACATTTTTGAAAAATTTAATGTTAAATTAATCTGATTTACACAAGTATTACTTATTTATAGCATGAAATTAAGGATAAAACGATTTCTTAATCACAGAATTGAACTTTTTGACCTGTCCGCCGTATTTGAAATGTGATGACAGCTCAGAGATAAGTGTATGGCGATCACAAGTGACATAATTGTACATTTTTTTTTCTGGTAAGGGGAAGAAACTCTGAAACACATGACCTTTTAATGTACACATAGAAATTAGCATGCAAAAAAAAAAAAGCTTCAAATGCTGGAGAAAAAAAATAAAAAAAATACAATGGCTAGATGATTTATTAAACTTTCAATTTTCGATTAGTAAATATATTCTTCACTTTATAACCTACCAACCTAACATTTACAAGTATGAAAACAGTTCTTTTAAAATTTCATTATTAATCCAGAAATAATTTTCCTTCAGGCTATAATGTCTAAAATTAATATTATTTATTAAAGCAATTAAAAAGTTTCTCTAATTAAATAATGTCACAGTTTTATTGCATTTTTTATTCTACTATTTGGAGCAGATTTTCGGTAAAAGGGGCTAAATGATTTTAAAAAAGAATACATGATTTACAAACCCAAATGAGTCTTGCATTTAACTAATAAAACCAATTTTGCCTACAGAATTTAATTTCTTGAAGTTTCATGAATTTATATGGAGTTGGAGGGTAATGATGTAAAAAAAAAAAAAAAAAGGTTTTTTGGTAATATTTTTTAAAATAATTATTTCAAAAATATTTTCGTTTGTGAATAAGTCCTGAAAGTTTCAATAAAATCTGACAATTATTTGATTTTTGCAAGAATTTCTAACTTGACTCATTTTTTCAATGACAAACGTTATGTAATATTACATTTTCCATTGTATACTCTCGTAATTAATATGGTTATAAAAATACCATATTATTTTGGTTATTGCTGTCCTATGGAGATTTTATCTGTTAAAACATAACTTAAGAAAATGGCATCAAATGTTATATATAATGATGTTGAGTTCGTGAATGGTGAGAATAATCCAAGATCTACTTAATATATAAAATATTAAGTGTTAGATCTGTATAGAGAGCTCAGTGGATGTTATCCAGAGCAGGGTTATCTATAAAGGAAAACTTAACACATCATTTAGAGTGGTTATAAATTATAATTCATTTCTATGAATTAAATTAGCCCTTTTCTTCAGACCACACTATATTTGTTCCATCTGGTGTTAAATATTTTCCTGGAATAAACATTTCTTTTAAAATGAAATGGAAATCAAGTAACATGATTCAGAACAGACTTTGGCCTCATCTTGGTTAGGAATTATTAAGGCCACGTGAGAAAAGAGTTCATTGGGTGGAAGTAGTGATCATAAAACCATTACATGCCCACTCACAAGCACATGAAGCCAAAAGTCTCTATTTGGAATCATGTTACTTGATTTCCATTTCTTTTTAAAAGAAATGTTTATTCCAGGAAATTATTTGTACCAAATGGAATGAATATAGTGTGGTCTGAAGAAATGAGCTAATTTAGTTCATAGAAATGAATTATAATTTATAATCAATCTAAATGATGTGTTGAGTTTTATATATATATATATATATTTAGTATATCAAGGCAGCAAGTAATTTTCTAAACATATGCTATTAAATATAAGAGACAATGAATGTCTATTATGTTTAATCATGAGCCGTTCTAAATGTATTTTTGCTTTAATTTCAGTTGAAAATAAAGACAAAAATTCTCCAACATTTGGATAATTATTTATTGGTTTTCTTCTAAGCTTTCGAAAATTTCACTCCAAATTACAGGCCATTCTCGACGATCACAATAAATTTAAAAAAATTAAATACTTAAAAAACATATTAATAAACTTATTACTGCAAACAATGCTGAAATAGGATCCTATAAACTTCAAAAGATTAGAGGTGATTATCAGCCCGGCTACCTTTATGGAAATGTAAAAATCCGTAAAAAAGATCATCCCCTCCGACCTATCATTTCTCAAATACCCACACCAATATATAGCCTTTCCAAAACACTTAATGAACTAATTACTCCTATCTTCCTGGTAAATATAGTATTAATTCCACGGACGAATTTTTACAGATTCTCCATTCCGTAAAACTTAAGAATCAAATAATTGCATCTTTGGATGTCCAAAACTTATTCACAAATGTTCCCGTCCAGGAAACAATTGACATCATTATCTGTGATGTATACAACCATGCTACTCTCCCATCAATCAATATTAAACCCACTATATTAAAAAAACTATTATTAGCATGCACCACACAAGTACCCTTTCACGATCCCTTAGGCAATATTTATACACAAATAGATGGTATTGCGATGGGATCTCCTTTAGGTCCCCTCTTTTCTAATTATTAAATGGCAAATCTAGAAAATAAAATAATTAATGACAACAATAAACCCTCTATATATGTAAGATACATAGATGACATCTTTGTTTTAGCTAAGAATATCGATCAAATTAAATATCTTAAAAACAAATTTGAAAGTCACTCCGTCCTCAAATTTACATTAGAACTTAATATTAATAACAAACTCCCATTCCTTGATGTATTCATTGATTCTAGCACATAAATTTACTACTTCTCTATATAGGAAACCAACTAGCATAAATTCGTGTCTTCTTAATTATAATAGTGAATGCCCCCAACGATATAAGTTAGCTCTTATAAAAAACTTACTTCAACGCACACAAATGATATCTTCTTCCAAATCTATATTTTATAAAGAATTACACAACATTAAGCAAATACTAGTCAATAATGGATTTCCTAACTCCGTTATTGATCAACAAATTAAAATGTACCTCAACAAAATTAACAATAGCTCTAACAATAATGATAATATTAATAATAATGGTTTACATCAAAATAAACATAACACTATTAACTTATACTATTGCAACCAAATACATAATAATTATAAACAAGATGAAAAAACTCTCAAAAACATAATACGTAGAAATGTTAAACCAGTCGAAAGTAATAAATTAAACTCATTATATATTATAAAAAGTTTAAAACAATTGACCTATAGTCTATAATAATCCAACAAGCACTAAACTAAATTCTTTACAAAAAACCAATGTAGTGTACCAATTTACATGCCCATTCAGAGATTGCATCTCTGATACTAATCAAAAACCTAGTACATATATTGGTTTTACTACAACCATGCTCTCCCGTAGACTTACATGTCATCTTTCTGATCAGAGTACTATTAAACAACATTTCTCTGAAAAACATAAACATGTAGGTAATATCAGACAGATTTTGGTCAACAATACGGTGATCCTTACTCATACACACAGAGGAACCTGCAGATATTGGAGGCCATGTCCATCAAATCAAATAACCAACACTCAATAAAATCAACTTTAAAACAGGAAATAACATATTACATTGCATTTGACTACATGGTTTTGTTGTCATTTCGTGCTATCCCGCGGTGTGACGTCATAAAACCGCATCGCAAACTTAAGAACTGCGTTTATTATTTTTGGTAACTATTGCCGTTGCCAAGCGGAGTTTTATGTCAACACAAAATAAAATCGTCGGTGATGGTGGATTTTATAATATTTCAGTTTAAACTACCTCTCTGAAGATGGTTCATGTGAGCCAAAAGCTTAGAAGAAAACCAATAAATAATTATCCAAATGTTGGAGAATTTTTGTCTTTATTTTCAACTGAAATTAAAGCAAAAATACAACGTTTAGAACGGCTCATGATTAAACATAATAGACATTCATTGTCTCTTATATTTAATAGCATATGTTTAGAAAATATATATATATATATATATATATATATATAGAATATTTGGTATTTTTGTCAGGTAAATTCCAATAGACTAACTAAAAAGAACTCAATGTTAAATTTTTTTATTAAATTATTTATTTAAATTTAATACTCTTGTTTTCATTAACATATATTTGTTATGAATCTAGACCATAGACGCTGTGTGTCGATCTAAGACATTAACCTTAACCTCCTTTCTCCTTATACTTTTCTTTCTCCTTTTCTTTCTCTTTTTCCTTTTAAAATTTTTCTATATTTTTCTTTTCCTTTTTTGTTTTTTGAATGAGCGAGGAAATTTTTTTTTAGATTGCCATTACAAATATCTATGCTGGATATGGGCATGTGAGCGTCTGTATGTGACTATTTTCTGGATGATTTTAAACATTAACTGTTGTATGATTTGGGTCTGAGGAGCGGCTGCTTAGCTGCGAAATAATTATTACTCATGAATTTGTAGAATATCTAAAATTTTTCAAGAGTATGTATATAATCAAATTAAGCCTATAACACCCCCCTCTCTCAAAGTACTCTTCTTCATGTGGCGCGTTCCTTCAGGACATAAGTGATAATAGGCTTCCATTTGTCTCTGTCTCTTGTTACTCTTAATATCTTTCCTCTTGGTGTCTGTCCCATACTCTTCTCTGACATCCATTTGCTCAAACATATAAAATATGTCTTGTGCTGCTTTCCCCTGTCTCTTTCCTTCTATCTGTCCTGTGAGTATTAGATTCTCCAGACCCTCTCTCTTCATTACGTGTCTCAGGAACCTCAGCTGTCTCTTCCTAATATTAATGAGGAGTTTTCTTTTCGTTTACATCCTCTTTAACACCTCGTCATTGCTCATGTGCCCGATCTATGGTATCCTCAGCATTCTTCTGAAAAAACCACATTTCTGCTGCTTTGAGCTTCTCTTTCATCCTTGAAATGTTGGAAATATTCTGTAATCTAATTTTAGGAATGTTGACTTTAAATTTACTGTAGTTATTGATCCCCTTTTCTAATATTGTGTATAGTCATCCGTACTTTCAAAATGTGTACGTTTTATACACATGAAAAATTAAAAATTATTTAAAAATCATGGTGTGTGATTTGTATTAAGCTCTTTCAATTTTCATTTTGTAAATATAGTCTTCACTTAATAACCTGATGCAGACAAGGTTTTGAAAAATAATTTAAAAAACTTTTCTTATAAATATAATTATAAATTATTATAATTAAAAAAAAAAATGAAAACTATTCTTATAAAAATTCATTATTCATCACAAGACATTTTTTTTTTCTTTAGACAATGATGTCTTTAATAAATTATATTTATTTTATAAAAGCAATTAAAGGCTTATCTAATTAAATAATACTATAGTTTTATTGCATTTTTTATTTTACTTTTTGGAACAGATTTTTGGAAAAGAAAATAGATGATATACATTTTCCAAGGGGTCTTACATTTAACTAATAAAACAAAGTTTGTGGACAGAATTTAATTTCTAGAAATTTCATGAAATAAAGTTGGTGTGGGTGGTAACAGGTGTACAAAAATATTTTTACCAAGATTTTCTAAAAATAATTTTCTAAATAATTTGTGAATAAGTCCTGAAAGTTTTAAAATCTAACAATTTGATTTTTGCAAGAATGTTCAAATTAATGTTGTTGTCCCCCCACCCCTGGAAAAAATTCCCATAGTTTTGATCCCACTCTGAATCCGCAAAAAAGAAAAACAACTTTTAACCAAAACTTTGAACATTGCTGGAAAGGATTAAAAACAATTAAACAAATACTTTAGTCTTTTTTCTTAATAAAACTTTGTTTTTATTAATTTTATGGCTTTTTGTTTTTTTCATCATGCTGTATTGTTTTTAGTTAAAAAGTGGAAGTACCTACTTTAAATCAACTAATATTTCTTTCAAAAATATATTTTATTTTTGAAAGAGAATTACATAGTGTTGATAAATTTGTCAATATGGGTGATTATAGCATTCTTACTGATAAAAAAAAAATTTCTTCTTGCCAATCAATTCAGTTTGAAATACAGCCTAGTTCATTAAATTTAATCTATTAGCTTGAAATTAAAACTAAAATAAAATCTTCAATAAATATTTTTCCATTTTTAAAAATGCATTTTAAACTTTAGTTATTGCTTTTCTTTAGAGGTTCTTAATAGAAAGTGTTCTAAAATAGTTTTGTTGTAATTCTAAAAATTTTCTTAGTGAGGGGACAAATTATGTAGGAAAAAAATAAGACCAATGTGTTTTTAAAATAAAAAGAACTTGAAAGAACCTTTTTTTTTTTTTTTTTTTTGATACTGATGGGTTTTAAGACACAAAAATTGACTGAATTGGAGATATGAAATTAGATTAATATCAAAATAATCTTTCAATATTAAGTTGTAGTTTGTACAAAGTGAGATATCAGAATTATTTTCTTCTTATACAATCAAACCAAAAATAATCTAACAGTTGCTAAAAGGAAAAAATAAAATTCTTCAGTGTTCACACATGAAAATTGCAAACTGATTTTTTATTTTATTTTTTAAAATCTTCAAACATGTCTTTATTTCATAAAAGAAATTTGTGGTGAACAGCAATGAGATGAAGTTCAAAATTTCACTGTATATTAAATTAATTTTAAAAATTAACTATTGATATTTTTTCTGCTCAATCTGCAAGAAAATTACATGTTTTCAGTTATAGAAGTACCAATTCTTAAAAGAATATTTTTATTTTTTGAGTTTTATTGAATTATTTTTAGCAAGATATGGGACAAGTTTTCTATATATTCACAATGCAAAAATTCTTTTTAATGAAATATCTTCAGGGATTTTTCTTTATATAAGTAAAAAAAAAAAAAATGAGACAAGCCCCCTCCTCAGATTTAAAAGTACACATGAGATGTAGTGGGGATACTGCCTTTTCATTATTTATCAAATGTATTCAGTAACTTATTTAATCAATAAGTATTAAAAATTTCAGTTGATTTGATTCTCTATTTTGTCAAATGTTTTAAAACACAGGGTAGTGATTTATTTTTTTCTTTCATTTATTTATTTATTTATTTATTTTATTTTATTTTTTGAAAAAGTTTCATTTTGGTGGTACACACTAATCATAAATGGGGAAAACTCAATGACCCCATTACTTAAAAATAATTTTTAATTTATGTCTGTTTAACATGTCTATTTTGTAAATACAAAAACTCATACATAACATAATCAGAAAATGAGAGGAGTAACATTTAAAATTTATTGATAGTTTTCTCACTAAAGAGCATTAATTTTATATAACAATAGTCTTGGGTATGATGATAAACTACATCTGGTAGCTAGGCCTCCGATGGGGAGATTGGAGGTTTTGAAGACTGTAAAAACCACTTCTTAATTACTATTGTTCACAGGTCCACCCTGACCCAGGTTGTTAGCACCTTTTGGGGTCCTGACTATGGAAAAAATAGTGACCCCCCTCCCCCCCCCCAACAAAAATAAAACTCCATGAAAGTATGAAAACATTTTTTATAGTAAAAGCAACACAATTTTATTTAAAAAAAAAAAAAAAAAATCAATAACACCTATTGATAGTAAAAGGGCTAACAATATGTTTTATCTGTAGTTGAAGGCATACCAACACAGTCAATATATTTAGATTTTGGTATTAAATATTCCTTAGAGGTTAATATGCTGCTAAACAGAATCAATCAGACAATTGACATGAAATTACTTTCATGACATTAATCCATTCTAACAATTTCTTAAAAAATATCAAACTGTATTCCAAGATATAACATTTTTATTACTTCAAAGAAAATAAATTTCAGCATTAAATGTCCCATAAGGAGTTGATATGCCTAAAAAAAATCAATTATTTTACATTACAAAAAAGGGCCCAATTATTTTTTGTTGTAAATTAATTATTGTACTTCTCTTGACTCTTGGTCAATATTTGTGATCTTAGTCTCAGACTGTCTAAGCAGGCGATAATTATCACATATTCACCTTAGAAAAGAGAAAACAGCTTTTATTTATTCTTTTCATTTTTTTTTTTTTTTTTTTAAATTTTCTAGCTACTACATTACTAGTACCATTTACATATAGAAAACATCAATTAGCACTTACTAATGGATATACAGGTATAGATGTATTACTTATATTTAATGTTGTCTTAGTGCTTATTACCACAAGGTTTTTCAATCGGTGCACCCTCTGATCTTCTTCAGGCATTTGCTTTGAGTAACCTTCAGGTAATCTTGTTTAATCTCTTAGGATAGATTATTCTCATTTCACTGTCCTTGTCTAGGAATTTCTGTACTGCTTAGTTGTTGCTTACCCCATTTCTACTGAGTCTGTACTATCCAGTCAAAAGATTGAACTCCTAATTACTGTAACCAATTACTTTAATCCAATTGGATTGAAACTTGGAACACTATGTATAAGACATAGTGTTTTCTCTCTGCCTGCTGCTGAAACAGATGCCACACTTTAACACCTTCACCACCACTTCTCTTTTCTTACTTCTAAATTATAGTTGTCATTTCTCATAAAATAAAAAATTGTTTTTCCACACTAATAAATTAAATTTAATATTTCCAATAAGCAAAGTTCTTTACAGTATTTCAAACCGAATTTAAATTGATTGGAATTATTTTCTCTGATTATCAGTTAAATTGATAAAATCATTTATATTACTAAATCTGTGAACACAATGTAATTCTCTTAAGAATCTTTTGAAAATATACTTTTATGAAAAAAATTTTTTTGAGAAAAATTAGTTGTTCTAAAGTTTAATTCAATCTGAATTGAAACATTACTTGAAAAAGTAATATTAAATAAAAGCACTTTTAACACATATTTTCTTCCTTTTTTTTTTTTTTTTTTTTTTTTTTTACATATTCAATGATGTATTGGCGACCTGATATTTGGCAAATTTAAGTAAGGATAATTGAAATATAATCACATGATGTATGAATAAAATGTAAATACCTTTTCTTTATGCCTTTGTTTTTTCTTTTCCTAATAACTCAGTAATATAAGAATTTCAAGTATTCTAATATTTTTCTTCTATAGACTTATGAAGACACTTGTTGCTGTTGAAGCTAAGAGCAAAATCTATTTAAATCTTGTATTTTATTAACACAAGGTGTATTTGTAAATCTGCAGTAAATGTACTAGTAATATTTGTAGTATAAATACTTTGGAATAATTGAACAATGGTTTAAACAGCTGTGAAAATGGGTGTAAAATGAATGAATTATATATATATATATACATATAGACACACTTTACGTTATAGAAACAAACAACTTAAGAGGCATATATAAAATAATTTTCTAAAAGTAAACCTAGCTTTTTGTATAAAAAGCAATTGCATTACTAATTACTAATAAAATATATCTGTATTCTATATCAGATTAAATCCACACTAAATGCACATGATGATTATTTTATTTTTTCAATATCTTATTTTTTTACCTGCAGCACAAGCAATTATGTAATGATCAGTAATTAAGATTTTGACCTGGTACTGTAGGTAGATGGTCATCTTAAATAATATTTGTTACTGCACATGTCCAAAAGCATTAACTGGATTTTGTGTTGTCATTGTTACTGAGTTCAGTTTGATTTTGTTATCATTTCCAGTATGAAAACTCAGATGAAGTGGTAGTATGGATGAACACAGTTGGGCCATATCACAATCGACAGGAAACATACGAATATTTCTCATTACCTTTTTGTGGAGGTCCCAAAGAAAGTATAAGTCATTACCATGAGACACTTGGAGAAGCCTTGCTTGGAGTGGAACTTCAATTCAGTGGGCTTGACACGGACTTCAAAGGTAAGATATTGCAAAAGTATTTCCCTTTATCTTTATGATTTTGTGGTTCTTTTGTAAGTTGATATTGAATCAAAACCAGTAATAATTAATGTAGTTGTTGTTATTCATTTTTTGGCCTATGTATGCATAGAGTGATAAATGACTTTTGTATCAATCAATAGTGTTCTTAACTGTTAAGTAGAAAATGACAAGGGAATAAGGTTAGAATCACACCTTGCAACTATGTCACTTGAGTGTCACTGACTGTTCAATTTTGCCTATTGTGATAAATTTTAACCCTTTGTTGCATATTGGTTATAATTGTAAACAATATGCAACAAAGGGTTAACTCTGAAAATTTTACTTCAAAGTTTTATAATTTTTCCATTTACTTATCTAAGATTGTCTTAAGTTAATTTTAGAAGACCTAAGTATATAATTTTCTTTCTTGGATGCTGCAATGTGCATTAGTTATTGGAGGAAAATTTTACAGTACCAAATTTTGAAGTTCCTGGATGTAAAAAAAAACGTTACAAGAATATAATCTCATATTTTTTAGTAATTTTTTTTTTTATATAACAGCACATTTTGATTAAAATTATGGGTAGTATAGAATTTTTTTATAGCTTTAAAAACGGACATATTAAAAAAGTATATATTGCATAAAAATATATAAAAATCTGAGTAGGAAGAGGAAGGAAAAAATATTTACTGTAAAATGGTAAATCAAAAAACATAAAATGGAATGTCAACAAAAGCCATTCAGAGCTCAATTGAAGATAAAAAAAAAGATTATAAATTTGTACACAATGGCTAAAATATAATTAGGAGAGAAAATTACCAGAGACGATCAACAATACAAGTCAAATAACATTAACAACTGTTTCTTCTTCTTACATAGGGAGAGTTGCTTAGATTTGATATATAAGAATTTAAGTACTTTCAAATGGTAATTTGAATGACTGACTGAGAAAAGAATCTTTGTTGAAAGATGTATAAATTGAATTACTCAAGGATTTCTGTAATTACAGATCTAGATGCATTGACTAGTGTATGTAAATTTTCATACTACCCTGCATGAATCTTAGCTGGTATGTGCTGATTAATTCTCACTTCCATCCTTTGACTACTTTTGCATGTTCAGCATCATACTGACATTTAAAACTATAAATCACTGAAATAACATGATGGGGTACAGATCATTCTTATAGACAAATTTTAACATGGGTTTGAAAGTGGGAACAAACCAGGATTAAAAGAAAATTAATGTTGCATATTTTCTGAGGATTTGCCTGGCAAATCTTATTAACCTTCCTAAGGTAATCACGATTTCAGTTTAAATTGTATAATATCAAGAAAGTATCCTTTTTTTTTTTTTTTTTTTTTAACTCTAACCATCATAATAAATTCTGTTTCTGAATTTGATTTTAGAAAAATAATTAAGGCATGATAAACTTGATTCCACTTTTGTTCAGGAGATGGAGGCAGAAAGAGTTCCAACAAGTATACAGTTTTATGAACATGTTTTCAGTATACAGATTTTATTTTTACTGCATGATTTCTAACAGGTATCTGAATTTTTAGAACATGTAATTATTGTGTTAGCATTCAAAACAGTCCTTAAAAATTCTACTGCAAAAGTCTTAAGTATGTAATAATGAAAAATTAAGTAATTTTTTACAATGGAGAAAACTTACTTGGTTTTACTGAAAATTTTAAAAGAACACAAACAGTATTATGTATCATGAAAAAAAATCTTTATATTAACATAAATTTCTGATGTTATAATTTGTACATGAAATATTGTTAATTTAAATCAATGCAGTTACAGCTATCTGACAATTATATAAATAATTTCTTCTTAAAGAAATTTTACACTTGAAAATCAGTTTTAAAAACTGAAAATTGTTTACATTGCTTTTTTACTATTTCTCTGTTAATTATAATTGGAGCTGATTCAGAATGACCACTTTATTCTGTGGGTAAGGAAATGACAACACAAATTGGAAATTTGAAAATAAATTTTTTTTACACTGTTTACTTTGTTTGAACTGTTCTCATCTTTGTTGCTATATTTATGACGTTTCAACCATTGTATGATTCGTCTTCAGGTAGTTTGGATTTTGAACTGACCACTTTAGTTCATTGGAGTAGATTGTTCTAGTTCAGATGTTTCAGTATGATTTATCTCCCTTTGTCATTTTTTTTCTTTTTTCTTTTTGAAGTACAGGGTTGAGTCAAAATTACGTTAACACTAGTATGTGAGGGATCATTTATTCAGTGTATACTGAACAGTCTCCACCAGTCCACCAGTATGAATGATACACAAAAACCAGCGATCAATAGTACAATTGAGTGCCTTGACACACATTTCATGGAGAATGTTTGATATTACACCTTTTATTATCCTTGAATTCTTCGATGTCTCCAACTTTGTTATACACGTGATACTTTATCATGCCCCATAACCAGAAGTCACAGGGTGTCAGATCAGGGGGATGTGGTGAATATGCCAACAGTCTGCTGTGACCTATCCAAAGATTTGGAAAAATTTGATAGACAAGTGCAAACAATATGGTCAAAATGAGGTGGTAAACCATCCTGTTGGAAATACCCTGCTCATCTGATTTGTAGGGTTATCAATAGCAAACTCTTGCAGCATTTGTAAGAAAGCATTTGCAGTCACCATTGGAATACTAAAGAAATGTGGGCCAATTACACCAGAAGCAGTCATGGTACACCATCCATTTATCTTTTGGTATGCCCAGTCATGCTCTTGACACGTAGATTTTCAGTATCCCCAGAAAACAATGCTTTTATCCACTGTTTCCTTGAGGACATCAGTGTATGAATTTTTGGAACATATAAATATTAGTTGTTTTTACCAGAGCTCATATTACTATCTTGTTTGTAATTGTTCTCTAGTACTCTGTATTATTTGTTCCCATATTGTATTCATTTCTATGCTTGGCTAACTTAGATTTTTGATGTGCTGATTTCTAAATGTTGTTGTTTTTTTTGTTTTATTTTTATTTTTGTTATTATTAAATATCTATAGATAGAGAACAACATATTCTCTATCTATTTCAATTTTATCCCACAAGGCAAGGGTGGGGTGTCTCCCTTTTTTCTTCCATATATGGTTAGCTATGTCTGAGTTTTTCCCATTTCCCTTTGTGTTATGGCTTTGTGGTATTATTTCAGCCTTATTTTAAGGAGACAGCCTGTTTCTCCTTTACATTTCTTACCACAGCTGCATGGGATAATCCCCTTACATAGTCAGTAGACCGACACTGTTTTCTGAGTGTTGTTATTCTCTTTATCTAAGTTTATTGGAGCTGCTGTCATGTAGTTTTATGTTGTAAGTTACTGCTTATTCTGACCATTTCTTGTTTATATAACTCTGAGAAAAAAAATCATAAGTGGTAACCCAATGTTGTAAGCAGTTGACAGTCTCTTTCTTTACACTGTATGGGTGGTGGTGGTGGGAGGCTAACAGAAATAAAGGTTTCTCCTCAAACTATTGAGATGAAAATGTTTCTGTTGAAAAGTATTTGTGATAGGACTATAGCTGCAGTTAACTCATTATTAAATAGTTATTTTCACTTGTACTTGTCAAATTTTGGAAAATTATCAGTGTAAAAGCAGTTTATAAAATTTCTTCATTGGCCTATGACATAATTGCTTAAATTAAATACATGTGACATGCTAAATATACTATCCTCCAAATATATATAACATTTTTATGTAAATATACTTTTCACTTAATAATGTAATTTAAATGACTAAAATTAATAGACAATTTTGAAATATTTAAAGCTTAATAAATTTTTCTAACAATTTTTCTTAAACATTTTGATAAAACTTTGTTTTTCATCAAGTTTAGCCCCCCCCCCCCCCCAAGCAAAAAAAAGTGGAGATATCTAGATTAAGTGTAAATTCTGTTTTTGTTTTGAATTTCATTTAAAAAAAAAATTAAATGATGATTAAAATTGAATTGTCTTTTGCGATGATAATAATAAAAAAAAAACAACTTTTTATCACCCAATTTAAGAAACTTTCGTTGGGACTCATAGAATTTCCCAGGGATCCACTCAAATCACCACCCATGAGTCCTGGAAACTCACTACATTAAACTATCAGCATCATTGTGGGAGATATGAGATTAGATTAATATCATTATACTCTTCCAATATTGAATAGAACTGAAATGAGATATTCGAATTATGTCCTTCTTGTACATAAAATTGATTTCTAACCCTGCTATAGTTACATATTTGATATATTTCTTAGTTCGAGTAAAAATAATCTAACAATTGCTAAAGGTTTAAAAAAAATTTCTTTTAAAAATATTTTCATACTTGAAAATGGCATTAAACTTAACATTCTTTGATTCTTCACAGATGTCTTTATTTAATAAAAGAAACTCTTGTGATGAACAGTAATGGAATGAATTTAAAAATCACACTGAAAAATGACACATAATTTAAAAATATTATTAAGTGTAGATTTTGTATTTTTTCTGTCCTATCTGGAACATACCTCCCAAAAATATTTCTCAAAAGTTTTCTTTAATAAAAAAAAAAAAAAAAAAAGCCCATTCAGTAAAACATTCATTATTAAATATTGAGTAAGGCATTTAAATTGAGTAATTCTTTGATTTTTGGTAAATATTTTTAAACCTGGAATATTGATATTTATTTTGCTTTCATTTTGGAAAATAAAAAATGCTTCCATTTTAGTGGTACCTATTATACATGATATACATTAGCATAAACTTTTAAAATACCCTTCCTTTGGTGTTTTTTTTTTTTTTTTTTATAAAGTCTGATTTTATGGGATACTAGAAACTCAAACTAAGAAATATATAAAATATATAACTGTAGCAGTGTTAGAAACCGATTTTATAGTTTGGCTACTTCCAGGGTGATTGATTTGCGATGAATTTTTATGGCAAATGGAGCAGAGCCCTAAACTTCTAAAATACCTGACAAAATAGACCAATTTTTTAAGGAGATTTTAAGTCACCCATTGCTGTTCATAAAGAAAAATTTCCAAATTATGATGAAGCTATTTTATTTGCAAAAAAGAATACTTTAATGTATTTTTCAAAAGTTTACTTAGAATAAATGTTTTCTTTTTAAATTCTTAATTGAACACAATTATGCTATATTTTCGTTTTGGTAATTCTTCAATGCCTTCAAATTTATTCAATATGTTAAGTGTAATATAAGAGTATGGAATAAAAAAAATTCTTAAACTATTTTTAAACATAATTAATAATAAAAAAGATCTTGATTATTACACTGCTGGTCTTAATATTTCTTTTCAGTTTAATTTTTACTATATCATGCACTTTTGTGGACAGGGGAAGGTATAATTACAGTATTGTCTTTTGAATTTGCAAACTACCATGTGCAAATAAAGTGTTCTAAGTAAATTTAATCATTACTTTGTGAAAATCTACTTAATTACATCTTAAATTTATTAAGATACTTATTTAAGACCCCGTATAAGCTTATCTTTTCTATGTATGGTATAGTATTTGCTTAGTTTGTTTAGCTTTTTGAATATAACTTGAAAAAAGGCTTTTTTTTTTCTTTTCTTTGTTTTTTTTTTTTTCGTTTTAATTGTATGATGTTTAATTGTAAGGAGTACTTGAAAACTAGCAATATATCAAATAGGCAGCCTTCTGTATGAATTTAGGTCTGAAATATACTTATCCTCTGTTTAAACATCTGTAGCACTTGCTTAGCAATTTAATTTACCATGTCACTTTAATTAAATTTTATCAATTCAACAAAAGCTGAAATTGAAATTTAGAATAGTTTTAAAAGGTTTTAACTTGATTGTTTATTTAAATGTAACTAATTGATTTTTATTTTTCAAAATTGTAGCTACATATTTGAATTTATTTACTTAATTTATAGTTTGTTTAAAAATCTGGTCAATTCATATTTGAATTTAATTTACTAGTGAGTGCCATATTGCCTTTCAAGATGAAGATTGATATAATGTTAGGTTGCCTTTGTATTCTCAAATATGTTCCTCTACCAGTTGTGACATTTATCTTTGTAGCAATGAAGATGCATTTTGTAGTTTAAAATATTTTTGCCAGAATTGATAAAATTATAGATATGTGTGCACATATATATAATGTGTGTGTGTGTGTATATATATATATATATATATATATATATTTGGGCAGCAACTTTTCTTTTAAGCATGTTTTGTTGAAAACAACTGACAAGGAATATCTTAATTTTTTATTTAATTATTCCAGTATTCTAAAATGTTACCCTTTTTGCTGGAGATAATGAATGTGAAAATTTTTAATAATTATTTTTTTAAGTGCTTTTGGCCACTTCTCTGGCCCTTCTAAAGGCTGTTATATATTATATCTTCATGTTTTGACTGTAATATAATTTATTTTGTTTTCTTTTTAAAAAGGACTGTTCTTTCAAAGCTCTGCTTGTGACTGGAAATCGTATGAACAACTTTCTCTTCTAAAAAAATTGTCAATACTCCATTTTCACTAATGTAAGTTTGATGGTAGAAGAGAATTGTTGAATATATAGTGTCTCTTTAATAGTGAGATGCTTTTAATATTGTAATTTAAATAGTATTCTTGTATTTTTGACGAGATTTTTTTCTTAAGGGTTCTTATAAATTATGACTTAATGTGTTTTTTATGGCACTTTGGTTTAATTAGCAGTATGTAGCCCCTCTACTTAACGAATTGGTAGTGTCCAATATTGGTAATTCATTTGTGACAAGAAACAGTCTTATACTGGGCATTGAAATTCATACACTAATTAGTCATAGCTAGTTTAGATTGGATAGGGTTATTTGATTAGAAATAACAAGGTTTGTGGTCTTCCATTTTCTGTAATATATTATAAATTTTACATGTTTTTGAAAAATTATGGCAGAAATGATGTTTAATAATACTATTTTTTTGTAAGAATAATGTTATTTGTTTATTAATGATGTAGTTGTGAAAATTAATGTTGAATAATGTTTATGTACTTTAGTTCACTCAAAAATATTCTTTGGGAGAAGGAATCTTGATGTGCTCTATTTAAGTTTGTTATTACTGCTATTTTATATTTTTCCGGGCATTGGCTATTGTAGTTTAGAAGACTAGTTTTTACTGACGGGTTTTATTTTATATAGGTAAGTGATAAATTTAGGTATTTTCACTCATTTTCGATACCTAACTTTCAGATTAAATTTTTTAAAATAAAAAATTTATTCTTTTAACTCTTATTTTAGTTACAATTGAAAGCTAAATGATTAAATTTACTATTTCCAGTAAGCAAAATACTCTGGTGTATTCCAAACAGAAATTATATTGATTGGAATCTAAAATTTTAATTTTTTTTTTTTTTTTTTTCCATTTATAAGCGATTGACACATTTGTAAGCAAAAGTTAATTCTTGGTTTTAAAAATCTTGCAAAAATAAAATATGCATCTGACATAATATATTTGGAAAATTATCAAATTTAAAGTTAACTTAATTTGATTTACACAAGTATTACTTATTTATAGCTTGAATTTTAGAATAAAACTATTTCTTAAACACAGTATGATGATCTTTCTGAACTCAAACCCTCCTCCCCATATCTGACATGTGATGACAGCTCCAGTTAGATGCAAGATAAGTGTATGGTGACCAGAATTGTCCAAATTTTTTTCTTGTAAGGGAAAGAAACTCTGAAACAAATGACCTTTTAATGTTCACACAGAAATTGCCATACAAAAAAAAAAAAATTATTTTAATAATATGAAGGCATGATTTGTAGTAAACTTTGGAATTTTCAATTAGTAAACATAGTCTTTACTTAATGACTTAACCGAATGGCAACAAATCTTTTATGATTGCATTATTTATCTGAAAATTTTTTTTCTTCAGGTGAATGTCCTTAATATACATTATCTATTTAAGCAACTAAAAGCTTATCAAATTAATGTCATAGTTTTATTGCATTTTTTGTTTTATTATTAAGAGCAGATTTTTTTAAAATAAAGGTAGAATGTTTCATAAAAATAGATGATTTACATTCCCCAATGAGTTGTGTTTTAATAAAAACAATTTCCTCAGCAAAATTTGATTTCTTAAAATTTCGTATGTAAAAAAAAAAACAAAATATATTTAGAAAATAATTAAAAACTACTTTGATCTTTCCCCTTAATAATAAACATTTTGATCGAAAAACTGTTTTTTAAGTTTTGAGCCTTTTCTTCATACTATGCTGTTTTTTTTAAGTGGAGGTACCTTTTCCCCCCCTAATTGAATATTAACATCAACTAATGGGATTTTGTTATTGCCCATAGATAAATTTTGGTGTTGAGTTATTTTCAAAATTTAATTTCAGATTTATAATTTTCTCCGTATTTTTTTATCCAAACAAAAAATATATATGTATGTATATATATATATATATATATATATATATCGCAAGAAATATACAGAGATTCGATGACCTTTTTATTTAGGATATAAAACTAGACAACTAGTTTCGCCCAGAACATTATCAAGTCCTAACTCTGGGAATTTTTTATAAATAGCTAAAAGATGGAATGGGATAAGGTGTTTTGTTGGGTGGGTGGGGGAGGGAATTTAAGGATGCTAGATCCCAATAATAGTAAGTCCTAGTAGGCATTTTCTCTGCTTGCAGAGAGCAGGCCTCCGGGATCTTATGTATATGGACTCTAGCACCTGAAGATGGAAAAGAGAGTGCAACTTAGCAAGAATCAAAAAATTGTCAGCACTCAAACTACTTGCACAATTCTTGCTATTAATAGCATGTTGACTTATTGAAGACATGGATGTATTCACCAAGTGGCTGCTGTTAGCAGAGGAGTTCAAAATTCTCGGAGGTAGGTGCTGCTTGATTCTCCAATCTAAACGCTGAGATGTTCTGCCTATGTAGTCATATCCACAACCACACTGTAAATTGTAAACAACTGAATTTGAATGTTGAAGAGTCAAAACATCCTTACGAATAGGGGAGAAAATTGTATGTGTTGAAAATATTACACGGACATTTGCAGCAAAATAAATAACATTTACAAATGGAAGAAATTCACCTAGCTAATACCTCACCATCTGTGCCAGATAAATTGGACATTTCTTAAGATCTAATGACTTTATAAAAATTATTGATGACGAGAGACATAGTGGACTCCAAACTATCTAATGGATACCCATTCTTAGCAAGAATCATCTTAATAAAGTCTTTCTCAGCAGGTAGGAAAGTACTGGAACAAATGACGAATTTATTATTCATCATTTGTTCCAGTACTTTCACCTCATAAGACGAATCATTAAAAAAGTTGGTTGTTCACACAACTTTAATTCTAAAAACTGTTTGTCTAATCAAACTAAATTAGAATTTTTGGTTTGTAAGTGGTTTGGATGTAGTGAGGAGACTACTGGTGAGGGGGTTATTTTTAACTATTGGTCTTATGAGCCTTCTTTGTTGGAAACAACTATTCTTGCCCATGGCTTGGAGTTTTGTGTCCCTTTTCCAATGCCTGATTGGGAAAAGATTTTTGCTGAGTTTGAGGTTCTTTTTTGCGCAAGCTAAAAAACTTAAACATTGTTCGGTAGCATCTTTAAGTGACCTTAAATCGAAATTAAATTTTTATACACATTCTTTTGCTACACAATCTGTTTTGTATGTTGAATCAAAGTGGAGAGAAAGGCACTGCCAGTTGTGTGCGTGTGTGTATATGGATGTGTGTGCGTGTGTGTATATGGATGTGTGTGCGTGTGTGTATATGGATGTGTGTGCGTGTGTGTATATGGATGTGTGTGCGTGTGTGTATATGGATATGTGTGCGTGTGTGTATATGGATGTGTGTGCGTGTGTGTATATGGATGTGTGTATGGATATATATGTGTCCATGGATATAAGTGTGTGCGTGTGTGTATGGATATATGTGTCCATGGATATAAATGTGTGAGCGCGTATGGATATATGTGCGTGTGTGAGCGCGTATGGATATATGTGCGTGTGTGAGCGCGTATGGATATATGTGCGTGTGTGTGAGCGCGTATGGATATATGTGCGTGTGTGTGAGCGCGTATGGATATATGTGCGTGTGTGTGTATGCGTGTGTGTGTGTGAGCGCGTATGGATATATGTGCGTGTGTGTGTATGCGTGTGTGTGTGTGAGCGCGTATGGATATATGTGCGTGTGTGTGTATGCGTGTGTGTGTGTGAGCGCGTATGGATATATGTGCGTGTGTGTGTATGCGTGTGTGTGAGCGCGTATGGATATATGTGCGTGTGTGTGTATGCGTGTGTGTGTGTGAGCGCGTATGGATATATGTGCGTGTGTGAGCGCGTATGGATATATGTGCGTGTGTGTGAGCGCGTATGGATATATGCGTGTGTGAGCGCGTATGGATATATGTGCGTGTGTGTGTATGCGTGTGTATGTGTGTGTATGGATATGCGTGCGTGTGTGTGTATGCGTGTGTGTGTGTGTATGTATGGATATATGTATGTGTGTGTGCGCGTGTGCAGATATGTGTCCATTGTTTTTTGTTTTTTTTTAAATCATATCACCCTGAGCAAGGCGGTAACACCACTGATGTGCAGGGGGCTATGTAAGAGTGAAAAGATTGGAAAACAGAAAGCCGGAAACCACATCCTAAACAGGGAACAAGGAATGAGCCTCTTCACCTGTTCAATAGACATGGGTGGAGTGTGAACCGGGCGATAGACTGAACTATTGGAGTAGATAGACTGAACTATTTACTGTGTCCATGGATATGTGTGGTGTGCGCGTGTATGGATATGTGCGTGCATATGTGTGTGTATATATATATATATATATATATATTTTGTAACAAAGTTGTGGAACTTGTAGTTTTTTTTTTACCTGCTGTTCATGCATTTACTTTTATAAAGAGTGCTCAATGCAACGTAGAGCATTATATTGTACTAGTTGTTACAATGGTTTATAAATTCATAGTATCACTATACAAGAATTTTTGTGTTTCGAAGCTGCTATGCACGCTTCTCATCAGGTGAAGAATTGAAATGAAAATCGAATGATGGAAATGGTTTAATTATGGTAATATGATGTTTAAGTGAATGTGGGGTTGGGAGCTTATTCTAATTCTGTTGGCCGTATCTGTGTGGTATGTATGTGCGTGCGCGTGTGTATGGATATACATGTGTGCGCGTGTGTATGGATGTGTGTTTGTGTGTGTGCGCGCATGTGTGTATGGATATATATACGTTAGAGATATGGGTTAGGAGAGGTAGCTTAGTTTAAGACAGATTCGTTATTTGTTTGTGTAGTTCTTATATTGGGGTTTATGGTTTTTTTAAGGAAGGGTAGTCATTTTTTTGTTTATTTTACAGCTGTTCGAGTGTAGTTGGAATGAGAACGATGTAAGTAAATATTTGGTGGAATGGTCTAGTTGTCCGTTCGTGGTTCTAGCGGTGCTGTTTTGGGTTAGGAGAAGGGTGTGGGGTAGCTTAGTTTTGGACAGGTCGCTTTTTCGTTTAGTTATTTTATATTGGGATATTTTTTTTTTTCATTTTTATGCAGTGTCGATAGTTTTTATTTTACTACTATTTATAGGTGGATAGAACTGCTGTTGGTGTGATGTAGGATTTATTTTCTTTTGTTTCTACGTTTTGCTTTTTTTATTTAGAGGGTTGGTTATGTGTATTTATTGCATTTTGGGGGGGTCGTGTGGATGAAATATTTTTTTGGTTCTTTAAATTTTAACGAGAGATATTTGTGATGTTACATAATACTGCTAATTCATCTCTACGGTTTAATAGTTGGCTACAGTTGGGGGTACTTCAGAACGTGTAGCTTTTAACTTAAACATAAAGGGCAGATGTCGTTAAGCGAGTTGCAAGTTCCAGTTTTTTCTAGGATTTTCCATTTTACTTTGGGTTCTGTTTTGAGTCCTTTAGTTTCCAAAAATATGTAGAAGGGGATTTTTGGTTTCGGTATAAGTTGTTTTTGAATGAAGTTAAGTGCATGTTCCAGTGCTACTTAAAAGTGCTCTTAGTAGATCCGATATACACTTTATTTATAGTGGGATTTTCAATTGATGTTATTGCATTGATAGATTGAGTTTATTTTACATTTATTCTGTAGTGGGCAGTTGTTGGGGTTTCTACAAGTACATAGGTTTTTATTGTTGTCTTCTTTATTGTTTTAGTAGTTAATTTTATTTTGATCTACGTGTTGATTTAGGATATATTTGTTATGGTTTGTTATGATTTTTTTCTAGGTTGTTTGTGCAACTATAACTTAGTTTAAGTGTATTTTTGTTGAAAATTTTACTAAGAGGGTTATTGGTGGGGAAGTGTTTTTTAATTGAGGAACTTCTGTCCTAACTTGGTGCTTATCATTTGGTTGAAAGGAGGTGTGTACCAAATGATTTTCCTATTTCTATTTTTCCAGTTATGGTTATAGTTTGTTATATACTTGATGTCTTGGTTTTTGTATCATTATTTTTTTTTTTTTTTTTTTTTTTTTTTTTTTTTTTTAGGTACTTATTGTAAAGATTTTTGTGTTTGTTAAATATTTCTTTACTGGAAGAGTTTTTAGTAATTCTATATTCTATGGAGGAGGGTATATGTTTGATTATACTTGTGGGGTGATTTGACTTTGGGTGGATGTATAGTGGGTATTCATCGGGTTTTATGTATGGTTGGTAATTATGAACTAAATCGAGTGTTACATCAAGGAAGCTTACTACTTTTAGATTTGTGTTGACTATTTTAGGTTTAAACTCTTAGGGTTATATATATGTGTGTGTGTGTGTGTATGGATGTGTGTGTGTATGGATATATATGCGTTCGTGTGTGTGCGTGTGTGTGTATGCATATGTATACGTGTGTGTGTGTGTATGCATATATACGTGTGTGTATGGATATATGTGTGTGTGTGCGTGTGTATGGATCTAAACTTATTTATAAATGGAACTTTGTTTGTGTGTATCCGTTACCTATAGACTCCAAAATGGCTGAACCGATTTTCTTGAAAATTTACATAGTTGTACTATAGGAGTGTGCAAGTGTTTTTAGTTAGGTTTTGTGTCAATGTACCCCCCGATAAATATCAATAATCGAAAAAATTGTGTTATAGAAGGAGTGGTCTGATTTTAATCAAATTTGTATCAAATTTGATTAAATAGACAAAGGCATAAGAAACGATAATCAAGTTTCAAGGTTGCAGTTCTTACAATAGTGCAGAAAATCTGTAATATATATATATAAAAACTTTCAATATTCCCGAGCAACGCCGGGCTATACTACTAGTATATATATATATATATATGTGTGTGTGGATGGATATATATATATATATATGTGTGTGTGTGGATGGATATATATATATATATTTGTGTGTGTATGGATATATATATATATGTGTGTGTATGGATATATATATATATATTTGTGTGTGTATGGATATATATATATATGTGTGTGTGTATGGATATATATATGTGTGTGTGTGTGTATTGATATATATGTGTGTGGATATGTGTGTGTGTGTGTGGATATATATATGTGTGTGTGTGTGTGGATATATATATATGTGTGTGTGTGTGGATATATATATATGTGTGGATGTGTGTGTTGCACGTCTATGGGTGTGTGTGTGTGTGCGCGTGTGTGGATATACATATGTGTGTGGATGTATGTATATATATAATTCGCTCTCACGGCGTCTGACGTTGCACTTAAATGAAAATTCAAATATATTCCGTCATTTGAAACAACACGGTTATCAACGCACACTTCTGAGAAAAACGCTCATTGATAACACATACATACGCAAACAAGAAAATAATAAACAGAAACTAAAGATCCTCGAAGCAATGTACATTAAACAATTTAAACCTGTTTTGAATACAATCAATTTTGATATTTCCAATAACGTACTCAAATGCCTGTAATTAGATCAGGGACCACAACGCCGCTATTTTGTCACTGTCTTCGGCCATCCGCCACGGTAGGGATGGACTTATATTTTCAATTTAATTCTCTTAATAGCTTAAATGTTCTATGTTTACTGTGTGTTAAGCCATTATCAAAGAGTAAATATGTGAGCCGAAAGCTTAGACACGATAAAAAAAATCAACAATTACTGTGATTTTTTGTTGTCTTTCAACAATATCACCATCAAGTATATCAGACAGTATGAACGGATCCTACACAAAATTAATAGACAGAACTCGTCTATATTATTCAGTGAAACCTGCATTAATATATATATATATATATATATATATATATGTACGTGTATCCGTTGCCTATAGACTCCGAAATAGCTGAACCGATTTTCTTGAAATTTTTATTTAATTATTTACTTACTTATTTTTCTTTTATATCTAACCTAGACTTTGGGAGTACATTTTGGCCTTAGGCCTATATCGTTAATAAAAATCGTGGGTGCGTCATAGGAGATAGATATATATATATGTGTGTGCGTGTGTATGGATATAAACATGTGTGTATGGATATATATGTGCGTACGTGTGTATGGATATATATGTGTGTGCGTGTGTATGGATATATACGTGTGTGTATGGATATATACGTGTGTGTATGGATATATACGTGTGTGTATGGATATATACGTGTGTGTATGGATATATATGTGTGTGCGTGTGTATGGATATATACGTGTGTGTATGGATATATATGTGTGTGCGTGTGTATGGATATATACGTGTGTGTATGGATATATACGTGGGTGTATGGATATATGTGTGTGTGCGTGTGTATGGATATATACATGTGTGTGCGCGTGTGTGTATGGATATATACACGTGTGTGTGGATATGTGTGTCGATGGATATATACGCGTGTGTATGGATATATACGCGTGTGTATGGATATATACGCGTGTGTATGGATATATACGTGTGTGTATGGATATGTACATGTGTGGATATATACGTGTGTGTATGGATATATACATGTGTGGATATATACGTGTGTGTATGGATATATACATGTGTGTATGGATATATACGTGTGTGTGCGTGTGTATGGATATATACGTGTGTGTGCGTGTGTATGGATATGTGCGTGTGTGCGATATATCTATGTGTGTATGGATATGTGTGTATGTATATGTGGATATATTCATGTGTATGGATATATGTGTGTGTATGTGTGTACAGATATATTCATGTGTATGGATATATGTATGTATGGATATATTCATGTGTGTATGGATATATGTGTGTGCGTGTGTATAGATATATCTATGTGTATGGATATATGTGTATGTATGGATATATTCATGTGTATGGATATATGTGTGCGTGTGTATGGATATATTTTATGTGTGTATGGATATATGTGTATGCATATATATTCATGTGTGTATGGATATATGTGTGTGCGTGTGTATGGATATATTCATGTGTGTATATATGTGTGTGTGTATGGATATATTCATGTGTGGATATATGTGTGTGTGTGTATGGATATATTCATGTGTATGGATATATGTGTGTGTGTGTATGGATATATTCATGTGTATGGATATATGTGTGTGTGCGTGTGTATATATATTCATGTGTATGGATATATGTGTGCAAAGGGATATATTCATGTGTATGGATATATGTGTGTGTGTGTGTATGGATATATTCAT